>CM053402.1:138352551-138571291 GCA_028644305.1 Xerus rutilus | reverse complement strand
TAAAATAAAATGTTATCCCATTCTTAAAATGTCTTTTTTATCTCATTAAATCAGAAGGTAAAAGATGCATAATATAAACATGTATAATCAAAACAATTTCTTTTCATGAACTCGTCAGGATATTGTGCAAAGAATGAGAGTAAAATTCCTTGGCTACAAGATAACTTTGGCATACTTCTGCTTACCCACCTTCCATATCTTCTTAGCTTTTGTAAGGTCACATTTATGGTTCTTACCCTCTTCTACAGCATACTAACTAGAAGTTGCATTAGGCAGTTGATAGAAAGGTTTAAGCATTATTTCCCTTTGTGCTATGAAATTTCATTTTACATGGGCATTGAACACTGCTGATATTCAGGTAGTTATAAATACCTGTTTTTTGACATGGTAACTCTGCACAATGTCTCTGATCTACTAAGAATTACCTAAATGGTAATTAAATTACTTTTAGGCTATATTGTTTTTACTTGTCTTACCTATTAGTGCCAGGTGTGGGTCTGGCCTTCATGAAGAAATGAGAATATTGGGTGGTGGTGTTGTCATTGTTAATATGCTTTAAGTGCTGAATTTTCTATACTTAAGTAGTCACCTGATGTGTATACATTGAAATCAGCCAAAATAAACCAGTAGCCTAGACATATTCAAATATGGGTTGCTGAGGTTTTGCTTTGGTTTTTAACTTGTATATAAATTCTGGCATCTTTTTTTACCTATGAGTTTGCTTCTATTATTATGTATCAATATGCAGTAATAGTTCTTAAATTTGTACATGAAAAATGGTAAATGGGTAATTTTCATGGGGAATTATTTTCTTTCTATTGATATCCTCTTTTCTCATGTTCTGATTTCACAAACATTATGGTTTATTGAAATGCATGTTCACAAAGCAGCTCTTCAATTTAGCTTTTCCCATTTGATTAAGGCTTGTTGAGCAAGAGGCAACCGAATTTGGTGGTGTGTAATATTTTGGCATTTTATACTCTGTATGTGCACAGCTGTAATTTAGAATAGCTCTGACTAGCATTTACTCATCTACACTGAATGTTTAGACATTTATTTATCTGCTAAATCTAGATTCCAAAGCCCCAAACTTCAGGTATATACTACTTAGAAAACTATGAATTATTGTAGGTTCTTTCTGTTCAGTGTGCTAGAAATAAATCATAATTAAGCATTTTATGCAAATAGGGATAGGAATGTAGCTAAGTAGTAGAATGCTTGCCTACTATTTTTGAGACTAGCACACACACAAAAATAATATTATGTAAATAATATCTGATGCTGTGTAAACAAATCTGAACATAATATCTTCTTTTGGGGGTATTGTTTTGTTTTTACCTATTTTAAAAAAAAACATCTAATTTTGACTTAGGTTTACATGCATGGCAGTTTTAATTTCAAGTTTAGTTGGCAGATATTCTGTTTATTTTTAAATCTTTTATTGGCCTGAAGAAATATTCCAAGAATGCTCCACTACTAATAATAAGTCTGTCCCCAGTTTTACTCTGTGGTTGCAATATAAGTGTTTCTTGTTTTTGTTTTTTAACTGCACTTCATTCAGTTGCAGGATGATATCCTGGAAAGGGGAGGGGGCGCTTGCTCTTCCATTTGGAAACATTGTTCTCAGCAACCACAGTGAAAGATTAGTAGTTTCAGTGTATAACTGCCTTGAGATCTCACTTTTAAAAATTTCAAGTCTCTTTAGAACCCACTAAGAAAAACTCAAGAAAGAACCAGCAAGGTACCATGGAGCTACAGGCAAGGTTCTCTTTTCTAACAACAGTCCTTGTTTGATTTCTGATGGAGCCTATTCTCATAAGGTGGCTTTCCATTCACAAATGAAAGCTCTTCTTCAGAATAGAAATCTCTGATTAAAATTCTTTCCCTTTGGATGGCTATATCTTATTGTGAAAGAAAAGATATTTGAGAAAAAGAAGTATTCTTTAATGTCTGGTATAACAATATTCCTCCTACTACTATTAGTTTTCAGGAAAAAAAAAAAGAAATTTCATCTGTAAGCATAAAGTTAAGGGCAAAGGAAGGGGGGAGGAGAGGCAGTAGGAGAGGGTGCTTGCAATTGAAACAGAGGCTCTCAGTCACTCAAACCAGGGTGTGATTATTTTTGAAGCACTGGCGTCCTCTTAAAGGGTATTAGAGTTCAAAATGAAAATTGCTTTTGCAGCAGAGTGCACCATCAGGTCTGGGGGGACCGATTAGCGCAGTGGCTCTCTGTGTCCTATATACTATATGCTGCTTCAGTGGTTACAGTAACACATAGGACATGGAGAAGTGAAAACTTTGATTCATAAAAGGACCCCATGTGACTCTCTGCTGGCTTTATACTTAAAATGTGTTTGATCATTCACCACCTACTTTAAACTAATTGACAAAGACAAAGTAATTAATGGGTTAGATGCAGTCTGTTGGTTTACAGTAGAAGCAGAGGAGGGTTTTCTTGCATAGTGAAATATGAATTTGAATTTTGCAAATTCAGTTTCTAATCTCCCTTTTCCTGTCTTTTAAGTTACGTTAATAAGTTTTGGGACCTATTAATTATCATTTTTATGCTGAATGGGATTTGGAGAGCAGTGTCATATTTGAACAATGAAGAGAGAAACTGAAATATATAATTATATTTTAAACATTAGAGACCTCAAAGCTGAAGGGATAGATTCCATTTCTCTTTTACTCTAGTTGGCAATGCTTAAGATATATATATTTCTTCAGAAATGGGTCCTCTGTTTTACAGTGAAGTTAAATCTAGAAAGAAAGAAATCCAATAATTGATATCTTAGTACCAATTGAGATTACTTTCATTAGGATTCCTAAGACTTCTTTGATTACTTCATCTATTTGATTTTTGGTAGCAGTCTTCTTAGTGGAAAAGTGTAAATCTACTTACGAGAGATAGTTTAAAGAATTTTAAAATGAGAATAAGTAAATGAACTGCTAAACTGTTATATAAGATAAGGCAAAAGTATATTTTACAGTTTGTGAACACATAGCCATTTAAGAGCGAAAACATGTTTCAGTTAAGTCCTCTGGTTGAATCTTCTACTTGGAACAACATCAGAAACATTGTCAAGTATGAACACTGGGTTGAATTTTCAACACACAAGTCTTTTGAATAACATAAGTCTTGGGAGCTCAGCAGAAAATCCTGTGTTTCATTATCCAGGCTAGTTGAAGAGGCTGTGAGGCCAGGGTCTCTGTCTCAATCTCTTTCATACTAAAGCCACTTCCTTATGTCTTGAATCCTGGTGTTTAAAATGAGAGGACAAGAGGAAGCTGTGTTTCAAGACAAGTATCTGTATCCTGAAATACACAAAAAATCTTCCTTAATTTACTTACCAAAATATATGTGAATCTGTTACACTAATATGTCATAAACTCCTTTCTATTGAAAATATTTTGAACTGATGTTACCAACTGGCTTATGCCTGTTAGTATGTACATCATTATGATATGAAGCTACATTTAAAAATGTAAATTAGATATAATGAGATATCCACATATGTGTAATACTTCAGTTCCTTGATGACAGTTTTCATAAACTTTTCAGAAAACATAAAATGATTGCCTTGACTTATTTGTTCATCTCTTCATGCTCTCATGGTGCCATGTAGATATATGTATCCTAGGCCCAGAGACGCATTGAAAATAAGTATGCTATGTGTTATGTGTTGTCCTATAGACTGTGAACTTCTCAAGGGCAAGGGCTTGTCTTTGTTTTCCTGAGCTGAATGTAATTTCCTGAACACTGAATGAACAATGATAGCGTGTTTTTCTTCTATGCTTCTTTCGTACCTGCTAGCATTGTCCTGAGCAGGACCTCCCTACATGACTGATCCTCCAGACAAAACATAGAGCCAATAGGAGGCAGCTAATGACACCCCTTTCACTTTCTCACTAAGTGGAAACATGACAAGGAAACATTACAACTGGTTGTTACCCAGAGTTTTGTTTGAAATAAGGAATTTATTATGATCTTATAGACACCTTTTTGCTCATTCACATGGTAATTTACTGAGCTACTTCTCCACTACGTATTTTCATTTTAGGGGATGAAAGATAGGAGTATGAAAAGTTTCTACACATAGTATTGAGTTTCTCTTATCTTAGATTCATACATAAACTATAAGAAAGAAGGTTAATTTCCATTTCACAATATGTATGAAATTAATAATTAAAAATAATTCTTTTATTGAGATAACATCCTTACTGTAATCATAATATTTTAAGACAGAATGACAATGCATACTGGTAAACCTGTTTTGATCATTTTACCAGAACCTCTGTAAAAACTGTCCACAGAAGATTGCTAAGGGACATAGGCTCCTCGTCTATAAGGCACATTGTGATTCTCCTTCCAGGAATATGCAGTCCATGTGCTTGGGACAGTTCCACTTGGCCCGGTCCCATTTTCCAGGCCAGTGAGCATAATGGCAGAGTAGAAATGAAATGTGTCTATGTGCTTTTGGTAATTACTGAGTATATGTTAATGAAGAGCTTTTCCTTGGCCTTCCACCAGCACAGTAAAATATGGCCAATGATCACTTTACTATGGTGAAAGGAAAGCTACCAACACTGCTATAGCTCCCTGTATAAATAAATCGCATTTGAATTTAATTTCTAACTAACAGAAATGCAACTCTTCGCAGATAGATTGCTGCATAGTCCTTTTCCTTTGAGGACATTCTTAAACTGAATCCTTTCATATGGAGATATCAACATTTTTGTCCATGTAACAAATTCACCTCAAGTAATAAACATCCAACATATATCTAAGAGATTTCTAGCACTATTCCAAGCATTGTGAGCAAACTAAAATTTGCTCAGAACATGAACTTACAGTCTAGAATTTTCATATTTAGTAGGACTGATAGACCATAGATACCTGTGAAGCAATAAATAAATCTAACAATTACAATGGCATCCAAGAAGTGATTATTAAGATTATTAAATACTATTAGGATTATTAAATAACATTTATGTCATAATTTATATTGTAAATTCCAAAATAGAAACAGTGAGTATGAGAGAATATAATTATAGGAAAGAGAAAAAATGGAGAGTTGATTCTGATGATCATATATTATTTTTATTAGTTCCTCTCCCCAGGCAAGGCAATTAACATTGTCTTTGGAATTTATTTATTATAGAATATTACATACTTTGATAATTAGAGAAAATTTGAAATTCAACATAGATTCTATTATGATGTTTTTGTAGTATTGTTCATAAAATAGGAACTACTTCATGGAATTGTTAGCTTTCTCCAGAAATAATACTTAACTTATTTTTCCTTTTTTAAATAACAGTAGCTTAAATATTTAATACATTCTTATCTTTAGGTGATTGCAGAGAGGTCATTTGGGACATAGCAATCCTCTGAGAAATGTTTTCTGTTTTGACAGGAACTCCTTTTACAATGATCTTTAGGCATACATATAAACACAGAGTTTACACATCCACTATTATGTTAACCAATTCAGGAGTATTTCATTGTGAAGATAGTGTATTAGTTTCCTGGTGAGACTGTAATAAACTACACGAACTAAGTAACTTCAAACAATAGAAATTTATTCTCTACCAATTTTGGAAGTCAGAAGACTCTAAACTGAGATGTCAATAGGGTTGTTGTGTCTTAGCTTTCTGTTGCTGTGTCAGCTTTCTTTTCTGACAAGAATATCTTAGAAGAGGAAACTTTTATTTGTGCTCATGGTTTCAGAGGTTGAATCCATGGTTGTGTAGCTCCATTGCTCTGGGCCTTAGGTGAGGGAGAATATATTGGCAGAAGATCATGGCAGAGAAGAGCTGCCCTGGCAGCCAGGAAGGAGAGGTGAATAGGGAAAGAGAAAAGCACCTGGGACAAAGCATCAGTGACCTATCTTCTCTAGCTGTGCCCCACTTGCCTATAGTTACCACCCAGTGATCCATCTAAATAATTAATCTATCAAATAGATTAACTCACCAATTGGATCACAACTCTCATAATATAATCATTTTACCTCTGAACATTGTTTTTTTTGTCTCACATGTGAGTTTTCTGGGGATATCTCCTATCTAAACCATAATAGTTGTCTCCTTAGGAAACTCCCAACTGGAATCTGTCCCATGCTTCCCACCTTCGGGATGTCATGGAAATCCTTGGTTTTCCTTGGCTTGTAGACACATCATTTCAATCTCTGCCTCTATCTTTATATCTCCTTTTCTGTGTCTTCCTTTTTCTTTCAAATAAGGACTCTTATTGATTTTAGAACCCATCCTAATCCCCTATGGTTTTATCTTAATCCTTACCTTAATTATACCTGCAAATTTCTTTATTCCAAATAAGATCGCATAAATTTGGGGCAGACTCTATTCAACCACTATAGATGGTAATTGCAAATAATACATTAACATACTGGGAGATTCCTGGATTATCAATGTTTTGCTTGTTTGAAGAACATACACAGTTCCAGACAGGGTTTTATATGTAAGTAATGACTAATAATTCTCTTGTTTTACATGTCCCATGGAGTTACACACAGAAAATTGAATACCAAAATATTTGAGTCTGTGGATCCAACTGTTCAAACCCATTGTATTTCATACTCACTGTTATATATCTCTAAAATGAGTGTTTTCTTTAAAGACTCTACTTCTCATATGCCTATCATTTTTTGCATACAGAGTTATGCTGATTGCAAAATTAATTTGTGCTGGCTACATTCTTTTTTCAAAGTCTTGGAAAGTGTCATAACATTGGGTTCACATAATTGGTTTTTTAAAAGTAAGGTTTTGTAAAATTTGTGACATAAAGATATTTTAACCAAGATTTAATTAACATATCTGACTCTTTTGTTCTGGTTTTTCCTCTTTAACACTTACCTTCATAATACAAAAAGCATAGGGCTGGTTTTGTCAGTGTTATTCATATGCAGTAGGACTTGCTATGGGTTTATGTGGGTAACAGGGTGCAAACAAGCAAGCTTGCAATGTGTGAAACCAGAAAATTTGTCTGAATGATACAGTTCATATAGAAATAAACTTGACAGATGTTTACTCAAGTTTGACAGCAATTCTAACAATTACATGGCATTACCAAAAGCAAGTGAAGTTGAAGGAAACATAAAAACTATCTGCATGAGAAAGGAAAATTAGAATTTTCCCTTTATTCTCTGTATAGAAAATGATTTTGAAAATTTGATCATATGAAGAAGTGATCAGACTACGTAAAAAATAGGAAAATATTATAACGCTATATCAGTTATTTGTTAAAGATTTGCTACTATTTTTGTGGAATGTGATGTTTCCACAT
This sequence comes from Xerus rutilus, assembly GCA_028644305.1. Classification (NCBI taxonomy): domain Eukaryota; kingdom Metazoa; phylum Chordata; class Mammalia; order Rodentia; family Sciuridae; genus Xerus; species Xerus rutilus. The sequence goes on along the minus strand of CM053402.1, from coordinate 138,563,988 downwards.
GTTAGAGTCACAAAATAATCTGTTGTGATTAATTTTCTCATTAAAAGTGAATGCTTAGATTTCTAGCTAATTTTTAATATTAATTTTATATTATTTTTTATTAAAAAGCTCCCCCACATTTTATCAGCTTCAAATCCCATAAAACCAGAATTCACTTCTGCTTTTATCTTTTCTTGTGTAAGACAAAACAAAGTAAAACAAAAATCCCATGTAAATAAGAGATTTTGATTCTTTTTTTCTCTTGCAAAATAAGATTAAAAAGAAAGCTTTTACAAAGCTGTGCTTTTTATTATTATCCATCTTAACTTCTTTAGGTCATTAAAACATCTCAACAGTGAAGCCTTTTTATCCCTCATGAATTCAGTCATCACATGTGGATTGTCTTGGCCTTTCTCTTATTTCTTCTTTTCCTTCAGTAGTCTTTGATCAGAATTATTGTATAATATTCTAATTTCTATAATAAAACAGGGCATTGATTTGAATCCCATTTGGGGATTGCTTTTTTCTAAAAGACAATATCAACTTATTCCCTGACTCTTCAAGTTTTTGGAGATTGATAGACATACACATACACACACACATACGCACACACACACACACACACACACACACACATACATACACCACATTTTTTTTTTTAGGTATACAAAAATGGTACAGTTGTTAACTGTTTTTACCTTTTTATCTTTCTGTTCAAATTTTCTTTTGTGTATCCCACCTAACAATTCTCTTCATCACTTGCTCATTACCCTCTGGGTTTTGACATGGAGAATAGCTCATTTCTCTCCATCAGATTTCCTGTTCCTTATTTTCTTCCACTTATCTCTGTATATAATCAAAGATATCCCACTATGCCATCTCTGCATAAAATCAAATGGCATCTTAGATGTAACTTAATAGTATTCCAGATATTTGAGTGTGATAGGAACATTAATTATATAGGAAGTCTCTTTATTAACATTCGGACAGAGCTACTGATTTTGCAGGATGGGAAAGAACCTTCAAAAAGGAAATGTGCTTTGTCCAAGACAAAGTCAGGATTAGAATCCAGGTTTTCTCACTCTGGATACAAATTGAGTTAATTTTTATTTTCATTCCATTTTTATTTTATCTTTTCTTGTGTAAGACAAAATAAAGTAAAACAAAAATTCCATTTAAATAAGAGATTTTGATTTTTTTTCATTTTTATTTTCATTCCATATACCTGGGTGTACTTGTATCCATATCTAGATCTATATGCACAACCTCCTCTAAAATAATAATTTCCCTTTTTTCTTTCACTCTTTTATTTAACCACTTACAGTCTTTATAAAAGCATGCAAAACCATGAGCCTATTTTGTTATCATTACCAATCTGCTCCATGGCATTGTGAATATGTTAAAAGTTAGCTATGCTGAGAGTCTGAATTTTGTTCTCTGTGATTTTGTAGAGGAGGTAGATTCCAATTTTGTATCTTTATCCTATCTCCAATAATGTCATATTCTTTCAAATATAAAACTTCACAAATTTGAAATAGCAGGACCAATTATATTTTCTCTAACTCTATTGTTTCTTTTTCGACTGCTGCACAAAAATCCTTTTTATTTTCTCATAATTTTCTAGCTGTCCCAGCATGCCATATCCCCCCCACTCCATTTTCCAGACAGTTGCATAAGTAAAATCGTTAAACTCATTAAATGTTTAGATGGTTATTCAATGAAAACATTTTACTTTTCTTTTGCTTCACTTACACTAACCTATCTTATTTTTAAATTAGCATACCCACATTGTGTCCTTATTTCTTCCTTCTAATAAATATATGCACATGGTTGACTTATTACTTTTCAGGGGTAGGAACAAAAGTCATTGTTTAAACAAGTGCTGCTTTATTAGGTTTGGGTCAGAGCATTTAATGGGCTTTATCTGGAATTTCTCACCTTAAAGTGTATGTGTGTATTGGGAGGAGGTCCACTGGCTTTTCCAAGCAGTTGTCCTAGAACAGATTTTAAAGTATAATTTATGAGGTGGAAAGAGGAAGTGTTGGTTAATAGACTTAATAAATCCTTTTTATAGTTTATTTTCATATTGCATGTTCATAGAAAATGACAAACACTGAAGATCATATTGACATTCATTTACTACATGTGGAGTTGAGAGACCCAATGAAGAGCATTAATTGGGTTCTATTTTTCCAAATTTTATTGTGAAAAATTTCAGACATACTTAAATTTGAAAGATTGTTATAAGTATCTCCTAGAGATCATCTCTCCTACAATTGGCATTTTACTACCCATCTACAAGTTCATTATCTACTTTTTTTGGGGAGGGGTACTGGAGATTGAACTCAGGGCACTCGACCACTGAGCCACATCCCCAGCCCTATTTTGTGTTTTATGTAGAGACAGGGTCTCACTGAGTTGCTTAGCGCCTCGACTTTGCTGAGGCTGGCTTTGAACTCGTGATTCTCCTGTCTCAGCCTCCCTAAGTGCTGGGATTAGAGGCTTGCGCGACCGCGCCCGGCTTCATTATCTACTTTTTAAAAATGGATTTCACAATATGATGAAGATACCAGTAGCTTTCATTTGAGTCCATTCTGTTTCTTGATTTTATTGATGATGTCCCTTATTACTTTCCTCTCAGATAATCATTGCTTGAAACATTTGGAAGGTGTGTAAGAAATTGAATGTAAAATTCAAAAACTATTACTACCCACCTAAATCATACATGTGATTCATGAGTTCCACATTCACTTAAAAAGCAAGTACTTAAAATGAAGCAATCTCCTTAAGCACACTTTTGGAACTAGATTTTATTTAGTCACTGCACTATTATGCAGACCCACTTATTTATGAAGAGGAAAAGGCAAGTAAAGTATTTCCCCTGGCTTGTTGGAATGAAAACTTGTTTACACTATTTTTATAATCAACATATAATTTAAGGATGAAATATTTTAGCACAACTATGTTGGGGCTAACAACTTTATTTATTATTTGAGGCTATATTTATATATTTCTTCTATTTAAAAATTTTAGAAAAATATTATAATCCAAGGGTAGAAATAAAAGGGAATTGTAGTTACAATTCATCTAAAAACATGTACAATATGAAGATGATAAATAAAGATTTATTTTTACCTCTGTAAAGTATAAACTATTGTTTGATTCTCATTTCTTCCTGAGACAGTGGAGGGTATTTGTTGTTGGTTTTCAAATTCTGAGTCACTTTTCTTTACTTAAAAAAACCAGTTTGAATCTTCCAATAGATATTTGTAGATTCAAATTATTTTCTTTGGCTTTTGTAATGTATCTAAATAATAGCCTCCAATAAAAAAAAGTTTTCAAAATTGTAAAGCATATCAAATATTGTTTTGTTGTGGCTGAGGGATTAACTCAGTGGTAGAGCACTTACCTGGCATGTGTGAGACCCTGAGCTCCATACTGAGCACCACACATTAAAAAAAAATTCAAGTAATATATGAAATTATCTAAGACTTACAGTATTGAGAATGCTTTTTTAAATCTAATTTTAAATAATAATAAGGAAAGAATCATGATTGTACATTTAATTTTTAATTATGTTGAAAATGACATCCTTATAAACATTTCTGTACATATTTTTTGTACATTTTTGTACATAGAATTCATACACTGGAGTTTTGAAATATTGTTAAGCACAATCTAAATGACAAAATTATTTGTAAACATCTTTTAAAAAGAGGATGAATTGAGGGCTTTTGGAACAGTGAGGATATTTTCTCAAGGACAAATACTTGAGTCAGTGACAGATTGGGGACCATTTTTATTGACTGACTATCACTGTTCCTTAGCTACTAGACCATTATTTCTTCACATTTCTTTCACATATCCATGCATTTAATGAGATTCTGTTTACATGTGGGAACTTAATTTATTTCTCCTTAGATTACCACAGTAGATAATATATACATATTAAAAAGAGCAAAGAAATTTGTTTGCTTCATTAAAAGAATTGAATTTTATGTTTGAAGCATGACATTGCATTTAGAGTGGATTCCTAACAATTCCTTGATTATTTATGCAACATTGAGCAAGGTAGTTTAACTTTTTTGGTTGTAGTAATTATGATACTGAGGTTTTAGTAAATTATATTTCTTGGAATGAAGTTCTCTTTTCAGGGTTATACAAATATATACCTTTGAAGACCCTGAAGATGGGAGCTAAAGTTTGGTTTCTATAATCATAAAAACAAAAGTGTAAATAATGAAATACTATATAATAAAAGAGATGGGTTGCTGACTATTAAGGATTGTTCATTAAAATTTCTTTAGCTATTAAAAATCCTTGATCTTGATTAGGAAAAAGCGAACCCTAATTACTTCAGGATTATAAAACTGTGGGCAAAATAATCAGAACTCCAAGCTTATCTAAGCTTTTCATCTAAAGGATAACAAAAATATATCCAGATCTTTAGTTAATTCTTCTGTTTTAGTCTTTATGGAATCCACATATTTTGAATTTAAGTTATTTGAATATTGATTCCTACAGTTCCCCTTCCATCTATATTCAAATACTATAATGTGTAATATTTGTTAAGACTATACAAGTGAGCAGGATTTTATCTGGGAAATTTGCTAATTTTATTAGTTTACACATTTCTTCCAGTTATGAAAAATGCTTATTTTGGAAATATGTACATCAATATTGGAATCTCCATTCTGTTCCTCACTAGCCCAGGATAACATGAGGATAACAATGGTGACCTCATATCATTATTAGGTAAATTAAGTGAAGAACTTGTAGTGTTTAATAAGCATAGGTCCTCAATAACATTATCTCCTTCCATCCTTCAATGAGATTTCCAAAGTAATGCACCTAATTTTATTATCTTTACCCTTCCTGTTTAGACAACCCTGTCTTAACAATCCTTGGTGTCTGACTTTCAATCTCATTTTCTTGAGCAAACTCACTGCTATACAAGAGACAACTGACATGATTCCTAAAGAAATACAATAATAATATTGAGGAGGAGGAAGAGAAGGAGGAGGTGGAGACAAATTGTTTGACTTAAGAAGCCAAAACTAATAATGCTGTTTATGCTAATTGAAATTGCTAGTGAAAAAAGAAATTTTAATTCATTATTTTATGGAGATTATTTTGAGAATCAAGTGAGATAGTATAAGGGAAAAAATCAGTGCTCTTTGGTACATAAATGCAATCTGTAATAAATGACACAAGATGCTATATGTATACATAACCAGTGGTTTGAAAGAGTTTATATGTAAGTCTTTAAGAAGACTTCTTGTACCAAGAGCTTATAGTCTATTTGTCTTAAAAATATGAAATTATCTTATTCTTATATTTCCCCTGGGTTTCTTATTTATACAACAGAACTGATAGTTTAAGTCAATTGTGCCCTTTGTACTCTAATATTATGGTTGGGAAACTGAAGTTGCATTAGTTAGAAAATGAAAATTTTCTGAATTAGTCACTTAGTTAAGGGGTGAATGATGCTTTTCTTTACCCCCAGCAGACTGATTAACTCTCATATGTATCCCCCACCCCTTTTTCTGTCTCTTTCTCTCTCACACACACTCACACACATTCTAATCTGCAGAGAGACCTTTCTGGTCATTGTTCTTCTGGTAAAATGTTAATCTTATTTCTTTTCTTCTTAATAATATTAATTAGTAACATGAATATTTTCATGAGTACACTCATTGAAAAACAACAAGAAGGATGCCATAGCCAGGAGTGGTGGCATACACCTGTATTCCCAGCACTGTGGAAGGCTGAGACTGGAGAATCACGAGTTCAAAGACAGCCTCAGCAATGTCGAGGTGCTGAGCAACTCAGTAAGACCCTGTCTCTAAAGAAAACACAAAATAATGCTGGGGGCTGGGGATGTGGCTCAGTGGTCAAGTACCTTGAGTTTAATCCCTGATACCAAAAAAAAAAAAAAAAAGAATGCCATGACATAAAATATTGAAGTATCTATTCCACCTCATTTGAAGGCAGATCAATGGGGATGTGTGTGTGTATGCATGTTTGTAAGGTGGATTAAAGATTTAGCACTATCTCCATGAAATGATCTAAAGTAGAATGAACTATGATTTCTGGGACCTTATATAGCATCTGAGTATAGTAATAAAGTGAAATTTTCTCAAAGTACCTCATAAAATATAACATAATGTTTACTATATAATCTCTCTTTAGGTCATATACTACAAGAGTGCTTTGTAGGAACTAGCTCTTCGAATGACAATGCTTGTGAAATCAGACCTGGACAGCATGCTCCTTATCCTCTTTTAGTGCATAAACACTGACTGAATTTTCACATATTTCAAAGATATATCTTTTGTGGAAGAGTGTTAGGAAGTTTCCCATCGGTTGGTAGCATGCTATCTTTTCCCCATGCCACACTTTTAATATACATAAACAAAATTACAGATTCATGGGGAATCATGTCAGCAGCTCTTCTGAGACAACACTGGCTGCCTGGATATTGCTGCCCTGAGGGGGTTTGTTCAAATGATTGTGATCCCACAGCAGAGCAGATTGAGCCAGTCTAACCTGGCAAGTGGAAGCAGGTGTGGGAAAACAGCACAGCAGAGTCTCAGCTAAACATTTATTGTCACGTACAGGATTGCAATTTTAAATAATGCTATTTGGTTGGTTTGTTTTCTCTGTGGTGTGATCAGTGTGTCAGAGCCAACATAGATGTCCACATTTTAACTTAAATTTCTGTTCTTTGATGTTGTTATTTGATGAGTGGATTGGTATAAAATTAGGCTCTGTGTAATCTGGTAAATAAAATAAGGAGCAAATCTTTTTGCATTGAAGAATTATTATAATTTTATTTATTTGTTTTTAATTAAAGCCTGTAGCATATTTTAAGGAGGCTTTGAAATTGTCTGAATATGCTATTATTTATATATTCTTATTGAAATATACATATCAACAAACCACTAAAATATTGTTTTATACTTGCACTTAAGTCAATTTTTTTAAGAGACCCAAGGGAATCCTAACAAGTAAGCTTGAAATAGTTAATTTATTATCTCAACTTTTGCACAAATACCAAAGGCAAAATTGTTTAGATTCTTGTTTCTCCAAGTATGTTGTGCTAACCTGAGTCCTTGTTAGAAATACAGTTACAGGCCCCACTCCAGAACTTTAGAATTAGAATTTGCATTTTAACAAGATCCTAGGTGATTTCTATGTGCATGGAAATATGAAAAGCACTAGTGTTTATGGAGAAGTGAAGCAAATTCACCTATTTTAAGTTTTTCCTTGTTTTTTAAGCAATGGGACATAATAGAACTAATGAGATAAAGAATTTACTAGGATACGGTGATATCACAATTATCTGAGCAGAATTTGGAGATGTTCATTTGAAATTTATTTCCTTTGGCATTGTTAAGTATTTGATTTTTTTTAAGGTTAAGGTATAATCCCACCTCACTTTTAAAGATTTTTTGAATCAAGATATAAAATAAGAGAGCTAATGGGAAACATATTAAGTTTTTATTTAACATGTTAGTAAATGGGTTCCAAAACTGATACAAATTACGTGGTGTCACTTTGGCAACTTCAGCCCATGATATTTATTCACATTAAATAGAATAAATTTGCAGACATTTTGATTCTAAGAAAAGTAAGCTGATGAAGCATATAATATATAACTGAAGACTTTTCCCAATGTAAACATAAGATGTAGATGTCAAACTGTCATGTGTATTAGAAGAAATGCAAATACTATTACGCAAATTGTCTCACAGATGCTTACTGGTAATAATGTATTTTTTGATTACATGTCTGAGTAATCCATGGCTATAGCTGATACCTTAAGGAAATGTGGTGCTTTTGAACTTTTTGATTTCTACACCACATATGTCAATAAAGGACTAGAATCTTCCACCATCACACCATCACAGCTATATCTTACTGCCATCTGTACCCCTATGTGCCATCTCTGCAGCCAGAGGTAGCTTTTCCATTTTTTGGACCTTGGTCAACCATCCAACAGTCTAATGCCATCTCCTTTTACTTTCTCATGGACATTGACTTTATAATTTTCTCCTCTATGATGTATCATCTACCTACAAAGATATTGTTATTTTTTCCCATCCTTTAAGAACACTCTTTTGCATCCTGCTTTTCTGCCTGGTACTTCCCTGGTTTTCTTTTATTTCCAAGAATAAACACTTCTTAGAAGTATGGCTTAATTATACTATCTTCAATTATTCTCCTCCATCTTTTCTTGAAATCACTATAGTCAGACTATTGACCTTACCACTTAGCCTAATGGCTTTTATCGAGGAAAAAAGTGACCTGCATGTTGCATGCTTATATTTTAGTTTCCATCTTCTTTATTTTGTCAGCAGCATCTAATATAAAGTGTCATTCTTTCCCTGGAAACACTTTCTTTTTTTTTTTTTTTTTGGTACTGGAGATTGAACTCAGGGGCACTCGACCACTGAGCCACATCCCCAGCCCTATTTTGTGTTTTATGTAGAGACAGGGTCTTACCGAGTTGCTTTACACCTCGCCGTTGCTGAGGGTGGCTTTGAACTCGCGATTCTCCTGTCTCAGCCTCCCTAAGTGCTGGGATTACAGGCTTGCGCCACTGCTCCTGGCTCCTGGACACACTTTCTAATCATGGCTTTTCTAACCCCAAAATTCCTTCTGTATGTCTGGTTTTCTGTCTCTTCTGTTCATTTGCCTTTACCTCTTCAAAATGGTGGCATGCCCAAGAAAACTTAGTTTTAGGACATTTTTTTCTCTTTATAATCATATCTAGCCTCATAAGTTTTTAATGCCATAAACTGATGACTCCTAAATTTCTCTCTCATTTCCATAGATCTCAATTAGATTCTTCCAGTTGCTCAAGTCAAACATCTGGGAGTTTTCCTTCCTTCTTTACATCACAGCCCACATCTAAATACCAAACATTCTGAGATTCTACCTTTAAAATGTATCTAGAGTCCACCATAGGCCAACTCCCCCACTGTCACCACCTTTGTAAGAACCATCCTTCTCTTGTCCTTGGATCACTGTAATAGTCTCCTGTTGTGTTTCCTTGTTTCTACTCTTGAAGTTCTTTAGCCTATTATTAATAAAATATCTAAAATATTAAAATGCAGGTCATATTATAACATTCTTCTCAAAAATACCTGTGGCTTCCTTTATCTCCAACTAAACATCAACAAATGGGCCCACAAGGAACTGCGCTGATGGTATACCCATCACCTCTCTGAACTCTTCTATCATTCCCCCTTGCTTGCTTTTCTCCTGAAACACTGGCCCTTTATTTTATAACTAGAACAGATCAGGCACACTCCTTCCTCAGGATGCCAGCATTTGCCGTTTCTTCTGCCTCTGTAGTTCCTCAGATACCTGATTGTCTTCTTTCTCACTTTCTACATATAGTTTCTCAAGTGTCCTCTAAATAAGGCCTTATTTTGACCATCCAATAAAATTATACTGTCCTTGACACTAACTATGCTTATTTTTGCATTTTGTTTTTCCTTATTACCATCTAATATATTACATATTTACTTACTTATCTTTTCTGTTTTCTCTTCCCACTAGGATATGAGGTATTTGACAGCAGGGATCATTTTGTAGTTTATTCCCTGCTGTTTTCCAAGTGCCTAGAATGCCGCCTGGTGTATATGAAGTACACAATAAATATTTATCAAAGTAATAAATGAATGAATGAACAAATGAACGAATATACACTGAATGCTTTTAGCTTCATAGGCTAATATGTTAGTTTTCAATGAACTTCAATTGAAAGCCCTTTTGCAAATAAAAAGCAAACTGTGTATGTCATTCTTCCTTAATAGAAATTCAGTTCCTTGCTAGAATTCAAAATGAAGACATTTTAAACTGGGTCACGCATACTCTCAATAGAATAGCAACTTTCCACCTCAAAATTTGGAAGAAATTATATCCACCAACTCAACACTGAGCTGCTATTGCTAGTCCTAAACTATTGTTGATACATAAACTAATGCCATAATTACCAGCCAGAGTTTTAAAACTTTTCCTTTTTTGCAAAATATCTCAGTCATCATGAAAATATATCACAATATGTGTTAATATCTTTTTAAAAATAAGCTGGTGTTAAAAAAGTGTTTAATTTTAAGAAATGGAAATGATGGTAAGGGAGCAGGGCCTTTCCTCTTTTATTTTGCGTCTTTCTACATTAAATGTGTGTGTTCTTTTTTTAACATCAAAATCTTATTATTCATTTGAGTGAAAACAAACATCAATAGGGTTATGTATATTTTGGCTAGAACATGAAGAGAAGGCAATTGAATTCATTCATTCAGATATTGGTTGTCAAATTTCAAAAACAATAAACAGATGGATGAATTTAGATTGAATGTTATTTGAATATTATCAGTTCAGATTGTGTCATGTCACACATATCTGATGTTTTCCCGAAAGTAATCATAGTGTAACAAATTCAATATATGATTTTATTTCTCAATAGAATGGAATTTAAAAAATATCTGGTAAGCTCATACATCTACAGAGCATAAATAAAGAAGCAAATAAGAAAGTTACTGTGCAGGTAAAATTAACAGAGTAATTGAGGGAAATTTTACATACTTTATCATTCCAAGAGTATCCTATAGCTAATGTACACCTTTTTTTTTCCATGACTACATAAGGTTTCAAACTCCATACCCACTTGAAAATGTAAATGAATACATGTGTAAGGAGATTATCATTTGTAGATAACAACGGTGAGAGCTGAGACAAAAGTCAGCTGGTTGCAATAGATGAAACAGAAAACGCATAACAAATATAATTGTAAGAAAAGAAAGAAAATCAAGAGATTAAAAGTAGGAAAATGACTCCATACACTTAGAAGTTCAAAGGACATCATCATTTGCTAAGGGATATAATTATTTGTGTTCTTTATCATCACCTACAGTTAGTTGTTAGGCAAACTTGGATTGTGTTCAAAACATTGTGTTTAAGAAGGCAGAGAGGCAGTTCTTAATTTTTTTGAAAAAACTTTGATGTTGAATCAAAATGCTTACAATATAATCAATGAGTGCATATGATTATTGAAACAAGATTAGGTTTATAGATTAAAGAGGTAACAGAATGCACATTCTTCTTAGAATACGTACCCACCACAGTAGGTAAATATCTAAAACATAGACCTTCTGAGTTATGCAATTAATTTTGATTACTTTAACTAACTGCATGTAAGCTCTTTGGAATTGTCAGACTTCTTTGCCACATACCCACACACAAAGTAATGCTTTCTTTCTTCAATGCATGGGTCAACTCATAAATGGATTAAGAATCTCTTGAATTTTACAAATATAAGAAATGATGTGAGCTGTGACATTTGTGTTGTTTAGTACTCAGCTCAGGGCAGCAGCTGTTATAGCTCAGTAACTTTTACCTGATTAAAACATTCTGGTTTCACTTTAATTTCTATTGTGTTTTCAATAACATTTTTTCCTATTAATGCCATCAATTTAATTCATTATCTTATCCTTCTCCAATTAAAATGGTATGAAACTAAGAAGATCCACCAAAACTGCTTGCTCTCTTTTCCAGCTAAGTGTATGCTTCAGCCTCTCTTCTGTGTCATGAATGATATTTTTCTTTTGGATAGTTATAATGTCTTCCAAAATATAAATTTGAGTCATCCTAGTTCTTAAGTTCTTTCTAATCTCCTTTATTATATAAATACACATGAATATATGTATTAAATATATTCTATGCTATAGAATACTTTCAGTAACATATGGTAGATTTGTACTTACCTTACTTTCCTGAGCAGGATATCAAAGTCCTTCAATATTTTTATGGTTATCAGGAATATAGTATATGTTCATCATAAGTAATAAACTGAGTTGGTGAATTATAAGGGAGAGTTAAGTGAAGGTCAGTTGCTAGTTTAAGCTCTATAAAATAATACTTAGCACAGTTAGTAATTGTATAATTACATTATAAAAATCAGATATTTGACTATGTAATGAATGCCTCACTCCCAAATTACATGCATGTTTGGTTCACTTACTTTGAAGAAAATGATGAATAGATACAAAAGATTCCCGAGAAAGTAGAAAAGTATTCACAGATGGCTTCAGAGACAATAACCCTTATTGGTCAGCAAAATAGAGTTGTTATCTAAGGATGCTTACCTAGAAGCAACTTAATTGAAAGCTGCAGTAGTTGCCATTTTGAGAAACTACTCAGCACTACTATAACTAAGTTGAATGACCATGCTGGCTCCTGATATCTTAAATTTTCTCTTTAAGTGGCTGATTGAAGTTGACCTGGGTTGGATAAGGTAGAAAAGGAAGGAATTGGACCGTGCCCCCAACATTGTAGTTTAGACCTGGGAAAATCTTACTTGTGGGAGCAAAGGCAGGCCCCTTCTGTTTAAGTACAATACATCACAGTCAGGGATCATATATGATTCTAATAATATGATGAGACAAGGTTTTATATTTGACAGCATAAAATCTCATCCTTTCATTATAACCGTGTTACAAACCCAGTATATACTCTTCTTAGGGCAAAGCACCTACTTGAGCTCAGGGAACCAAGAGCTGTGTTTAATCAAGCTTAAACTAACAGAAACACATATAAATGTTTACAAGCTGTATCACATACAGCCATGAAATGGTCATGTATATACTTTCAAAAATTGAATAATGGCTCAAAGTTTATTCAAATAAATTCTTTGATCATCAAGTAAAACCTGAACAAATATTTCTTTTATTGAATTTTAGAGTTACACTTTTAAAACATTTTAGTTAAGTGCATATTTTATTGAGTTTTAATTTACCGAAGTAAAATTCAAACTATATAAAAATCTATTGTAAAAATTTCATATTAATACCTCCAGTGTTAGTTAAATTTCAGACCCCAGTGATGACTACTATAAAGAATTTACTTTAATACATCATTAATTTCTGAAGAACTGCAATTGGATATTAAATGAGAAAACAAATTTATGATTTTATGTTTTTGTACAAGGAAAATGAGAATGCATGCCAAAGGCTCCTAAATTAAGCACACTCAACTTTTTCCAACCAAATCTAATAATTTGGAATTAATTTTATTTGGCAAACTTGCAAATGAAATCTTTACATCAGATTTTCTTTCAGTGGAGGGACCCTGAATTTTAAACAATTTTTTAGGGGTATAATTTATATATGATGAAATATACCCATTTTATGTGTTAAGTTTAATCAGCCTTAGTAAACTTAGAGTTATGGGTCCATCAAAATAGTCCTCTTTTAGAAAAGGATGTCTGTCACCCCCAAATTTTCTTATGTTCATTTATAATCCAATTATCCTACAACTAGCCTCAAGTAATCACTGATTTCAGCTTTCTGTTTTGGTAGATTTGCCATTCCACAACTTTGAAGTTAATGGAATTATACAATACATATGTCATCTTTTTTGTCTCATCTCTTAAAAAATGTTCACTGATTTTCTTTGAGCTCTATCCATGTTTTACTGTGTATCTTATTATTTTATTATTTTTTACTGTTCAGTCTATTCATTTTACAGATCATATCATGCTGGATTCACCAATTGATGGTGAATGCATCAAGAAGTTTATTAATGTACTTCACTGGCTTTGGTGATACACTGTTAATATAATTATCTGTGTGTTGGTTTTCACTGCTTTTTCTTTACAACATTATGAGAGTTCAGCCACAACTTCCTAGATTTGAGAGAACTAAGAGAAAAATATAATATTACCACATTAATTTCTATTTCTAGATTTTTACAAGGAATGATGCCAACATTAACTAGACACTTTCTCCCACTTGCCTTTTCATCTCCAGGATGGGCAAAAGATTTCTTTAAAAAGATTTTGAAATGGTAATAACTTAATCATAAAATGCTAATTTTTGACAAGGGAGCATAACATTCTGCATAAAAGTGCAATTCTAAATCTTTTCTCCAGCAGATTTATTCTTCTTAGATGTTTCATTTTAGACATCAGTCATGTTTTGATATAAATCAGATTGTAACTGGAAGTTGTAATAAGGCCTCAGAACTATTCAGAATTTAAGCCAATAGCAGCTACACAATTATGTAATTTTTTCTCAAACTATGAATGATTTGACTTCCAAGAATTTATTGATATAAAGTATTCTTTAAATAATTATTTGCTAGGCAATTTAGTCAATTTTCAAATGACTTATGTTGTCAGAGTTTTGAACCAGAGGAAATTTGTAAGTATTCTGATCCTGTAGTATTCTCTTACTGGAGAATACAGACATAAGAATCATTCCCAAAACACACAAAGAAATTTCAGACAATAACCTTAGATGCACCTCCAAAAATCTATCATACAGGAAGCAAAGAAACTGTTGCCACCCACATTTACACTCAAGATTTCCCAACCTTGTCCCTGTCTTCCTATGATTTTTCTCTTCTTGAATTCTAGTTCTTCATTTTTGCATTTCAAATTTCCTTAAAGACACAAGTTTATCACTTTCTTCATAAAGTACTTTCTGATTCCAGAGCTATCAATTATTTCTCATCTTCTGCACACCACTTATTTTTTAGCTATAGCTGTTATAATCTCTGTATCTTCTATGTTACCTATATTCCCTTATTCTTGCACTAACTTGTAAGCTAGAATGATTCTATTTATTCATCTTTTCTTCTCCTAAAACTCAATTGTGGCTTTTCATTTAGTTGTATTCAATATATAGTTGTAGAATAAATAAATGGAATGTGGTGTTAAGTTCTGTTTCTAAAATGTAGGTGATATCCTTGTATTTTTCTTTTTCTTTTTCTATTTTTTGGTAAGGAAAGATAGTACACTTGATGAATATATTTCACCTCATGCACATTTATTAGTCACGTGACCACATTCAAGCTGCAGGAAAAGAAATATTAATCCAATTAATTTGTGCTTTTAAAACTAGCTATTTGCAGTTCTCTTCTTTGCTGGAAGAGTCTAATTAGCATAAAGTAGTTCTCTTATGTTAACTCTTTTGACTAGTGCATTGCAGATACATGTGAGCTATAATTTCCACATTCAGGGAAGGACCCAGAGAAGTCAGTTAATCTCCTTCATTTATGGAGCTCTTGGAGACCAGTGCATTTCTAAGCTAGCTAACTGGAAGGTCATCTAATGCTCTTATAGGCTCTCCTGAGGTTTGCAAAAGAATACTGGCAGACACAAAGACCCTTAACAGGTGCCCATATTCTATAAAAGTCATACCCCCACAACATTAGATAACATTTAACTCAGTCATGGAAAAACTTTAAAATATATTATCTACCTCTGAATTTTCCCCCACCTCCCTTTTGCAAATAGAAAAGAAAGGCAAGCATATTATATGTCAATAAAAAAATTTAAAAAATTTGTTGGGGGTGGAGAAAGGTACTTCAGAAAATACAAGAGAAGAGCAGAAGACTTTTCTGGATTGTTTTTATTTCCTTGACAATTTGATATAGGCAAGGTGAGCCAGACTAGGCCACAAGGTTGGCAGTACCATCCACATTTGTTTTTGGATAAAACCAGTGGGAATTGTTTCCTTAAACCTTTGGAAATAGCAATTGATGTCAGTTCTTGCCATTCTTAGGATGTGTTTGCAAAATTGAAGACTTGCTTATGTTTCTATGAGATAATTTAACTTTTTACACTATAATTGAACCTTCCTTACAATTTCATTCTAATGTTGCTGAGAAATGCATTGGAAGATTTCCCCAATATCAGTAATAGTAAAATCTGTATTTAATAATCTGCAATATATGCTATCATCATAGAGAATGATTACTTATTAATTCTGAATTATTCATTTACCAGTATGGAAAGATACCTTTCATTCAATTATTAAAATAGTAAAAACTATTTTTTAAAACAAGGGAAATATTGATGATATAGAATTAAGACGATATGCAGAATGCCAATTCATATGTTCAAATTTATAGACACTACAAAATTTTGGGCACATATATAGCCACAAAACCCACCCAGTGATAGTATGTAGTGGGAGGATTTATAGGACTTTCATTGTTTATACTTTTTGCTATCTTTTCTTTTCATGTACAATGGTGAACATGTATTTCTATTATAATCAAGAAAATATTATTTTTTTCTTGCACATGCTAGGCAAACACATAACTAAGGCCGTTCACATGGCAGGTAAACACACCACTGTTGAGCTACACCCCAAACCTTTTTTTTTATTGAGTTATTTTAAAATTTTCTTTTGAACAAGATCTGGCTAAGTTGTGAGACTGGCCTTGGACTTGCAATCTTCCTGTCTCAGCCTCCCAAATGGCAAAGACACGCCTAACAGGAAAATGTTCTTTTTAAAGGGCAACAAGATGACCATTTTTAAAGGATAACAAGATGACCATTGTGACTGAAATAAATTCTAGAATTATGAGGTTTTATCATGGATCTAGAATTAAATAATCTGGATTCAAATCCTGCCCCATATTCATATAACCTTGGGCAAGTTCCTCAGTATCAACAAAAGGGAGGTAAAAAACCTGGCTTCATTGAGTTGTTGTGAGGATTAAATGAGGAAATACTCATCAATAACTTATAAGAATGAATTCCTAACATATAGTGAGTGCTCAGTCAATGTTAGCTAGAACTTATTAATTATAATACAAAGGAGGAAGACAAGTGTAGATATTTGAAATACTTATGTAAGAATGCAAGCTTCCCAGTGATCAAGCAAAACCAATAAATAATGATAACAAATGTAGGAGGTCAAAATGGAGAGAGATCTTGGGATTCCCAGAGAAGGTCTTAGAAGAATGAAAACTTGAACTGGGTTGTAAAAGAGAGATACAATTTGAGAAGATATTTTCTTTGACTTTGATGCAACATGAGAGAAGGGGAAAAGCATAGAAAAAGACCACATGACCTGGATATACCACTCTTCTGTCCTAGAGAATAAAAGTCAGCACACTATAGCAAAATATGCATACCTATGTTCATACAACACAATTCACAATAGCCAAACCATGGAACCAGCCTAGATGTCTTATCAAAGGAAGAATGGATAAAGAAAATGTGGGGCTGGGGTTGTGGTTCAGTGGTAGAGCTCTTGCCTAGCATGTGTGAGGCACTGGGTTTGATTCTCAGCACTGCATATAAATAAATGAATAAAGGTCCATCAACAACTAAAATTTTTTTTTTAAAAAAGAAAATGTTGTATATATACCCAATGGAGTTTTATTCAGCCATAAAGAAGAATGAAATTACGTCATTTGCAGGAAAACTGATAGAACTTGAAAAGATGTTAAGCAAAATAAGTCAAACTCAGAAAATTGAGTCCTGTTTGCTCTCATATGTGGAAGCTAGAGAGGAAAAAGGACTGGAAAGGTCAGGGCAGGGGGGATTTTTTTAAAATCTAAGGGAGATCCGTCAGAGGGAGATAGGAGAGGAGGGAAATCAAAAATACTAGAGAATGATATTGGACAAATTATATTGTTATATTGTGTGCATATACAAATAATGTAACAAAAGTACCACCGTTATGTACAAATATAATGCACAACTAAATCCATATAAAAATAAAATGGACTGAAAACAAATAATGATGAAGATAGATTAGAAACATTTTAAAAAGCATAAGGAAATGATCAAGTTTGAGAAAGGGTTAAATAATGGCAAGGTAAAATATAGAATCCCTAGGGGTGTATTTTCTCCTACTCCTCTCTCTTTTCAAAGCCTGAAAATGCAAACAGGTTAATATGGGTGTAGTTGTTGCATAGAGGAGATTATATTCTCAGTGTCTCTCTCCTACTTTTTATCATTTTAATAAATTTCTATTTCAAATTTTTCCTTGTGGTGTTTTCAAAGCAAAATCTTAGTGGTTTTCCTTGTCAGAATTCTTCAGACATGATCTCTGATTTTTATCCTAAGACAAATTCTAGAGTAAAACCCAGTCTTTTGGTTGAGGGCTTAGCAATGTTGCCTTTGAAGGCTGGTGAAAAAAGGATGGATTTGTGATGTTATACAATGGACAAAAGCAGGCATCTTGCTGTTTAATTATTTTCCTCCCCATACCTCATAAACTTAGAGTGTATAATTCAAAGTCATGTTTATGCATGCACTTCTTATTCATTATTCATGAATGACACTACACTGTTCTCTTCCCTCTTCCCACTTATATTTCCTTTTTCATGCTGTTGGAACTACAAGGTTTTTACATTGCTAACACCTCCCCTGGAAGATTGTGTACATAATCAATACTGAGTACATAGTACAAAATATCGATTTTAGAATGCTTGCATGAAATTAACTTGAATGCCATGTTCCATTCTACTGTTTTCAAAGCATACATTTTCTTATAAACATAGCTTTTGCTAAATGTTATGAGGTTAACAAAGAAGTTATTTGAAAGAACTACAGATTGTGAAGGTCATTTTTATTATTGGTTATAACATCCCAATTATTGATGGTGACCTCTTCTTCCTCCTTTGTCTCATTCATACTATGGGGTAATTTGGTTCCATAGCTATTATTTCATTCCATACATAGTAGCACCATTTAATATTTTATATCCTTTTCCCTAGTTACAGAACCCAGAAGGTAACTGAGTATGACTTGTAGAACTGAAATTCAGAGTGATAACTATAGTAATTCCAGCTTGCCTGAAAATTGTAGTACTCTGCAATGGAAAATAATAATCTTGCCAATAAATTCAGTTCTGGTGAGACTTGAAACAACTCATATTACTCCAGTCTACTCTATGAATTGATCCCCATGGGTACAATTTAATCTAATTTCAGTTTTCATTTTCATCCCTTCTTTTTTTCTTTTCATTTTTCAGAATAAAATCATATCTTTTGTTTATTCAAGCTGATGCTACTAAGACTCATAGAATGCTAAAAATTCACAAATGTCATCAGTTTTCTTCTTCTTTCCATAGTGATATATGACTGGATGGAGACAGGGTATGACAAAAACATTAAATTCTCTCTTATGTTACAAATTACCTCTACCCTTCTGCTAGAAATCATAATCTCCAAATATGGTTCTTAATCATGTTTGGAAATAAATGCTTTCACCTTTACATCAGTTGAATGCCTCCTAAGTGGCCACAGTCTGCCAGATGCATGGCTTGCCAATCTGGTCACTGCTCTTTAATTTTTTTTCTTTTTTCTTTTTTTTTTAGTATTAAAGGAAATGAGGCTACATTTGCTGCTAAGGAAGAACTTGTTCTGTGCCATTGATTAATTGGCATTGATAAATAAGCCACATTAGTATTACAAGAAAATGGCATAACAGATTGATGTTGACTGGCACTCTCTAGGAATAAAGCTGAAGAACACTCAGCACACCATCTGGAAGAGACAATGAGAGGTGGCAAGTTTTATGCAATGGGGAAAAGGGGAGGATGCTTCTCAGATGCCACATATCTGAACTGACACTTTGATGTGTTCAAGTGCAATCTCCCCTGTCAAAATATTTCTTTCTTTAGCCATTCTAGGTCTAATGCAATCAGACCACAGTGTGGATGGCTGCCATATCCTCTTAGGTGAGATTTGTCTTGGCGTAACATGCTGCACAGCTTCCAAATTGTTGTGCCACAATTTATATGATAAATAGAAAAAAAAAAGCAATACCAGCTGATGTTAAAATTTACAACTTTTTATGTCACCTTTGGTAAGAATTCGAGAGTTTTGTGTGAAAAATTGGTCTTTGTTTTTAAACAGTTACATTTTATAACCAAATATTTCATACTTTAAATTGGCAAAAATTATCAATACCCTTTCATTTATTTTTCCCTAGTTGAGATTAATCTGTATTACAACCTCTTTCTAGAAATTTCTACCAGTTAGAACAAATCTATAGTCTAATGATCTTGATTGACTTAAGGGAAACTACCTTCTTGAGATGAGAGATCATGTTTATTATTAAAATATTATGCATCTTTTCTTTACCAAGCCTTTATTCTTTAACAAAAGAATTTTTTTCAATATAATTGGAGGAATTTGTCTGAGTCTACTTTAAATAAGATATGTAAAAATTTAATATTTTGGCCAAATATCTTATTAAATTGGGATCTGAATTGGTTTAATTTGTAAATTTAAAACCAGTAGGCTAATGATAATTTATATTGTATTCTATCACATAAAAATTTTCCTAGTATAAAAATTTTCATAACTTGATAATCACTTTCAAAGAATTTTCTTATTCATTCATAGAATCATGACACTTATTTCAGTAGGTTCATTTGTGTTGATCAACTTTTATCCTTTATTAAAACTATATTTTGAGTCTGTTCACATGTAATGCATGCATATATTACCCATGTTAAATGTATATTAGTAATCATAAAACTGTTTACATAATATATTCTCTTTATTTAAGGTTATTTTGATAATGTTATTGATTTATACAAAATTGCATGCAAAGATACAGGCAAAAAATCTTTTGAATATTTGTTATGCATTCACAGTAGAGAGCTGGCATTTTATAAAGTTATGTTGTGATAAAAAATTTCATTAGGGTATAATATAAAGATTTGGAAATTTTGGTATTTATAGTAATGATAATTAAATGCTCTTCTGGACTGCTCCGCCCATTCTTGATATGTTCTATTGCACTTTAAGGGATATTGTGACACACTAGATTTTGTCCAAGGAGAGGGTGTAGAATGATGTAGGCACCTTATAGCAGATTATAAGAAAAATAATTCCCATAAAATGAATATTCCACTTTGAGAGAGGAAATTCAAGGAAGACAAAATATCTTCAAAAATTTGAAAGCTGTCAGATGCAAGAGTAAAGGACTATTACTTCTCTGAGAATTTAAGGGATAGCAGGATGGAAATTGAGAGCAAAAGATCTTTTCTAATAATAAAGAGGACTTAATCCAGGATGCTTGATAGGCAAGTTCTCTACCACTGAGTTATATTCCCAGCCCCTCTCCTTTTTAAAATTTTGAGTCAGGGTCTCATAAAATTGCTCAGGCTGACCCAGACTAGTGATTCTCCTTCTTTAGCCTCCGAGTAACTGGAACAATAGGTGTGTGACTATGCTTGGCTAGATTTGCTTTTATATATGATTTCAAGATAGCATTCAGTGTTTATTGCCAGTATTCTTAAAGGTTAGGTGGTAATTTAGAGGAAGAAATAATTATCTTCCTCATCCACCCCTGAGTTTGTTACATGAGCATGTAACAAAGAAGAGATTAACAACAGAAAAACTTTCACAGTTATTTAATAGAAGTTTAATGTGATGCAGGAGCCTTTGGAAATGAAGACCCAGAGTAAAAGATAAATTTGTGTCTTTTATACTTGGATTGGATGAAGAGGGGTCAGCAGTTGTGGAGAAAAGACTGGAGTACAAAAGGGTATAAACTAATGGCAATGAATTGGGGGAGGGGTTGCAGTTAGCAAGGACTGTTTGTTGAGCTGCCTCTGTCCCTGGTCTTTGGAGATCAGGATGCCCCTTTCCTTTAGTGTAGAGAGGGTACTTCTCTGTTGAGGGTCTTCTGACCTGCTTCAGTGGAGAAGGGCCCTAGGAAGACCAGAGAGACCTGATTATAAGAATCTATAATCTTATAATAGCTTTTGCTATTTTCTTAAATGTCAAGGTGCTGTATTTTAGGGTTGTATGTCCTCAACCTCCTCCAAAGCAAATATCCATGCCCTGTCTTTGTTTAATCTTACTGCATTTTTGTGAAAGATCAAATAAAACTTATTTAATTTGCCCAGATCATCAGTTCAAAATTTGATAACACTCATTTCAGAACAATTTAGGTTTCTGACCATGGTCACAGAGTTAACAAGATGCACATTTATATCTAAAGTTTGGACTTCAGAACCTGTAGCTGGTGATTCTGTGACTTCCCGTTTCACTTATTTGTGTATTAGTATGCTTTTTAATATATGACAATATTTTCTGTTTAGCTTGCATTTCCTCCTCTGAAAAACTTGTTATTCAATCCCTTTATGATTAGAGTTCTGGCAGATTAAAAACATTTTCTTCTTTCACTTGCCTTTATGTTTATGTATTAGCATAATTTTCTATTTCATACTTCTTTATGTCTGAAGGAATATACCACATTATCATTACAAAAACCTCCTGATAATGTTGTATTGTACTTTCAAGTGGAGACAAACCCAAGATTACCAATAAAATCAGCTTCCTCAGCAAGGAAATATTTTGAGTTTTAGTTCAGCCAGATAGTTTCAGAGGAACAAGTAGTTAGTGGAGGTACTGGAAGAGACATTTAGAAAATCTGACCAGTTCAGATGATGAAAATTGCCCTCATAGTAGCGTTAGGACCTATTTGCAATAGAATCAATATTTTGATATTTTGGATGGTGATTCACTCTCTAAAATGCACTTTGATATAAATTGTACTATGTAAACTCCCACATAATTCTGTCAGAAATGTAGGGTGTTTTTTATTATTCCTATTTACATATGAAGAAATTAAATCTCAGGGATGTTAAGTGATTTAATAAAGACAGTTAATTAATAAGTTCTAAAACTGAGCCAGGTCTTGAAACTCAGACTCTGAATTCAGTTTCCTTTCTAGTGTTCTTTCCAGGAAGATTCTTGAGAGTGAGCATACTTAGCAATGGATGCAAAATTGAATAATTGTACCTTGGATTCTTAAACCATATTACATCACATGAGATATGGAAAGACTGGAAAAAAATAAGAAAACTCTTGCCACTATAACAGTCTACCTGAGAATTTTATGTTTTACTATTAAAATTATTAAAATGTTTATTTAAATATTATAATTTTTTGTTGTTTTCATTGTTAGGAAAATTGTTTCCTTCTAACAACAACAGGGTTAGAGAAATAGGATTTTTTTATTAAATACATATGAATGTGTGAAACTAAGAGGTAGGCCTGTATCATGGTCTGTGTTTTTAAGGTGTTTATGCTACTGTTACTTTTCAACCCAAACTCTTATCTCTTGTACCAACTTAATGCTTATGTTCCTTTTCAACATACATAGTAGCAACATTTCCATTAAGTAGGCTATGTATTATTCCAGTAATTAAAATTTTGAAAATAATGTGAAAATTATTTAGAATTAGCTTTATGAATGTTCTAGGAAATCTCTTAAAATATGCCATTACACATATTTCAAAAAATATTTTGCTATGGCCGGACATGGTGGCACATGCCTGTAATCAAAGTGGCTCAGGAGGCTGAGGCAGGAGGATTACAGGTTCAAGGCCAGCCTCAGCAATTTAGTAAGACCCTAATCAACTTAGACTCTGCTTTAAAATAAAAAATAAAAAGTACTGGGGATGTATCTCAGTGTTAAAGTACTTCTGAGTTTAACCCCTATCCTACCAAACAAGTTTTGATGTGAATTGACCTGGAGTGAAACTCTTACCCCTAATTTGTAAGATGCTTTGCTATAAATTACATTGTATAGATATAAAGCATAAACAGTATTGCTTTTATTAATATTACTATAGGTGCAATTCTAAAATTGTGGTTTAAAAGAGGAATCCAAGGATATGTCCTGAATATTTCTGTCTTGTTTAGCCAACCTCTGTCCTTCTTCTGATCCCTTACAACATTTATGGAGTTTGGGATTCATTTAAAAACAAGCAATGCTGTATAAATCTTTTCTCTTCCTACCTTGAATTTTCAAAGAATGTCTCATTTTTTAAAACTTCAGCTACTTTGAACTGAATAACTTAGTAACTCCATAAAAACATCTTTGTAGGTCTATGGATCTAACTTTTCTTTCTTGGCTTTCAAAGATGGGGTGCCTCCCAAGGAAGAGCACTGTTGTGTCTAAGTTACCATGCTGTCTACATAATTAGAAGGCAAAGCAAAGGGAATTCATTATATTGATAACTCTTTTACTCATTCTCTGGAAAGGTCTGTCCTTTATTTTGGTAGAGTAATTGTTTTCTTTTGACTTCTACATATGACAACATTTTTAAAAATTTTAGTTTTTTATATATTTATTTTTTGGATTAATATATTTTATTTATTTTTATTTTTATTTGTTCTTTTTAGATGTACATGACAGTAGAGTATATTTTGACATATTATATATATATGGAGTTTATCATATTCTAATTAAGATCCCGTTCTCGGTATTTCCCTTTTGGGAATGAAATCAGAGAGGGAAAAAAATCTTGAGTTTCCCACTAAGGTTAGAATACATAAGAAACTCAGGATATAAAAGGGTTAAAATTATAATAATAATACAAAATGTGTATATGATATTTATAATGTGCCACACATAAAGTGAACATATATTAACTCATTTCATTCTAATAATATTCTCTGAGGATAAGACATTATTATTATTATCATTATTATTGTTATTATACCTGTTTGACACCTGAGATAACTGTTGTGTGGAGAATTCAAGTTAAATGCCACATATATCTTTTTTTTTAAATTAATTTATTTTTTAGTTGTAGGTGGACAGAATATCTTTTATTTTATTTTTATGTGGTGCTGAGGATCCAACCCAGTGCCTCACGCATGCTAGGCGAGCACTCTACCACTGAACCATAACCCCAGCCCTAATGCCACATATATCTTAAGGAATATTTGAATCTAAACAGTACTAGACTCTGCCTTTTATTTGAGGCAAAAATTATTGATATCCAAGAACATTTGGGGTGATAAAAGCAATGAATGAAAACTTGGGCCTAAATGTAGGAATTCATTTCACCCATATGGTTGGTTTATTGTCTTAAAAAGAATATTGAAGAGTGGACCTGATTGTTAAGTAGTGAAGATAAAGATAAATGGGAAAATTGAACCAATAATAGACTGTAAGAATTTTTCATAAATAAGTAAACTCATGTCAGAGTTAGTTGTATTAGTACAGGAGGAAAATTATCAGGAGAAAAACCAGCAGTATGCATTGTTTAGGGTCATATTTACCCTAATTGTTATCATGTACTTCTATCAGAACTCAGGAAATGTTAACAAATAGAGGAAAATATCCATGGTCTGGACCACGCCCCTTCTCCCAAATAAAACCTTGGCAGGCCGTATTACCCATGTAATTGCTGTTTCCTGATGAAAACAGAGGTTTCTTCGAAGGCATTTAACAAGAGCCAAATTTTTAATGCTACTTCTGGCACTTACCTCCATAGTATCTAGGCACATTGCCATTTCAGTCTGAAATAATGAAAGACGGAAAGAAAAACATCCTTTTCTTTTTCAAGTTCCAGGTCTCTCTAGGTTTAAGCCCATCAGGAGTCCAGACAAATGACTTAAAACTTGTTGAAGATCAAAGTGAAAGGTTTTTTTTTTTAAGGCTTGTTTTGTTTTGTTTTCCTCTGGGACACCCTAAGGTTTTGCCTACTGGAGATGACTGTTTTTCCTCCTGATTCTTAGTGTGAAACCATTCCTTCAAAACCTGTCTCTGAAGTCTGTAATAATAAATGAAAACATTTCCAACACAAGAGTTAAGTTACTTTTGGAAGATCAAATCATTGAAATAAGTATTTTGGTCAACATTCCTCATTTTGTTGATATCCACATCTTGATTATGTTTTCCATGTAGATGAAAAAAGATCTATCTGTTTCTTAAATTGGGGTAAATATAACAGTATTTTGTGAAGTTATTAGGTGTTTGCACCTAATAAGTGAATGAACCCCATTCATCAATTTATTAAATAACAATTTATGCATAATTTATGATTTTGTTTTAAGCGTGTCATTTCTGTGGCCACTGGAATGTCATTGCTCACTGCTTTTTGAAACACCAGAGTTTTTATCATGCTCCTTTTTAGTGAAAAAATTCATATAATGATTGCTAGTTTTAAATAATTAGATTAGTAAAGAGGCAGAATAAAGATTGGCTTAATAAATACTATTAGGGAGCTTGTTTAACATTGAGATACATTTGTGTATTATACAATTTCTGTCTCTTTAGTATTTAAAACCAGTAACTATTCTGAAGATGGACTGTCTTTGCTCATTCATGTTCAACAATGAGCTTGGCAATTTCAACAAAAGCATTTTACCTCAATTACCTCTCAAAGACATTAGACTGGATTTTGAATTTAAATGGTGCTTATCTTAAAACATAAATGCTACTGGAAAGAAATAAGATACTCAGAATAGTATGTTTTACTTTAGATACAGAAATATTTTTGCAACATGCCCTTAGATTTCTTTTTATGTTGTAACTGACAACAGTCATAAGCTTCTTTTATAATTTCCTTCGTCTCAACTTTTCATAGGATTAAACACTAAATCTCATGAATTTACACATATAGCAGGTCTTGCCTTTTTTTTCCATTTCAGAATCACCCATTATTACCTAGAACCTCTTGATTTTTGTCACCTTTAGTTTATAGACAGTTGTGCCATCTCTAAAATTTTCTCTCAGTCACCATTTTCTAAGCCATGGCTGCCAGTGAGAGCTCTAAAAAAGGGACCTTCGTATGACACCCTCCTTCCCGCCGCTGCTATATTATTCCCATGACTTGATTTTGGTTCTAATACTGACCTTGGTTTACTGTTCTCTCTTCTTTCCATATCTGTACCCCTTTCTGCAGAGTCACACATGGACAGCCTTGGCTTCATTTAGCTAAGTGCATTTGTACATGTGGTTTCTTCTACCTGGAGCACCTTGTCCATCACCAGCATCCTGTACCCAGCTCTTTCTCAGCTCTGACTTTTGTCCAACCTGATTCTGCTTGAAGCATCATTTTTTTTATTTGAAGATCCTGAGCCAATCCCTCATGCTTTTCTGGGTTAGTTGTTCTAATGCTTGTACAGAACTTGCTATTTCCCTCTCCCTTAGCTTTATCATCCTATATAATTATTAATATTTTTATCATTATTTTTTCCACATTGAATTATGTGTTCCTTAACTGGAACACTGAGCATTATTCACCAATATGTGACATATCTTCTCTCTCCTCCCCTAATCCCACAAATTCATACTGCTAAATCCGATTCCAAACTGACACAGAGGGCTCCTTTCCTCCTTGGACGTTTTTGTCATTTTTTTTTAATTCCAGAAATTATAGATGTTTTCAGACAAGCATTACACATTTTCAAGTATACTTCACATATTAATATATTTTTCACCTTGTTGATGTAATTAGTTGAAATTTATTGTCTAGGCTACTTTAAACTTTACAGAAAAATAGCAAACTGGTTGAAAGCTTTGGGGCATGTGGCAGTTTGCTATTACATATATCACCATCTGGTTGATTTTCTGAATTTTTATTTGTCCAGATATCTAGTGGTCTATAGACAGACTTTCATCTCTCTTTCATTTGCCAATGTACTGTAATACCTAGGTTGGGTTTATGGATTCTTCTTTATGTTGTCTTTATCTCCCATTTCATATACTTAGTAGATTCTAAAGAATGAAAACTGTTTTCTGCTTCTTCCTCTCCACTATTATAATTCTCAGCAGTACTATGAATACAATAGCCCCATAAAAATGTTCTTGCTGAATGGATGTGTGAATTAAAATATCCACTGAAGATCTTGAAGGCTCATTAGTCTATTGGAAATATGAGATTTTAATTATAAATTATTTCCTCTCCTCTATTACATTGTACTCTAACATACATCATAACTAAATGTGCATACATGGGATGAGTTCTCTGAGAGGCCTTACCACTTTATAATGCTAAAATCTTCTAAAATACAGGTTTAGGATTGGAAGAATCTCCACAGAAATTTATATTGTTTTTCTTGTCTTCTCTTAAAATTTCACATCACAAATTTTTATATCATGTCTCTTCTTCTTGCATTTTAAATAGGATTAGTTACAAAACTATTGTTTAAAAATTCTTATGAGTATTTTTAGTTTTATGTTAGGAAAACAGTAGAGAGAATATCCACACAAATCAGAGATGAGAGTGAAAGGGAATGTTTTATAATATTTGATAGAATATTGAAACAAGTTAGAGACATGCTGTTTCTCTTTGGTATAATCTCTTCATTAATGTAACATGATCTGAACATTGTGACATGCCCTTTAAGCTCAGCTTGATTGGCAGAAAGCCACAAATTCTCTGTCTCTGACAGTACAATGCCAAATCATACTGTCTCATCACTATAAATCTCATTATTATTTATGCTATGTGAGTGTGCATTGATTTTCATTCAGAGTAGGTTCCTATAAGACTTGCTTTTTATACTGGAGAGTAATCCATTGAATTTTATTTAACTCTCCTCCTTGTGCACAGGCTTTAATCTTATAAGTCGAGGTTAATTAAAATAACAATTTGGCTGTTTATAGCTAAAGGTAAGGAAATAATTACCAGCACATAGCATCATTTGAATACTTGAGTACTAAACTTATATTGTTTCTTAATTTCTGTTTTGAAAATGCTCTGAAGCCTCCAGATACTCAGTGTTCATTGGCTATGAGGAAGTAGGAAAAAAAGAGCACAATAAAGCAATTATTTTAAAGGAACTTTTTCTTAATAGATAAAATGATTATTTAAATTAATCATCGATTACCTGCAAACTAAGAGAAATTCTTTTTTTTTATTAGTTTATTTAATTGCATTTCAAGTCATAGTACATATACAGAGCTCTGAGATGGATGTATATTTAGCAAAGTTTTGTTTGGAGGATTTAATCATGCATGAATATAGAAAAGATCACAATATGCTCCCTCATGTGAATGAAAATGGAATGTGCTAATCAAATTATTTCTCAGGTTTTAAAGCAGCTTTCCATTTGTATGGATTGTTCCTCCCACAGCTATTTTGAAGTTCATAATTCTGCTTATTGCACTTATAACTTCCCTTTTGTAGTATGGAAATGTTTCTTAGAAGCTATTTCCCATTTCCATGGGTGAGCTAGGTTCTCTCATACTGGTGGATACCTGAGAGTAGCTTAAAGAAAATATATAAGATTCTTTTCATTGCTGTGAGTGTTTGAGTCCTGATGGGAATCAAACTCTGATCCCATGAGCCTGATTTTTCTGATTTAAACTCTTTGGGTGTTCCATTCCTTTCTTCTTGTATATGAGAATATGCTGATAGTATTTACAACAAGGTAGACAATAAAAGCAAAGTTGCTTTCTGTGGAACTTAGATTAAATGTGGCAAGTTATTGATGTATTTATATAGTCTGATATAAACAAGTAATATGGAGTTACAGCTGACATTCAACAAATAGTAAGTTTATCAGTGACTTTTTTTCATTGGAGAGAATTTAGTTTTAATTTAGTATATTTTCCTAAAATTATTTAATTATGTTTTCTTAATTAGAGAAGAAAATTCCTGTGACTTACATAAAGTACTAAGAAGGTATCTGCTTTCTAATGCTGTGTAATGAATTACCATATGCATAATGACTCAAAATACCATACATTTATTATGTCACTTCCCCTGGGATGGAACTATAGGTATAGCCTTGCTTAGCTTTTTGCTCAGAGTGTCTCACAAAGCTGAAATCAATATATCAGCCTGTGTTGAGTTCTCATCTGGTGATCAACTTCTTCCAAGCTCATTAATGCTCTTGGAAGACTTCAGCTTCTTGCAGCTCTAGGGCCAGGGTCCTCATTTCCTTACTGGCCATCAGCCTGAGGTTGCTCTCAGAACCTATGTATGTAAGCTGCTTCTCTAGACAGTTCACAACCTGGTTATTTGCTTTGTTCCAGGCCATCTTTGCATCTTTGACTTTCTCTGACTTTTTAAAGGGCTCATCCAATTTGCTCAGCCCTCCCAGTATAATTTCTCTTTCCATTAACTCAGAGTTAACTAATTAGGTATATTGTTTATATTTACAAGATCACTTTATAAGCAACAAAATAGCATATTATGGCAGGGAAATTACACTACATTCATATGATCCATACACATTCAAGGGGAAGGGATTACCCAGAACCATATCCTTCCTATGTTGCAGCATACTTGTGGGCTTAGAATTCTGACAGCTACAAGGACCATGCAATTTTGGGAAGTTCAAAGCTAAAACAAAAAGGCGGGGGGATGGGAGGTTAAGAGAAAAGTAAAGAAAGAAATATGTTCTATAGGAAAATATCGACTATAAATGAATATAAATGATTAGTTCCCATGGCTTTTCGTGTCATAATGAGATAACTGAAACTTACTTTTGATAGAATGAGTATTTTCAGATTCAAGCTAAAGGATTTATTTCAACCTCATGTAAATGTTAGCAATGAATAAATTATCTTTCCAAATGCTGAGAAAGCATTTTCAATTTTTCTTAATTTTTCATATATTTATTTCTGTATCTCTTTGAATTAACACATTATTAAAAGAACTAATAGTGGCTCAAGCCTGTAATCCCAGCACTTAGGGAGGCTGAGACAGGAGAATCGCAAGTTCAAAGCCAGCCTCAGCAATGGCGAGGTGCTAAGCAACTCAGTGAGACCCTATCTCTACATAAAACACAAAATAGGGCTGGGGATGTGGCTCAGTGGTCGAGTGCCCCTGAGTTCAATCCCCAGTACCAAAAAAAAAAAAAAAAAAAGTCATTTCAATTGGCTGTATTTGTCACTGGGAGTTAATAGCATACTTACAATTTTTTGAATGTAAAATTATAAAAATTATTTAAAGATAAACATTTTTTATAGAATAAGAGGTGCTTAAATCCCAGAGAGAAGGGACATGAAATGTTACTTCAGAAAGGGGGATAAAACATAAATGGATAAGCATATTACAAATTTAGAACAATAGAAATTATTAAGAAAAAAATCAAATTTTGACATTGAATACTGTGCTATTTATTCAACATTACAAAGAACAAGGGGACAATAACTCAAAGTCTTATGTTTTTAAATATAAATTCAAAATATTATGTAAAGTTTTCAGTTTTTTCTGCCAATTCATTTTCTAATTATATCATTTATTACCCTCACTGCTTTTATCTTTTCCAAATTCCCATCAAAATAGAGTAAAATTCAATCCCTCTATACTTTTCTAAGTTACATATTTCCTACATGATACTTCTGCCCTTCAGCAAGGTGTTTGCTTTTAAAACTCTTGTTAAGATATTAGTGTGACGGGCATACCTAATATCTCCCTCCTTTGCTTTTTTTGGTAAGGGATAAATAGGTAAGCAAAAAACTATTATATTTGTCCTTCCCTTCTCCCATCTGGGCTCAGTTGCCAGTAGAAGTTAATTGGGTTTCATTTTTATTTATACCAGCAAACTTGGCTTTATTATCTCCATTTCCCTCTCCAAATAAATATAACAGCTCTGTTTATCCTACCAAGTAATTTCTAGATGTCAAATTCAGGACCCAAATGAAAATAGCTTTGAGTATTGCAGGATAGCAAATACTAAGTCATGGTACACTAACTTTGCTTGACTAGATGCATTCAAATTCAACTTTATTTTTACCTCTCCTAGAACATATATAGAACATTGTATAGAATAAGAGGAGGAAAAGGAATAGGCATGATCATGAACTAACTTTTAAAATTAGGCATAAATTTATCATATTTAATATACTTAAATATTATAGTATCAATGCATTTATTTGTATGAGAATAAACATACTGATTATATAAAAGTTTTAACCAGAAATATAACATGTCAAATAATGTTTATATGCAGATAAATATATATTTTATAAGAACTTAAATAATGTGGATTAACACAGAAATTTGGTTCTTACAAATATTTTGTGTAATTACTAGCCTTATGTCAGTTTTTCACTGGGTCTGCTAAAATGTGTCTATGAAAGACTTCTATTGAAAGTGCTCTTGATTTATTTTCCGAACCTATACTTTGAGTAGATTCAAACACTGAAGTTTCAATGAGAAAATCAAAAGTATTCTAGTTTAGTGTGAGAGTGTTCCATTGGATGATAGAAGCTTATACATCAAATAATAGTAGAGTCCTGATGTAATAGTAATTAAAAATAATTTTCTAAGAACAGTGTAAATAGCAGAATTTTTAAAAGAACAGAGTTACCTTAAAATGGAGAAAAACTAGAAAAAAAGGAACACAGACAAATTTGAAGTAATTATGTCACTTAAAACATGGAAGTGTAGAGGCTTCAAAATTAAATGATGAATCATTTCCTCAATATTTTCAGGACATAATCATTGAGGAATACATGACTAATTAGATCCTGTATATAAATTGAATCAGTGATTGATTGAGCAAGGTAGAAAGTCAATGAACTCTTTATTGAGGAGAGAAAAGCTCTTTCCAGGAATGTGTGTCTAGTTGGAGATATACATAAGTGTATAATCAAGTTTACTATAATAAGAATATTGGTAAAATAAAGGCTTATGCAGAATAATCATAGAGTTATGAAACAGTACTTATTAAGAGCAAAAAATACCTAAAAAGACAATAATATTGTAGACATTAGGACTGTATAGTTTTGGTAAATAGCAAAGTTTTACAATTTGGGAGTAGTATTGTATGAGTAGTAAATGGAATTAGCCCATTATAGGTTTTCCATATTTAGCAAATAGAGATTCAGTATGCCTTATTAAATTTGATTTTCTGATCAACAATGAATATGTGTGGGCATATGTGTAAGTGTATACCAACTATTGCCACCCTTGCTTCTTAGATTGGTTTTAATCTGGAATCAGGATTGAGGGACCAGAGGCAGGAAGTGGGGGATACTATATCAGATGTAGTTAAGGAAATTAAAAAGACAAAAGCATGTGCTTTTTTTTTTTTAAGATACTGGCAGGTGTATAATTATTCATTTGTCTAGCAACTATTACAAAAATATTTCTGATTCTTGTGCCAGGCTTCTTTGAACAACAGAGACCTAGTGTCTCCTCTACTACATTAAATGGTGTGTGGGGGGAGTGATATTAAAATGTAACTATAAAAATATAATATTAGAAAACTTAGCAATGCTTATGAAGGTAAATACAGAATTATTAAGGAGGAAAATTCAAATTATGTTCAGGACTCAGGGAAGAATTAGAAGTGACATTTAAGGTAGAACTGAAGGAGAAAGAGTGTAAAAGGATAAAAAAGAGAGTCAAAGGAATATGGCATCATGAGAGCCAAGAGATTGAGTGTGTCTGGAAGAGAGCCTATGCTAAGTAGCTAGTAAGAGTCGCAAAGTATCTCTTGGATTTGGCAATAAGGACATTTTTGATGACATAAGCAAGAGAAGTATTGGAGGTAAAGTCAGACTGGAATAAATTGATTTCTCTTCTGAATTTTTTTAAATTCATGTGTTAACAGAATTTTTAAAATTAAAATGCATGTAATGAGTAGATATCTGAGAATGTGAATGAGAGGTTTTTGGAGGCAGAATACATAAATAGGAAAAATTATATTGGTGATCATATTTTCTGCTGATTTTGACCATGAACACATACTTTCTGGTTGGAATTTTCCTGATAATAAAGGATTTCCACTAATGGAGACAGAAGGTCACAATGTAGTCACTCAGGACTGCTGGAATATAAAAATAGTAAAGCCGTGGTGTTAGTGATAATCTCACAAAACAATTGAGTGAAGCACTTAACATATGATTCTTTCATATAGGAATTGCTGGGGGAAAAGCTACTGTAGTAATCTGTTTATTCAACTTACTAAACAAATATTTATCACAAACATACTGTGATGGATTTGGATACTGTGCACAGACATTTAAGAGCTGTCGATACTGTCATTATTTGCATATCATGTAATATCCTTTTTTTTTTAAATATTTATTTTTTAGTTGTAGGTGGACGGAATATATTTTATTTTATGTGGTGCTGAGGATTGAACCCAGTGCCTCCCGCGTGCTAGGCGAGCACTGTGCCATAATCCCAGCCCCTCATGTAATATTCTTGATAGACATTAAGAAACACACCACTTTTAGGAGGCAACAGAAGCAGTAGCTTAAGAATAGGTGGGGTATAATTAGTGTTGATGCTGGTAGGAGGGTCACAAATTGCTGAGTAACAGAAGCAGCAAGAAGCTTAGAAAAGAAGAAAACCAAGCAAACAAAGAATTTTGTGAGAAAACAGGATAAAATCTTCAAATGGATTATTCATTTTTCCCAGTAATATTTTTTACTGGTTCTTTATATTTCTGATTGTCGCCCTACTATTTGGTAACTGATTTCTGTCCTTTGGATATGGTCTGTGAGTTTATATTTTTCTTTGTGTGTAATAGAAAGGGCAAATATAACCTTTTATTTCACTAAAATTTAGTCAAAAACATCTGTGCTGCAAAGAAATACAATTCATATTGACTAAAATTTTACATACATATATGGTATATTCTTTAATTAAATTTTAATTAAAATACAATTTAATTATAATAAATTAAATTTAAATTCTAATTTAATTTTATATATAATATATACTTTTTAATCACTAAAACATTAAATGGATATAATACATTCTTTAAATGCCTAGTAATTACCTTAGTCTCTTGAGCATCTGCTCTTTTGTATTAATTCCAACAGCTGACATCTGAATTGCTTTTACGGAGCTATGGTCCTCGACCCCATCAACTCCAAGAGGGTTCATTTTATGCTTAGTTGTATACTACAAGCAAACTGGAAACTGGACCTGGCTGCTTCCTGATGCGTGGTTCAGATCATGAGATACAATTTTACTTTCTCTGTCACCAAGTAGAAGTAGTGTTGAAGTCAACTACACACTGATTTCAGATAAGAAAAAAGATTAGAGTTGCATCATTAATATTTTTCAAAGAACATATATGGATTACCTTTTATGTACCACATGCTTTGCTAGAAATTAGAGACACAAAAATTGACAAAAGTATGATCTTTTTTCTGATGAAGCTTGCATCATACTGGGGGAACAATAGGATAAGTGTAGAGGTACACTGAATGATTAGACTACAAAACTGGAGAATCTAGCTTGATCGAGGTCAGAAAGATTTCCCTTAAGAGTTACTACTTTCCTAAAAACTGAAGGATAAAAAAGCATTAATTGAATTTGGCAGGGAAAGAAGTACCTCCAGCTAATGAAAAATATGTGCAAAGACATTTGACGTGTTTGCATGGGGTTATTGGGAACACTTTCTTTGCTATCTCTAAGATAGGAACTGGGAACAGGCAAGAGAACACAAGTAGCATCTGATGTGTTATCCCAGAACAAGAGGTAAAGGGAACACTATATCTCCATTCATTCCATTCTGCAAAGATCCCTCTGAATTAATTCGTAGGCTGAGAAACAAAGCCAAATTTCTGGTTTTATAACTATGGCAATGCTGGACATTTGGAATGGCAAATATAAAGTATATTTGTTTCTGTCAACTTGATAGTATGTTCATGTGTTTAGATTTAAAATGGCTCTTCCAGTCTCCTGTGACATTGAATAATTTTTAGCAAATTGAAATACACTAAGTAAAAGGGATTCAATGAAAAATATGTATGTATATATACATATATACTAAAAATATTGATCCT
This sequence comes from Xerus rutilus, assembly GCA_028644305.1. Classification (NCBI taxonomy): domain Eukaryota; kingdom Metazoa; phylum Chordata; class Mammalia; order Rodentia; family Sciuridae; genus Xerus; species Xerus rutilus. The sequence goes on along the minus strand of CM053402.1, from coordinate 138,528,722 downwards.
GTTATAAAAGGAGAAAAAATTTACTGCATTTCTCTTTGCCTGAGGATTTTGCATTGTGATGACTGAATTCAGTTTTGATAAGCAAGTTTCTGGATCTTTGAAATGTTATAGAAGTGATTTATTATCCTAAATTAAAACTATTTTCTCCATCTTTAAGTTACTGCAGTAATTTAAATCGGTTTTCTACTTTTTTAACCATAGAAGTTTCTTTCATAACTGAAAATCCTATTTTTCCAAGTTGATTAAAAATACATTTTTCCATCCTGAGTTAACTAGTCCATAAAAATGAATTTTACTTAATTTTGAAGGTATAATGCTGTCAGTTTATTCTAAAAGGCTATCATTAACAAAACCAAAAAGTTTGTGCAGCCTTCTATTTTGTTCCTAGGACAGTTTCATGTTATCAGTTTGGCTATACCCACGATTTATACTACTGTTTGTAAGATAGAGGAGTGAGGGATACATCATTTCAGGGATGGATGGTCAGGAATTCGGAGACGTGTGATATAGTTGGCCATTAGCTTTCCTAGCTCCAAGGGAGGCTCAGGAAGCTGTATAGGAATGCTGTAGGCAGAGCTGGTATGAGTATAATTTAATTAGACTTTTATCCTTTCCCTCAAACATAGCTAGCCTGAAACTAACCAATATAAGTGGGGGAAGGTGATTGAAAGTGAACTGTTTGGAATCACAACATACTTTTCAATCACAAGCTGAAGGAATTGCTTAAAATTTTTTTCTTTAATTTTCATTGAAGAGCATCTACTGAATAATGATGAATGTTATAATTTAAATCATTTTGGCATGCTATTAAAATATTATGTATATATCAGAATCACAATATAAATGTAACATGTCAGCCCTTTATCAATTGCTGTGAGTAGGCTTCATGAACCCTGCCCCGCCACACATAGCTTTATATATATATACTTTTCAGAAGTGTTAGAATGTTTAGAGAACAAAATAAGAAACTGTGTTAGCTTCATCATTAACCACTTACTTAAAGTAATAACAATTTGAGTCTTGTTCCTTTCATTTTTTAACACTAGAAGTTTAGATTATAATCTCTAAACTCTGCTACTTCATGATTTTTTGATTCTATCAGCTTCCTTCCTTTCTATCAGGAAAAAATATTATCTTAAACATTTGGATATTATAAAGGAAGGAATCCTATAGTAATCACATAGTGATTTTGCATTCTGAATACCCCATAGAATATTGAAGAATATATATTGTTAAATATTGTATATATATGTGTGTGTGTATATATATATATCTTCAATATACATGCGCACACACACACACATATTCCAGTGTATACTCTATAGGGAGTACATGTGTGATTATATTAAATTACTACATTTGAGTAGTCAAAAAGTGGTATGAAACATTTTAGAATAAAAGCTCAAAGAAATACAATGTAGATTTTTTAAAAATGTTGAGATTTTAAAAATAGAAAATGTGATTATCTCAGGGAATTTTGAAAATCTTTTTCTATACAAATGTAAATTACAGAGTTGTATGGATCTTTAATCTTTTTGAGGCACACAAGCCTAGGTTGTCAGGATAAATTCCACAATACTGACATATGCCAGCATGAGCCATTGGCACACTGTGAAGCTGTGCGGTCAACCTTGAGAGAGATATAAATACTATAAACTTTCTCTTGCCAATGTGAAATTCCTTATTTAACTAAAATGGAATGGCAATACCTAGATTAATGATGAACATTGTTGAAGGCAATTAGCTGGTTGACTAGCTCCAGGTTCACACATTATTAATTCTAGCTGTTCTCTCACAGACTTAAATCTCATGAGAACGTGGCCTGGCTTTGCCCTCTGTTTTCTTATTGGCTTACAATCTAGGTGTCCTTAAAAATAAATAAGAAGGCAAACAGACAAATCAAAAGGATGAAAACTGTAGCTAGGATGTTTTACCCTTTGAAGAATAGTGTTAGGGTTTTGAAAAAAAGAAGAAAACAAAAGAAAATAGATTATTTTTCTCATATGTTATAGAAGGATTACATTGCCTATAGTTCTCTGGATAAGCTTTCCTACAGGAAAATTTAATTTATATCTCAGATATTATTCATTGAAGTCACACTAAAATGAAATACCACAAACCTCAAAGTAAATATTATAAAGTATGTTCAACTTAACAAAAGAAGGTTTTATGCCAATATTTCAGAACTAACTCTCATTAGCAGTACAAGTGTGTGACTACAGCAAATGACTGCTTCATTCCTTTTTTATGATAATTTTCATAATAATGCTGCATAATGTCACAGAAGTAAGCTGACAATATGAGGCATTGGACTACATTTTTTTCTTATGACATATATTAATTCAAAATTATGTCTTAAGATATGAATGAAACATAAAAAACTACCCTTTATTGAGCATTTATTATGTTCTAGGATCTAAATGCTTTGTACATATTATTTCATTCTAGCTTCACAAAATCTTAGTAATCTCATTTGGAGGTTAATATATATAAGCTTAAGTAGATTGAGAAGATTATCTAAGTTTAGAAACATGAAAAGCATCTTAAATTCAAATTTGGCATTAGTTATTTCTGAATCTGAAGACTGTTTTAATGGCTCTGTTAAAGTACTCTAAATGTACAGGATGTGCTATGATGGAAACTGTAAGTAACGGGATCATTTCCTCCTTTTCCCTTTGGAAGTTCATATTCAAACACATGTTTTCTACCTACTCTTACTCTGGTCATTCTTTGTAGACACATTTTACTGTACTGACAGATTATTCCCATGTCTATTTCAAATCAGAGAGTATGCCTTATTTGAGAAGAGAGTTGTATATCTCATTTTATCTCCATATCCTAGTATAGATTACCTTACTCAATTAAATATTTGTTGAATGTATAAACGTACTGATTTTAAATACTAGATGACATTTGGTACTTCCAAAGATGTCATAAAATTTTAATTACTGGTAATAGATGTTACATATGTATGTTTTAGTTTCTGACTCTGTTCAACTCTGTAGAGGACCCCTTCATCTCTAGATGAATTAAGATAGTGTGTCCATTTTAGACTACTGCAGAATATATCAAGTACCCCTTGCTTTTTGTGTTGTCAAAATCAAGAGTCAAAGTTATATTCCGTCACTAAAACTAAAGATAAAAACATCTTTTGATTCTTCTCAAGCCATTGATTGCTAATTGTCTGATCTTTTCTCTTTATTATATGCTCAATGCTTTTTGCACTAGATGTTTTGATTTGTGAGGGATATTGCAAGAAATGTTGGAAAAGGAAGCAGGAAATTTTGTGAATAATTTACTTTTTAAACTAGAGGGTGTGTATATGGTTGTGTTAGCAGATACTCTTGTTCTTTTGCATTTGGATAGGTTTTCTTATATGAAAAACTAAAATTCTTACTGGTAGAGAGTTGAACATTTTATAAATGCTGTGAACCACATCTGAGCGAGCCCAGGGGATCATGCGGTGTATGTAATCTGTTATGTTGCAATGGGGAGAAAATGAGATTATCATGGTAGACACAGTTTTAGGGGAAGAAAAGCAATAAATAGAAGTTAGCATCCTTATTTGAGTTCATGTCCAACCTGTTTTTTCCCTTTTTAGTGTGCATTCAATTACTTATTTCCATATGAAGATACTTATTCTATTGGGATTGATCCTTCACCTTCCTTTGTTGATGATTCATAATGTTAAAAACAGGTTAGATTAATTGATTTCTGACACTATTTGAATTACAAAATGAAAAACTCAACTCACTCTCCAATCTGTTAAGAAATATTATTCTAAGCAAATTATTACAGCCTGAGTGAAAATAATGAAAATATTCTTATGATAGCATAAAATGAGTCTTTTGAATAGATTCATAATTTGTACATTTGATAAATACTGAAAGTTTTACTCTTTCCCAAACACACACACATGCAAATAGAAGATGTTAGGAAACAAGCATTTCTTTATAGTGTCATTTGATCCTATTGTGATAAGGATAAGTTGAAGGATTCACATAAATAAAAGAGATGAAAAGGTATTATACATTAAGATTATCATAAAATAATATTCTCATTGCTATGTCTATTCAAGATCCATATATGATACACTGGAACATTCTTCTACAAATGAAGTGGAAACTTACAACACAAGTATTTTGCCCATAACACCAGAGCAAATCTTTTTTTATTAACTGAGTTGAACTTTAAAATTATGTTATGACCAAAAATCAATAAAGAGAAACTGATTTAAGTTCATCCAAGTGTGAAGGGGTTTATTACTAGTGCTACATCACTCTAATGATGTTCTCTTAAAAATTTGTTTTTGTGATATATTGCATCTATTATTGCTAAAGGGATAAAACTGCAAAGCAACCTTGGACATTAATAAATCAATTTAAGAAAAGTAGGCACATAGCCAAAGGAAAAGCAAAAATTCATTATAGAATTTTTAAATGTTAGATAATTATAATATATGCAAACTATACCTACATCAAATTGCTAATGGGGATTTCCTTCACAGCATGTTTTTTTAACTATCAAAGTATTATCCTTGTTAGTGACTTCACAGCATGATGGTAAGTAATATTTCTAACAATTGTTTTCTTTTTTAACCTTCAAGGTAGGAAACTCCTATAAAAACACAAAACCTAATGTTTCATGAATTGAATTTTGGAAATTATTACTCATCGTGTTCTTATTTCTATTCCAGAATATATAGACTATACCAGAATCCTATTAAAATATTAAGAAATCATAACTCACCTTTAAAAGTACATTCTCTAAAATATGCATAATGTACACACCAAGATGAGTTTATATGATGAAAAATGTCAATTGTAGCCTTTGATAAAATGCTACTTGGAGGCTTTTCTGTATCACTTCTTGTTACATTTTTTCAATGCATATATTTATTGAATTCTTATAAGAGTATTTGAACCATAACACATAAATACTTCTGATATAATCAATATCTAAGGCAAATTGTTTATTTCAAGTATCATATACAGACAAGATTGCTTAAATTCTAAGCATCTGCTTCTGAATTCTCAGAGGAGGCACACCATAAAACCACTTCCTGTATTAGGTATTACAACATACAAGCACCTCAGAAGCTCTCTTGGCAGTACCCAGTCATTATCCTCTCTTCCCCCAAAGAAACCATAATCTAGCTTTTAGCCCCCCAGACTAACTTTGCCCATTTTGAACTTTCTGTAAATAGACTCATGAAGTATGAATTCTTTGGTTTCTGAATTCATGCATTCAACATGTTTGTGAGATTCAGTATGAGTATTTCAATTATTTTATTTCATATGTATTTGTATGAATATATCATAATTTATTTATCATTTCTACTATTGGAGAATATGGAATGTTCACCAATAATAGAAATAGTATTAAGGAAGATATTACAAATAGTGCAGCATTGTACATTTTGGAAATATTTTGGTACATATATACAGCATGTCTTTTGGGCCACAAGTAAGTATATGTTTAGCTTTAGTAGATATTGCTGGTTTTCCAAAGTGACTGTACAGATCTATATTTCTATAAGCAGTAAATGGAAATTCCAGTTGTTCTTGTTTTACATCATGGCCAATACTTGACATTACTAGGTTTGTAGTGGTATCTCACTGTGCTTTTAAGTTTATTTAAAAATACATCTTCTAATTATTAATGAACTCTTGCACTCTCTTTGTACTTACTGGCCACACAAATTAGCAATCTTATAATGATGTCCATGAAGTATAGCAACTATTCACAATGTTGTTTTCTTTATCACCAAATCTAAAACTGTTATCCAGTAATCACTAGACATAGATGATTATTTGAATTTAACTCATTTATACTTATATAAAATAAAAATTTTAGTTTCACAAATGCGCTAGACGTACCTTAGTGTTCCACAACCAGAGGTACCTATTGGTTATTATATTGGGCACAACAGATACAGAACACTTTCTTTATCATTCAAAGATACATTATATATCAATATTTGAAAGCTTTAAAAATTGTTCCTCATACTCCCCAAAATCTGTATTGATTAGAATATCTAAATACATCACACTGTTATCAGTTGATACTAGATAAAATTTACCACGTGTCCAATTGTAAGGATCAAGAATTACATGGTGCTACTGGAAGACTTTTCTTAGTGCCAGAATATCTCAACTTCCATCCTACACCTGTGCTTACATGGCTTGGTGATTTGATAGATACCCCAGTGTTTATCAACTTTAGTCTTTTCCTTTATATAACAAAGGAATTAAACTGGAAATTCCAAAATAATCTGAATTTTATACATTTTGATGGCCCTCTCTTTTGGCCTGGAAACCATATTTGAAATTCTAAGTAATATAGCTAAAGCCTAAGATGGAAAGCAATTAAATAGTTTATAGACTTTATTGAAATTAGTTATAGATGGAATAACTGTATCAGGTAAGTTGCATCCTGGTGATTATGCTCTCCCTCTTGCTTTAGGAACTTTTGCCTTAGATCAGCAACATTAATTTTACATGAGAAATTGAATTTATTTTACTTATATTTATATATTCCACAAACTTACCCTGGCCTTTTACTCATATCAGTTACATAGAAAATATAAATGTTTTCTAATAGGTAGGTTCCATGTCAGTACTTTGAGGTGATGTGAGAGGGTTTTCCTACTAATTCAATAATATATTTCAGCCATCTCTATAAATGCATAAAATATACTTTTAAAATTATGCTTTCGTTTCATTACAGGAATAAAAGTAAGATAACTTCCTGTTAAACTTGCCTCATTTCTAAGACTGTAGTTCACCATTAAGGCTTTTGGTACAGAACCTGGAACTCATGCTGTTTAGATCCCAGGTCTCCTACTGTAGGTTTTATGTCTTCATTCAACTGAACTGTGGATATTATGTAATAGTGGCAACTGTATACCTGACTCTCAGCTCATCACTAAAGACACAGTGATCAGGAAAGTAGTCTTGGTGTCTTTTAGAGAAGATGGGTATTATTTGCAACTTTCTAAGTTAAATCTTCTGTAGTACAAGGTGCATGTAGGAAATTATTAGGATCTTGAGTATGTGTGTGTTGTGTGTGTGTGTGTGTGTTGTGTAGGTGATTACACTCTCACCAGGGAAGGATTTTTTGGTAGAAATAGTGCTTAATTATGTACTTGATGGAGTGGAATTTAGGTAAGACTGAGAAACATAGGTACTCATGGAAGCTCCATAATGCAGGTATTAGCTGACAGCAACCTTTAGTGACACAGTGACAATGGAATAAAGAAGTAAATGGGTGCAGAGGTATTTAAGATGGAGAGTTTACAGCACACAGTGAGAAACTGAACTTGCAATTGAGAGGGGAGTCAAGGATGACCATCAGTTTGCTGCTTGGAAAACAGAATGGATGGAGACGTTATTCATTGATATAAAGAATGCATGAGGAGGAAAACACAGTTTCAAAGGCAGAAGAGAGGTAATGATTTTTTGGACATAATGAGACAGAGATGCCAAGTGGAAATGTTCTATGGAATGGAATATAGAAATTTCAAGTTCAACAATATGATTTAGATTAAAGATACAAAGACTCTTTTACACAAAGAATGTAAGTAGAACCATGAGGTCACTTGGGTAGTGTTTCTGGAAGAGAAGATTCAGAGCAGAACATTGTGAAGTAGGTAATACAAGGAAGCTTTCTATCTGAGTATCCATTATTTGATTCTGAGTCTGTTTCATAGAAAAGTGGGCATTATAAAGATGACAATTTCATTAATCAATAATAGTAATAAGAATTGCTTTGCTTTTAAATTCCACTCTGTTTAACCGTGTTATCTGTTTCTATCAATTGAATGCACTTCTGAATCAACAGTCTGATTAATTGATATTGTAAAGAAGACAATGTAAATAAAATATCAAAGAGCTACAAAATAAAATGGAAGATCTTTAGTAGAGGATTTCTTGAAGTCAAAGAGCATGATTTTAGAAACTTTCAAAAATCAGGCAAAGCCTCTGACTACTGAAGATCTGATAGTTACTCCCATTCTGTTATTTGCTCTTCATTTGTTAGTTCAATTATTTTTAATATATTTTGGAAAAACCTCCTGTATTATTTCTGAAATTGCATATGTCAGATCATTTTAGATATTTCATTGTTTTGAAAAGTGAGTTTTTAATAGTTTCTGCACTAGGATTGCTCTTTTTTATTCTTCATTCCTACTTCTTTCTTTCTCTCATGGTTTTCTGCATGTCTGCACATCATGGCTTAACGATGGTTCTTTGATGAAACTAGATATTGGACCTCCAAAGTGTCTATCATGACCTTTTAGCCAGAGGCAAAATGGCCTCTCTGAGCAAATTACCTTTTCATGTACTCCCTCCTACCTCTTTTGTCTCCATGTTCACAATTTGATGCTGAAAAACTATTGAGGTCAATCAAGCAAGAGACAGGGAACTAGGCTGAGGAGTTTGGATGAGGGAGAGTGTCTGTTGTCTACTCTTAAGTACTAGATAAGAAACTGTTAACCTACTGCCCCATAAAATTCCTTTATGGCATTTTAGTTTCTATAAAAGAGTACACTATGCAATCATTTATTATTACTTTAAAATGACACATATTAAAAATCTATATTATTTTTAATGTTGACCATATTGGCTCTGTTCCTAGGTTTTAAGTGGCTCTCATTGTGTCCTCATATGGCAGTGTTGGGGAAGAGGGTGATATGGAGAGATGTCTGGTGTCTCTTCTTATAAGAATGCTAATCCTATAGATCCCAACTCCACCATTATGACCTCATTTAACCTTGATTACCTCCTTCTAAACTCTATCTTCAAATATAGTCACATCAGGGGTTTCAACTTAAGGATTTGTGCATCATCCAGTCCCTAATACCATGGATAAGTGAAAAAGTCAGAATTTAAACCCAAGCATTTACAATACTAGCATGTGCTCTTTAAATCTCCAGACTACACATCTCTGAACGTACATTAGCATATTTACCTACTGTGTAATATTGGGAAAATATCATAAGATCAGTATTTTCTCTAGGGTAGCAGAACAAACAAAAATAATATTAACATTTGTGGGAAATGTATTCAGATTAGCCATTTTTATAATGGCCTTGTAACTCAGTTTCTTTTGATATCAAAGAAATAGCATATATACACTGAGTTGAAAAGAGTAATATGCATTTTAAAATGGTTATGATTAATATCTTACTATGCAGTTCTGTATTGCTATTAAATAAGGAAAATGTTTCATATGCAGAAAATTCAGTTAGAGTTCATCTGAGTTGGACATTTTGTGTGTCTGTGACATCAATTGTATTTCCATAGGAAGGATTATGAGACTTCATATAAAGAAATTAGGGGGTCAGAAAGTCTCCAAAATAGCACAGATGCTATCAAAATTGAGGAAATGTAATGATCTACAACTTTTTTTGTATGTTCTGAGATACAAGTGAATTTAAATATCATCCAGTGAAATACAGAGATAAATGTAGAGTAATTTTTTTTTTCTATACTGAGGATTGAACCCAAGACCTCCTGCAGGTTGGGCAAGTGCTCCAACACTAAGATTTTTCCCCAGATTGTTTTTATTTTATTTCAAATCAGGGCTGGCTAACTTTCACAGGCTGTCCTTGAACTTGCCTTTCTCCTGCTTCAGCCTCCTGAGGAGTTTAGATTACAGGTTTATATTGCCACACCCAACCAAGAGAGTGATTTTACTGGGTTTCAAATTTCTTTTAAACTTTATTTGCATAGTTTCTTTAAAGTACAAAATAATTAAAAAGAAGAAAGGTCCTTAAGCTGTATATTTAATCACTCATATAAAGGTACTTTTCCTTAATTGAAAGCCTATGAAATAGAGAAGTTAGGTATATTATTTCCCTTAAATGAATAGATATCTATTTAAGGCCTGAAGTGTTAAAATTATTCAAAATGCTGCAATTGTTATTGGCATATTTTGGCATTTTCTATTTTAAGATGTCTGTCTCATTTCCTGATAAATTCTGATAAATTCAGCATGCAGTAAAGCTTGTCTTCTTAATGTTTTGAATTCCCACTGCCTCCAACCACCCATTAACATCTTCAAGATCCTCATATCAAATTCATCATTCTTATGTTGCATTTCAAAACTAGTGAGGCTCTTTCTTATCCTTATAATTCTTTTTCTCTGGTTCTAAATTCTCAATTATATCCTATCCCAATTCTTGAATTAGCCATTTTTATGTATTTAAAAAAATTCTGTCTCCTTTATGAAGGACTTTTCCTTCTATGAAATCTTCCTCCAAGGTGAGTATATTATATAATATATTATAGTAATAGATACTAAGGTGAAAAAATAATGATAAGAGGGGTGTGAGTTGAAATTCTAGATAAGATGGCAAGTTAAAACTCCACTTAGGAAGTGGCTTTTCAGTGAAATCCTGAAGGAGAGAAGAAATGACCCTTGCAGGTATAAGAGGGATGAACACCCTACACAGAGGGAAGACAAGGGAACATATAAGGGAGAAAAATGTCTGGCATGTGCCAGAGACTGATCCTAAGTGAGTTCTTTCATCTGTTTTCAAGATGCACATATATTCCTTAAATAAAGGAGGCATAAATCTTAAAGAGGTCATGTGGATATAAAAATGCAGACAGATCCTCTCCACAGCTATGTTTTATGTACTACATATGTAATATTATTCATACAAACATATATTAACCTCTGAAAATCAGTTGTAAAGATAGTGCATATGACTTTAGCAAGTCTATTTTGACATTTCATTTAATAAAGTTTCACAAGAATGGAAAGTTACTCAGAGACTCATATGCTTTTTAGAAAAGAAAGGCAATATGGAAAAAAGGAACTTACATTTAATTGAATGATAAAATTTAGGTCCTAGTCTACAAAACTCTTAAAGTAGATAATAGGTAAAATTATAGCAGATCCCCTTCAGTATGTGGTAGGTGAAATTCTATGCATTTTAGGGAGATTAGATATAAAGAGTTTAGATATCTTGCCCAAGATCAGAAAAGTAATAAATGGCAACCCTAAGGCTTACACCGACAATATATGCTTTCTGTAACTATCACTTTGCTTTTGGCATTATGTATAATCAATTTATATCCCCAAACTCCTGATTTTTTTCATTTTTTATACTTGTTCTTGATGGCTTGTATTTAATGTGCCATTGAAGTGTATTAATAAACCTTTATCTGATTCCACTTCAGTTGAAATAAAGCTTCACTTTTCTTTGAGTATGCTATTAAAATGTTTTACAGCATCTGGTCAAAGATAAATTTTTTCTCATATATTATTATGTAAGAACAGATACTTCTGCTTTCAAATATGCAGGATTATTCACTGGAAAGTAAATAATGCTTAATTTATTTGCAGTAAATGCATTTTAATATAAATTTGATGTGTTATCATTGCTTATATTGACTTCTTTTTTAAAAGGCTCTTTAATATGACTCAACTAACTACATTTCTCTTGTTCGTGCTGTTATCAATGCATTTTTTATAAGTAAGATATTTTATTCTTGCCAGAAAGGCTTTATTGGATCATCACAGATCATTTACAGTTACTATTAGTAAGATAAAATGAAAAAATTTGAGATGACTTTTCTAGAATATGTTTATCTCTAATTCCAAATTAGAAATCCATGAAGTATTAGTATTTATAATCACCACCCTAGTTAATTGTAATTATGGGAAAGTTATTACAATGTTTTTTCATACTCCTCATAAATCAACATGGGGTTTTGCAAAGCATAGAATTAGCAGTCATGCTACATATTATAGTTCCTTAACACTATGAGTAAAAGGGACTTTTAATAATAGATCAGACTAAGATAGTTCATAGTACATGTCAACAAAAAGTGTATCATTAGATCTGAACCATCTCTACTTGTTCCCTTAAAATTCAGTGTATTATAATAACAACAACAACAACAATAATAATTAATAATAATAATAATAAACTTTTAATAATAAGCTTTAAAATGCTCGATGTTAAATGCATGCGTTATTTCACTTAATCCCATGTAATAGTTAAAAGATTAAAACACTATTAATAGTTATAGTTACAGAGTAAGAACTGCCCTAGGATTTGAACCCAAATGACCTGACTCTAGTGATGTCCATTTCTTAAGCATTATTTGGTTACCTCTAAGTAGCACCCTCCCCAGCTTGTGTCAGAGACTAGGCATGGAGCTGAGGTTACAGTGGTGCAAGATAGCTCTTCAATGATGGCTGGGGCTATGCTGACAGTTTCTCCTGATGAAACAGGTCAGAGGAATCAGGCCTATATGAGAACTGAGTGAACTTGCAAATCTTAATTGGCTTAGTGCTTTAGCCAGTAAAATTATGAGAAATCAGAACTACTGATTATTAAAATATGACAAGAATGATATTAAGTGTAATAAGGATTCACAAGAGGAAATTCTCTCCTGCATGTTAGGGATACTTAAAGAACAAAGCTATCTTTCTTCTTGAGCTTTGAGATTACTACTCAGAAAGCTCTGTAAGACATCTGGTATCAGCCTTAAAATGTTATATAACCAAACCAGTTTCAGAAAGTATTAGCCACATACTATGCTTTTAAAACATGACTGTTTTTGCATTATGAATAACTGTTTTAAATTTTTTTTACTTGATGTTTGGTTCACGTTGCTGTCCACAAGGATAACTGCTTTTTGCCAGAAGGTCCTGTTACATAGATAGGACACTACATTTGTTTCTATTGACATGTAGCAATGCTTAGCACAGATAAAGTTATGATATTTGATAATTTAATGGAGTTAATTTATAGACATCAATTTAAATTTCAATATTTGAGAATTTGTTCTTTGAATTCAGAAGGTGAAAGACATAGTTTTCAATTACAGGGTAAATGATATTTCTAAAAGTGGAACTCTAAAATATTTCATGTACTATAAAATGGATTTTCTGTGGTTCATTGAGAAAGATACAGAATTTCTAAAACCCATTGGTTTTGCTTTTTTAATTCTTTGTCTAGAAAAAAAGACTGAAATAAAAGCATGGAGACTGTGTAAACTAATTTGTATAAAAGTTTACAAATAAATGATGTCTTTAGAGAAACAAAAATCTACAGCCTTGTTCCCAATAGATATTAATGTTATCTCTGGACACCAATCACAAATAATGGTATTTGAGGGAGTCATTGGTTGGGTTTCACAATATTTTATTCATGCACAAACAGAATGGGAAACATATATTTTGTTTAAAAGCAAAAATAATTATAATTTTATAAAACATTTTGAAATAAAATACTTATCATTTTGTAATTTTTTAAATGAATCGTTTTGCCTCATTAAGAGACCAGTTTCCAATGTGAAAAATAATTTTCTCTCACAGTAATAGAATCCTTAGTAATTAAAGAGTAGAATGCTCCAAAAATCAAGAATTATTTTTTTTGTAAAATCACTTACTGGCTTATTTTATAAATGTAGAAAAATAATCTGAATATATTTTACCAATTGCTAACCCATATACAATGTTAAAATTAAATTCTTTGAATTTTTTGTTGATATCTTTATCATTTCAGAAGATATATGTTTGGCTAACTTCAAACAAAAAAATAACATATAAAAATAAGAAAGAGTGAAGAATAAAGCAAAAAATCTTCCATCACTGTGACTTTTCCTTCGAATTTCAGTGGTTATTTATCTAGAAGGGGAGTTAATAGGATAGCCTCCTGTGCCCATACTTACCTAACCATCTCCTGTTAGAAGGTAGGCTGGGAGATGAAGGCAGGGACATTTTTCTGCCACTGCACGACATGAAGTTCAGAAATACTTCTGTGTCTGATTAATGATTTATTTCCTTGGTACAAATAGATATGAAGGAGGACAGAGAATGAGTAAATTAAGAAAGCAGAATTAGGCTCATTTATTTTAGTAAGGATTTTAATTGCTAGTTTGTTGTTTTCTTAGGTATTGGTCTGGTTTGTTATCTCAAAAAATGCACAGACATCTCAAGTAGCAGTGTGATTCATTAAAACTTTGTTATGAGCATGTTATTCCTCTTTTCAGAACTTTGTAAGTGCCTTCCATGTCTTGCACAGTAAAAGCCCTAATCTGTATCATGGCCTAAGAATTCCTATATGTCCTGAGTTTCCGCTGTGTCTTGAACTCATACCCTGTTACTCTCCCCCTCCATCAATCAATTCCAGCCACATCAGCTTCATCATTATCTCATGCCAGATACTTTGATTTAGGGTCTTGTTCATCTGCCTAGATTTCCCTTCTTTTTTAACTGGAAAGGTAATTTCTTCGCTTACTTGAGGTATTCACTGAAAAGCCACTTTCCAGCAAAGACTTATTCTATCCATATGCTACCATTTCTAGAATTGCAGCATATATCTCTCTTCTCTCATTTTTATTTTTTAGTATATGACTGTAACATACTATACAATGTCCATTCTTATCTTTATTTGCAGTCCATCTGCCTAGACTTAAGCTCTTTTAAGGGAAAGAATGTCTGACTCTTGTCAATTTATATCTTCTTTGTCTGCCACATTGTACATGCTCAATTAATTTGCATTTATAAATGAAATAATTTATAATATGTTTATAATATTATTACTGTTTTGTTGTTATGAATGTAATACTATTGATAATGTTCAATACTATTGAATAGCTCAGGTTTTAAAAAATTTCACCAAGATTAGCTTACATCAAATTAAATGATTTTGTTGGTATTTTACTCAATAGATCATTTATTTGGTTAAAAAATATGGTTGATTCATGTTTCAGAATTACATTTCGAAAGAGATCTACTATCCCTGGGTTGAGGTTGTATTTCTTTACATTAGTGAAGATAGACTTATTAATACTGCCCTGTATTAATACTGATGTGTATTGTATCATTAAGATGAACTTAGTGCATGTTTATTTAAACATTCCAGCATTAAAACAGCCCAAATGTTTATGCCAGATATCCAGCAGGTACTCCATAAATATTTATTGAATATATCCATGAATGAACATAGAAATGATAAATATGCACTATCAATAAAACCAATGAACATTTACAACAAAACTGATAAAAACTTACACCTCCATTTTAAATACAGTTAAATACCCATGTCAATTAAGAGAGGTAGAATATATTTTTGTTTAAGTAACTTTATCATATTTCCCAGTGCAATTTATACTATTGTTCTAGCTTTATAAACAAATTAGTACTCATTTAAATAGATACATTTAGTATTTCCTGAGTGTTACTATTGCTTTTCAAAATAAGATATGAGGCAGACTCTTTCCCCCCTTCATCTTTCTCTTCCTAATTCCCCAGTGTTCTCTCATTCACACACACAGGCACACATACCTACACACGGTAAGTACCACCAACAAAAAGGAGCAGTATGACTGTAAACTTAAGGTATTCATGACCATTACTCAAAAGTGACAAAACCCAAAGAACTGTACATAAATCAATGCTTTGTGAGTGATTTGTAAGCCAAAAATGTAGGGAGGTGTACCAGTTAGGACATACCAAAGTTTGGTTTAGTATGGAAGCAGAGAGTGTAAGATGTAGGTTAGATTTTTTTAAAAGGTCCCTTTGGATGAATTGTAAGTTACAGAATATACTTCAATGATTCCAATGTACTGTTTTAAAGAAGGCACTATTTTGACTTGCTTATTTTGTGAAAGGAATTACTGCGAAAACACTAGATACAAAAATCTAAGTTTATCCAGGAAGTCTTATATTTTCCTAATCATTTCTGAAAATATTTATTGATCATATCAAGACTGAAAAATTAAAATTCACCTGGAAAATACCTTTGTATAACAGTTTTGAATCATACTGAGAACCATAGGCTTCACTTAACAGCTTCAATCAGCCAGAGTTATGTTAGAATCAGGGCTAAAATAAACACTCCCAAACTCTGTTGAAATATTCTAATATATTTAGAGTGGACTTCATGTAGTGTGAAGAGGAAAACATTATGCTCCACTGATTTTTATGTGTTTTTAAAGGTAATTTAACATAGTAATGGTTCATGCTAATATGTTCATATATTCATAAGAAAAATGGAGAATATCAACAAATGTAGAGTAATTAAATATCAGGGTAAATTATAAAAGAAGGAAATCTTAGATAATTAAATTTTAGATAAACTCCTTTAGTACTTAATTAACTAGCTCTAAAAAGATAGAAAAGTAATGTGTGTATACATCTGGATTTTGGATTGTTTCCTTTCAACTTGAATCCAAGAGTGGACATTGTTGTAAATTCTTCCTGGAATTTCACAAGTGCTACTTTAAAACTCAGAAGCACGCATTATTGGACTAATTGATTCCTCAGGCCAGGTTTAGACAATCACTGTAGTGCAGGCCTTATTTAACATTTTCCAATTAAAGATATGTAGAATGCTAATTAATAAGTTGTGTTATACAAATTAGTTAGCACCTTCTAATTGTCTTTGGTGAAAGTATTTCCTTTTAGATGTTACCTCAGAGGAAATGTCATATTTTCCATTAGGAAGAGAATATGAAATAACTCAATCAATTTTAAATTCTGCTTGTTCCTAATACTAGGAAACTCTCCTATACTTTTTGATCAACAGATATTGCAAAGTTAGCAGCCAGTTGGTCTCATTATCACTATTGTGATATTTATTTGGAAAAGCACTTTTATGCCAGACTCTATTCCAAAGTCTTTACAAATATTAGCTTAGTTAATCTTCATAATAGCTCTGTTATATAAGTATTAGGAGTACTAACTTTAATTAATACAACTTTCTTATTAATCAGTACTGAAACTTAGACTGTAAATAAAAATAACCACAGGACTGGGATTGTGGCTCAGTGGTAGAGCACCTGCCTAGCACGTGTGAGGCACTGAGTTCAATCCTCAGCACCACATAAAAATAAATAAATAAAATAAAAGTACTGTGTCCGTCTACAACTAAAAAATATATTAAAAAAATAACCAAGATTACCATATAGATAGGTTTTAATTTTAGCTTCCTGAAAAACTTTACAAAATGAAACTTTTCTCCAAACATGTATTCAGAACCAAATGTCAAGAAGAATTATAATGCAGTTTTTATTATTGAGATTGGAGTCATATAAAAGTTCATTTAACTTTTCCTATTTGTATACACATTCATTTTCTCCTGTGTCCCCTCAAGTGATTGGTTGCCACTGATTGTACCTGAGTAGGTTAATGCCCTCAAGATAGAATTAAATTAAATACATCCTTCCTATTTTATGTTGTCTACAAAAAAATGGCCTTTGTTAAACTAAGACCACTACTGACTTCTGAGGTGAAATTAATGTTCTATAATTATCTGCTGCTTAAGACCTTTTACCAACTTTTAGAGAAGAGTCCAGATAGCTAAGGATTTTCAATGAAGTTTTGGTTTTGTTAAAATTTATGCAGCTGGGTCATATTGTAGTTTCCATTTCTAGTCTTTTAAAGAGTACTACTTTCCAAAGTTGGAGTAATTTCCAAATTTGTACCAATTTGCAATCTCACAAACAATGTATACATGTACCTTCTTCCTCGCACCCTCACTAGGATTTATTATTTTTATTCTAAATGATTGCCATTTTAACTAGAGTGAGATGAAATCTCAGTGTAATTTTGATTTGCATGTCTCTGATTGCTAAAGATGTTGAACTTTTCTTCATATATTCGTTGGCCATTTTTGTTTCATCTTTTGAATAATGTCTGTTAGGTTGTTTGCCCATTTATTACTTTTTTATTTGGTGTTAAAGTTTTTGAGTTCTTTATAAATTCTGGATATTAAACACCCATTAGAAGATACTTAGAAAGTCAGTCAAAATTTTCTTTCACATGAGGTGGGGAGAGAGAAGGAAGGGGGGAAGGAAGGAAGGAAGGAAGGAAAGAGGAAGGAGGGAAGGAAGGAAGGAAGGAA
This sequence comes from Xerus rutilus, assembly GCA_028644305.1. Lineage (NCBI taxonomy): Eukaryota > Metazoa > Chordata > Mammalia > Rodentia > Sciuridae > Xerus > Xerus rutilus. The sequence goes on along the minus strand of CM053402.1, from coordinate 138,510,850 downwards.
GGAAGGAAGGAAGGAAGGAAGGAAGGAAGGAAGGAAGGAAGGAAAGAAAGAAGGAAGGAAGGAAGGAAGGAAGGAAGGAAGGAAGGAAGGAAGGAAGGAAGGAAGGAACATAGATTTAAAAATGGTGGAGCAGGGCAATCTCACCAAAATAGAAGAGAAGCCAGTGGAGTAGAGGAAGGGGATTGAGGAGAAGAATGGGAGGGTATGGAGAAGTACTGGGGAATACAATCTATCAAATTATGCTGTCCATGTATGATTAGATAAAAAGGAATTTTGCTTTTATGTATAACTATAATGTACTAATTAAAGTATCAATAATAATAACCATAGTGATAACAGAAGGAAATCAGTAGAGTAGAGCAAGTAGATGGAGTGTGGGGGAAGAGAGGAGGTAAAGGAAGGTACTTGGAAACCTAATTTATCAAATTATATGCATGTACAAAAATGACACAATGAATCTCACTATTATGTATACTTATAATGTACCAGTAAAAAGATGCAGAGTTTAAAAATGAAATAAATTTCTAACTAATTTCACTTCTGTTGCCTGTAAAAACAAAACTTTCTTCAGTTTCCGTCACTTATTACCTTACCTTAACATGTATTCATATAACTTAACTACATGAAGTTTTTTTCATCTGTATTCTTCATGCCAACTAATATCTTTGCTTCACTACCTTGACTCCATACTATAGACAGAGACTAGATTTGCATCCAATTAATTCTGATTGGTTTTTGGACTGTCCCTGAAATCTCTTAGATTGGAGAATCCTCCCTCCCTTCTTTTCTTCCTTCCTTTAATAACTTTGAGTTAGGTATTGCTAGTTGTTCATCCAAAATGATTTAAAAATATAATGATTCTGGTTGATATTTTCATAAGCAGCTGATTCCCATTCATGTTAAGAAATCCCAAAGTCTGCAGTTTCTCTGTTTACTCCATTAAAGCTAGTCTCAAGATGGTAGGCCAGGCTCTTTAATGCTTCATGGCCTAAAGGTTATTCATTCATGATGTACAGGCTGGTGACAGAAAAGACATCTAGCTAGTCATGGCAGCGATGCCTGTAATTCCAGAGGCTTGGGAGGCTGAGGCAAGAGAATCTCGAATTCAAAGCCAGCCTCAGCAATGGCAAGGTGCTAAGCAGCTCATTGAGACCTTGTCTCTAAATGAAATATAAAATAAGGCTGGGGATGTGTCTCAGTGGTCTAGTACTCCCGAGTTCAATTTCTACTATCATTCCCCCAACAAAAAAGATATCTAGCCTGAGTAATTTTGGTTTGAGTGTTTCTTCCTCCTCTGTAAACATAAGTACTAGGTTCATAAACCTCAAGGATTCCATAGGTTATTTTGTTTACTCCCTTCAAATTCTGTTAAATTATTATCTTCTGGGAATCTGGGTGAATTGCTTTCTTAGGCCTGGCCATATGACCGTATACAGTCTCTAATGAGGTTCATTCATTAATTTATGCAAATTTAAAATAACGGAAGTACAGGAGACTTGCTGGGAGTGGGGGTTTGGGTTCAAGGGTGAGCAAAGCTGGAGCCCCAGGAGTCAGACCTCCACAGGAAGCAGGACAGATGTATGAGTGATGTGATGGTGAAGATAGGTACTAGATTTGGATTAGGAATTGTTTTCTCATTTACCTTCTTTAAAAGAAGAATGTGGCCCTTAATCTTTGGTTCTTTGGATGGCCCACTCCAACTTCCAGCAGGATTTCCAGGCTCCATATCTTCTGCATGGAAAATATGTCAAAGAGCTGGAACAGAGATATAGGTTGAGAACATCCCAGTGGAAGGACAAGAGAAAACATGTTTATTCCACAGGGATACTAAAGTGCCCAGGGGTAAGCTGACATTCTTCTGGAACTATGTTATCAGTAAAACTTTAAAGTCCAGCACCCTGTTTATGTATTGGAAACAGTATGTTTCTTATTTTCTATTTTCTCTCTGGAAAATGTAAGGAGGTGGTCTTAAATAAATATATACAAAAATGGGGGAAAAAAAGAAATGGAAGTAAATATATTGCCTTCATGTAATAGATATTGTGCAACATTCTGGGAGTGAAAAAGAATGAATAGAGCAATGTGTAAGAAAATAAAGAGAAAACTCACATATTTATTGATGATCATTAATGAGTTAATAGCTATAAAACATTTGGGATCTTTCAATAATGTGAAATTATAAAATTCAAATACTTGATTGATTTAACAATGGTGAGAATGTAGAGAAACTAGAGTCCTTGTGCACTGTTGGTGGGAGTGTGAAATGGTACAATCATGTGGAAAATACTATGGTGATTCCTCAACAAACAAAAAACATATAATTACTATATTGATACAAAAATTGCACTTCTGGGTATACACCTCCAAAATTTGAAAGTAGAGACTCAAATATATATATGTGAACTAAATCCCATTGCAGTAGTATTCATAGTAGTCAAAAGATGGAAACAACCTAAACATCAGCAGATAAATGGATAACCAAAATGTCTCATATGGATACAATAGAGTATTACTCAGCTTGTAGTACTAGCTATTTGGGAGACTGAGGCTGGAAGGTCACCTGAGCCTAGGAATTCTAGATCAGCCTGGACAACTTAGCAAAACCCTGTCTCTTAAAAAAAATCAAAACCGAGAAACAAAACAAAACAACAACAACAACAAAAGCAAAGAATATTATTGTCTTACCACTGAACTGTGGATACTTAAGAGTTAGAATAGTTAATGTTGTGTTATATATATTTTACAAAACAATCTTAATTGTTAAAAAAGTTTCTAAAAGTTAGTAGAGAATCTCAGTAGTATCATGATAATTGTTCCCTTATAATAATGGATTTCCTTCCCAGAAGTTAAGCATTCCTGCATGAACATTCTGTTCTATAAATTATACCCTATCTTGACTTGTTTATTTGCTCAACTGTCACAAGAATCCTCTTATGAAATATCTTATATGTAAGCATTCTTTGGTTCCTGAGGGAAGCTATCTTAACTATGTGGAAATAAAAATTTAAATGTTTATTTATCCATCAAATTTATCCCATTTTACTTTAAAATGCCCTATTCATAGTAGTAAGTTTTATCAGAATGTTAAAGTTAGAACTTACTTTAAATTCACAAAAATGAATTTTAAAATATGCTCCGTGACTCCCTTTTTCCATAGACCCTTAGAAGATATTACTTAGCTATATAGTTTCAGGGCTTTCAGTAAATACAAACTTCTAAATTCACCTTTTAAAATGAGAAATGACTTTAAACAAAAAGCTAATAAAAAAACCTGGAGTGAAGACACAGTGCCCTCTTGAGAGTATCAAACCAACTATGGGCAATTCTCCAAATCAGAGTCAGCCTCAGAGACCAAATTCCTGGTTGAAAACATTGTTCTGCATTTATGCTACTAGCCATGTAATTTAGAGCAAGATATTTATCTGTGTTAAATCTCATTTTCCTCTTAGATGGTCACATTACCTTTTTCACAAGTATGTGGTTAAGATTAATCCTTGATTCCAAAATAAAGTTATTAAAGGTAGTTTTTTTCCCCATAATAACATCCAAAATTAATTTAGCATGAAATCCTGACCTAAATTGACGTGACACTATTTTTAGTTTGTATTGTTCCCATTTGTTTATTTATTTATTTCCATTTATTTCATAGGTTTAAAGTGATTGGATATGGGTTGCTATCCAATCCAAGTGAAATGTGGATGATCTGTGGTGTGTGCATAGCGTTCTCTATGTAAAATCCAGATGTCCTGAATTCCCAAACATATTTGGCTTCAATTGATAAGGGATGGTGTGCCTTTATAGGAAGCACTTAATAATATACATATCCAACACTTAGTTTAGTTATCATGATTATTAATTTGGGCACATATGAGAGTTTGAAGTTCAAAAGAAACCATGCTATTTCATTTAAAGTATCATCAAAAGAGTCACTTGAATTGATGTAAATTTTGCCAATCAATGAACAAGTGCTATTACCTAAGGGTGAATACTTTAATGAGGTCCTTGCTTCTTTTCTTATCTTCCAAACAATGTACAACTATATTGCATCATTTAAATTTTTGAGTCCAAATAATCTCATTTATGTACATTACTACATTAAAATTGCTTATATTTACTGGATGTTGACATATTTCTAAATAATTTTATGTTTAGGTTGATATTTCTGATGTGTGTGGTTGACTAGAGCTTTCTATTTTCCTGGCCAATCCCTGCTCCTCAGCTGTGATACAAAGAACCATATGGCTAAATAGAATCAGGACTATTCAATCATGTATTTTCTTAGTTCTGGGCAGTTTAATGTTTCCTTCATTACTTAAAATACAATAGTTTAACATTTCTGAAATTAGTTCTTGAAATAAACTTTTTATATTTATACAGGTGAGGTATGAGGTATGCTAAACTATAGTATGTTTAGTAAACAAAGACAATGAAAAAACAAAGAACTTGTTAATGGTGCTTGCATCAAGTACAATTACAATTCTCCCCAGAGAATTTGTATTACTTATTATAACTACTTCTATTTTTTCTAAATTAGGAAATGAAATGGATCTATGTATTTTATGAAACCTAAAGTTATGTCTTTAAAAATGTTTTTTTAATTAATATAAAATAGCCTGATTAAAAAATTTATAAGAAAAATAGTACATTAACTATTTGACCTGTTATGTGTTCAACTATTAATGGTAGATTATGGAAAAAATAACTTACATTTTTAAAATAAACCTGTGAATAATTTTTATTTGGTTTTCTTACAAAGTAGTACCATGAATAATTTTTAGTTGTCCAATGGAATTTATAAGTTCCATTCTGACTCTTATCAAATATTGGCAAGTTGGTAAACACAATGGGGAGGAAAAGAATAATACTACTAAATTTATAATTTATTCTGACTGATATGGATTCTATTAATACCCACAATGAAATAATACTTGATAATGTTAATGGTAAATTTTTCCAAAATTTTAATATAAAAATTTTAAACATTTTTTGAATTTTATTGCAATTTAGCATTTTGCAACTTGTTACCTTTTCAAAGTAGTATGTGAACAGTCTCTCTTTAGAGATGACTTTCTAAAAATGCTCTCTTTAGAGCATTTTTAATTCAGTGTATCTGACCTAAACATAATTTCTGTGGGAAATAAATGTTAAATTTTTTTATCTTAAAAATGTACAGCCTTTAGAAGCTTAAAAACCCCAACATTTTTCTCTTCCATGTGGCTTAAGGCCTGGAAGTGTATTATTTCAATATTGTTTTTGAGAACCATGACTTTTCTTTTACAACCGGCACAAGAAGTTCTAAAAAGCCTTTAGATTGGCCAATGAGAATATAATTATTTTTTCCTTTAATTTTTATATTAATTTTGAAGCAGAACTGTCTCCAAGGATCATAATTTAAATTTCCTCACCACAGGTAGATGAGTGCAATTTTGACTTAAACAACAAATATTCTGAGTAAGTTCATGTATTCAGGAGCAACAGCTAGCAGGTTACAGGATCCTTATGAACAAACCTGATTGCATTGTCAGGACACATTTGACACAAAAGGTGTATTGTGTGGTTAGAGAGACAATAACTTGTTGCACAGTATTGCCCATGGCACAGAATCTCATAGCCTAGTGCTCCAGTCTTTAAAGGATAGCAAATATTTTCTTGGCCTTTATATTCATGAAAAATCAATCCCAGGCTGCCTTAGGGGTTAAAATAAAAATAATTATTTTCAAAATGCACACGTACATACACATACAAACATGTACGTAATTACTCCTCACCTCTACCCTAAAAATCTCTCTTCCTCTTCTTATCATCATTTTCCCCTCTACCTTTTTTCTATTCTGTCTATCTTACAGATAGGTGCTGATAAATCTTGAATATTTTTTAGCTTTTATCACATTGCATGGCCATAAAAAGTTAATAACAGATTTATTTTTTATTAGCATTTATGCTGCAAATGCAAGAGACATCTTAAATTCTAATTTAATGCACCTTTAAAGTCCTTTTTATTAGCCTGTTAATCCCAGCTGTACTGTTTTATTGGAATGTGCATTACATTTGTGCCATAGTCAAAACAACTGTGTTGATCTAGAATTATAAGAAAAAAATATCTATAGTAGTTGTATAAATTAGACTCAAGGGTTTGAAAGTATATCATAAATAATTCTGATCTATTGAAGTTGTAATTGTAATGACATATAGTATTATAAATGAAGAGGTACACACACACACACACACATACACACACACATATGCACACACATACATACATCCCTAGTAGGAGATTTTATTTGTCAATAAGAGACATCTTTTATTGATGATAAGTAGTAAATTTCATTTTCAGTTTGAACTATTATTATATAGTCTCAGAAATGTGTATATATATTTTATATATTGTATAAATTCATATTCAATGTAATACAGCTATTTCTTGAGAAGTGGAATTGTGTTCTAAGAGTCCTTTGACTTTTCACATTAAAGAAACTTTTTTTTTTTGGTACCGGGGATTGAACTAAGGGGCACTAGACCACTGAGCCACACTCCCAACCCTATTTTGTGTTTCATGTAGAGACAGGGTCTCACTGAGTTGCTTAGCGCCTCGCCATTGCTGAGGCTGGCTTCAAAGAAACTTTTATGATTGAATTAACGCAATAGGAAAATGGGCATTTGTCATACTTAGTGCGTAGCATAATTTTGTTTTTTTTTCCATAAGAACTCATAAACTATTTTTTTTTTGCCTCCTTATTTGTATTCTGTGTGTGACCCAGCAAGTGTCAATCTAGAGAAAATCAGGGAAACAGTTCACCTCTAATTAAATATCAAACATCTCCTCTACCATTTTTACATGCATTTCCCCAAATGAAAAAGCAGATGGCATCACTTGAGCCTGAAGAGTGACAACTTCCCTTTAAAATTTCTACTGAAATGGAAAAGTAGGGGCAACGCCAATTCAGCTGTTACAGCCCATTCACATAATGGACAGGATGGCAGTTGTGTTGGAGAGAGAGTTAAAGCACCCTGGAGGTATAAGTATAAGCCATCTTCATTGCCACTGCATCAGTCCAGCCATACTCAAACCCAGGAGGGAAAAACATGTGGGCCTTGCTTTATTTTGTACATAGCAGGAGTTGGCAGTAAAGTTACACAGAGAAATAGATTTCCAACATTTTCCCTGCCGTTAATTGTAATTTTTCAAGGTTTCTTCTGTGACAGAGTTTACAAAAGGGAGCTTTAGTAAAAACTATCATTAGCTTCATGGATCAATATGGTTTAGGGAATACAAAACAACTTCAGTTGCTTAAAAATAGGAAGTATCAGAGGGTGTTCCCCTCCTCCCTATGGATAGCAAATCACACTATTGATCCGTCTACAGTCTAACTGTGTAAAATTTTCAGATATCAGGTGGACTAGCTGAGAATACAAATAAAGCCACTCTACTAGTGGGTATAGTAGATAGCTCCTCAGAGACCTCCTGAGTATCCCAGTATTACTCCTTCAAAAGATGTGGCCTCTGTCCATGTTAAGACCACTAAAGATAAGAAATGGCTTAAGATGAAAGTATTGTTGTTCTATTTTTCTATTTATTCTCATTTTCTGTATTTCTCATTATTTGTTCAATGGCCTTTTTCAAGGAATTCTGAGAAAAGATAATGACAAAATGGAAACATATATATGGAAAACCAAATTAAATAGACCAAAATATAATCTTATATACATATAATGATATGATTACTATACTTTGAAGAAAGAAAATTGAGATAAGTATATATAAAAATCAAGAAATTGTTGTCACTAATACCTGAATCGATATGAAAAGTTAACAAAATTCTATTCTAGTTTGGACAAATGTCTTATCTAGCTAGGCTTTTTTGATTTTGAAAACTGAATAGAGGAGAAATTAGAATCACAAGAGGAATATGAAAAAAAATACATATACCTATAAGTAGGATCTAAAATTTTCTACTTCTTAACACATTTTATTACAAAAAACCTCAAATCTCATTTTCAGTGACAGAAAAGTAGGATGATTCCTTATACCAGTGGTTCTCACAGTGCAGTCTCCAGACCAACAGCATCAGCATTATCTGAGGACTCATTAGAAATGCACATTCCAGGCTACAGAATTGGACATGAGTAAGAACCAGCAATCTGTGTTATAAGTCTTAAAAATGATCCTTCCACAGTTTGTATTTGGAGAATCTCTTCTTTGGACCTTTGTCTTATCAAGATACATTCACTAGTGAACTCATACTTACTAGGAAGGTTGGTAGTTGTTTGAGGGTATATCTTAATTTTAAAAAATGCCCTCAGTCTTACAAAGATCAGTATTCTTATCCTTGAGGAAGAGCCATAATATTTAGAGAAACTAGTAGTTTTAAATAAACCTAATTGAGATGTGTTTGGATATTATGTGTTATTGGATCTATATGCATTTTAAAAGCACAGCTCTGAAAATGCTTCCTGAATGAATGGCAATCAACTTGATTTTGTAATTCCTAAAATAATATCCAGCTCTGAAATAGGCACATTATATCTTACAAAAATGATCTACTTAAATTATCCAGAATCTTTTCATTTAAGATAAAAGTTTTCATCATTAATATGTGAAATTGATTTACTGGGATTTTTCTCCCTTGGGTCTCTATATCTGCATTTTAATTGATTGACATTGATTCTAAATACAGCAACATACACTATAAAGAAAGTGATCACTGTGTAAATAATCTGCAACATCTCACTTGACTTAAATACACTTATGTTCCATGGACCCCATGTTCTTAGAAGGTAGAAATCATTCAAGTGAATTGCATCATTCAAAATAATCTCCAATGATATTTTGCTGATGCAGGATAATAAAGGTAATCTATAGCTGAAATGTAAAAATTTTCTAATTCAGGGAATAAGACATTTAAGAATGCAATAGTAATCAATGTCTAAAATATTATAACATTCTGCCCTATAATATAAAGAATAGCATAGCTCTCACGTAGAATGTAGTTATCCTTAGCAGGGCATGGTGGCCCATGCCTATAATACTAGCAACTCAGAAGGCGAAGGCAGTTCAAGGCCAGACTCTGCAATTTAGAGATGCTGTAAGTAACTTAGCAAGACTCTATCTCAAAATAAAAAAATAAAAACCACTGAGCATGTAGCTCAGCGGTACAGCTCCCTGGGTTCAATCCCTAGTACAAAACAAATCAAAAAATGTAGTTAGTTATTCTTGCGGAAATTTTATTCCATTGTTTCTAGTAAAGTAAGATTTGCTACCAAAAAGATATGCTATCATATTCCAATGTGATGAATAACCTTATGTCTAAAATGGAGTAAGACTGGAGATGATTATGTAATTGTGTTATATCTTTTGCTCGTTGTCAGTACAATGCTCATTATAAATTGTTAGTAGATATAGTATGAGCATTAGAAAATGCTCCTGATTTACTTATTAAATGCACTGTATCAGGCACTTTGTAGACTATAAACTTGTTTGTAATTTGGGACATTGAAGATTCTTATTACCAAGGCTTTGAGAATTCTCACTCAAGGAAGATCGTTGCAAGGGTTTTGAGAATGGAAGGGAATGGAAAGAAACAAAGTGGTAGTTGAAGATGTAGTAGAGTTTTTAGAGGATTTTATAATTTTAATTACAGTAATGAAGAAAAAAATGTTATGGGATTCTTGAAATAACATGGCACTAGGAATAGTTAAAGGTAGGGAAGATAATTAGAAGATATGATGGGAGTAAAGATCTGGATAATGTAGAAGAAAAGGGAACCATCATTTAATTAACTGATTTAAGGGATGGGGAATGATATCTCTAAGAGTTTCAAATAATAAAATAGTCATAATAAGCACAGTAGCAAAAATTAGGTAGCATATATAGAAAAATATATTGTTTTTGTATATGACTTTTTAGCTCTCAATTAATGGTCAATGTGCATTTACTTAAAGCCCATATGTCAGAGAAGAACATTAAGTCTGTCTTTATCTTGTGGCTAACGTTCTAACAAGGAACACATTGCAATTGAGATGAGTGTATGGGAGACTGTATCAGGTAATAAATGTTTACCTCATTTGAGGAATCCTTAAGGAAAATCATCTAAACTCATAATACTTGAGCTGAGATCTGAAGGATCCAGGTGAGGCGAAGGAGAAAGCTTGCTCCAATAAAAGGAATAGCTAGATAAACTATGATTTAAATCTATTGAACAAGGGGGAGAGTGGCACTAGATGAAACTGAAGAGATAGTCAGAGGCAAAATTGTCTGTGTTAAAGGCCAGCTTCACTAAAACAATGATAGTCTCTGGAATAATTTTGTGTAGAAGAGTGTCATTGTTAGTTTTGCTGTTTATGGAAAGTATGCTGGCTGGATTTGAGAGAGACTGGAAGAGAGTGGAGGGCTGGGGCAGCAAGTGGTAGAGGGTGTTCATTCAGACTGTTTAAGAGGGTGTTATAGTCCAGGCAAGGCATGGTCATAGTTTTGAGTTTAGAGATGTAACAATGGAGAGAGAAATAGGGAGAGAGAGAAAGAGAGAGAGAAACTAGGCTGGGGAGAGAGATACAGAGCAAAAGCTCAGGATTATAAGGGAGAACGGACAGGACACAGGATATGGGCTTTGACAGGGATAGCTGCATGATTTCTAAATTGAGTAACTGGGTTGATTGTGGCTCTTTTCAACAAGATAGAAAATTCTAGAGCCATAGGAGGAATGGTAAATCAGATTTGAATGTTTTCTTGGTAAGGTCTCTAAGATACTGCAAGAATATATCACCAAAGATTATTATAAGATTGAAATTAGATGTCTTATTTCTCAAGGTTATTAACTGTCAATGCACTAAAATTAGACCTTAATGGGTGAGAACATATTGCCATATATCAGAACATTAGGAGCTCTCAGTCACATTATTTGCATTTCACAACGTCACTTCTAATATTTCACCTTGAAGATCGCTCATGCCTCTGAGAATAATTTGTATCTGCTTTTGCATTATTATTTGTTTGGTTTCCTTTACTACAGTGGCCATAGTCTGTGAAAAAACTTACAATATTATCTCAAGTTGAAGTCAGTTAAATGTCTTTTATTCCTTTGAACTTACATGCCATTAATTTCAGAAAATAGTGACAGATTGAGAATTGAATATTTCAAAATGCTGTTTTTTTAAGTTTTTAAATAAAGACTGACATTCTGGCTTTCAGCTTTATTTTGGTGTATTTTGGACTTAAGCTACTTCAGTGAATCCATATTTTGTAGTATTTATTGACAACTCATAAAGAACAAGTAATAGCTCTTTTTTCTGCTTGAAAATTTTAATTTGGTAATTACCATCTCACATGCTGGTAATTATAACTCTGTATATTAAATGGCAGTCTCCATGTAAGCAATAACAATAAAATGTTTTGTATATTATTAAAGCACAACTCTATTGCATTCTGTGATTGTTTTCTGGATCTTTTTAAACTATCATCTTAGTCTTCACTCCTCTCCTTCTCTTTTAAATATTAGAGTCAAATACCCCAAGTATTTTTGACCCGAGGACTCAGCATTAGTGATACCTAAATTCTGATCTGAGTCAAAAGCAAAGAAAATAATGCAGGTGATGCTGATTTAAATTTGATTTGGAGGTAGAAATGTTATTTTTAAAAAAAATTAAAGTTAAAACATTTTCCATTGTTTTCAGAGGAAAGAGAATAGAGAATAAAGGAAGAGATTCTGAAATTTTTATTTATAATAAGACTTGCAATAATATAAAGTAGTAGTAAAAATTTTGACACATTAGTTACATATCTGTATTATAATTTTGAGTGTAATTGTTGAGTGTGTTGATTTAGAAAATGATAGAACAACTCTCTCTTTGGATATTCTTGTATATATATTCCTTTGGCTCGTTATGATCCCTGTTTTATTCTTTGATCCTTCAGTTTGTTTTGCCTATGGAAGTAGCAAGGGAAAAGGAGATTTATTTTAAGACCTTTAGGAATATGAAGATACTTAGACAACTTATTGCTTCATGGGTGAAGAATGAATAAAATTTGATTAGAATCAGGTCAGGAATAATTTAGCTGGATTAAGAAAGAACCTGATATATTGGTTGTCTCTTCTCACCCACACTTGAGTGTTTTAATTATATTAACTAGCAAAGTAAATCCAAAAATTATTTAAATTCAGTGAACACATATCCAGTTTGACTGATTCAAGCAAAAGATATCTTACTGACATTTTATTTGACACTCTTGACTAGCTAAATCACACAGAACAGTTAAACCGGTTTGTAGGCACATGCATCATTAATGCAGGCCATCAAGAACTGGGATTGCTCAACAAAGATGGAAGCAGGTAGTTAGCCATATGTTTGAGAGGATTTTAGTGAGGTTTGCCAGAAGCAGAAATGGACTAAATGACCTCTGGAGGCGCTTCTCATTTCTGTTTCTCATCTAATCTAATTGTAATTTTAAAATCTATACGAAGAATACAAATGTATTTTATTTCAAAATGCCTTGGGTTTCGTTAGGTGTACAAGAAATACAAGAATGTATGTATTTCTTGTAAGCAAACATTTGAATTCAATGCTAAAATAGCTGTTTTGATCAAACACAAATTACTTTAAGTTCTAGAATAGTTAACTGTTTAAACATTCATTAGACAACTGCCTAAGAAATTTTTATGTATTTATTTGCATTTTTAGAACAATAACATGAATTTATAAAATATTTAAATATGTGCTTTATATGCATGAGGGAAATGATTTTCTTCTAAAATATGCCTATAATTTGTAAATTAAACTTTCTTCCCTTCCCAGTGCCCCATACCTGATCCTATAGCTAAGACAAATTTGATTGCTTTTCAGATTATCCTATTTCCCCTTTTTGCTGAATTTCTCTCAAATTCTGTTCTTAGTTATTTTTTTCCATTCCTTGAGGCACCCACTGTCCCCAGACTAGTCCCAAGTTCCCAGCAAATTAGAGACTTTGAACTCTGTTTAAGATCTGTTCTTCCTAAACAGCCCATCCTGTGACCACAATCATAAGTTACTTTCAGCTGACGCTTAGTAAGACTAGAGGTATTTATAATGTGTTAGCAGATTTAAACAAAAATCTTTTTAAGGGATATTTACATTATAATTGCACATGATTTTCAAACTTCTAGAAAATTGATATCCTCAGTTAAAATTTTAGTTTTATAGTGATTTCAAATGTATGGACCATTTTTTATCTGAGGCCTACCTAGCACATATCTCAAGAGCAAATAACCGATGTGATGAGCGTTAAGTGTTCGTTTACATGTGGATGTGTGTATGGGTGTAGGTGTGTATACTGTGAACAAAGATGGAGTCATGACTTACGTGTACGGGACTAATTCTTGTCAGTTCTGACATTTTGTAAAGCTATGTAAGTGGAATGAAGGGAAAGACTTTTCATGAAATTAACCTGACATCTATTTAAGAAAGCCACATGAACTAATTTTTAAACCTATTATTGAAGTAAGATGGAATCAATCTGAAGTCATTTGTAAAATATTCTGGGTGTCAAATATAAAGTTTTGTTAATGCAGTACTACATTTTTATTATCATACCAAAACCTATCTACAATGGGAATTTCTTTCACTGTGGCCACACTGCATTATGAGTAAAACAAACAACAAAAATGATTGTGTGCATTTTTTCATAATTTATTAGGCTGTTGGTGAGCATTGCCTACATGCTCCAAGCTGCCAGCTTAGATAGAAGTGTTTATGTTTGCAATCCCAGGGAGGTGGACAGGAGAATGGAGTTTAGAAAGATATATAAATATACTTTCTGCCTACTTTCTGCCTTTGTCACTTAAATGGCACTAAAAAAATCCACCCCACCAACTCAGAGCTTCCTATGAACAAGTATCAAAGTGTGTAGTGTAGCTCTGAGTGTAGTCAGAGGTCTCAAGGGAGAAATGAATGATGGTTGAACTATTTAAGAAGATAGCTTCTTTGATGGACTTAGAGACTGAAGAGGTTAAGTTTTGGTGGGGAAAAGAGGACTAGGTCATGTCAGGAAATGATCAAGAATTAAGCAAAGTTCTGGAAATGGGAATTTGCCCTGGGCAATAGCAGAGAACACTCAGAACCATGGCCCTTTGTTCAGTCCATTTCTTATCCTGTGATGCGTAAAATGTTTTATTTCATTTTAAAATGTTCAGTTCACTAATGACCTAAGGCAGGAGATAAACAGTTATCAAGATTACTAGTGATGTATATGGCCACTTCATAAATATGATTTAATGATTTTGAAAACAAACTGATTGGAAACAGAGCATGCTGAAAGCAGTAATAAGAAATTTTTCATAAATGTCAGGTTCTGAAATCATAAATTCAGAATGAAAAAGAATAGACCTTTCTTTTTATAAAAATATCTTTGGAAAAATATAAGACTAGTTTATTTTCTGATTGTTCTTGACCAGTAATAGTAAAATTATATGTAAATGAATTTCATGGTCACTTGGTTTTGTGGATTTTCTTCTTGAAAGAATTCTAATTTCTTTGTCCTGAAAGAATGGCTTTTCATTTTAATATAATGGAACTTAAAAAACTTGTATAATCTACTTCTATAAAGTTAGCTAAAAATGTAGCCAATTTTTTTTCTCCATAATGCAATATTTCAGTGCATTTGAATATAAATAATGATGGTGGTTAAGTTCCTTTCAAAACTCAAGATCAATTGTTTGAAGGGCAGTGTTCAAACTCTATTTGTTTTATGCCATCTACTTTAATCATATTTCATTTATGATTTTGTAACTAAAATAGTTTTACTAGATATATGCATCTCTAGGAATATATGCATCTCTAGGAATATTGCTCTTTTTTTGAAAATGAATAAGTATGCTGTGACCTATTATTTAAAAATTATATAGCAAGTTGTCCAGACACCCATAGCTCAATCCAGTTTTAATACTGCAGTATTAACATTAAGAAATAAAAATCTACATAAGTGTAAAGTGTTAGGTAAATAGGTAAATAATTTTACAATATGTTTTTCTTTTATACATTACAACCTCAAGTCTCCATGCTATGGTAGAGCTTTTGAATTTCTTTACCAATTTCTATGTTATAGCAATAGAATTTCTAAAAGGCATATATTTATCTCATGCATTTATTATAAAACAGCTTAAATAAAACCTAAATATTATTTTGACAAAAGAATCTCTATGGATTTGTTTGAATTTTTTGGCATATTTTAAATTGAAACTGATAATCCTTTTCACTATTGATTTGTCTTTTTCATATTTGAACAAATGGTCAAGTTATTGTATGGCCAAGATTTCAAATCATACCAGAGGTAATGTCTCACCTCTTCTTTCTAATTTTCTAGATAAAAATACTTAAATTTTAAGTAAATAAGAAACAAATGCAACAGGACTTTTACCTGGACAAAGAATGTCAGTAGACGACTCACATAGAAACACAAATGATATTACATGTGGAAGGGTGCTTTTAAGTGACTCTTCCAAACAAAATAAAATAAAACTAATCTGGTTTTTAATCCTGTGCTGATTTCAAAAATAAACACTCCCACCTGTGGTCAATGTCAAGCTACTGACTTCATGTCACTGAAGGATATTTGAGGAGAGAGACTCATAACCTGGGTGAGCTGATCCTTACACACCGGTGAAATAAATATATGCTCAACCTCACTCATAAAAAATGCTAATTAAAATCACAGTTCAAAATATCATTTTTCATCCACAGATTTGACAAACATGAATATGCATGCTCTTTGATCCAGCATTTACATCTCTAGGAAGTTTACCCTAAAATAATAGAGCAAGTTCAAACAAGGCGTGGGTATCAACGTGCTCATTATAACATTATTTGTAAATGTAAAATTGGAAATAAATGAATAGTTTATAAATAGGATGGATTTAAGGAACAGTCTAGAATTTCTGTCAAGGATGAGGTTCCAAAGGAACATCATTTGGGTTCAAATATCATCTCAAGCAATGATTTTGATATAGGGCAATTTATTTAGCTTCTCTGTGCTTATAAGAGTAATGATTTCCAATGTCATTATTAATATTAAATGAATTAAGGAGTATTAGGAATTTAGGCTATCCCTGGCATTTAATGAGTGCTTAGGAAATGTTACCTAATATTTTTATTATGATGTTAACATATATTCATTTAAGGAGTATTTTAGCTATTAATTTAATATTACACATGAATTTATAATAATGACATATCAAAATGTAAAGATTTTACATAAATAATTTCTGATCTTATGCTTGCAGTATTTTTCATGGTTTATTAGTTATTTCATAAAAATATCTTTAATCCATGTAGAGGGAATAGATGTTTCAAGCATGATTTTCTTTTACTGTTAATGTCCCTTTATGGGTGGACTGAAAAGCAAAGAAGAAAGAGCTGATCAGTTTCTCCTCATCCTTAGGAGCCTTAAGAATCATGAATGTTGATTCTAATTGGAAGTGGAATCTTGCTTTTATTCATTTAATGATTTTCATGAGACTGTCTTCTAGTTTGTTAAAATTAGATGAATATAGCAGGTACTAGTTTTGATTTTTATGAATTGTGACTTGTTTTTCATTATGACATAATTGTCAGTCATGAGACATAACTGCCACACACTAAAGCAAAAGCAGAAGACTCCTGCTGGACAAATGTAGGAATGTGTAGTATAAGTTGACATTCTGGGGTGGCAAACAAATGTATATTGTTAGTAGTAACAGTACATGTTATTATTAGGAGTCAAAAATAGGATTTTATTATTTAAATTACTTACAGTTTTTCAGGAGAAACTGATAGAGGTCTGCCTTTTGCTAAGTACTGAATGTTATTTTTTTGTGCAATATGTTAACTTTCAGAAATGTGTAAGTATGCCCATTTAAATATATATCTTTTATATATCACATTTAATGTGAGCAACCTGATGGAAAAATGTATCTTTGTGATAGCTATTTCATGTAAGCATTACTAAACAACTGAAAAAGAGAAAGGCAAATTCAGGTAAAATCGAGATACATGCTTTTATTTAAATCATATCGGGCTAAAGGAGAGTAGTGTGGAAATGTGGTCAAAGGCCAGTGATTTGGAAAAAGACTCCCTAGGTTCCTCTTCTGGCTCTACAGCCTTGTGGCTACAAAGCCTTGGGCAAGTTTTTAAACCCCGTTGGGTCTCAATTTAATCAGTAGAATTAAATAATAACAGTTCTGACATCATTGGAAGTTATGAGAATTAAATGACTGATTATTATGTAAGCCTCCTGGAACAGTCTAGATCATCAAATAAAAACTTTCAATAAATACTAGTTGTGAGTATAATGAGTTATTATGGGGAGTGCAACTGTAGGGGGAATGGTTATCCAGCTAACCATAAAAACTCTAGACGGCAAACATTCACTAAATGCCCCCAGGAGTTCAGTCTAAGAATCTGAAGAAATATACAGTTGAATCTGCAAATGAGGCAGAAGGTGATGTAATGAGAAATATGTGTTTTTAAGTGAATAGTATGCTCTTAGGAAATGATAAATCTGAAGTGTATTTATAGAGAGTTAAAGAATTGGTGATGTTAGAGAAAATATTCTAGAGGATAGGAATTCATCCTGTACTTTAAGATGAATGTGCCAATTGAAAATACCATATTCAACATAATAGTTTGTTTCTAATAAGTTTTCAGAGGGTGAGAAACTGATGGAGTGACCTATGGATATAAACCTGTCATGTTGAAATATACAATTTTAAAGGCTACTGAGATAGAGTTAGCTTACCACAGAGCTAGAAGGCAGAAGGGTTTTTGCCTCTACATGTTCTTGAGGAGGATATTTTCAATATATGTGGACTTGTTTCTGAGATCATATATCCACTATAATTATAATTTTGAGACCTTGGGATGATCCAGGTGTTTCACTAGCCCACCATCTGCCCAAGGATATATTTGCTTCTCCTGAATTGACAGGGTATCACATGCATTTAGTGAAGTTTATCTTCACAGTTGGGCAAAAATAAATAAAACAGCAGTGTAGCCCCTGTGAGGATATACTATATGCTTCAATTATCAGTCCATTATATCAGTGGCAGATGTTACATTCTGGTTCCTAACAGGAGGTTTTTTGATGAGCAAAACCAATTCTTTTGGCATGGGCCAACAATTATCACCACATTTCTCTTTCAAAGGAGCTGTGTGGCTTTACACTACCATTTTTAGATGTACATTTTTTTGTCGTTGTTTTTTGAATGTAGTTAAATTTTACTGCAATGGGCCAGTTTTCTAGATGTCATTCACTGAAATTTTTTCTTATCAATTCTGGCTCTCTTGTCACATTTATGACCTCATCATCATTTTCTGAAGGGTCTTCTATATATTGTGAAAAATAATTTCAGGAATATATATAAATTTGAGAGAGAATTCAGAGGCATGTAAGAATATCCACCTAGGGCAATATTTTATCATAATGTTTGTTTACAATTGATATCTTTTCCATGGAGAGGTGTTTTCTAAATCAAATATCTATCATGTTTGATTTATGGCAACTTGACTTAAAATAATTCACATTAATATTCATATTAGCATTTGTAAACAGAACCTCATAAATTAACATAAGTCATCATTCACTTTTGAGGAATTTATCTAGGTGCATACTGTAGCCCAGGGGCCAGCAACTAGATCTCTAATCCCCAATCTCATCAACCCACATAATCTTTTCCACTTGCATGTTAATATGATTCTTGGTTATTGCTCTCTCCTAGAATTTATCCACCTTGACCTTATTATTCTATCTTAGTGGTTTTAGAATATAATATTCTGATAATCTAAAAACCATAGCCTATATTTTACTCATTTTTTTAAAAACACTGTCATACACAAGGACATGTTTGCTTAATACATTAATTAAAAAAAAAAAAAGTTCACGTCATTGGAATGGGTGTACAATTAGTACTCCTTATCCACAGTTTCACTTTCCATGGTTTCACTGACACATCGTCAACCATAATACAAAATTTTATATAGAAAATTCCAGAAATAATTCATAAATTTAAATGATGTGCCACCCCGAGTAGCATGATGAAAGCTCATGCAGTCTTTTTCTGTCCTGCCTGGCACATGAATCATTCCTTTGTCCAGCATTTCCACTCTGCCCATTCCCTCCTCACTTAGTAACCATCTGGGTGATGGGATCCACTGGCCTGGCATCTCAGTGCTTATATTTGCATAAACCTTGTGTAGCAGTCCAGTGCTGTGTCACAGGGCCACATCCTGCACTCTATCTCTTCCCTTGGTCATCCCGCGTCACTCACTATCATAGAAGGGTGAGCACAGTACCATGAGATGTTATCAGAGAGACCACGCTCACATAGCTTTTCCCACAGTGTGCTATTGCAGTTGTTCTATTTTATTTATTAGTTATTGTTGCCAAACTTACTGTGCCTAATTCACCGATTAAACTTGATCATAGTTGTGTATGTATAGGAAAAAGCATAGATGATCCATAGGGTTCAGTACTATTCTCAATTTCAGGAATCCACTTGGAGTCTTGGAACATTTTCCTAAAAGAAAAGGGGGTGAGTAATGTATAAACAACAGGAGTTGTTTATTTGTTTTGTTTTGTTTTCAATGAGAAAAGAAAAACAACAACAGCAACAACAAACTTTTACTCCTCAAAGAATCATCAAGTATCTTTGTATTTCCCCCAGAGTATCCTCAATGGCAAAGTAGACTTCCTGCATTCCACAATCCTGATGCTTTCCTTTCTTTGGATTTGTTTCAAATGATTAGGAGTTTTACATACTAACCTATAATGATTCTATTTCCTATCAAATCAAGCATGATGTTTAGTAAGCATTTTATTCATGTGAATGTAGTTTAAGGAACACTGCACTAAAAAGGATACATTTTTATTTTTTATATTGAATTGTGATATTTCTGATCATTTTTATCAAAAGAATCAAATTCAGAAACTCTGTTAATAGGTTTTCTATGAAAAAGTTGTATTAGTTTATAGTACTATCATGTAGACTATAATTTGTTCTAAGTGAGAAGGATTGCTGATGTTTTTAAATTGTTGGCATATTTCGGCAGGGAAGAGAGGCCTTCTAGCATAAAAGAGACAAACAAGAAAATATGAAGCAGCTGCTCTTTTCCTCATGTCTCTGCATATCAGTGATAATGCAAATTTGGTGACCCAAATGGAAGGAAAGGTTAAAGCTCACTAGTCATTCTTTCATGCTGGCTGTTAAACTCACACTATATTTTTCAAATGAATTTCATGATATATATTTTGTTTTCATCCACATAGTTCAGGGATATTTGAGTTAGGAGTTTCAGGTATTTACCTTGCTTCCATAAACATTTTAAGAAGACAAAGTAAATTATAAGTTATTAAAACCAAGAAGTGTCAGTGACACTTCTTACTCTGATGCCTGTGTCTATATTCAGTTCATCATTGAGTCTTACCCATTTTGTGTTCAAGTATTTTGTGAGTGTTTCCATGTTCCCCCTTCTCTATGACTCTCACTTTAGGGTGTCATCATCTTGCTAACATCATCACTTGTCTTTAGTCCTTAGTATTTTCCTAACTGGTTTTCCATAAGAAAACCTAAACCCTCCTCCAATGAGTCAGATCACTCTTTCCAGGACAGACATATGACGAAATCACCCTACTGATTCCTGCCTAAGAGCCTTCAGTGGCTTATCTGTGTTTTTAAGGTAAGGATGAATTCTTAACATAGTATCCAAGCCCTGGAATACTATGTAGCCTCTTCTATCTTCAGCTTTATCTGTGACCACTTGCCCTTTTACTCTTCTCTGGACTCAGCCATACCCTCTTTAGGCACAGCACGTTTGCACATACTTCTTTCATCTGTTTGGAACATTCCACCATGTGTTTCTCAACATATCCACCCTGTACCTTTTAAATATTATCTTGTTATTCAGAATTTAGCTCAAGCATTTTATCCTAGAGGCTGCCCTCTTCTGACCTTATTGAGCAAAGTTTTCTTTGTTAGAATATTTAACTCAAGTGGCAATTAAACTTTGATGTAACTAACTTGTATCATCTTTCTAGATTACAATTCCAAGAGTATAAAATTTGTTCACCATTTTATCTCTTATGCCTATCACAGTCCCATGATCATCTGTCAGTGAAAGACTGAATGAAGAGCTGGTGTTATAAAGTGCAGGTGATGAATAAAATTTCCTGAACAATTAAAAAAAAATGAGAGTGAAACGTTAGCATGATGTTGTATTACAGGAGAAAGGACTAGGGGATGGCCACTGTCTCTTGAGATGATATTTTACCCTGAGTTGGCAATCTAGTAACACTGAATAAATAAGAACACAGTTCAGCGGATTTCAAAATTATTTTCATTGTACTAAATTTGTTAAGTGGATCTAGATTCAGCTCTCAGGGACTAAATATTGTAACTTTGATTTAATTATTTTTGTGATGCATGATTCTTGGCAGGCTTAGACGACAGGCAGAACCACTGAGATATTGTTGGATAAAAGGGTATTACAGATTTCTTTTTAATGAAAACATCATATGGATTTTGTATTCAGAATTTAATTAAAAGTTTCACATTTAAATTTTTC
Source organism: Xerus rutilus (assembly GCA_028644305.1). Classification (NCBI taxonomy): domain Eukaryota; kingdom Metazoa; phylum Chordata; class Mammalia; order Rodentia; family Sciuridae; genus Xerus; species Xerus rutilus. The sequence continues at coordinate 138,489,292 of CM053402.1, read as the reverse complement.
ATCTTACACAAAAAGCCTGCAGTTACTACTTGCTAATAAGCTGACAACATAAATATGAAAATTTGACCACTTTATATATATTTTTTGAATGAAGTGTTAGTCATATTAACCATAATGCTTATTGGTATTTTCATTTAAATTTGAGTTTAAGGTGTTGCTTCATGATGTAATAGTAAGTCCCCCCTCTGTCCATCTTTGTCTCTTTGCTCCAGAAAGTTGAATTTGTATATAAAGAGGAAAGAATTATAGTAATTAAAAAACATTCCTATCTTAAAGATCTATGTATTACTTCTTTGGCGACAGTCACTTGGCAGGCTCTATTAATGCTCAGAGTAGAACAGAGAGCAGAACTGATGGATTTCTTGCCTGTGAGCTTGTAGTTTGTTGGAAGGACATTATGTATGGGGTGGGGTAATGAACATATTGCTATATGTGTCATGGAAGGGGGTGTTCAGTGTGTTACAAGGTATGTATGGGGTCATCAATTATGAACTTGGAGCTTTATCAGAAATTTTCTAGAGTAAGTGTAAACAAGGGGAAACCGAAGGAGGAATAGGAATTAGGAAAGTGGAAAAGGGAGATGACATGTTGAATTTCTGTCTTGGTCTTTTTGTGCTACTATACTAAAATATCAGAGACTGGGTGGCTCAAAAAAACAGAAATTTGTTTCTCACCATCCTGGAGACTGAGAAGTTTAAGATGAGGGTGCTGGCATGGCCAGGGTCTTAATGAGACCTGTTTCCTGACTTGCAGATGGCTGAATTGCTGTATCTTTACATGGTGGAAGTGAGTGATCACTGGTCTCTTTTCTTATAAGGACTCTAATCCTATCAGGGTTCCCACTCTATTGCCTCATCTATACCTATTTATCTTCCAAAGCTCTCACCTCTAAATTCCATCACACTGAAGATTAGTAATTCAGCATATGAATTTGGCATGATAAACAACATCTGTCCATAACAACATCTCTCTTCAGAGATCAAAGTTTTAAGATAGGAGAGTCACTTTTCAAAAGCATAGAATGCAAATACAGAAACAGCCTGAGGTTAGAGCTATAATCAGGGCTAGATCATGAACATGCCTTCTATTATTACTAAGGAGTTTAGGCTCTAAACTTAGTAAAACTGGAAGCTATGGCACAGTTTTAAGAAGAGAAATAAAATATTATGAAGAGAACAGAAACAATTGACTTTCTTGGTAGAGGCAACTATATGGGAAAAAAAAATGTTAAGAACTGATAGTTAGGAATCCTTGTTTCTTGGCCTTGAATTGGTATTGGCTGTTGTGTCCTAAGGTACTAGGGTGACTGTGGTGTGCATACCTTTGATATATGTAAAACTACCTTACCCAAGTAACTTTACTTCTCTTGGACTCAGCACTCTGACATGAAAAAAGAGGAAGTAGAGTTATTTGTAGATGATCTCTAAGTCCCCAGGAACTGCCAAGAGACTAACAAAGACACATGGTGAGAATGTTTACCTTGAACTGTGATACTGTATAGATAGACCATCCTATACTTGGAGAAGTAAAATATTTTATGGCAAATCTGCCAAATTAGGAATACATCTTGGAAGTTTATTAAAAGTAAATCAATGATGGGGGCTGGGATTCTGGCGCAGTGGTAGCGTGCTCGCCTAGCATAAGGCACTGGGTTCGATCCTCAGCACCACATAAAAAAAATAAAATAAAGATATTCTGTCACCTACAACTAAAAAATAAACATTTAAAAAAAAAGTAAATCAATAATTTCCTCCTACCAAAAAGCATAAATAAAGCCTCTGCTTAGTTTTGTTGTAGGGAGTTGAAATATATTGATGTGGTGTTGAAGTCATCCATTTTGGGCTCCAAATATTTTGTAAGCATTTGAGAATTCTGTTTTTATCTTCATGTGATAGAAAATCCAGTATGCAGAAGTAAGAAGTCAGATATTTTTTCCATCCATAACTACACTTGAATCACATAAAAACATAGAAGAAAGGAGAGAGAGAGATAGGCAGAGATAGAAAAACAGGGAGAGTGAGAGGAAAGGAATGGGGAGAAAGAGACAGAGAATAGAGAATTAGGGAATGAGGATTTAGCTCTATCAGTAAGCTGTTTGGTACTGAATAGATCTAAGCTATATGCCAGTTTTCTCCTCAGTTGAATATAGTGGGCTTCATTCATTTCTCATTCATTTCCCACTCACTATCTGCCAGGCACTAGCCTGTTATATGTTGACATAAGGTGAAAGGACATTGTTTCTAGAGTCAAGAGAAAAAAAGTGAATATTTTTTTTTCTGAGATATGAAGGGAAAGCTTTACATATAACATGGTGACATTTACACTGGATCTTGAAGAAAGAATTGCAGCAGTGCAGACAGAGAAAATAGGACTGTCATTCCTGGAAGAGAAATAGCAAAGGCAAAGCCCTATCTGCAAGAAGTAGGAATTTGTCTTTGGAAATCTTAGACCAAACCCATTTGGTATAACTTACAGTTTGGGATGATTCAGGTGGATTGGCAAGAGATTCACCTAGAAAAAGCATATTTGAACCAAATTACAAAAGATTTTGTATGCAATGGTAAGGAATTTTTAATTTACCTTTAGTCAACAGAAACAATTTAAATATTTTTTTAACAACAATTTGATGTTGGGAAAGGAAGGGTTTTTTTTTTTTTTTTTTTGTAACATTCTTCCTGCATCCAAGTGTGGAACCAACTGAAAGATGTACCAGAGATCAAAATGGCCATTGCTTTTTCTGAGGCCTCTTGCCTCAGAAATAGTATATAGAACAACTTTAAGTACTGCAAAAATACTGACTCCAGAGAGATGAAAATGGTCTGAGTTTTCTTAGTTTTTTCCTTCTAAACTCCCAGTAAATCATTCCACCCCCTGAAGGGAAGGACCTAAGAATTTAGCTCTTCTCCAGATGGCCCACATGGAAATATAAGGCCTGAGAGATCAGATGCTCCTTCCTAACAAATAACATCATCAAATTTATAGAGTGGATGCCTCAAACAAATACACAATGTTAGAGGCCCAGGCAATGGATCAGAAAGAGAAACAAGACCTTGAGTTAGAGGGAAAATGTTCAGGATAGGAAGGAAGAGATGCATTAAAAGGACTTTTGTGTAGTAGAATTGAGAAAAGAGGGGAAGTGGGAAGCATGGGAAGAATCCAACATTAGTGCAGAAGCTGGTGAGTATACTCACATGATCGAATCTGAAGGGATGCAGTTTGTTATTATTCAAGCTATAAAATATAGGGAAACGAGGCAGAATCAAAAGGTATAGCATAGATTACATAAAAATGTACACTTGAGCTTAGATATGGGAGTTAGAACTATAGACTTGGGAATCCTTGGGGTACATATTAAGGCCTAGAATTGAGTAAGACCACCCATGGAGAGGAAAAGAGAAGGGAATTTAGGACAGAACGCAGGGGAACACTCATGTTTAAGAGGTGAGGAAGTTCACCCAGGAAACAAGACCAAGGAGAAAAGAGAAGTATGAAGAGTATCGGGAGAGCATTTTCTCTCCTAAGAGAAAGAAAATTTTTAGGAAGTAATTGGTGGTCAACATTATTTTGTTGTAGAAAAGATGGGAGACTGGCATCTATGAAATTGTCTTTGATGCTATTTAAACTAATCCATGAGATTATATGATTTATTAAAGAAAACAAAACACACGCATATTGATTTATATTTAGGAAGGGAAATAAGTAGATTATAGTAAGCATTTATAAGAAATCTTTTCATGTGTATATCTTTTAATTTAAATAAATTTTTAATTTTTTTGTATCTGTATATTTTAATTTAACATCCTGAGCCTCTCAGGTAGGCAAAATTTGCATTAGAAAATTAAAAAATGGCCAGGCATGGTGGCCCACACCTGCCATCCCAGCTTCTCAGGAGGCTTAGAAAGGAGGATTGCTCATTCAAATAGTTGCTGAAGCGCTAAGTAACTCAGTGAGACTCTGTCTCTAAATAAAATACAAAAAAAAAAGAATCACTTACAACTGATGTGAGGTTTCCATGTATCATAAGCTTGGAAGTCTGACTCTATTCCAAGATCTCATTTAATTTTCTAATTTTACCTGCTATATACCAGTCAGTCCTGTGGACTGCTGATTCTAAGTGGAATTTAAGGAAAGTTCTCAAAACAATCATCAGATGTACTTACTACATAATTAACAATGTTTGCCATAATTAACTGAGGACATGGGTCCTTAAGCATAAAAATATTAAATGTGGACACTGAAAATCCAGTGGTGTCAGATTTTAAAATGGGCAAATCATGTAACTCCTTTTCTTCCTTTCCCCTGGAAAATTTCTCATGAGTGTTTTTGACATACGTCTCCCACTAATTTTTATCTGTACCTGCGGTTTCCTATCAGTTCAGCTACAGCAGGAATCTGTCTAATGGCAGACCTTTACTGAGACAGACAGTTAATGGGAACAGTAGCAGCCCTGAGGTGTGTTTATACAGTCAGACTCACTTCCTCTACTCCTGTGATATATGAACTACTTCTGAAGTTTCCCAGCTGTTTCAGTGGATAAATCATGGCAGTAGGAGCTCATATTTAACCTTCAATGTACTGGCTCTATACTTTGTAGTCTTTTTCTTTTTACTCTTTGGATATCTGGAAGAGATTTCAAACAGACTTGTCCATGTGCAACCAGCATTGTTCTCGCCATCTGCCCCTCCTACCTCCTTTCATCCAGCTCAGGGAAATTCTGAATCTCTTATGATTTGCCTTTATGTCAATCAAAATAAAACCAACTCTCTACTAGAGGTCAATGGAGGCCTCTGTTGCACAGAAGTCATTGTTATATATAGGTATTCCTATTGTTTTAGGCAGCTATAGTCATATCAGTATGTTTCTTGGCAGTAATGACTTCCATTACCCACCATCTCTCCCCTGGTTCACTGTCCCTTCAAGCTGTCCTCTTTGTTCCTGCATACCTCGGGGTTATGCCTTTGCTCTTCTCTCAGCCTGGGTTTCTCCTCCCAATGGTAAAGCTCCAGGGCTCACTTCATTCAGTTCTCTCTTATTTAACACAGTACCTCCCTGTCCTATTTTCCTTCTGTCATGGTGATTGATCCTAACTTGTAATTATTATAATTTGTATTTCCTTTGTGTGTATAATATAAATTCCAAAAACACTGGGATTCATCTCTTTTGTTCTCTGTGGTTTCACTAGCAGATAGAACCATATCTCTAAGATGATAAGGGCTCAATCAAGGTTTTCAAAAAAATGAGTATTAATTATGTGTATCCATGCAACATAGAGTAAGACAGACCTTTGTTTAATAATTTTTTAAAATGTGTTCATGTTATACATTTAGTTCAGCACCTGATCTTTTCTCACATAATAATATACCTTGAATTTCTTTGCATTTTGCTGAATATAGACCTACTTTAAAAATCTGAATATTTCCAGGTGCGGTGGCACACAACTGTAATCTCAGTGGCTCTGGAGGCTGAGGCAGGAGAATTGTGAGTTCAAAGCCAGCCTCAGGAATGGTGAGGCACCAAGCAACTCAGTGAGACCCTGTCTAAATAAAATGCAAAATAGGGCTGGAGATGTGGCTCAGTGCTCAAGCACCCGAGTTTAATCCCTGGTACCAAAAAAAAAACCCTGAATATTAATATATAGATGTTAATATTAATACGTAGATGTACCCTAATTTATTAATTGTATTCTCTTGATGTATAAGATGGTTTCCCTTCTTTTTGCTAAGTATATCTTTGTTCAAGTAAGTGTTTTTGGCTGGGTGTGATGGCGCATGCCTGTAATCCCAGCACTTTGGGAGGCTGAGACAGGAGTCCAAAGCCAGCTTCAGCAATGGTGAGGGACTGAGCAATTCAGTGAGACCTTGTCTCTAAATAAAATACAAAATAGGGCTGAGGATGTGGCTCAGTGGTTGAGTGCCCCTGAGTTCAATCCCCGGTGAACTCAAAAAAAAAAAAAAAAAAGGAAATGTTTCTGAACATACATCTTTATATACTTATGCCAATATTTCTGCAGAATAAATTTCCAAAATTGGACATACTGGATCAAAGAGTATGTGGATTTAAATTCTTATACATATTAATGAATTTTCTTCCAAATTGGAAGCAATGACATGCATATTCTCCAGGGACAAATGACTGAACTTGCTTCCTCACATATTTACCATCACTGGGTATTACCAGTTTTTAATATTTTATATATTTGAAAGTCCAATTACATGTTGCATTTAATTTATTTTTCAAATATGATTATCATTGATCTATCAAATATGACAGATCATTGAAATTTATAACTATTAGTTCTTCTGTCAACAAAAATGTAAACCTTCGTCTAACATCTTGGTTATATTACAGTAAATTTAGCCTCAAATTCCATTAGTCTTTACCATGACTCTCTTCAGGCCTGAGCCTCATTAACAGTGAAGGTCCACTTGATCATTTCTGTGCTTTTCAGTTTTCTTATAGAATTTTCTTTCTCCTCAATTCTCCATTTCTTGAAATTCTAGGCATCCTTTCAGTCCTGGCTCACATGTCGTATGTGTTCTAGGATAAGTTCAGTTAAAGTTACTTTTTCTGTTTTCCTGTCACTAAATTTTATTCTGTATAGTACTTTTGTCCTAATTTGCCTACATATTTAATTGTTCCTACCAGATTTTAAGATCCTCAAGATCTTGAATTATGAGTCGCATGTCTTCCTCTCCCACAGCTCATAGCATGGTGCCTTCCATTAGAAACTGTTGAAAGAAGGCATGCATGCATGTCTAACACTGCCCAGTGCACACACAGGCATCACTGAGGAAAAAGATGCCACACCAGGAGAACAATTCTAATGAAAATAAATTGGCATTCATTCCATATAACATTCTGTATATAAAACTCATTTAAATCTGCAGAGGAAGAAGTTTGCTTTTTTTCTTTACTCTTGAAAGAGTGAAGTCTAAAATTATTCCAGTGCATTCTTCAGGATTTTGAGAATGGAGAAATAAATGATTTTATTTATAAAAAAGAAAACAGACTAACTGCTGCTTAAGTAGATATAATTTTAAAGATTTGATTTTCACCAACTTGTTTCAAACAGTAGGGATTTAAAAGAAAAATGAGGTCATTTTCATTGAAGTGCTTATCAATGGGAGGTTCCAAACAAATAGTAAGTCATTATATTCCTTTCACCAGGACAGCCAAACTGTCATATTTTAAGCACACACATTTGAGATGTTCTCATCTACTTCTGTAGTGACAGGAATAATGTCCTCCAGGATTTCCAGACTGTTAATATGTGATACAATTTATAATACAACTTCAAGTTTAACATCAAGGAATGGTCAGCCTTGATCCCTATAAGATACCAAAAATCAGAGGTTGTTTACTTTTTAAAAATGAATAACTTAGTGTCCAACAGAGAGTAGGTACTCAATATTTGTTGAAACAAATTAAATTGTGGGCAAGACTGAATACAGTTTGAAGCTAAGAAAGTGAGAGTGATCTTATCAAAGAAAAAAATCCCAAAATTTAAAAAAGAATTATGTAGCCAAGGAGAAAAACATAGACTTATTTTTAAAACATAGGTTGTTGTGAAACAGATTCTGTCTTGTAGTTTCTTTTGAAATAAAAGTTAAAGTATAATGAACAAAAATTGTTTAAAATAATTGAGGATTTAATTTTATGTGTGTCAGATGGATGATGTTTAGCTTTCAGGAACAGAAAATCCAGCTGCAGAAGTTTAAACCAAAACCAATTTGTTTTCCATTATTATGCACTTGAAGGGTGTATAGTCCAGGACTGGAGCAGGTGTTTATAGGTGGTTTTAGGAAATTTCCTTTTAATATACTTGTTCTTCCATCCTTATCTCATTTGCTTTCCCCCTACCTGGGTGAAGTACAGTTGTTGCATCAATATGATCTGTCCATATTGATGCAACGAAGATGCAGAAGCAATGAAACGAGTTTAAGAGTGTGCGAGCCAATTCTGTGACATTTTATCAGGAAAAAAGAAAAGAAAAAAACACTCTCAGACAGCTTTCTCAGAAGCTAAAAAGATTTCATTGACTAGAGGAATGACATTGCTCTGTTTCTTTTTGAGAACAGTCACTATTTGTACATTGGGATGCATGAAAGGATCTACCCTCCCTACAAACAAGGTTTTTTATTACCTTTCAGGACTGGGAGTAGGATGTGGTAAATGACACATTTGCCTCTGATGTAAAATTTATGACAGTACCAAAAACTCAGTGATAAAGATAAGTAATTTTTTGGCAAAATGTTTAAAAATAAAATTCATATAAAGATCCACAATGAACAAAATACCAGAATTTTAAATAAGGAAAGCATTCTACCTTCAGCTTGCATGACCCATTGAGATTTATCTTAGTCTCAGTTAATTACTGATCAAATAAAAGATAATTTATTGGAAATAAAATAGAAAAATTTAGGAATGAAGGAACAAGATAGGTGGAATAAATAGATGGATATCTGCCACTTGTTTGACTAACTACAGTTAATCAAAAACAGTCTTTTATTTTCATTGTACTTTGTGTTATCTTTGGAGTTTTGTGTCCATTGGAAATGTTAAATATTTTTTTAAAAATATTTTTTAGTTGTAGATGGACACAATATATTTATTTTATTTTTATTTTTATGTGGTGCTGAGGATCGAACCCAGTGCCTCACGCATGTGAGGCAAGCACTCTACCACTGAGCCATAATCCCAGCCCTGGAAATGTTAAATATTTTTTAAAAAAGGTTTCTCCATAGGAAAAAATTAATTCTTAATAGTAAATAGTAAATCAATTAATTTATTTAAATAATAATTCATAGTTACAGTCTGACTCAACCACAAACCAAACGGATGCAGATTTTATTAATTAAAAATTATAGAGTTAAAATTATTTTTAGGAAACATTGGAACTTCATATGGTTTAAATTTTCTTTGAAGAAATTATAAGAGATGAATAACAGGCAGAAAGTCACTTTATAATCAGTCCTGCAATTAGCCAGAATGATAGATGAAGGGATTATATGTCTAAAAATGAAAAAGAGGACTAAAGATATCACAGCTGTCTGATATATAGAAACTTAAAAGAGGAAGGAATTAAGTATTTATTTTTTTATTTTCCTCTAAGGGAAGCATATTCATGTTAGAAAACAAGGCTCAAAAAATGTATACAATAAAATATTAATCAATACAAATGAAATTTAAGATTCTCAATGCGTCAGTAAAATATCTCATCATATCTTACCCTACTCCTTCCTTTTTTTGTCTGGATGGTATTTCATAGTTAGGGAATCATCTTCTAATGTTTAAATATCAAATTATTTTGCCAAATGCTCAATCCCTGCATTAGCACTGCCATTAGAAAGAGAGCCACAGATGTAATTTTAAATTTTCCAATAGGCATAATAAAAAATAAGCATATAAAACTATGTGATGATATACTTTATTTAATTGACTATGCCTGAAATATTAAAATTAAAAATTATTGATATTTTTCTTTTTTTCCTATTACATCTTCAAAACCTGGTGTGTATTTCATAGCTACTGGCACATATCACTTCAGACTATCAGGATTCACATGTGGCTAGTGACAAACTGTATTAATGCGACTACATGTGTGTCTAACTTTAATGCTTAGGGTATGTCAGCCTATTTGATATAAAAATTGTTCAGTTTTTTTTTTTATGTACAAAAACTCTTTCTAAAAACAGAACATTAATACTGAGCTGGGTGCAGTGGCACATGCCTGTAATCCCAGTGTATCAGGAGGCTCAGGCAGGAGGATTGTGAGCTCAAAGCCAGCCTTGGCAATTTAGAAAGGCCCTAAGCAACTCAGTGAGACTCTGTCTCTAAATAAAATATATTTAAAAAGGGCTGGGGATGTGGCTCAGTGGTTGTCTCTCCTGCATCCGGGGTTCAATCCCCAGTAACAAAAACAAAAAACAAAACAAAACAAAAATCTCCAAAACTGATCTGGAGAACTGTAAGCTATAGGAAAGGCCCATTGCATTACTTGTGTGACTTGAATTTACTGGTAAAATTCCAGTGAGTAGACAGACTCACTGGAATTGCTCAATTGCTGAAGCTATTTTCATGGTACACCTCAAATTATATCAATCCATATAATTCCATTAAAACTCTTCATTATTCTGTAGGACATCCTGTGTTTATTATAGACTGACCAGTTAAATTCTCATTACCTTTTAATATTTTTTAAAATAAAACCTGTCAGTCCTTTATTCATACGTTAGATCAAAAAGTTGAATTACAGATCTCTTCAAAATACCACCAAAAAGCTGTAGGCTTTGTAGAAGTCATCAGGTTAAACTAATGGAAAGTAATTGTGTATTTTTTGTTTGTTTGTTTGTTTTATTTTTTGTGGTGAGGTACCAGGAATTGAACTCAGAGGCACTCAACCACTGAGCCACATCCCTAGCCTTATTTCGTATATTTTTCAGAGAGTTGCTTAGCGCCTCCCTTTTGCTGAGGCTGTCTTTGAACTCATGATCCTCCTGCTACAGGCATGTGTCACTGCGCCAGGCTGGAAAATAATTTTGTTTCAGCTTTTCCCTCCTTTTAATGAATAATGCCTCTATATTATTAATTCTTCTCCTCCTCCTCCTTCTTCTTCTTTCTTCTTCTTCTTCTTCTTTTTTTTTTTTTTTTGGGTCATCATGTTCTATAAAAAAGAAATACCTGAAAAATATAGTTATGGATAGTTATGGTGTAGTAGGGTAATTAACAGGACAAGAAAATTAACAGGGACTATTAGAATATGGACAACATTTAAGGATACATTGTCTTTTTTTTTTTTCATTTGAATGAAAAAAGGGAACAGCAAAATCATCCCATAAAATAGATCTTGGTACTTTCTCATAGATAAGAGATTCTCTAGTTTTGAGATTCTAGCAGGAGATAAACTGAATTATTGCCTAGTTTGCAAATTGTTTGCAGAAGAATGCTGAAGTAAGTGAAGAGATTTGGCATTCTTGCCCTTAAGTGCTACCCAAAGGAAACAAAAAAGAAATCTTTTGAGAAGGCCAGGGGAGCTACCAGATACTGTATTTCTGTAAAACTGTTTTACCTGAATTTCAAAATAATCAACTCCTTAATTCACATGATTAAAAGATAAATTGCATTGATTTTCTGTAATGTTTTATTATGAAACTTATTAGAGTGTTTTGAAAGATATACTTGTGGGGCTGGGGTTATGGCGCAGTGGTACCGTGCTCGCCTGGCATGCGTGAGGCACTGGGTTCGATCCTCAGCACCACATAAAAATAAAAATAAAGATATTCTGTCTGCCTACAACTAAAAAATAAATGTTTTAAAAAAAAGATATACTTGCTATCTCGATTTTACCATGGATATTCTATCATACTTGCATTTTCATTTATCTACTACCATTTTATCCCTCTAACCACTATTTTACTTTAATTCATAATTACATTTCACATGCTTTATCATACTTACTATTAGAGTTCAGTATTTGTTTGTAGTGTTTTATGAAATAATAGAACATGGAAAAAAGGCTAATGAATTTATAGTTCACTGCCTCTTACTATAGGAATTAGCTTCCATTCATAGACTATTTTTATCATACGTTAAGGTTTAGTGTTGTTTTCATTCATATAGTTTGCATTAGTAAATTATTGATGATCATATAACTAAAAGGACTAGTATGCTAGGAACTGAAGATTTGTAGCTACATGAGACCTTATATTCAGAAGTACTCAACTTAAGACACAAAGTTTTGTTGTTGTTGTTGTTGTTTTTGGTACCGAGGATTGAACTCAGGGGTTCAATCAGGGCTTTGACCACTGAGCAGCATCCCCAGCCCTATTTTGTTCTTTATTTAGAGACAGAGTCTCACTGAGTTGCTGAGTACCTCACCATTGCTGAGACTGGCTTTGAACTTGCCTTTCTCCTGCCTCAGCCAAGACACAAATTCTTACTACGAATAGTTCAGAGTTTAGTGAAACACTTTCCTATTTTTTTTATCATTAATATGTATATAAATCTGTGAGACAAAATAAGGCATTCTGAATATGGAGGAATTATTCTGATGATATCATTTTACCAGGTGGTTACTCTGGTCTGGAGGCAAAGATAATTGAAAACTTGGGCAGATGAATGTGGTAATAACTTTTAGTAAAGTTCATTATGTTAGTAGGAAGACTCTTCATAAAGATGTATTTATAAAAGAAATTACATAAAACTGTTTCTTTATATTCAGTGAATATTAAATATGAAGATAGATGAATGAAGAGACTACATATATTTTATATGATCTTAGTTGTATAGCAGATGAAGATTAAAGACTGAGTTATTGTTATTTTGTTTCTTATCATAAGTAGTCTTCAATATTTAAATGATAAAACTGGTATTACATCCTTCTGGATGTGAAAAATGTGGAACATTTATGGGATATCAAGCACATCACTGCTCTTTTTTGGTAATGCGTATTTTTCCTCTAATTTTATATTACTCTTGGTTTTGTATCATTTGCAGTGCCTTTTTGGAATTTCATAGTTTGTATTTTCAAATGTACATATAGTAGGCTGCTTTTAAAATCAAATGTTTTCCCCCCTTCTCCATCTACCCCTAGTGATGGATAAGATTGTGGTGATGTCTCCTAAAGGTCAAAGTATCAATTAAGAAGAGGCCATCGAGTGTCAGAACACCTTAGGCCTCAGAGAAAAATGGCAAGTAACTTTATTAAGAGACTCTGTGAGGAGTGTCTCCAATTCTCTGAACAAAGAAAAGCCCTTAGGCCCAGACTCATGCCATTTCCAGTGAAATTTAGCATTGGATGCGCATCCTCTTTTCGTGAAAAGGAAAATATAGAATGTTAAAGTGTAATCACACTATAATTACAATGTAATAAAAATGTGGATGTAATTACAACAGGAATGTAGAAAATGGCAATTTAACTTTTCAATTTTTCATTCACATTCACATTTATTTATAAGACTTTTTTGTATGATAAATGCATAGTTTTAAAATGGTATTATTTGTCTTGGTCAGATTTATGGGTAAAACTCTACTCTCTTTAACAGGAAGCAAGCGAAATGGGAGGAGCCAGGGGCCTATATTATGAGCTACTGGATTACAAGTCAAATTTTAGAAGTTTTTAGTTTTCATTTTTCTTCCATCTTCCTAAGTCACTACTTGGCTAAGTTTACAACTTTATCCTGCAAGCTCCTAAAAGTACAGGGATGAGCCTGAAGCTCCCAACCCAGGGTTCTTTATAATTGACAAAACACTAACTTTTCCTTGCCTTGTCTGAATTAGTTGAACCCAATACATATTATACATATTCCCTCTGCTCATGAAAAAGTGATGCTACAGTCAAGATAAAAATTTAGGTAGAGAAAAGGATGATGAATGAAATACACAAGAAATAGAATTGAAGATATCATATTTAGGTTTACCATGCATTTGTCTTCGAGAAGCCCATTGTTTAAGAGAGAGTTTGAATTAAGGCTTTGGAGATGGAATAATCCTAAAAATAATGTCTTTGCTGTCTCATTATTTTAAAAATTTTCCATTTTATGGTTTGATAGAATAATTGAGGAAAGAATATTAGGCATCCATCATATTTTTTAATGGTAAGTTTGGCTCTGGGTAGGATTCTTGAATATGGATGTACATGGCTTTCCAGAATAGTTTCAGCAATTATTGGATTGGAAAATAGTGCTAGCAAAATGATTTTAATTTCATCTCCTTGTTTAAACTGGTTGCTTTGCCTTCTTCAAGCAGTATGATCTTTTCTTTAATTGTGCATCCTTTCATTAATGCACCAGTGAGGTTGATAGAAAACAATTCATTTATGTAATTGCAACTAGCCTGTCATGCACTGCTCAGAAAAGCAGCAAATCCCACAGCATGGGGTCTACATTATGCAACTCTGGCTGACATTTAGATGAGTTCCTTTTCATTGAAAATATATTAACTCTAATCCTTTTAAGTGTATAAGTTATACATGTATAAATCTACATTGTACAAGTGTAAAATATGTTTTCTAACCTCAGTAATTTTAGTTAAGAAGTAAATCTGCAGTAGCAATTAATTTGCCATCAGAAATTGTGAAAAGTATAGTCATCAAGAATAAGGAAATCTGAAAAATAATGATGTTGCAAAATGAATATATAGGATTCTGGTGTCTATAACATCTATTTCTACATAAAAGTTCACTCCAAAATTTAGCACTTTAAAACAGCAAATATAATCATGTAGGTTTTGAAGATCAGGGACTGCGATTGGCTCTGTAAAGTCATTTCAGAATTACTCATGTCTCTGCGAAGGTGCAAGGTTGCAGTGAAGATGTCGGCTGGGGCCGTTGTCCACTCAGGGCTTAACCAGAGCTAGAGAATGCAATTCCAAGCTCACTCACACTGTTGGCAGGCTTCAGTTTCTTGTTGGCTATTGGCGGGAGACCTACTTTTTTTTCACTATTTGAACATTTTCTAAGGCAACCTGAGTGTTTTTATGACCTGGCACCTTGTTTTATACAGAAGAGTATTGCCAAGAGGGAGCCCAATGCCACAGTCTTTTTATATTGTTAATATATCATCACTTCTATAGCACTGTATTGGTTAAAAGCCTAGCCCATGCTCAAATGAAGGAAAACCCAACCATGCTTCTTAAAAGGAGAAGTACCTAGCAATTCATGAATATATGTCAATTCACGAATAAATGACCAGATGGACTAGGGATTTTAGACAGACATGTATTTCTTATCCTCACTTCACAGATGAGAAACTCAAGACACAGTGAAGTTAGTTGACTTGTGCAAGTACACACAGACAAATGGGACAAAGCCAGTATCCTCATCTGCTCTTTGAAAAGTGTATGCCTCGTATGTTCATGTTTGCAAATAGACCTTATTTATCCAATTATAATCAGAGAATAAGTATTTATTGTTATAAATGATTGATATTTTCTCTTTTAAGTGAAAAAATTGGTTCTAAATATACTAGGTGACAGATGTTCCAAGATGCATTGTTCTTAAATGCTTCCTTAAAAATAGTATATTGACCACAATTCGGCCATTTACTCATCTTGCAGTCAATATTGGGAGTATTATTTATATTCTTTATGAGCACACACAGTGACATAGTCCTGGCTTATTGTTTTCCTTTACATTAATGGTCCTGTTCCTCTCTTCATAATATGTTGTATGTTTTTGCATATATTGCATTCTCAGCTTTTTGACAGTCACTTCATAATCTTGTCATTATATAAGTGGTAAGTAAACTCCTCTCAACCTGCCTCATTTCATATTAAGGAATATTTATTGAGCTTGAGCTGAGGCGTGGAGCTGTGCTAGCAAATGGTATACAAAGGTCAACTAGACATGGTCTCTCTGCTCAGAGAACCTGTTGTCTATCTTATTAGAGAGCAGGGTGGCCCAGAGAGACATGATTACCTGATAATGTCAATGATAATATAGTACAAAGTATATAATAAGGTCCCAGAATTTAATCTTTCTGAGGCGATAGGGGTAGGCTCTCAGACCAGGGAATATTAAATATAGAGCTTGTAAAATGAACAGTTGGGGACATGTTGGGTAGAGGGTAATCCTTGGCAAAGGAGATAACATGAGATTTCACAGAATTCTGATAAGGACATGGCTGGTTTCACGTATTTCCAATAGTTAAATGGGGTGGTTCTTGGCAGATTAGTAGAACACTTTGGTTTCAAAAATTAGTATCTAGTGATCTAGTTTGGCACTAAATGTTTCATTATTTATTTACTAAAATGAGTTGCTATGCAAGCCCTGGAATTAGATTATTTGCTGATTATTTTTATCTCTGTTGTTTGCTAACTATGCAACTCTGGACAAGTCACTTATTCTTGGCTTTCTTGTCTTTAAAATGGATGTAATATTATTGACTGCTTCCCATCATGTTGAGAAGATTCAATGAGATGCATGCAAATCTCTTAGCATAGTGTTTATATTCAATAGATATTCAGCAAATATTAGTTCCCACCATCATTATTAGTTCCTCCAAGGATTATAATATCTGTCCTGTAGTTTGTAGTTGTATCTCAGTTGTATAAGCAACAGGGTGACACAATCAGATTTTGTGTAGTTATGTTCACTGATATCAGATCAAGTGTTCAGAACCAGTTTCTTTGCCCTTGTTCTCCTTTGTTTTAGTCTGAGGGCCTCAAGGACAAGGTAGAGCTCTGGCTTAGATGGAAAATAGTTCATCATTCATTAAGCAAATACTTTCTAGAACTTTTACTGTGCTCCAGGCACTAAAAAAGTATTCCTCCCCACCACCAAATGGGTTTTACTGCCATTGATAAAACTTCCTTATCAATGGAATTCTGGGCAGTCCAAGAAGAGGCCCATAAGAAGTAAAGAGGTCTCCTTCAGTTAAGGCAACATTAGTAGATGCCTTTGACAGCCGCTGCAAAGACTGAGAAGACAGACTGAAGGCCTGAAGGTTGCCCTTCCAGTTACTTTAAAACTAAGAAGATTCTTATGTATATACATATTTTTTAATAGTGGAAATACCTTCCTTTTTATGAAACGTCTCCCTTGGTAAAGTTTATGGTTGTGTATCTCATTCTTAATTTATTAAAGCATACTTTGAGATTGCAACTAGCAATAAGTTTCAAATACAGTTGTTTACAGTAATACTGCTTATTAATTCAGCTAACTCAACAAAAAATGCAAGTTCACAATTTTTATAATTAGAGAAGTCTAATGTAATGAATAGAGGGAAAAGGGAAAATGCCAAAATACTAGGCAAGCACTTAGGGAGGATATCTCAGCTTGAAGGGGCCAGGGATAACTTTCCACAGGAGATGACAGATGAAATTAGTCCTGTAAGCAGAGCATCCTAGTCAGAGGAAGGCATATCTCAAGGCCCAGAAATCTGTGGGAAGACTTAGTGTTTGTGAAGTCTATAGCGTGGTGGGGAGCCAGTGGTGCTAGACATATAAGCCTGGGGCTGATCTTCAAGGGCTGCTATGTCATTTTTAGAAGTATGGCATGTAGGCTAAGAGCAGTGGGATGCCACAGATACGTTTTTGTAGGGGCCTGACATCAAAACTTGCATTTTCAAAATGTTATCCTGTGACCATATGAAGAAAAGATTGGAGACAAGAGATTTGAAGCCAAGGATGCCAGTTAGGATTCATTTCTGTAACAATAATTAAAATAATGCTGGTTTGAACTAACCCAGTAGCAGTGGACCTAAAATAAGTGAATTACTTTCAGGGATATTAGGGAGATAAAAGCAATAGGATTTAGTGTTCCATTTGATGAAGGAGGAGGAAGCAGAGGCCTGTAGGTCTCTGTCTTGAACAACTGATTGGATTAAGTTAAGCAATTAGATGACAAACAAGTTTAGAGTTGAAAATATCCTATTAGTGAAAAGATGATGAAATATGAAAATTTATATTTGCTCACTTTTATCAAAGAAGACAATGAAAAATGCATAAACCTTGTTTTCACAATTAGATAAGCTGCACAATCAACATTGATTTTTCTTTGGTTTTATATTGCAAATAATATTCTGTAGTTTGAAATATTTAAATACTGAATACAATTATAGGCTTGGTTGCGTATGTGTGCTTCCCCCCTCAGGCTGACAGATTTTGATGTCTGTGCTGACTGAGACAATTTGGAGGGATGGACTGAATTATTTTCCAATCCACCACTTCTATTTATACAGAAATTACACTTGACTGTAGTGACACTAATCATGGCAGAACTGATCAAACTCAGGTCCCCTGCTGATGAACTCGGCCAATAAGCCATTCATGACTGACAGGTGTTCCTGGTGCTGCTCCCCCCCACACCACTTTTAAACACATTGGCATTTTATAAACCACCTTCTTTTATGCTCCCACATCTATGTCCGTTCAAAGGAAATGCCAGGAAGGGTTTGTTTGATGCAGATGCACAGCTTGCATTTAGCTCTCTCCACATTTTCATCCTCCCTCTGCAAAAATGCAGGGGCTTCTAAACTTTGTATGTGTCATAGACCCTTATGCTAGTCTCATGAAGCCTGTGACTCCATTGGAAAATTATCTTTGAAAATATTAAATAAAATACATAGGATTACAAAAGAAACATTATATTGAAATGCACTTGTCAAAATATTTAAATATTTTATATGCTCATTTTATAATTCATTAAATTAAAAGCTCTAATAGGGAGTGTATTAACTCATATCTTTTAATATAGTGATCAATGTTAATAATATTTTGAGATATCTTTAACAATTATAATAGGAAATTTTCTATAATTTTTACTGCTGATAAACTCAGATATTCTAAAACTACTGTGATTTATTTTTTACTATATTCATAACTGAAGGGATATCTAAATTTCAATTAGAGTTTAATAAAAGTGCATTTTTTCCATCCAAAGTTCATGGACTCCTGAATTTTATGGCTCCCAGTTTAAGAATGTCTGTTGTAGGACAGTGCTTCTCAAGTTTTAGGGTACGTGAAAATTATCTTGAGAACTTGTTACAATGCAGATTTATGGGCACTCTCCTAAGAGATCCTGACTTGGAAGGCCTGGGATGGGGCTCAGGAGTATATGTATTAAGCATAAACCCAAAATAATTCTCACAAATCATGTTCCAAAATCATTTTTTGAATAATAAAATTTTAGGATATAGAAACTGATTTGTAAGATATCTGGGGCAGGATGTGGCTTTTGGTGGGTCATTACCCTTAGGTCAACATTTCAACTTTTGTATCTTTTCTACAATAGTAATTATAATCATCATCATTATAATTAATAATAATTAATAATTATTAATGCTTTTAAAAAATTATATATAGAAATTATAGTAGGCTGTTTACATGTGTATAGAACATATTATATGATATATATTATAATGTTCCATTATCATAGAAACAATAATCAATTATTATTATTTGTTGCATCAACATTCTTGTCTGAAGGATACCATTTTTTGAAGATAAGCTTTAAGATATTTGACAAAATATCAGTAAAGCGTAGAAAGGGGTAATAATCATAAATGCAATGCAGTGTAGTCCTGTGACATTGAAATCATTTCAGTAATTTTACAGTACATTTGAATTGCGGCACCATTCATCCGCTGAGTTTCCATTAACTTTGCTTAAAATCTCTCTGTCCACAAAGAAGCACAAGTGTCAAGTTTCTCCTTCATGCTCAGAGACCTGGCTTGAATCATAATGCTGCAGAAGATAATTGTTATTAATTAAAGCATTCCTATCAGGCTGGGTTTTGTTTTAATGCATATTGAACATGTTCATAACCTCGGCTATCTCCATTATTGGAAAGGAAAAATAAGAGAGTAGTGTTCTTTGACTCTCCCCAGCTCTCCTGGGGTTTCCCTGGTGTCATTGAATAGCCTTTTTGATTGGCTGATACCTTTAAAAAAAGAAGAAGAGGGGGCACAATATTATAACACATTGCAGAGCAGGCTCATTATTGTCAAATTAGATTCACTGACCTTCACTGCCATTTACCAGGAAGAGACAGGCAGCATATCAAGGACGGTTTGCAGTGAGTAAATCCATAGTTAGTGCCACTCAACAGTAACTAGCCCAGACATACCTTTGTGCTGTTTTAATACATTGTCCTTTTAACTCCTGCATATTAAATACTATGATACTTTGATTTAAGTGAGTAATGTACATAGAAATATATGCATGTTTTTATTTTCGATATAAATTTTATTTCAAAGGACACACACAAAACACATATACACTCTCAGCACTTGTGGATGAAATCCACAACTTCCCAAATTTATAAAAGAAATCAATGGTTTCCTTATACATTGAAGCTGGGCTGGCATGGTCGCAGTTTGCAGTTGAGTTAAAAAATGAAACAAAAAATTATAACTAAATTATAACTAAAAATTATATGTGGTGGTTCATTATATACATATATATGTATACATATATTCATATATCTTCATATATAATGAACCACCACATATAATTTTTATTTGTTATTCCCCTAAAGAATAATATACTAAAAATACATGTCCTTTTAAGCCAGTAAGACATGTGAATCACTTTCCTCTCTCTCGATTTCCAAATCATTTTCCTTTTAACTCAGTGTTAGGACAAGAGAGTACCCTTGATAGAATTACCATTGCTGAGGGAATTCACTCATTCATTCACCCATTATCTCAGTTTATTTTGTATTGTTATTATAGTATATCACTGACTGGGTAATTAATAAAGAAAATACATTTGTTTTCTAGAAGAAGGCCAGAAGGCACAAGACTGAGGGACCTACACATGGTACGGGCTTTCTTGTTATATCATCCCATGGTGGAAGGTGGAAGAGCAAGAGTGAGTGTGTGCATACGTATAAGTGACAGAGAGGAAAGACAGAGAGGAGGAGGCTCAACACATTCTTTTATCAGGAACTCACAGCCAGGCTATGGAACCACTGAATATTAATGGACTTAATACATTTATGAGGTCAAAGTTGTCAAAACCTAATAAACACTTCAAGCTCCCAAATCACAAAACTGTTGTATTAGGGATTAAGTTTTCAGTGCTTCATCTTTGTAGGACACATTCACACCCTAGAACCCATTGATATTTTTTAGGACCTAGTAAATGCCAGTCACTATCCTAGAAATATGTTGTATAAAGACTCATTTATACCTATTTCATATTAGAGAGGACATATACTAGGTATTATGCTAGGTGTTTCTAGCAATTGATCATTGATAAATCTTGAATAATAAGTGATAATGTTGTAAAGTGAATCATTATCTGCTTAACCTCTGGATGTGAGGTTAATTGTTACAGGTTTGTAATCTGCCTTATGTTACTGGGATAAAACAGCTTGTTCCATGCTAGCTTTCCTGTACTCTATAATTCATTTATTACTCTGACCTAGAGGGGAGAAAAATTTCTGACACTCAGTATCCCATGGCATAGAATATTTCTCTTCTTGCAGTCATTTTATTTTTGTTTTTATGGCAATTCTGCAAGTTTCAGTATATGACAGTGTTTAAACCAATAAATCCTACATGTGGGGAATAAAAAAGGTCAGAAAATATGAACCTCCACTTATACTTTTTAGTTATTATTCCCTTAAAGAGTAACATACTAAAAATAAGCACAAAACTCAAATTTCTGGATTTGGAGATTTCTTTGAATAACCTTTCTGTGCCTATATTGTGTAATTAATGTAACACTTATACTTTATTTTCTGCAATTAGAAATAAAAATGACAAATATATGGCTTTATGAAAAGCTAAGTTAAATCTTTGATTGTTTTTTTAATCTCCCAACACCATTAGGGGATATATATCTGGGAGCCACTGGGCTCTCAATTGGCTGTATCTATCCAGATAACTTAGAGGCTGTTAAGAACACAGATCCCTGAGCTTCTCCAAGAATCACTGTCTTTTCAACATAGATTCTCACTGATATTTTGGGACATCATTTTTGGGAACCACTGCAGAGTTCACACAGATTTCTAAGCTCCCTTCTTACTGATATAGTTTGTTAAGGATCAGGGCTTCAGACCTCATTGCTTTTCATGTTGTGAGGATTCATTAACTACTTATTGAACAAATGCATGTGAATATATGAATGACACAAAACCTGCCTCTAGCCAGGCATGGTGGCACATGGCTATAATCCCACCAGCTCAGGAGGCTGAGACAGGAGGATCGCAAGTTCAAGGCCAGCCTCAGCAACTTAGTGAGGCTCTAAGCAACTTAGCAAGACCTTGTCTCAAAAATAAAAAGGGACTGAGAATGTGGCTTAGTGATTAAGTGCCCCGGGTTCAATCCTCCATACTCAAAACAAACAAAAACCAAACACCACCACAACAACAACCCAAATAAAAAAAAATAAAATCCTGCCTCTAGCGTTTACAAATAATGTGATCTAAACATGTTACTTGTGCTTGCTTTCCTCATTTGAAAAGTGAGAAATATACTTTTCTACTTTTCATTGTGATTACTGAATGGAATCTTTGCTGTGAAGTGTTAAGCAGAGAGCTGGGCACATATAATAGCTCAGTAAATGTAATCTATTGTTACTACTTCCAAGTCGTTTTCACTTTTATTTTCATTATAAGTAAAATGTATAGATTAATATCTGTTTTCCTACCTTGTAGGAGAAGTTTCAGACACAGTAATGGGAACAATCATGCTTTATGAACTAGAATGTACCAAAAACATATACTGTGAAATAGAAATTGGAGTTCTGTAAGCTGTTTGTGTCATATCCATGTGCAAAAATTATAATAGTTTTATTTAAAAGGAATAAAAATATAATATGCTATGTTGGTTTTAACACATTGTATTTTCCTTTCCATAGGATTTATTATACTGTATCTCAGAATGTGTACAAGTATCCTATTTCCTCATAGGTTGTATGCCTTTCAACGAACACGGACTTTATTTAAAATCATTAAGTACTTTATTTAAAATCAGTAAGTATTCACTGAAGGATATTTCTGAGTATTGTGTTTGGTAAACCTATAGAAGTGTAGGCATTTGTTGTATTGGCAGCCTTGTGTTGTTCCTTGCTTTGGGAGGAAGATGTTTTTAACTTTGAGTAGGACTTTTAATATACTATTAAAACATGTAGAATCCCGAGGAGAAAAAATCAGAATCTTACCAAAATTTTCTTGATGCCAAGACTGATTTTTGGAAAAGAGGTAAATGAAGCTTTCTTTGTCAGTTAACATTTTCTAAAATAATGCTGCAGCACACGCAATTCCAAACTCAGTATCTTACAAAGATGGTTTTATTCTCAATCATTTGTCTGTGAATTGGCTGATCTAGTCTGGGCTTGTTTCCAAGTCACAGGTCCGCCATACCACTCTGTCTCTCACCCTTGCTGGGACCTGTTCTCTTTTTGAGAGTATAGTGAAATACGTGGACAGTGGAACATGTAATGCTTCATGATGCCTATGCTGAGAATTGGCATTTCACTTCTTGCGTATATTCTGTTGGCCAGATCACAGTATCAGAAGGGTAAACCCAGCATCAGTTTGGCGGGGAAATCTACTCTACCCTTAATAAGAGGAAGTACAAAGTCACAGTACCAATGCATGGATTCTGGATAGTTAGGGTAGGAGGGAAGAATTGATACAAAAAATGCAATTCATGAAAGCTAAAAAAAATAGCCTAATTTACTAGGACAAGAGGAGTCAGGAATCTGGAGGTGGGAAGTGCAGAATATATTTAGTTGAGTTACAGTTTATTCACTATCTCCAGGAAAGCATTAAGCTCCTAAGGTTCTTAACATCAGTGTTAGAATGTTGGAATCTCCAGGTATTTTAATATTCCCTTTTTGCCAGTGGTCTCTCAAGTGAAATGAAACAAAAACAAACTAGTGATCTATGTATTTCTCATCACTGGCAATAAATGAGGCTACTGAATATAGCATATATTAGTAAGTTATTGAGAGGGAGAAAAATGATTTAGGTCTTCTTGGCTTGTAGAGAATTATAATTAAAAACCTATCTAATGTTAGATGGAACCCAGTCATTGGGGACATTCCAATAGAGTTGATCTGTTGCATAGATAGTTATTATCTTCTGAAGTTCTTACTGTTGCAGAGACTAGAGGCATCCATCAGCTTATGCCTGATGTATTTTCACAAAGTGGTGAGATGTGTTGAGAAATGTCATCTTATATCTCTTCTTTTCAAATCAATATGTGCTTTCTTTTACATCTGGTACTTCTTTCTACAAACTGCAACTTGACAGGTAACTCTGACTTTGAATATATATAAATCCATATATATTCATGACTTGGAAAATAGAGAATATTCACTCCACTGAGTTTAAAATATATCATTAATAGTAAAAACAAGCTGGGCACGGTGGCACATGCCTATAATACCAGCTTTTTGGGAGGCTGAGACAGGAGAATCGCGAGTTCAAAGCCAGGCTCAGCAATGGTGAGGTGCTCAGCAATTCAGTGAGACCTTGTCTCTGCATAAAACAAAATAGTGCTGGGGATGTGGCTCAGTGGTCGAGTACCACTGGGTTTAATCCTCAGTACAAAAAAAATAGTAAAAACTTTTTTCTGTACAATTTTTCACAATATGGCATTCAGTGTCCTTCATGGAACTCAGAGATTGTAGCAGTATATGTGGCTTTTCAGATATATTTTGACCATTAGCTGATAATTGAGTAAGAAGTTAGCTTGGTGAAGAAAGGGTAGAAATTATAGTTCCCCTGTAGTAATTATAGTTCCCCTGTAGGAGTTCATGGGAAGACCCTCTGGTATAAGAAACCAAGAACAATTCTGGATGGCTAGAGTGAAGACTGCAGATTGGACAAGATGAACTGGGAATGAGGAATGCCCAACAGTAAGCCTGGGCAGGAAGACAGGCTGGATGATCCATGCCTTCTAAGTCTTTCTTCAGAGAAACTGAGGGAAACTATCGACACATTTTACATCAGAGCACTACATGATCAGATTTCTATTTTTAAGAAACAAAGAAGTATGTGAGATGGTTTCAATGAAGTCTGTTCAGATGAATGTTACAATAATTTAGATAAAGATGAGAATAATATAGACTAGGATGGTTAGGCAGTGACAAATGGGAACCAGAGAAATGAAGGTATAAAAGCTATTTTGGATTTGGAATAACAGAGACTGGATGGATTTGCTGTGGGTGAGGGAGAACTGAGTGGAAAATAACAGTCTTCTGCCTAAAGTAGCTAAGAGCTATTGATGGTTATTCACTGAATGAGGAAACATGAGAGCAGAAGCTCATTTTGAGAAAAGGAAAAGTTTAATTTTGAACTTGTTTTGTTTTGAAAGCACTTTAGACTTCCAAATAGAGATGTGCAGGAAGTAGTTAGATATAGGGGCAAAAAGCGTAGAAAGTATGATATGGGCTGTAAATAGAAATACAGGCATTATCAGTGTCTAGATACTAACGGAAATCACTGGAGTGGGTAAGGTTCTTCAGGGATAAGAGATAATGGTCTGTGTTCTATAGGCAAATATTTAAATGACAGGCAAAGGAAGAGGCTCTTGCAATGAAGGGTGGAAGAAAAGTCTAGAGAGAAAGAGGAAAACAAATGAGTGAAGTAGATATTTCTATGTTCTGTAAACATAATTCTCAATAGTTGCCATTTATTGGAGCCCTAGGATGTGCTAGGTCCTAGAATGGCTCGTGACTGCTTCATATAGGTTGTTTCAATTAACCATCAGAGTAATTCTTTAAAGTATTATTATTATTATTATTATTTATTTATTTATTGGTACTAGAGATTGAACTCAGGGGTACTCGACCACTGAGCCACATCCCCAGCCCTATTTTGTGTTTTATGTAGAGACAGGGTCTCACTGAGTTGCTTAATGCCTCGCCTTTGCTGAGGCTGGCTTTGAACTCACGATTCTCCTGTCTCAGCCTCCCTAAGTGCTGGGCTTACAGGCTTGCGCCACTGCTCCTGGCTAAGGTATTATTATTAACTCCCTTTTATAAAGGAAATTTTCAGTCAGAAAATAGTAATTAGCCAGAGTTCACAAAAGTAGATATAATGGAGACATATTTGACCATTATTCTACAGCATTAATGCTTAGCTACATTTTACAAATATTCAGAACTCTAAGTCAATCTTTTTTTTTTGGTACCAGAGATTGAACTCAAAGTCAATCTTAATGTTCAAACAACAATATAGTTCTGGGGCTGGGATTATGGCGCAGTGGTAGCGTGCTCACCTAGCACGCGTAAGGCACTGGGTTCGATCCTCAGCACCACATAAAAATAAAATAAAGATATTCTGTCACCTACAACTAAAAAATAAACATTTAAAAAAACAATATAGTTCTATGATATACTAAGTAAAAAATCAATCAAATTTTTATAAAACAGAATCCTCATTCAGACATATCAGAATGAAATGATTAAGGCAACAGAATGAGTGGGACAGAATGAGTTACTAGCACCAATACTCTTACTAAAAGTTAGAGTAGCAATTTCTGGATGGTGTGACTATATATTATTCTTATTTTTACCTCTTTATATAAATTTTCTAAAATTCACCTGTATTATTTTAATAATTAAAAAACTAAATGTAATTTTAAAGTATCCACCTAAAGGTGTTCCTAGAATAAAGGAACTGGTGTATATGAAGTGCATGATAAAATACTGTGCATGTATTAGATATTGAATACAGTGACATCACTGATTTGATACCACATCATCACACTTTGCTTTAAAAATGAGTGCTTTTTAGTTCAGATTTTAAAATGAAATGATTGTATTTAAAATCCAGACTCGATTGCAGTCACTTTTCACAGAGAGGGTTACCAAGTTATGGAACTGATATTTCTAGTGGAAAGGGTTAGAGTAATGGCCAATATTGCCATCATTATTTTTGAAGTGGCAGAGACAACCATTCTTCCTGAGCAAGCAACCCACTATGAAGGCCAGGCATGCATGAACAGAGTTTACTGCCAATAATCAAATAAAACTTACATCGAAGATCATCTCACATGAATTTAATGATATGCATAATTGTTATTCTACTGCATGATGATTAGGCATGACTGTAAGCAGTTCTCGTAAATGATGGTAATTTGTATGATTTTACCATAGCCAAACCAAGCACAAGCAGAATGAATCTGGCAAAACAACAGATAATCTCAAGGTGAGTGGTGAGAGGGTAACCTATGTTCCTTAGCAAATTGGCCCTCTATCCACATCCTGATCCCCAAATGATCTCCTTTTATGGGAAGGAAGGCAAGTGAAGGATGACTGAGGAGAAAACTGGAAGTGCAAAAAAGGAGAAAAATAATGTTACTGGTTTTTCTGGTTTGAACAGTGTCCCCCTGACAACATATCTTGAAATCCTAACCTTCGTATCACAGAATGTGACCTTCTTTGAAAATAGTAAAATGAGGTCATAGAAGTAGACTTCTAATCCAATGTGAGTGGTCTGTATAAGAAATAGTTTTGTGAAGATAGAAATAGGGAGAGCTTTTTGCGGGGTAGATGTAGAAAGTGGAGCTCTGATGCCTGGACTGGGGCTCCTGTGGAAACCTGTCTCTTCTAACACCTGGATTTTGACCTTCTTTTCCCTATAAAAGGGTGAGAAGGTAAGTTTCATTTGTTCTAATACCAGGTTGTGGTGCTTTTTCAGGGCAGCACCAGGAAATTATTTTAACAGTGTTGTAAGTATTATCTCTCACTCAGATTCTATTTGTTGAGTGCTTTCTATTTGCTTTCTATTACTTCAGATAATCATCACTGAACAAGATAAATACAGTCCCTGCCCTGAAGGGGTTTCTAGTCTGTGATGTCCATGTTCTTCCTCCCATGTTATTTTTGTTGTATTTGAACAACTGACAGATTATGTTCAAATAATTTGTTGCATGTCTGTTTTTCCCACAAATTAGTCAAATATTAAGGATAGGAGAGTAAATTCTAAAAATATATGCTTACTGAATAAAAGATAAAAAATGAATAAATTTTAAAATTCAGTAGATTAGTGAATGAGAATGATATTTTCTGATTTAATGGAGAAACAAAGATAATGGAAATGTGTGTGTGTTGGTGAGGCATGCATTTTTGATTTTTTAAAATTAAAACATCTTGATATCTTTGCACATTGACAATAAAGACATGTTTGAATCCTTTTCAGTTACATATACTAAAGTGCTGCTGTTTCTTCCCTCCTGTAAGTTAGCAAAATATTTTATTCTCTTTGGCGATATTATAGACTTTGTTACCACATTATTGAACTTTAAAAGTTGTTTATTTTCCTTTAAAATTTACAATACCTTTTAACATTTTATGACCCATTTCATTTTATGGATCTATAAAAACCAATAATTTTTTTTTTAAAAAAAGGGAATTCATATACTGAGTATAGTCATTTAAAATTTCCATGTCAACATAATGTGAGATCTTAAGGATGACAGGCCAGGTAGCAATTAGACAGCTTATAAACTGGCATGGCATGGAAAGATAAATTCATTATAAACTACCCTTTCCGTATATCATTCGTGTGAATGTATCAAATCAAATTTAAAGATTAAAATATAATAGTTTATAATTCCTCTCAAACTATGATATTCTCTACCTCTCTATCCATTTCCCTGCTTCATCCTCAACTCTTTGCAAAATTCCAAGTGTACTTTTTTTCTGATACTCCCATTCCCTAATACTAAGGGAAAATGATGTTATGTGATATGATTTTTCTTGGTCACTTTTACCTTCAAACTGTAAAGCTATTCAGAAAATAATAATAACTTTATTATTCTTGTGTTCACAGAGATAATACACAAACACATCTAATGATAGCTTCCCCCTTCCGTGTCAGCTTATGCTGATTGTGTTGTTGGTATATGCTAAGATGTGTACTCCTCTATGTAAATACAATTCCCCAAATCCAGCTAGTTTTAAGTCTACATTCACTACATGAAAATGTGAAATAGTTTTGCAGATGCCCATAGCTGTGGCAGAGAATGATACAAACTTGCCATTGTTAACATTACTTTATGCACCAAAGGATACTCCTTGGGAATTGTGCTGCCCCCTGGTGGTGCATGTAGTAGTAAAATAGAAACTAAGTTTATTAGTCCAAAATAAAAGAGAAATTAAATTTGTTTCCACCTATTATCCATTAATAAATGCAAATTCCAACATACAGTCTATAGAAAAAAGTAACTCAGTAAAAACAAGTAGGGATGTCGTGTGCCACTTGGATCTCTGGTATTTCAAGGATTAGTTGGTATATTTTAGAAGTGAAAAGAAAGGGCAAGAAAGGTAAATCATACAAGATTGACAAAAGTCCTGAGAAGATTATGGATTCCACTTCCTCACAAGTGCAACTGTGAAGAAACAGCAGTCACTGTAGTTAGAAAGTCGTTCCCTCCACCCAGGGTTATTGTTGAGCTAGAAGATGAGAGCAACTCAAAACTTTACAATGTTTCTCAAACTAACAGAACTTTATTTTAGTAGACTCAATTTTATTATGGGAAGTCTTATACCGTAAAGGAGATTTTCAGTGTGTATGCTCTGAATTTATTAAATTGTGCTTGAGAGGATGCTTTTTTTTTTCTTTCTCAGATATTTACAAGGGGATTTTTAGAGTTATATGCTCTGGTAGATGGTTGTTGTGGGATACTTCATTTTTTATCTCAGAGTTGCCTGATTTGAGTTTTATCATGTATGCTTTAGGATGTAATAATGCTCAGTTGATGTCCGATTACTGGGTGCTACATAGGAGCTCTCTAGGAGATTCTGAACATAGAATGTTAAATTTGGCAATGGCTTCAAAGTTGATCTTACCCAACCCCTTAATTACTCAGTTATAACTTCACAAATTGTATTATGGGGAGATGCAATTATTTAACATTATATTGTAATTCTTGCCTTGACAATATATCAATAACAACAAGAGAATTTTTCTGGACCAGCTTCTCCTTCCTAGATATCTTATCCCGCTATCTTGTGCATATGTCAGCTTTATTCTATTTTAACCAGTGTCTTCTTGAATAAACACATTTTCCTGTTTTAAGGGATAAATAGAGTGAGAAAGAAAATTCTGGCACCATTCTTCTCCTGAATTTCAAATCTGTTGAGAAAACAAATCCGGGAATGTGCGTAGACTTTACTTGCTCACACTGAATTGGTGTTTGTACACTGTTAATTAAAAAGCATTAAATAGAGTAAATGCTTGCAGTAGTTAGGGGCCTCTCTGCAAAAAGCCCCCTAGCTATTCAGAGATAAATAATGTAGGAGTCCCAGAGGCGTTTAAGTGTTGCCAGTGTTGCTATGGAATTTCACAGCTTCAGAACCAACAAGATGCTTTATGCAAGTTAAAGTCCCTAGGCGACACTTGGCCCTCAAGTGTGCCGACTTTTCACAGAGGAAAGAGAAGGAATAGTACATATTTTCAAATGAAGTATACTTACTTAGTTAAGTATTATTTTTCTACTAACTTAGCACCATATGCTTCTAGAATTCTGTTGTCAACAAAGTTTGGAATTCCTTTATTGGCTATTTATTTAATGTTGAGTTTGAAAACACGGTGACATCAACAGAAGGCAGAGAATAGAATAAAAACCAGTCAATGTAATTCCATATCATGTTCAACCACAAGAATGGGATCCTAATTAAAATAAATTATACTCCATTTATATATAATATGTCAAAGTATGAAGGTCATGTATATCTAAAATGTATATCTAAATGTATATCTAAAAATAACGAAAAAAGAAACAACAAAAAAGAGAGAGAGAAAGAAAGAAAGGAAAGAAGGAAGGAAGGAAGGAAGGAAGGAAGGAAGGCAAGAAAAGAAAAGAAAAGAAAAGAAAAGAAAAGAAAAGAAAAGAAAAGAAAAGAAAAGAAAAGAAAAGAAAAGGAAGGCAGGCATTTCTCAGTCTGTAGCCATTTAGGATAACAGATTTGGTGGGCATTGGAATTACTAAGTAGTTTGCTCTGAAAGATGTTTCTGGCACATTGACTAATTAATTTCTTCCCTCAGGCTAGATTGTGCTGAAAGCTGGAGATACTGACCATAGAAAGTTGACAATATTGTCAAGATGCAAATGAAACCACATGCATGCATTAGATGCAAGAGTAAACAGGCCCCCTAGTGGAGACACAGCAGGAAGTACATGTGGGCTGTGTTCCTTGGGCCCTGGACAGGAGAAGGAATGTATAGATTGGGAGCATGTTCCTTGGTTCTTAGGTTGAATCTGGCCAAATCAACCAGAATTTTCCAGAACAGTGATAGAAGGGGAGCAGTTTTGAAAGATGAGTATGCAGAACACAGCAAATCTGAAGTCAGAGTTCTGCAACATATTGATAAATTGAAGAAATAAAAAAGCAAGGATTAGGAATGTAGCACAAGAACTCCTATGGATTTTCCTTAGTAGATGCTGGTGACTTGCCCAGGACTGAATGGACAAAGCCAAGACTGTACACTTGACTATTGGGTTTCAAGAGTAAGACACATAAGGAGGCAAGTTGTTGGGTGAGTGGACTGGGTGATTCTAAAGCTACCGTGTCTAGGGTCTATAGTAAATGTTTGATTTATCAAAGGAAGCAATGCATAGGAAAGATTTCAGGTCACTTATAAGCATTTTTCCCTTCTTTTCAGTCCTTTTTTTTAAAAATATTTTTTTAGTTGTTGATGGATTTTTATTTTATTCATTTATTATTTATATGTGGTGCTGAGGATGGAACCCAGGGCCTCACACATGCTAGACAAGTGCTCTACCACTGAGCCACAGCCCCAGCCTTCTTCAGTCCTTTTATGTAAGTCTAGTGTGGCATGTGAAATGCTTTTTTTTTTCCTTTTCTTTTCTTTCTTTCTTTCTTTCTTTTTTTTTTTTTTTGGTAGCAGGGGTTGAACTCAAAGGTACTTACCTGCTGAGCCATATTCCAAGCCCTTTTTATTTTTATTTTTCAAATTTGAGACAGGGTCTTGCTAAGTTGCTGAGGTTGGCTTTGAACTTGTGATCCTCCTGCCTCAGCCTTCTGAGTTGTGGAGATTACAGGCATGCACCACCATGCTTGAGTGAAATGCTTTTGATATGAAAGAGAGCTAAATTTATATTAGATATACTACACATGCCCAAAATTTACAATTAGTACCAAAATATTCTTCATTTTGGAAGATGATGGTATAATCAGGAGATAAAAGGAGGCTGTGATTGCAGATGAATGAACTGAATGAACAATCATTGTGTGACCACTAATCTAGCAATGTCTAGGAAATATCATTCCCAACCCAGCTGAATCAGAGTTCTGTGAATTGAGAAAACCTTAAAACATTCTCTACTGTCTGACATTCCAAGCATTTTTTTTGCTGTAACTATAATTATTAAACTTAATATACAAGGACAATAGGAATTTATATCTGTGTGCTCATATATGTCTAAAAGTTTTTGACGTATGTTTCAAATTTAAGTTTATAGAAGTATGAAGAGTAAACATACAATTACATGTTTACTCTTAAAGCATTCTTTTTTAATTCTGAAAATCTAGTTTATGAATGTGAAATATTAAGTAAAGCTCTAAGACTAGAAATCTATCTATCTATCTATCTATCTATCTATCTATCTATCTATCTATCTATGTCTCCTAGATTTTAGATCTAGGTCTTTCATTCTATTATCTTGACACATTATTTTATATTAGAATGTACTTTTCCTGAGACACAGTAAATTAGTCTGTGCATATATCTACAAAACTTCATGCACTTTTTGCATGACAGAAGCACCACATCTTGTCTACCCCAAAAGACAATAGCAAGTAGAATCTTAGGGCTCCATGAGCTGGCTAATTATATAGGGGAGAATTAATTTCCACTTATTGTAAAAAAAGTAAAATAATCATGCAAATGAAAATAGAATGAATCATTGTGAATTTTAGGGACTATGAAATGAGTAATAGTAATTTTCTGAATAAAGAAAATTCTTTCGGTAGGTATTGGAGATAATGATAGACATGAATTTTGTCAAAGAATTTCAAAGTGAGGTCAATGGAATTATTTTTTAAAGGAATAGTTGTGAGTGAGCTGAATGATGGATGGCAATTAAATCGTATTTTGATTATATTTTGGATATTTAGCAGAATTCCAATTTATAGCAAATCTTAAATATGAGGAAGGATTTGATTTAATAGGTTGTGAAGAATTAGTAAAGTTTAAATCAATTTCCAAAGAATAGATGCATATATGTATATGTACACACACACACATACACATACACAATAGAAATGGAACATAACTTGGAGAATTCATTCTCTAAGTAAAATCAAAATAAAACACAATATTGAAAGAATATTATTGGCATGCATGCAGTAGAATCCTCTCAGCAGTTCTCCAGAACAACCAAAGTTGTGATGACATCAAGTCCATTTTCTGTCCCTGATCTATTTCTGGTTAACTTTCATATATTTAACTAACTTGTATTCAAATAAAGTGCAAATAGTAAAAGGCTTATAATAGAGTCAGTTGAAGATTTTATTATTCATTCCCATTTTTTATGAATATAAAATAATTTAGTCTTTTTATTTCACCCATTTCTTCTCTTCCTTGACCATGAGTCACAAATAATACCAAGGTAAAGCTATCTAGAATTTATGGACTTTGGATCACTTTACTGCTAACTCATGAAAATTTTCAAAATAACTCTGAAAGTCATCTTTTCCAGGATACCTCAAATTTAAATCCTTGGACTTAATCTAATAATTTTGGTTCTTAAAACAATTTCTTATATGATTTAGCATAAATAGTTAATATGAATACAACATGTTTGTAAAATATGTAACATTTTGTGAATGTTATTAACTATAATAATAGCTATGGGCTGGGGTTGTGGCTCAGTGGTAGAGTGCTTACCTAGCATGTGTGAGGCCCTGGGTTTGATTCTTAGCACCACAAATAAATAAATAAATAAATGTCCATTGACAGCTAAAAAAATATTTTAAAAAAGTAATACCTATAATAATTTAATATTCTAATACATTGATATTTAATTGTTATACAATTGTTAGGTGCAGGTATTACTATATTTAAACAAATGTGACCTCTGAAATGTGAATTTACAAAAGAGATAAATTAGGATGTGGTTATTTCTCTCACAACAAGCTTATTTATTTAAAAATAAAGTGACCTCCACAAGGGTCTTTTCGATGACAAGTGCATTAATGAGTTAGAGTACATATTTTGATTTAAAATTTTTGAGAATAGTATTTATCATGTAATATTGTTTAGCTTCTGTTTACACATGTAACCTCCTTTTGTTAAACCACTCTTCAAAAAATACTTGCCTCTTAACAAGATACATTTGATTTCATTTAACCAGGACTTGAAAAAAATTAAGATGTTACTAAGGCTCTATTTTCTAATTACTTAAGTGACTAGTGCTGTTTGGCCAAATGCTGTTATGTACCCATGCCAACTTTTGTAATATAGTTTTCCTTCAGGCAGCAGAGCATCATGCTTGGGAGTTCTTTCCACAAAACTGGACAGTTTCATGAAAACCTTCATTGGAATATGAGGCATGTGACATTTATGTCCCTGACTTGCTATTCTACCTTTGTTGAGTTCTTTCATTAACCTTGAATTCTGATAATGTAAATGAGATATAAATTGGACTTGTTGATCTCCTAAATATCTTTATGATTTTGACATTATGAGTATAAAAAAATAACAGTTGGGTTAAATATGAAACAGGATTTCCAGCTAGAATTTCATTATTTCAATAACCAACCTTTCATCTATCCATGCATCCACTCATTAAATATTTGTTGGATTCCTACTGAGTAAAGGATTTTTAAATTATATAAAATAGGAGCGAACAAAATAGTCTGTGCCTCATAAAGTTTACATTCTAAATAAAGATATAATATGGCAAATGGTGATGGAGAGATATTAGGTATAACGTTTTGGAGCATTACAATGTTTTGACCACTCCAAGTGTCATATGTGGACCAATGTTGGTCTATTCCTGCTCCATAGATAAATCCACAAATCAATAATAAACATTAAAAAAAATTTATAGCAACATTAAAAGACAAGCAGATGGCCCCATGATAAAATCTTAGTGCATCAGTGAAACACCATAGGGGATGACATCATAAAAGTAACAGAGGTTCAGATGGTGCCAGAGATTTGCTACTGTAGATAAGGACTTTTAATTTCATTTGAGTGACTTGAAAAATCAGTGGGGTTATTTGAGCAAAGAAGATAAATGATCTTTTTAAAAAATTAGATGATATAAAGTCATTTTGTATCTTGTATAAAATAGACTCTAAAGGGGCAGGAAAAACAGGTACATCAGAGGACAAGATATTGCAATATTCAGATCAACAGTACTGTATGCCTCACTAAATCACCAAAGCTGCCCTTGAACTTGGGATCCTCATGCCTCAGCATCCCAAGTTATGGGATTGTAGGTGCCTGACACTGCCTGCAGCAAGAGATTATCCTATTGAAACAGGGGTGTTAGTCATGTTGAGCTCATAGAACCTCTGGTTGTACCTACAGGATTTGTGTGTGCTTTAGATTATTGGAAACAAAAGGGATAGGAGTTGGCTGCCTAGATTTTTTACCCGAGTAATGGGTGAAAGGGATGACATTTATTAAAATGAGATTGGAGGGTGAAGGAAATTGGAGGGAAATGAGATCGGAGGTTGAAGAAAATTGGAAGGAAGGAGTAGATAAATCTTTTAGAAAAAAAAACTTTCTAGTTTAAAAAAAATAAAAATTTGATCTTAAAATGTTGGAGCAGATTTTTGATGTGCACTACTTGATTGAAGCTCATTTGTAACTAAAAGGTATTTTTAGAAACTTGGCTATCTTTGCACCTATATTCTTTTTCCAATGTGGAATAAAAAATGAGAGAGGAGTGAGTCACAAAGTCCTTGTCTAGGGAGCCAAGTTTCTCTGTTTGTAAAATTAAATTATACTTGCTGAGATTGGACTACCTTAAAATCCCACTGTTATGTTTCTAGAATCTAATGACAATCACCTGTAGCACCCACTGTAGACTTCTAGGAAATGCATAACAACAATGCAGCTATATAAGTCTAAATTTATGAAAGATAACATGTCCTCAACATATAAATAGTCCACATGCTTTTAGGTCAGTTTTACTTGAATAATATATACTACTATTGAGCCCAAATAATTCAAAACAAGTATTAGCAGATGCCAATTAACCAATGCCATATTTAGCAACAAGAACTTTTCATGAAATCAGAACTAATTTTGATTCCTCCATCTTTTGCTAGTTAATTCTATGGTTATATTATATAACTTTCTGAGTCTCAGTTTCCTTATCTGTAAAAAAAGTGCTAAATATGTGCTTAATATGGTTGCTCTGAAGATTAAATGTTTATGAGCCTATAGAACACTTAGAATTCCTTATACTATTAATATATAGATGAGAAGTACTTCTAATAATTATTCAATTTAATTCTTAAAAACCAGAGTAACATAATTTAAAGTATAAAATTAAAAGATGTTATTGATAAATTGGAAGCAATATCACAGAATTTGTGTATCACATAGCAAGAATTAATGAAGAACCTAGAACACATATAGAAACTAGAATACTGATATAAACACACACACCCCACATACACAAACCAGCAAATTTCCTCTTCTGCTCATTTAGCAAATAGTTTGTTTTTGTACTTTCTTTTATAGATGGCAAAAGGAGGCAAATTAAAACTCCTGGGCAAGGCTTTATTGGGATGTACGCTTCCGAGTAAATTCCCTCCAACAGAGCGGGAGGGGAGAATTGCACATGTGTTTCGTGGTACAGAAAATTCAAAGAGCCCAAGCAGGAAGGGGAGGGCTTAAGGCAGGCAGAGGAAGGTTTGAGGTAGAGAGAGGAGGTATCTGGAGTCCTGTGTTCTCTGGGGTTGGTCAGGGGATCCTGCTGAGGTCAGAGTCCTTCCAGGATGAGTCAGGAAAAGTCCACTGCCTGGTAGAAGGCACCATTACTGCTTACCTATCAGCGTCTGGTTGGCTGTTCCTTTGCGCATGCGGGCTGCTTGATGCTTCATTCCCCGTGGGGGCATTCGCCATATTGTTCGGTCTGCGTTCACCTTGCGAGAAGAGATGCGAGATCTTGAGCTGACCTAACAGCTAGGTATATTTCACACTATTTTTAGAAGAGTATATTCTTTTATACTTCTACTTTTAATGCTATAGAATAAAATTTCTCAAGAGTTTACATTCACAAAATAGTGTAAGTCATGATTTTATGGAAAATATCAATGTATTAAATTACAAGATTATCAAAAGTGTTGGGAATAATTTGGATTAATATACACATACCTATAAAGAACTAGCATAATCTGACATGGTTCTTTATGTAGCTTTTCTTAAAATATTTAAAAAATTCTTTCTAAAAATGAAAATCTCATTTTAAATATAAAAATCCCTATCTATATATAATTGGTAAAAACTTAGAAATGGCTGGTAAACAGCCACAGCAATTATCACTCACAAATATTTGAGTTAAAGGAAAACATTTTAATATATCACTATATTTATTCCTCAATGAATGGTTTATGCGTATACACATATGTATGTACCCACATATTCTTAAAAAGTGTCTTTCAAAAATAATAGGTTGTATTGAGTTTTTATATTTTGAAATTATAATTAAAAAGATAAATCTACATGAGACTTGTCCCTCAAATCATTATAATTTTAAGAGAAAATTTTAGCATCTTTATTTGATTTGGTGAAATGTTTACAAGTTATAATCAAATGGTAAATATATCTAAAACAATGAGC
Source organism: Xerus rutilus (assembly GCA_028644305.1). Lineage (NCBI taxonomy): Eukaryota > Metazoa > Chordata > Mammalia > Rodentia > Sciuridae > Xerus > Xerus rutilus. Next base: position 138,452,061 of record CM053402.1, on the reverse strand, counting down.
CTTTACAAAGAATGTAATTGAAAATTAATTCTGTTTAATCCTGGCAGGAAAGGCATTATAAAACTGAATTTTATAACAAAAATACTTATTTGTATAATTTATCATGAAGTATACATTATTTTGTATAACCAAATATATATTTGGCAAGAATTGAAAATGAATCATGTTCATATAAAGTATCCTTCACCTGTGAAAAATTGATCAGATTTGTGCTGTGGCAGGATTAAAAATAGCACTATATAGTGTCTGTTCCTACCTCTATCTCTAGTCAAACAGCAAGCGGTTCAGTTTAAACTTTTTGTTTACCTTCTAGAAAAGACTTTCGTATTTATAAAGTGTGTCAACCTCTGAATATATTAATTTTTTATATATAAAATTATGTTCATTTTTATAGGCTCTCAAGGATTCATGTTTAATTAAAAATAGCAATGCAGGTAATAAATGATGTAAAATCTATAATTGAAGGCTTTCTCCCTTACTACTTGCCACAGCTTTTTTTTTGGTACTGGGGATTGAACTCAGGGGTACTCAACTACTGAGCCACATCCCCAGCCCTATTTTGTGTTTTAATTAGAGGCAGGGTCTCACTGAGTTGCTTAGCACCTCGCCCTTTCTGCAGCTGGCTTTGAACTCACCATTTTCCTGCCTCAGCCTCCCAAAGTGCTGGGATTACAGGCCTGTGCCACCATGTCCGGCTGCCACATCTTATATAAAGGAAGTCGTAAATCATTTTCTTCTTTAAAAACTAAACCAGATGCTATCAAACTGCTATTAGTCTCAGTGAGAACTGGGATATTTTTAGTGTCAAATCTCATATTTCAATACCTGCATTTGCCAAATTATCAGAGATAAGATAAACAATTTTCAATGTATTTTAGTATTGATTATTTTAGCATTGCTTAAACCTCTGATAAAACTACAAGAAAAAATGTTCAACTGTGTTATTATTACATAGCACACATCATATCCACATTTTTAAAAATAGTATTATTTTTAAATGTAAAAGACCTTTCTGAGTTCATGTCTAACAACCAAAAATGTGTTAACTGTCAACTCTGCTCTTCTTTCTGTGTCATGTCAGATGAGACAGACTCCCTTAAAAGACTGGACTTTTACTTTCAACTCTCTTATAGATCTTGACTCTTGCTTCTTCATTATAACAAAGACCCCAAATAGAATATCAGGTTGTTAAATCCAAGGATTGGTAAAACTTAGATTGGAAAACATTCCAAATTAAGTAAATGGCCACATATAGGCTGATACTCCGTTTTCTAACTTTTTAATGTATAAGGTGGTAGGGAAATTGTTAGTGACATTGGCTGTGGATTGTCTTGGGAAATACCCCCAACTATAATATCAGATCTTTGAATTTAAGACAATGAAAAGATCTAAACACAACAAAATCCACAACATGTTCAATCATATAGTTATTAAGTGATTTGTAATGGGAGTTTGATTAAACTGAGTCCTGAATGGAATAGTTTTGAAAAATGCATGTATCTGTACTCTAGTGAAGCAGTTTTTCTTTGTCTTTGTTCACAAGTGAATGATTTTAGGAGTGATATGCATGGATCTGACTGAGGATGGTGTTTGTAAGGTATGTTTTAAGATGTAGATGCTATTGAATGGACTGGTAGCACCATTTTCTACTGTTACAGAAAAAGATCTCCCAGAAAATTGCTTCTCACAGTGATACCTTTTATAATTCAAAATGATATAGGTTTTGTGTGTATGGAAAGGCATCCTTCTTTAGATGTTATTGAAGGAAGATGAATTTTGATTTTGATATAAATCTTGTCCAGTGGCAGTAAATCAAAATCAGAAAAATATATTTCTCTTTAATAGATCTTATCTAAATCTGTATATTATTATTTCTAAAAATTGTATACATCATTTTAATTATATTGTAAAATGATATGAATTTGAGACATAGCTGTCTTTATTATTCCTTTCACACTTAGTTCAGAGCCCCATAGCATATATTGTGGTTGCCCATTTACCATTTATTAAATAAATGCATGTCAGAACAAACGAATGAATGATGGATAGTGCCCTAGTGGTGGTTATTTCCTGATCAAATTCTCAGTTACAATTAATATTTGGAAATTGTTTGCCATCATACTTTAAAATATGATTATGTTGTAAAATTAACCACTAACCACTCAGCTAAATCTGATTTTAAAGGGACTAATGTACTAGAGATTATAGAATCTTCTAGAATAATAGAATTTAGGTTATGAGGAAATAATTTAAAATAAATTATAACATGTATTCAATGATGAATCTGTATTAATATCTGGTAGGTTTATCATTCAAGACAAATATGCAAATTAAGAATTGCTTTCTAAGCTGAGTACAGTGGTGCATGCCAGTAATTCCAGCCACTTGGGAGGCTGAGGCAGGAGGATCTTGAGTTCAAAGCAGCCTAAGCAACTCAGCAAGACCATGTCTCTAAATAAAATATTAAAAAGGGCTGGGGATGTGGATCAGTGGTTAAGTGCTCCTGGGATCAATCCCTGGTACCCCGTGCACCCTCCTCCAAAAAAAGAATTGCTTTATAAAACATTCCAGAAAAGTTTGTTAGAAGGAAATCTCAGTTTAGGCTTTACATGTAGATTATCTGAAGATGCAAAAAAAAAAAATCTGAAGAAGTGTATCTGCTGCACTTTCTCCTCACCTCAAGGTCTGTTATCAGTGGACTTTTGACTTGAAGTTGTGCTACTTAATTAGACACACCTTTACCATGAATGAGCAAGTTTGGATGGATAAATCAGACTAGTGGGGCAGACCAAGTCTTCTGTTTAGAGTTATGCATGCTTATTACTGCTGCTACACAGACCAAGACACAGATGGTGATAAAATGTAGCCTACATTTGGATAGCCAGGTCTTGTGCCCTGATATGGGGTTTATTCCATCCTGAAGAAGGGTACCTTACCTAGTACATTTGCACAAATAACACCTATTGCCCTTATGCTGTCCTAGGTGTGTTAGAGCATGATGGTGATAACAGTACCATGTTTCATTCTTGTCTTTCCCATGTTTTCCCTTTACTATTACAGGTTGATTGTCCCTAGCACATGCCTATCGCATATAATTAGCCAAGTTAACATTTTCTGATGAAAATAACAACAAAAAAGGAAGTCTCTTGATGAAAGCAGTGCAATAGACAGGCCATTTTCTGTTTCTTTATGTATAGCTTCATCAATTGCTTAAAAAATCAGCCTTCATATGTGAGCATAGCATCATATTGGCAACAGCAACTCTCTATTTTTTCTTTTAAGTATTTCTAACAGGAAAAAGTCCCACACACTGCCACTTTAATTACAGTGAGTGGCAAAGGTCTCACAGTGATAAGGCATCGGAATCAGGCTGGTTTTGATTACACACAGGGGATGGTTGAAGGCATAATAATCTAGGGAAGAAAGATGTTTGTTAATGTTTACATACTTAGCTCCCATTGGCATTTCACCAGCTTAGAGGTTTATACTGTCCCTCTTAATCTGAGATAGTGCATCCAGATTCACAGCAAGATCTCAAGGAGAACCAGATGATGGGCCAGATGGCAGATGACTAATTTGGCAAGCCTTGATGAGTGGAAATTGTTTGCTTTAATTGCTTGTCAAGTCCAGTACCTACATTAAAGTTAAGGACCTAGCACTCCCACAGAAAACAAAATACAGAAAAGTAAATCAGAAGGACTTTGTGTGTGTATGTGGAGGGGATAACAACTAATATAAAGGTCCACAAGGGAATGATGAGAAGATAGTGGTAAGGGAAATGTTAGTACATCCAAGTATAGATGATAAAAAGTAATTTCTCATCACTAAAGTCTTGCTACTGTGTTCTGTACTTTCAACATAGAAATTTTGTGAGGTATAAATTAAGAAAAAATATTAAAAACCAGAAAACAATAAGGGGCAGGAATTAAAATTATATATAAATAGTTACAAATCAATTGTTGAGATTTCATATAATGCACTAAAATAATTTGGAATTAATTTTACTAATATAAAATGGAAAAAAACCCTGACATTACAAAGGTAATATTTTCTATTGGGAAGAAAAGATTAGGATAAACTACTCAAAAAACATCATTCTGAGTTAGGAAAGGATTCCGTATAATTTTTACATGTATCCTTTTCTGTGATAGTCTTCACTTCTGAAGTTAATCTATTCATAATATAATTTAGCAGTTTAAGAATGTTTTGGGGTATTGAAAATTATCATTGATACACAAAAGAGGTAAATTAAGGAGTAACTCAATTTAAGATAGACAAGCACAGAGCTTCACATATGTCTCTGGACTTCCCTTTTGTCCACCTGTGGTATAGAACACCATGTCTTCCCTAGCTACAACTCTATTAGTGAAGTTGCAACAACAAACAGCCTTTTATTTTGGCCCCAGATCCTTTAGAAAGTGTTTTAATTAATTTAATTAATTTCCATGTGTTATAACTTTGGGAGTCATTAAAATAGTATAAGAACATACAGATTCAGAGAATACATTATAGGGTCATCTTTTATTTTTTCTGAGTTATCAATTTTTACACTGAAAAATGCATTATACATAGTGTTATATAACATAAATCATTAAGCATATTTCCTGTTTTGGTACTAATGTTTTTTCTTAAGTATTTTTATTTTAATTATGTAGAATATTAAATTTCTGAAATCAAACCTGTGTCAATCTGTTATTTATTATGCTGGGTCCAATAACATCTAATTAAACTATTTTAAAACAGCAGTTAGTACTTTTTAATGTTAAAAAAAATACCCAGTACAAGTAAATAAGAGAAATAATATCCAGAAGCTTACTAATGCATCAGTTAAGTGTGCTTCATTCAGCATAAAGATGGTCTAATATTTATGTTATTGTTCATTTTAAAGATGGTCTAGTATTTGTAAGTTATTATTCATCTTAATAATTTAAACATTTTCTGAAAATGAGGAAAATCACATGATAAACTTCAACATTCAAGACTAAATAAAACTTAGTATGTGGGATTCTGGAATGTATAACATGATGAAAATGTGTGCTGAGACAACAGAAGCAGTTTTGTGAACATTAGGGAAAAGACAGGAATGACTGTAATCCCTATGTGTTGCAAGAATCATCTTAGAAGTGCTATGCTTATAAAAAGCAATTTAAAAAAAAAACACATAAAACTCTATAGATAGGTATAGAATCTGAGACTCAGAGCAGTAAAGTGACTTGTTCAAGTTCGTTTGTCTACTAAAAACAGAGGAACCACCATTTGATCCTGACTCTGCAGTGGTTCTCAATGACTCCAAAACCATTTATTCAATAAACATTGATTGAGATTTGGCTGTGTGAATGACCAAGCAAAGAGCTTTTCTCCTATGAAGCCTGCCTTCTAATGTACAAATATAATAAAAGATAATGTGATTTAAGATAGCAAAACAACAAAAATAAAGAAGGGTAAGAAGACAGAGCACATTGTATAGAACTTGATATCTATTTTGGATAAGGTTGGAGAGAAGGCTTTTCTGAAAGGGTGATATTTGAGAAAAACTTGGATAGAGGTGTTTTCAGGCTATTTGCTTCTGTAACAGACACAAAGTAATAGCTAGTATTTTTAAGTACTTCTTTTACTTCCCATCTTATATATTGCCTTTGCCTCCAGCAATCATGGATCTTTACCTAATAAGGTGACCAAAGCCTTCATTCCTGAAGGGACTGGACCATTAGTAGTCCTGCCTGCACTGGGTTGTTGTAGTTTTCCACTGACCTTTATCAGAAACATCATCATTATACTAAAAGGCACCCTGAGGAGGGATCCCCTGCCTGGTAGACATTTTCTTCCTTACCTACATTGTGGATTAGTAGCCCAGTTTCCCCCTTTATAGGTTCATTTACCCTAGACATCCTTCTTTGCCTGGTGGTTGAGAGGCAGGAGGAACCCAATATGGCTGGGTGATAGTCTTTACCTCTGGTTCAGTGGAATTATTGTTGTGTCTCCTAGAGTGCACTTCATGGGAACATGGTACATATTTAATAAGGTGGTTGAAGAAAGCTTTTCTGAAACAGTGACATTTGTGCAAAGATAAACACAGATTTCTAAAAGGTATTAGAAACCGAGATATGTTTGTATTGGAGAAGTGATATGAACAATTTATGTTTTTAAAAAGATCATCCTCAGGCAGGTACGGTGGTGCATGTCTATAATCCCAGTGATTTAGGAGGCTGAGGCAGAAAGATCACAAGTTCAAGGCCAGCCTAAGCAACTTAGTGAGGTCCTAAGCAACTTAGCAAGACCCTGTCTAAAATTAAAAATAATAAAAAGGCCTGAGAATATGGCTCCCTGGTTAAGTGCCCTTGGGCTCAACTCCTGCTATCAAAAAAATTAAAAAATTAAAAAAATAATAAAAATAAAAACGTCATCCTCTGTGTGGAGAATGAATTGGGGAAAGTACAAATTCCTGGAAATCAATTAAGATGGTACTCTCTAAGTACAGGAGAGAGCAAAGAGTGGCTTGGATTGAATTTGAAGTGGAAAATGCAAATTTGACCCCTAAATTTAGGTTTATATTTTGAATACCTAGCCTGACAAAACTTTTAGTCTCCATGTAACTATAATAAGACTCAGTAATCAGTATTAAAATTGTTTGCTACTGCTTACATGTTCTTTAAATATTTTATATTTTAAGGTTTATCATAGTTCTTGATTTTTAAATGCCTGATAATTTGCATCAATATGAAATATTTTTAATGTGTTAATATTTCTAAAAGAAAAGTACTTATTTGTGTTGAAGAGAAAAAAATTGAAGAAGTTTTATTCATCAGGTTATCAGATTTGTTTTTCTTTTTCTCCGTTGCTTAAGATCAAACCTAGGACCTTGCACTCAAATATTTTGTATGCAGACAGATTCTGAATTACATACACACAATGTATGCATGGCTTGTATATACTGATCACTGGTTTTTTGTATGTGACTTGTGCAACTACATGAGTCTTTTACAAAACACCTCGGAAGTTTTTACCAACAAATATTTTTCCATGATTCTAAGTTAATAGTGGGTGTTAAATAAATAATTTTTCATTTCTTAATTGACATCACGTTATAGAAATTTTAATTTGAGAGTTAGGCAAAACATTGATTTAATTCTTTTTTTTTTTTTCCTCTTATTGTTTCTCCTTTGTCAGCAAATAGAGTTCTGGTTTCATAGCCATAACAGGCCTGGAGGCAAAAATTGATTTTTGGTGTTAATATGGATATTGTTAACATTTCTTCATTTTGCTTCTAGTTTCCTCATGAATCAAATGAATGATTTTGTTAACCAAGTTCTTATATTGCTACAAATTCCTAGTTCTTGATTTTTTTTTTACTGAGGATTAAGTCCTTAACTCACTGTTAGATGTAAATCCTAAGTACAGAAGAATAAAAGCCCTGCATTTACAAGTCTATCTACATTTGTAACTGAATCGAAACTAAAGAGAATAATTGGTGATTTTATTATAGCCTCACATATAACTTTACTCCTGCAGTTACATTTCAGATGAAAACTTTAGGAAGCACAAGCAAATTCAGGATTTTTGAAGCTTGAACTATTGTAAGATTATGGTTTAAGGACTTTATAGTAGTGGTTGGCAAAGGGGGCTGAATTTTGTTAAGCTTGTTTTGGCTGGTGAAGAAGATTTTTCAATTCTGTTTTGATAAACAGCTTTGTGAAATCAATGAAACTTGATGGCTTAAGTATTGTCTTGTATACATTGCCTGATTATAAAATCGATTGACAAATGGAAGTTGTAAGGCATTTAGTGGAGACCTCATGAAGAGAACTATGAATGATTTTTATGTGTCTATCCAAACTAATTCTTTAAAAATCAGACCTGTCTTCCAAGATAAAAGTTCTGATGGATATACTATTGATTCTAGATATTTTGAATTGAGCATAAATATAAATGAAAGCTTTTCAGAGAAAAAAATATTACCTAAATTCAAAAGCATATATTAAAAACTCAAAGATTAGAATGTTTGTTCAGTGAAAGAAATGTTCTGATTTATCAGATTTTCTGTTTACTAGAGAGTATTAGTTTTGCTGAAATATATTTCAAAACATACTTACTCTGATTTTGCATTTTAATAAGGTATATACAAAACACAGCTGGTTATTTGATGAACAGTGGTAATTCTTTTTGAATTAAAGGTCATTTTCTGAATACCAGTTATAATTATTTTAATATCAATTAAATTAACATTATTTAATTATAATTTATTGCAAAGCACTGTGTTTTATAGCTCAGCAGATACAAAATACTTACAAATGCATTGCATCTCTCTTCAAAGAGTTTATAGCATATTGTGGGTATCTTATATGATTATGAGTAAACTAGTGCAACATACACTAGCGTATGTCCATTATGAGAAATTTAAATAAAATTCTAAATAGTTAGATTATACAGATATTTGGATTAGTTGAACAGTGAGCATTTACCAAGAACTTAAGGTGAAGAGGTTCTTTAGAGTTTCATTCTTCCTATGTGTAGTATTTTATCAATTAGGACCAATATCACCATTATGTTGATGGCAATGATAAAGTGATGATGTATAACATTAATTATTTGAAAATCCTGCAGTCAGCAACAGCTTATTTCTCAGCTGTCCTTAGGATGTGTCCCTTTAAAGATGGTTCAGGATGGTAGTTCAACCTCTAGTTATCACATCTGCGTTCTTGGCAGAAGGCTAGAGAAGAACATGAAGAAGTAAGGTGGCAAAGTCACCCTCCTACCCTGTTTTAAATACAGTTCTGAGAAGGTGCCACACAACATATACAACTTACCTTTAAGGTCAAACTTACCTCCAAGGGGGGAGAGAAATGTAATCTTTATTTTGGGTGGCCCATATGCCAGCTGAAAATTGTACAGTCTGTTACTGTCAAGGAAGAGGAAAGTGATATTGAGATTCTAGAAGTCTTTGCTATATCATTCTTTATCATAACTCTACCAAAACTACTTTCTCAAAGGCAGCAAATAATATCCAGCATGGTGTTTGAGGGGCTTGGAATGCAAGAGGGAGAAAGAGAGGACAGATTGGAGGTGATAAGAGGATAGGTCTATAGGGAGAGGAGAAGTGATTTTTAATGCTTAACTTATATGTGGGATTTCAGAGAGAAAAAATCTGAAGACTATGTATTGTTTTCCTAGAGCTGCCATGACAAAGTGCCACACCCTAGGTGGCTTAAAGCAGCAGTAATTTTTTCACAGTTCTGAATGTTGGAAATCTGAAGGCACGGTTTCAATGGAGACATATTCTCTAAGACTCTACATTGGACTTTTTTCTTTTTCTCTTTAACTTCTGATGGTAGCCTGGAATCTTGGCATTCCTTGGCTTGTCATTGTATCACTCTAATCTGTCTCTCTGGTTACAGGGCTTTCTCTCTGGATGTCTTTGCATTTATATGGTATTTTCCCCTTTTGAAAAGGACATCAATCTTATTGAATTTATAGCTCACCCTAATGCCCTCAACCTGATTACATGGACAAAGACCTTATTTCTAAATATAGACACTGTATTAGTCAGCTTTCCGTTACTATAACAAATGCTTGGAATAGCTTATAAAAAGAAAAAGGTTATTTTGGTTTATTGATCCAGAAGTTCTAGTCTCTAGTTTGGGGGCCCTGTTTTTTGTAGGCCTGTGATGAGACAACATATTATTGCAATAGTGCATTGCTGGATAAAACCATTCGTCTTATAGCCAGGGAGAAAACACAAAGAGGAGACTGGGCTGGCATGCCACAATACCCTGTTTGGATATGTTCTCAGTGATCTAAAGACTTCGAACTAGGCCTCACCTCTCCTCAAGTTTACACTATCTTTCAATTGCACCGTGGACTGGAGAGTAAACTTTTAACACACAGATAGCAGGAGAGAGGTGGCATTAATCGAAATCACATTAGTCACATTTATAGGTACTAGGGTTAGACTTCAGTGTATATTTCAAGGGATATAATTCAACTTTAAACAAAGCATATCTGTACATTTTAAATATCTACACTAGATATTTGTGTTTTGTCTTTGCCTTTATAATGAACTTGCACTGATTCAAAATCTAAACTATCCTTTAAGACTTTTGAATTAAAATTTTTGTTATATTTTATGTGTTTATTGGGAAATGGGCTTTAAGAGAGTCTTAATAATTAGAAAACACTCATCTAGATTTATTTTACTCCTTTACAGAACACGTTAGGCATCATGACTTCTCTGTCATTTCTGTGTATATGACACACAGATTACATATGAGATCATTCTTCCTCTGTGTTTCAGTGCTTTGAAAATTTATTTGTACTTTGTCTCTTGCCTTGAATTCAGTACAATATAATTATATAACTCACTTAAAAAGTTTAATTTACAATTTAATTTAACTTCTCATACTAGTATTATAAAATTTAAATGATAAATTTTTAATCTTTTGAAGATTAGGGTCAGTGTATTAAATGGCAATAAGAGTGTACAGGTAGGGATATGAACCCATGAGATGTAACAACTAAAAATTTGTATCTGGAAATGAAAAAGATCTCTCTCTCTCTCTCTCTCTCTCACACACACACACACACACACACACAAACCACACGTGTGTGTATATGTACATGCTTATGTATGAACAGATTCAAGAGCCCTCTATGAAAGACGACAGACCTAGGTAATTTATCATCAGTTCATTATACTTCAGAACACTCATGAATATACAACAATGATCCAGTTTATAACAGTAAAAGTTATATTTTGTTACATATCTCATTTGTAGTACATACTTAAAATATTTCAATCTAAATTGTTTAACCTGTTTTTTAAAAGAACATTTTGAGGTCTTCCAAAAACATATTTTCATAATCTAAAATATTGCTCAGAACAGCTTATTTTAAAAAGACAATAAATACCATTTAAAATATTACTTTTATCTTCTCTTTATTTTGATTTATTTACATATGTTCAATTACTCTATCACAAAATAGAGTAAATTACAAATCCTAAAGAAAACCATGTTTAAATGAAATTAAATATATTTACTTTCTTGATATGGTCACAGCAAGTGAGATTATTCTATCTCCTTGCTTTGTGTTCCTGGGGAACCTAGTCCTTCTTACTGTTTGGTTAGCATATGTAATTTAGGAATATAAATGTGAAGCTATTTATTAGTGTGGGGGTTTATGCCTTTTAATGACATTCAGAATACTTTCATCTGAGGAATTGGAATTGGCTGTTGTGAAATAGTTTGGAGGAAGACATCGTCATTGTGCATGCCATGTAAAGGTTAGGTAACAACGTGTATCTTTTGTCTTTGCAGTGTGTGCAGGAACAGAGAATAAACTGAGCTCCCTCTCTGACCTGGAACAGCAGTACCGGGCCTTGCGTAAATACTATGAGAACTGTGAAGTAGTCATGGGCAACCTGGAGATAACCAGCATTGAGCACAACCGGGACCTCTCCTTCCTGAGGGTAAAGCTATCTCTTTCTTTCTCTTCTCTTCCTTATGAGATGACAGTGGTGTCATGATGTGTAAAGGGAGACCTACTGGTGTGGACCTGGGAGTTATGCTTTCCTGCCTGGCAGGGTTTGTGACTAGGGAAAGAAGATAAGCAATAAAGAAGCACACCCAGGAAAAGAACAAGAGTAACAATGACATGATGACTGACACCTTGAGTTAGAGCAGTTACTGCTGCCACAGCATTGATAAAAGATTCTGTCAGGGTGTAGTACATGACATCTTGCAAGTCTGTCTTTTTCTGACAGGCTGAGGACTAGGAGAGTCAGAGGACCAATCAGATAAGAATTGGTGACTTTAGCCAATCATTTCCTTTTCTGTACCATTTCTGTCACTTTGGACATTTGAGACTCTTCTGTATTACCATAATAAGACTAAGAATGTTACCAAAAGAGGGGAGGGCATTTAAATCAATAAATGATTTAAAGTACTCATGGGATATTGCAAGTACTTATATAGGTTGATGTATGCATGCACATAACGTGTAAATATGAAGTTACCCAGAGACAACCTGTCTTTTTGGAAACTTATTTTGGCCCTCTTTTAACCTTACTCTGTTAAACAAGCCATTGATACTAACACCTACTGTTTTGTTTTAACTGGGGTAGTTGCAGGAAAATCTAAAATTAAAAGGAATTCTGTCAAGGTGAGATGGGATTGTGGTTTAAGCACAATCAAGAATTTATTATTATAGAAGAATTATTACGATACATTTTAGATAACATCCTTGCTACGTATTTGGTGTTATTTTAAATAATATTCAATATTTATCAGGAGTATTATCTACTATAAATCAAGATGATAATATTCCTAATACTGATATGGTAAATTATTTAGTGAATATTATATTATTTAGAGAATTATGATAATTTAATAGTTTTTAAGAACAAGTAGTAAAAATGATATTTAAACATTTTGAATGTTAAATAAAAAATTTTAGAAAATGAATCACTCAAAACAGAAATAATGCTATGTAGCTTGTGATATCCATTTAAAAATGACTCTCATATTATTAGTGATAGTATACTGAATGAAGATTGCTTGGTTGACAGCTCTGATTCTTTAAGTACCAAACATTTTTAGTAATTATGATGTCTATGGCACCTTTGTTCATCAAAAGTAGATAGTAAAAGTTCTCTGAATCCTAAAAAGAGTCTTAGAAGCACCTAATATTTTTGGGGGGGAGGGGCTGTTATTTCAAGAAGGGAATATACACAAATTGTTCTAGCTAATATAAAAGAAGCCGAATGACATTCTGAAAAAAAAATAGAAACTAATGAAGAAAACTGAATTATGAAGTAGGTAATAGAAGTAGTCTATATAGTATGTCAGATTGGAGTGGTACGGGAAAATTCAAAAATGCAATCTAAAGACCTTTGCTTTTCTTCAGGTATGTGTTTGCTTTGTCTTCTGAATGTGCACCTGAATTTCGTTGACAACCAAAATACTCATTAATATTCTAAATGACAATTTTTAAATTGAGTAACATGAAAATCTTATAGTTTTTATAATTTTATTATTCCCATTTTTTATAACATACTAAAAGGCTAAAGATAGCTTGTAGTCATTTTTTAACCTTTTAGAAAGTAGCATATAGATATTGCTGTTGGATAGTAAACTTTTTCAGTGACCATTCTGAGCTAAAAAATAAATAAATAAACATTAAAATAAATAGATTTAGGGGAGAATAAGATAAGGAAGGTCAAGTTTTCTACATGAAACAAAAACTAAGTTGTTTATTAAAATAAGTAATTGCTAGTCCTAAGTAGCATCTCTAAAACTTTATATAAACTTCATACTCTAGCTGGTCACAGTGGTTTACTCTTGTAATCTCTGCTACTTGGAAGCTAGAGGCAGAGGCAGGAGAATGGCGAGTTTGAAAAAAGCCTGGGCACATGGTGAGACCTTGTATCAAAAAAAGACCAATTTTAATTGTTTAATAGTATTGTTTTCTCTTTTTGTTTGCTGACAAAATATTTATCCTTCATAAACATATCTTCTAATCATGACATATATCCATTTCAAAAATGGTCTTAATCCAAGGATAAAATAGCAAATAATCTATTGTTCTTGACTTCAATGAACTTATGGTCTTGTAGATGATTACAAATGTGTAATACATAACTACTATGTGTGTGTGTGTATTTAGGTATAATATATGTATGCATTATTGTGTATATATAATATAAATTTATAATTATATTATATATAGTATATATGATTATATATTATATATAATTATATAGTTGTATATATGCATATGTATATAATTATATAGTTGCTAAGACAAAAAAAAAAGAACCCAGAATCATAAAATGTTGTCTTGAGTTATTGATAGGCATGCATGTTGGGCAAAGAAATGAATGGCTAATTCTGAAGGATTCTGGAAAGTTTTCATCAAAGAGGTAGTTGAATTGAATCATAAGAAAATGAATAGGGTCTCATGAGGTGGGTGGATTGGAAGACTAGGGCATTCTAAAGGGAGTAACTAGGTTAAGACTTAGATTGAAGGACTAAGTCAGGGTTAATAAATGAGTCCTTTGTGTGCATTGTTCCAAACACTAGGCATTTACATGCAAATAAATCACATGTGGTTTCTGCCCTCAAGGAACCTACAATGCCATAGGGAGAAAGAGAAAGTTTGAAGGTGGACTAAAATATTGCTTCGGGGAGGCAGTGAGTTTTAAACTATAGAAATTTGGGAGATAATAGCATCCAAGGAACAATTTAACATTTTGGGATTAGATGAAATAGTCAAGGGAGTTTGAAAAGAGTAAGATAAAGAAGTGGGCAAAGTACAGAACACCCTGAATTCCTCACTCTTTGACACTTGATGAGTTTAGTGTTGTAATAACTATTCTTACTGAGTCCTGAGAGCAGAGACTGTTTGCCAAAATCTTCATAATACTATATTATTGAAATCCATTATTCCAAATTATACCTTAGAATATGCTAAAAGCTCTCCATTTAATATAAAATTATATTCCTTCTGCAAACCATATTATAGCCCATTTGGGCTCTTAGTATCTTTCTTCCAAAACACATAATCTGTCCACATTATAATAAGTAGAGCCCATGTAAAGAAGTATTTTTCAAGATACCATCATTTCCTACATGTTTGGAATGATATCAATGAATAATAAACTTGCATTAATCTACTCTACGAATTACATATACCTCAGGTTTATTTATACAACTGTAATTTATTAAACAACTTTTCATAGAGGTTTCACAATTTCCCTTTCTCCAAAAATGACCTAAATCTGTCATGTGTTTGGAAAGGCATCACAGGCAGTGATCTTAAATTTCACTCTGGATTTATTCATTTCTGGGAGTCAAATAAATCACTTTTGTTTTAAAAGGATTTCCCATCCTTATTTTCATCTCTAACCAGCAAGATAGTAGTTTTTGTCATTATTTTTTTTATGAAGCCACTCTAAATTCTATAGATTCATGAAAGCAGATTACCCAGATATCCTGTTTAACTTATACATAATCTCCATTGTCCATATTTAGAACAGTACCTAAAATATAGTAGGTTAAGTCTTTCTTGAATGGACATGTGAGTATTTTTCTTAAATTATGGATCCTGGCCTTATCTGTGGTATGTTATCTAAATGAACATGTGAATCTCTCTTTATAGCCATGCTATTTCATTATGTCTCCACCAACAGGCCAGGTGTTGGGGAATAAGACAGGCTGGGTCAGTCAGAACCCCTTTCCATGAGTGGATTGTAGCCAAGGGTGTTCAATTTCTGTAGGAGTTTCTTATTCACTTGGTTACCAGAACACAGCCTTCTTTTGTCTTGTGGTTTTAATGTCAGAGAGGATGTGCAAACAAGAGAATGGAGCCAGAACTCTGAAACAGACACAAAGAGCAGAAAAAGAGAGCTATTTACTCAACTCATGTGGGAGCCATTCATTTCCAGGGTCTACTATGCTTCTGAAGAATGGTTGGGCCCAGTCACTCCAACCATAAAATGCTCCTGCAACTTCATGGTAATTTTATAATAATCCCTTTTCACATTAAGCTGGTTGGGATTGTTTTCTTCTATTATAACTACAATGTCACATCTAGTACAACTCCCAAGATCTCAAGAAAGCAGCAAAAGTGGGCCTTTAAAGTTGCAATGAAGATGTGTTCATAAATAAGCTTTTAAAAAAATCCCTGTAATGCTTTGGAGATACTTCTCTTAATCTTTGTTAGATACTATATGTTTTGTTGAAATACTTTCTTTTCAAGGTGCTTTCATTGTAGCAATCTTTTTTTTTATATATGCATGTTTTCTTTATTTTTTACTCAAATATATTTAATAAAAGATGGGCGGAATTTGAGGAATTCGTACTCCAAACCTACAAAACATAACTGAAATTAGAGCAGACATAAACAAAAAGAAATATATTCCATATTCATTGGAAAACTAAATATTGCTAAAATCTCAGTTCTCCCCCATAAATAAGTCTAGCAGGTTTTTCTTTTTTAAATGAATGAATGAATTAATTAATTCTAATTAGGTATATATGACAGCAGAATGAATTTTAATTCATTGTACTCAAATGCAGCACAACTTTTCATTTCTCTGGTTGCACATGATGTAGGGTTGCATATGTGCAGTTATACATGTGCAGTTATACATATACCTAGGGTTATGATGTCCATCTCATTCTACCATTGTTCCTGCCCCCATACCCCCTCCCCTTCGATCCCCTCCTCTTTGCCCAAAGTTCCCTCATTCTTCCCATGCCCCTCGTGCCCCATTATGAATCAGCATCCACTTATCAGAGAGAATATTCAGCCTTTGGTTTTCTGAGATTGGATTACTTTGCTTTGCATGATATTCTCCAACTCCGTCCATTTACCTACAAATGCCATGAATTTTATTCTCTTTTAATGTAAGTAGTATTCCATTGTGTATATATACCATAGTTTCTTTTTTTTAATATTTATTATTTAGGTGTAGATGGACAGAATATTTTTATTTTATTTTATTTTTTTATATGGTGCTGAGGATTGCACCCAGTGCCCCACGCATGCTAGGTGAGCACTCTACCACTGAGCCATAACCCCAGTCCCCCATAGTTTCTTTATTCATTCATCTATTGAGTGGCACCTAGGTTGCTTCACAGTTTATCAATTGTGAATTGTGCTGCAATAAACATTCAAGTGGCTGTGTTACTGTAGTATGCTAGATTTTTAAACTTTATTTTACTTAGGTATACATGATAGCAGAATGCATTTTGATTCATTGTACACAGATTGAGCACAACTTTTCATCTCTCTGGTTGTACATGATGTAGAATCACATTGTATATGCTGTCATACATGAAGCTAGGGCTATGATGTTCATCTCATTCCACCATCTTTACTGTCCCCATGCCCTCTCCCCCCGCCCTCCACTTTGACCAAAGTTCCTCCATTCTTCTTGTGTCTTCTCCTTCATTATGGATCTGCATCCACTTATCAGAGAGAACATTCGGTCTTTGGTTTTTTGGGATTGGCTTACTTTGCTTAGCATGATATTCTCCAACTCCGTCCATTTACCTGCAAATGCCATCATTTTATTCTCTTTTACTGCTGAGTAATATTTCGTTGTGTATATATACCATAGTTTCTTTATCCATTCGTCTATTGAAGGGTATCTAGGTTGGTTCCACAGTTTAGCTATTGTGAATTGTGCTGCTATATACATTGAAGTGGCTGTGTCACTATAGTATGCTGTTTTTAAGTTCTTTGGGTATAGAACTTAGTGGGATAGCTGGGTCAAATGGTAGGTCCATTCCAAATTTCCTAAGGAATCTCCATAATGCTTTCTAGATTGGTGGTACTGATTTGCAGTCCCACCAGCAATGTATGAACATGCCTTTCCCCCTACAACCTCACCAACACTTATTGTTGTTTGTATTCTTGGTAATTGCCATTCTGATTGGCGTGATATGAAATCTTGGAGTAGTTTGATTTGCATTTCTCTAATTTGCTAGAGATGTTGAACATTTTTTCATATGTCTATTGATCGATTGTATATCTTCTTCTGAGAAGTGTCTGTTCAGCTCCTTAGCCCATTTATTGATTGGGTTGTTTGTTTTTTTGGTGTTACATTTTTTGTGTTCTTTATATATCCTGGAGATTAGTGCTTTATCTGATGTGCATGTGGCAAAAATTTGTTCCCAGAATGTCGACTCTCTGTTCACCTCATTGATTGTTTCTTTTGCTGAGAAGAAGCTTTTTAGTTTGAATCCATCCCATTTATTGATTCTTGATTTTACTTCTTGTGTTACAGGAGTCTTGTTAAAGGACTAAGATCCTAGTTTGACATGATGAAGATTTGGGCCTGCTTTTTCTTCCATTAGGCGTTGGGTCTCTGGTCTAATTTCTAGTTCCTTGATACACTTTGAATTGAATTTTGTGCATGGTGAGAGATAGGAGTTTAGTTTCATTTTGCTGCATATGGATTTCCAGTTTTCCCAGCACCATTTGTTGAAGAGGCTATCTTTTCTCCAATGTATGTATTTAGCACCTTTGTCTAGTATAAGATAACTGTATTTAAGTAGGTTTGTCTCTGTGTCTTCTATTCTGTACCATTGGTGTACAGATCTATTTTGGTGCCAGTACCATGCCGTTTTTGTTACTATAGCTTTGTAATATAGTTCAAGGTCTGGTATTGTGATGCCTCCTGCTTCACTCCTGCTAAGGATTGCTAAGGATTGCTTTGGCTATTCTGGGTCTCTTATTCTTCCAAATGAATTTCATGATTGCCTTTTCTATTTCAATAAGGAATGATGTTGTTTTAATTGGAATCACATTGAATCTATATAGCGCTTTGAGTAGTATGGCCATTTTTGACGGTATTGATTCCATCTATCCAAGAGCATGGGTGATTTTTCCATCTTCTAAGATCGTGTTCAATTTCTTTCTTTAGTGTCCTGTAGTTTTCATTGTAGAGGTCTCTTCACCTCTTTTGTTAAATTGATTCCCAAGAGTTTTTTTTTTTTTTTGAGGCTATTATGAATGGAATAGTTTTTCTAATTTCTCTTTTAGAGGGCTTATCAGTAATGTATGGAAATTCAATTGATTTATGGGTGTTGATTTTATATCCTGCTACTTTGCTGAATTCATTTATTAATTCTAGAAGTTTTCTGGTGGAATTTTTTGGATCCTCTAAGTATAGAATCATGCCAATAATGATAGTTTGAGTTATTTTCCTATTCATATCCTTTAATTTCTTTTGTCTAATTGCTCTGACTTATGTTTCAAGGACTATGTTGAAAAGCAATGGTGAAAGAGGGCATTCCTGTCTTGTTCCTGTTTTTAGAGGGAATGCTTCCAATTTTCCTTCATTTAGGATGATGTTGGCCTTGGGTTTCGCATAGATAGGTTTTACAAAGTTGAGATATGTTTCTACTATCCCTAGTTTTTCTATTGTTTTGAAAATAATAGGGTGCTATATTTTGTCAATTGCTTTCTCTGCATCAATTGATAAAATCATATGATTTTTATCTAAGTCTATTGATGTGATGGATTACGTTAATTGATTTCCCTGTGTTGAACCAACCTTGCATCCCTGGAATAAATCCCACTCGATCATGGTGCACTATTTTTTGAATATGTTTTTGTATGCAATTTTCAAAATTTTATTGAGAATTTTTGCATCTATGTTCATCAGGGATATTGGTCTGAAATTTCTTTCTTTCATGTGTCTCTGGTTTTGGTATCAGGGTGATACTCACTCCATAGAATTAGTTTAGAAGGGTTCTTTCCTTTTCTATTTCATGAAATAGTTTGAGGAATATTGCTATTAATTCTTCTTTGTAGGTCTTGTAGAACTCAGCTGAGAATCCATCTGATCCTGGGCTTTTCTTGGTGGGAAGGCTTTTGATGGCATCTTCTATTTCCTTGCTTGAAATTGATCTGTTTAAGTTGTGTATGAACTCCTGGTTCCATTTGGATAGGTCATATGCTTTTAGAAATTTGTCTGTGTCTTCAGGGTTTCCTATTTTACTGGAGTATAAATTCTCAAAATAGTTTCTGATTATCTTCTGTATTTCAGTAGTGTCTGTTCTGATATTTCGTTTTTCATCACAAATTTCAGTAATTTGTGTTTTCTTTCTTCTTGTTTTCATTAGAGTGGCTAAGGGTTTTTCAATTTTATTTATTTTTTCAAAGAACCAGCTTTTTTTATTTTGTCAATTTTTTGACTTGTTTCTTTTGTTTCAATTTTGTTGATTTTAGCCCTGATTTTAGTTATTTCCTGTCTTCTACTTCTTTTGTTGTTGCTTTGTTCCTCTTTTTCTAGGGCTCTCAGATGTAGAGTCAAATTATTTATTTGTTGTCTTTTTCTTCTTTTAATGAATGAGACTAATGCAATGAACTTTCCTCTTAGCACTGCTTTCATGGTGTCCCAGAGATTTTTATGTGTTGCATTGGAGTTTTCATTACCGCTAAGAATTTTTTTTTATCTCTTCCCTGATGTCTTCTGTTATTCATGAGTCATTTAATAGCATATTATTTAGTTTGCAGGTGTTGGAGTAGTTTCTATTTTTTAATCTGTCATTGATTTCTAATTTTATTCCATTATGGTCAGATAGGATGCAGGATAGTATCTCTATTTTATTTGTATTTGCTAACATACAAAAGATATAAAAGATACAAAAGATAACATAACATAGGATCTATTTTGGAGAAGGATCCTTGTGCTGCTGATAAAAAAGTGTATTTGCTCATTGATGGATGGAATACTCTATATATGTCTGTTACATCTAAATTATTGATTGTTTTATTGAGTTCTCTGGTTTCTTTGTTTAGTTTTTTTTGGAAGATCTATCCAGTGGTGAGAGAGCTGTGTTAAAGTCACCAAGTATTATTGTGTTGTGCTCTATTTGATTCTTGTAGTTGAGAAGGATTTGTTTGATATACATAGATGCCCCATTGTTTGGGGCATAGGTATTTATGATTGTTATGTCTTATTGATGTATGATTTCCTTGAGAAGTATGAGATGTCCTTCTTTATCCTTTTTCACTAACTTTGGTTTGAAGTCCACTTTATCTGATATAAGGATGAAAACTCCTGCTTGTTTACATATATGGTCCATGTGAGTGATACTTTTTTTCCACTCTTTCACCTTCAGTCTGTGGATGTATTTTCCTGTGAGATGAGTCTCTTGAAGGCAGTATATTGTTGGGTCTTTATTTTTTATACAGGCTGTCAGTCTTTATCTTTAAATTGATGAGTTTAGGCCATTCACATTCAGGATTATTATTGAAATATGATTTGTAATCCCAGCCATTGGTTTATTCTGGTTTTTACCAGATTTAGTTTCTCCTTTGATTGACCTTTCCTTTAGTGTAGTTCCTCTCTTTGTATATTTTCATTGTTGGTTATCATTTCCTCCTAATGGAATATTTTGCAGAGAATACTGTGTAGTGCAGGCTTTCTTACTGTAAATTCTTTTAACTTTTGTTTATCCTGGAAGGTTTTTATTTCATCCTCAAATCTGAAGCTCAGGTTTTGCTGGATATAAGATTCTTGTTTGACATTTATTTTCTTTCAGAGCTTGGTATGTATGTTCCATGATCTCCTGGCTTTTAGGGTCTGGACTGAGAAATCTGCTGAGATCTGAATTGGTTTCTTCCTACATGTAATCTGATTCCTCTTTTTAGTGGCCTTTAAAATTCTATCCTTATTCTGTATGCTGGGCATTTTCATTATAATGTGCCTTGGTGTAGCTCTGTTGTAATTTTGTACATTTGGTGTCCTGTAAGCCTTTTGTATTTGATTTTCCAATTCATTTTTCATATTTGGGAAATTTTATGATATTATTTCATTGAAGAGATTGTGCATTCCTTTGGTTTGAAATTCTTCTATTCTGATAAATCTTAGATTTGATCTTTTGATGCTATCCCATAATTCTTGTATGTTCTGTTCATTCATTGTAGCAATCTTGATGATCTTTTAACCCAGTTTTTTTTTTCTTTGCAATCTCTAGGTTTTGCATTTCCTTTTAGGAAAAAAAAAATCTAGTTGATTATGTTACAATTTGACCCTCCAAGATACCATATAGTTGACTAGAAAAAGGCCCTGAAAGTTACTTACTGTATTATTCATCATGTCACAAGGTTAAGGCCTTAATAGAAAAAAGCAAGGCTTAAAAATTGCAGACTTTGCGCTATTCTCTTAAACTAGTGAACTCTCTAAAACAAGGTAAAATGTAGTATGTAATGGGAGTGAATTGTTAGACCTTTTACCTGCATTAAAATTCTTAGAGTCTTTTTCTTCTTTGCTACTGCATGGGTCTTCTGTGCTACTGATGACATTCAATAATTCAGTGCATCTAGAAAGGTATCTGACCCACCAGCTTTTGTACTTTAAATTTATTTTCTCTATTTTATCTGTCTACTTTAAACAAATAACTATCAATTGTCAACTATGTGTAAAACAGTGTGATATGTGTTTAGGGTATATACAAGGAGTACTAATACCTATCCTTACCCATGGATATCATGAACAGTAATTTTTAATCTATGACTTGATTTTAATTGTAAGTAGATTATTTTGGAAATAGTGTATGTTAGGATTATGAAATGATAAGTTTAGAAGTTGGTATATGGACATGGAATAGTAACATCATAAATTCATTGGATCTCTGTATGCTGTAGTCCAAAAGCCTTAAAGTTTTATAATTATACATGTCTTTTTTAAATAAAGAAATGAATGTATTTAGACATATTTTAAAATAGCACCATTATATTCTATTATTGATAGCAAAAGCCAGTAACTTTTAGAAAGTAAAAAAATACAGTTTTTAAGGAAAAATGATAAATATGATATCTTCTCTCACATAATAAATAACAAGCACAGGTTGTTATGAGTATGCAATAAACTTTTAAAAGCATAACCCATTTTTATTGCATAGTTTGACAAAACTAGGTTAAAAATTTCTCTTTTTAAAAATATAAAAATGTACAGAAATCATGTAAATATGTAATTCATTTATCTCAAAAAGAAAATGCCCTGTTCTTAAATTACAATATAGTCTCTGTCTTTTATTTAACAATGAGCATTTTATAATGCCATATGCATCCTCTCTCATTAGGATATGTTTGGGATTCTTCAGACATGAGAATGTTGCTTTTCTCCCACTCCACAGGACATGAAATTTGCATTGTTTTTCCAGAGCTGGTAAAGGACTGATTCTTTTCCATTCTCTTTCTCATACCTCTTTCACTTCTGGCTAATGACACACTTTTACAGGGAGGCAGAGAAAGATGTAACTCAGAGACTGAAAAATGCTGACTGACTTCCTGGTGTCTAAGACCCTGAATTCATTAGCATGGTTTTGTTACAATTAAGTCACAAATGATGCTTTGCAATAATGATTTTTGAATTGCAGGAAGTAACTATGCTTTGACCTGTTCCTTAGCTGTTTTCAGTAAGGGTGGACAACCAGTGAGGCTCAATAAAAAGTTCTAAATTATTCACATTTCAGCTTATCTCTAGTTTTAGTGCTAACCTTTTTTTGTCCTCTGGCAGTTTACAGTGGATGACTAGAATTCATATTTAAACACATGGATAATTTTCCAAACATTTATTTCTTTTGGTGAGAAAATAATTTATTGAATAGTTTGTTTAAATACAAGCTACCATTGCCTGTTTGTTTAGTTCATTAAATACAGGTAGAATGACTTGTGTGAGAGATTGCATCAGAGAGGTTGATTAGAATCCAGATGAGAAAAGTAGATTTTAGAATCATTAAAAATTGGAGAGGAAAACACCATTTCAGTGAACCATCTATGGTATCATAAAGCAGGCCCACATGTATTACCTTTTCATATTTAGTGAAAAGATGAATATAACAGTTTTTGATATAGCATATATATTTAATCAGTGCATAGATTCTCACTGGACTTTAAAATGAGAGTACTGTTATGGATTTGTTTTCGTGAAAATCTTATAATATAGACAAGTAGTATAATTATAATTCTGTTTAAATGGTGGACAAGTAAATAAGACTCCCATTATATATATTCTTTACCTGCTTATTCATTGAGCATAGTAGTCTGAAATTTTTTTCTATGTCACTAATTGGGACAAATTATAATAGAGGACTACAAAGATCAACATCCACATATTGAGAACTCACCATCAGTAGGTTCAAAGAAGCTCTGACTTCAAGAAATATCTTGGTTAGACAAACAAGCATTAGAATAATGTAGTGCTCCAACTTCTTTAATTTCTTTGTTGGTTTGAATTACATGTAAAACTGCCTTAGTGGTAAATGGAAATATTTGCTGCATTTGCTGTATTTGAACATATTTGGTGATTTCCTACCTGGGTGAGATGGAGAATAACGAAAAGGAAGTAGAGAGAATAATATTGTAACATATCATTTGGGTCAAAGCAGACATTCTGGGTTAAATGGAATTTTCAAAGCTCTGATAGTTTCTGCAAGCTGTTTCTAAGATCGTTAAACATAACACATATGCAATTTTGTATGTATGTATTTACAGCTGGCTTTTTAAATTGAAACTTGATTTTGTACTAAATCTAATCATGGAACTTACATTGCATTTGAAAAAGATATGCAATTTACACTTGGCTTAGGAAAGTTTTTTTTTTTTGACGCAGAGGTTAAGTACTATTTGATCTGAAAATATACATTGAATCAAAATACTGATCCTCTTCAGCAATCCTATAAGATAAATCAAAAGTTAAAAATGGCCATATTCTTTTTTTTTTTAAATATTTTTTTAGTTGTTGATGGACACAATGTCTTTATTTTATTGTTTTGTATGTGGTGCTGAGAATCAAACCCAGGGCCTCATGCATGTGAGGCAAGCGCTCTACCACTGAGCTACAATCCCAGTCCAAAAATGTCCATATTCTTAATTTGGCAGTTATTAAAGCATATTTTTGAAATTTTCTTCTTAACCATTTAAATAAAATATTAAATAAAAATATATTCAAGAGTTTTCTCTACAGAAAACAAGTATTTTAGGGTGTATTAGAAGAAATAATAGAAAAAAGAGACATTGATATTTACAGCTCTAATATTTATAAATGCATATGTAAATAAACATAAATTAGTTGCCATTTATATTTAGGTATGTTATAAATGCACATTAACAACCATTTTCTAGGATCAAGAATTAGATTACTATAAAATATTAACCTTATGCAGTGTTCTGAGGGAATATTTTTAAAAATAAAACAACTAAAAATGAGAAATAACTAATTTATTTCTAATAAAAATAATTAGTAATAAAACTGCTCTTAAAAAGTTTTGATTCCTCAAATTTCAATGCACTCTACAGATAAAAAATGCCCTTATTGCAAATGTACTTAAATTTCAAATTAGTTTATTAAGAAAGTGTTCCTTTATACATAACACTGAGTCTTGTGATATTTAAATCCAACTTTAAATATAAGTATAATGAATTTATAGGCTGATCTTAGCCTTCAGTAGAGAAGAACACAAGAAACAAACACATTTACTCTATAGTTTGTTAGTGCTCTGCACTCATGGAAATGGAGTGCATAAAGGTTATTTCTTCACCTCTCTTATTTGTAAGCAGCAAGGTCCTTGGTTCAAAGTTAGGACAAATGACATTTAAGTGAGTTTTTAAGATTAACAAAAGCATTTTGCCAGTGAGCTTTTAGTTCTAAAACCAAACATTGGAATTGAACCAAATAAAAACCTTTTTCAAAATTTACAACTATGTACATTTTTATTGGCTTTATTTTTCTCTGACTCTTAAAATGAAACACTTTGTTTCTTTTGAAAGAAAGAGCAGATTTAAACTTGAATGATTTTATATGAGACCAAATCAATTTTAAAGGTCTCTCTTTGGTCACCTAGAGTATAATTTAAAGATCAAAAGTGTAAAAATAAAATGTGAAAACCATTGCATTTAGAAACACTGTAATTATTTCTCCTGATCTCTAATTTGAACCCATTTGCTATAAAATATCACATTTAAATATATTATAAAAGTGGTAAAAATTAAGGTAATTGTTTTAGTAAATACAAGCCTCTTCAAAATCACTTCTGTTAAATTTCTGCCTAAAAATCAGAATATGTAACTGAATGTTGAAGTAAATCTTCTTTAACAATTTGATGCCCTACTTGTTTCCATAAATAAATGTGCCTTTCATGATGCCTAGGGCCCCAGAGCCCCTCAGCAATAGGTGGCTCTGTCTGATCCTCCTGAGCTGCTTCCTTTCTTAACTCCCTAGTCAACAACAATTGAGGCATGCCTAGAAGATTTGACAGTACCGTTTTACAAAGCTTTTTCAGCAGCTCAGCTTTGGGTTGAGCAATGATTTCATATTTTCAGAAAGGTGAGATTATAAGTCAAATGCTTGGTTGTTTCAGAGAGGCAGTCAATCGCTAAAAATGTGCAAAGGCTCTACAAAGTTAGTAAGGGCTGTTTTGACAATCTAACAGACATTATTTCATGTAAGCACTGGGAAATATTCATAAAAGAAATCAATGAGGCATCAATAAAGCATTAGTAAGAGTTCATGAAAGAAAAACAGTGGAAAATACAAGCAAATAGGGGTTATATACGGGCTATATTGAGTTCCCTCTTAGTTATTCTCATCCTCTCTGAAGTCCAAAACTCTTAGGATAAAATCCACAATTGTTTTATTATTTTGCCCCTGCCCAAAGCCTTATCTTTCTATGGTCACTTATGACATTAAATCCACTGGCCATTATTCAATTGTAGCCACTTTCCTTTCTGAATTCAGCTTTAACTCTACTAATTTTTCTTTTTTAAATTTCAGGCCTTCCCCCTCATAAACACATACATGTATAGACTTTCTATCTTGGCTAGGTTCTGTTTAATTTTTTGGTCTCCTTTTTCAATCATTTCTTTATGAGCCCTCATATGTCTTAATTCCTTCCCATTACATACATTCATATTTCTCCATGCTTTTTGGTAGCACTTCCACTATAGCAATTCTTTAAGTATCCATTTAATTTCTGTTTTACCTCCTAAATAATAAATACTAGGAAAAGCCATATCAAGTTCATTACAGAATTTTAGCATAAAACCCAGGGTCTATTGTATAGTGGCTACTATGCAAATATTTGTAAGATGAAAAAATAGGTAAATTTTATAACTAAGTATAGATTCTTTTATTCTTTACAATTTGTCCATCAAGAAAAAATACAAAGGAATTATTTTACATTTACTTTTCTAATTGGATTTTTTTTTTCACAGTGTCTTTTTGAGCCTATAATACCTTTTATCTTATGTTCCATGAAATGATTTGGCTAGTCATAAATGATATGCTACCTAGTGGAAATATGGGAAATTGAATTTACACACTTACATACATACATACATAAAAGCCTAATGGACACGTAGGTAGCTCAGTGTGCTGTCTGACTGTGTTGCTTGTACAAAGTCATATAACTATCATGGCCTTTTGTATCTCCTCTGGCCTGACTTTAATACGTGAGAATTCCCACCTGTTAACGTATTCCCCTCTGCTAGTTATTTTTAATAAATAAAGTCTCTATGATTTTGCATTCAGTTTTCTCCATTTATGGAATGCCTTTTCATACTTCTCTTTTGGAAAATCACACATCCTTTAATAACTCATTCTACACAAGTTATCTATTCCCCCAACAATAATATGTTCTCCAAATTTGATCTGTTTTGTTATGCCCACCCTTACCATGAAGACAAGCAGAACTGTTATCTTTCATTGTTTTCCTAGAGTATTAAGTACATGTCTGCATTATTACATTTGTCACATTGTGTGGGAATATGCTGTATTATAAGATATACTTGCACTGTTGTCAATTTATATCAATATTGGACAGAGCCAATGTTCAGTAAACTTTTATTTGTTCAATAGAAAAAAAGTAAGCTCTATTAAGTTGTTTTCTTCCAGTGAGTCTTACTATACCAGAACTATATTTTCTCTGATAAGAAAAAGTACAGTAAGCATTTTTAGACTCACCTCACAAATACCACTTGTTGAGGTGTGTGCAAGCCAAAGTGCTAGTTTTATGGCTAACTCCATCTCCCACTCCTTATTACAATCTTGCTACAAAGTGTTATTATTCCCATTTTATAAGTGCTGAAATTTAGGTTCAGAGAAATTAAATGACTTTCTAGAACCATAGAGTAATAGGCAAAGTAAGCATCTTAATTCATTCTTTTGCTTCAAAATCTACACATTTGCATTTTGTCTTATCTTTGCTTATTATGTACCAGCAATCCATCTACTTCTCAGAACAGATTTCAGAAAAAAAAAATAACTAATCTATTAACTAACTAACTAACTTTGAAACAAGGAAGGAGAATTTTTATAGCCAAATCATAAAATTTCAGAACTACATTGATTGTAGCAGGATAGGCTTTGGGAGAGCCACAGCCATTGGTCGACCCAGGATTAATCAATATTGAAGGCAGTGGATATGAGAAAGACATCATGGAGAACATTGGGGGAAAGTACTCTTTTAATGTTCAGATTTTTCCATCAACAGAATTAAACATTCAGTTATTCAGGAGCAGATGTCTTTTGACTGGCAATTCTTTGTAATTTATTGTGCTGTTTTATAAAGAGTGCAGACTAAGCTGGGCGCTGTGGCTCAAGCCTGTAATCCCAGCACTTAGGGAGGCTGAGACAGGAGATTCACAAGTTCAAAGCCAGCCTCAGCAACGGCGAGGTGCTAAGCAACTCAGTGAGGCACAAAATAGGGCTGGGGATGTGTCTCAGTGGTCGAGTGCCCCTGAGTTCAATCCCCAGTACCAAAAATAAATAAATAAATAGATAGATAGATAGATAGATACTGCAGACTAAATTAGTTAACAATACTGAGTCCAAACATTGTAAACACCTAAGAATGGTATAATCGACACTACAGGCATTACCAGGATGGACTCAAATGCTTTGAGAACAATGTGATATTTTCATTGCCTTCATGTCCCTAGTACCTAACACCCTATCTGGAACCCAAGGAAGGTCTGAGATAAATAATGATTGAATATAATGCATGGGGAGAGTCAAAAAGATTTACAGCAAAATGAAGTTTGAGTTAGTTGTGAAAAAAAAGAATGGGGATTATAAAAGATGGAGACTAGCAGTTGCTCTAAGTGAACATCCAGAAGATGTCCTCCATTTTGTATTCAGTTCACAGATGTGGAGGCCAGAAAATGAAATAAAAAGAGGAATAAGTCATTAATTACTATCTGAATATGGAGGTGACAGGTGAGGAAGTAAACAAAAACAAAAATCTCTGTTAACCTCCTACAACAAAATACCCAAGATAATCAGTTTATACTGAAGAAAGATTTGATTTTGGTTCACAGTTTCTAGTCCATGATCAATGAACCTATGACACAGCAACTCAATCTGGTGGGAATGTGTGATAGAGCTAACCTGCTCACATCATCATGAACTAGGGAGCAAAATAGAGCCAGAGTCCCATAATTCCCTTTGGTGGTATGTCCTTAGAGATCTAAAGACCTCCCACTAAGCTCCACCTCTTGAAGTTTCCATACCCACCCAATAGGTCAACCATAGGGATAAAGCATTAATATATGGGACTTTGTGGGACTTCCAACATTCAAACTATAGCAGATTCTGAGGTCTTAAATCTGGGCAGTTGGGCAGATGTTGTCCTAGTAGTTAACAGAGAGAGAGGCAGGAGAATAACTTTAGGTCTTGCTAAAGGTATGTGGTGAAAGTCTTCTTGAGTTCCTATCAATTTTCTAGGAAATCTTCCTCATTGGAAGTGTAATTTGTATCCCAAGTAAGGTACACTGCCGGAGCTCTGTCAACTGTCAGGTAGGAAGGTAGCCAGGGAATGGAAGTGTAATTAAAGCAATTATCAGTATACATTCTATTTGCAAAGACTAGATGACTATTGCATGTTCAACCTCCTTAATTAAATTCAGCAAACAAGAAGTTAAGCTTTGCAAATGATAACTTGTTCTTAAGCCTTTTGGGGCAATAACCTAGTTGTCTTTCTAACAAATGTAGTTTCCTGGAGAGTTTGGCTTAACCTTTTGTTTGTTGAATATAATTTAAACACATTTTAGAGCCAAGATAAGTAGCTTCATTTTTATGGCAGGAACATATTTGGAAAGCAGTCCAGGTGATAAAATTCACAGCGAACTCTTCTGGGAAAACACTTTAAAATTTCCCTCTTGTCAGTTAAAGGACCTAACTGATGTCACTGGGTGGTGTCTTTGTAGGTTGTTTGTCCTCAGTTTCAATATGTTTCAGGAGGCACTAGTAGCAGCAGCAAATGCTTTATTATTCCCCCAGAAGTCGGGCTGTTGGAAAAGGGTCAGCACTCACCGTTCTTCCCAAAGAAGCAGAAAGCACCAGTTAAATAGCATATGGTAAAAATAGAGGAGTATGGCAATGGGTAAGAGATTAAGTCCTTTGGAAAGGAATGAGCTTAGAAGGGAAGAAGAAAAAGAAAGTATAATGTGATAGGTTGAGTTTGGGTGAGCAGAGAAGCAGCGCAAATACAGGGATATGCTAATAACTAAAGCATGGGTGAAGTGGGTTTCGAGGTGTTTTCCAAATAGCTTAGATTTTTTATCTTTTGAATGGTGGAGTTTCACCTTATAGACCTTAAACTCCTCTGCTCAAGATTAATAAGGCACTTTTTGCCTTAATATCTTAGTATTTATGTATAATTTGTCTTTTTAATGGAGAGATTCTTCCCACCTAGGTGAAGTAGTGGGCCAACTCCATTTTGCTGATGAGGGCAAAGTTTAACTAATTTGCCCCAGAGTCATGCATCCATAGGTGGAAGAACTTAAACTCAGGACATTCTAAAAAGTCTTACTCAAGAACTTAACTAAGTTTAACTTTGCAGATAATTAAACTCAATTCTTATGTTGTACATCTTTATTAAACAATTCATACTACCTTTGTCATTTTATAGAAAGGCAAATTTTAAATTATTACATATTTTCAAACAGAAATGTGTCTTATTCTTCATTAGTGTGTGTTTGTTTCTGTCTTAAGAGTCTTCTACTCCCAAATTTTACTATGAAAAAATTACATTTCCTGCTAGCATAAATACTGCTAAAAGGATAGTCATTGCTCAATAAACTGGTTAGCACAGATTCAACAGTTCTTCTCGGACTGCATTTGAACTCGTATGTTCAAAAAAACACTAGATTTAAGAATAGAATTGACTAGAGTGTGGCTATAATAGGCAATTGGGATAATATGTTCCAGAAAGCCATCTCTCCAAAGAAACAGTTGAAAGAACTGGGTGTGTTGACCCTGGTGAGGAAAGTAGGAAAGAGAAGCATAGTAATTGTTTTGAGATTATTTGAAGAACTCTCATAGAAAAGGGAGTGGTGCAGTTTTGAGTTGTTTCAGAATACAGAAATAGGCGGAGGTTAAAAGGAGGCAGATTTTGGCTTAAAGTAAAGATTTTACAAACAATTAGAACATTCTAACAATATAATGGGGTGCTTTGTAAGTTAGGGAAAATGGACAGGAACTCTTAATTGAACACCTTGTATTTTCCAGGCACTGGGCCATTTACACTGTAGAATAGCAAAAAGAAAAGATGAAATTCAAGAAGAGTCTGGCATGTTTTAGGTACCCAGTTAATGTTAGTTAGTTATCCTCCCTTCTATGAGTGTTTCTTATATATATATTCATAGCAATCCAATAACATCATCATTTATCTCACTGTTTTGCAGAAAAAGAGTCTGCCCAAAGTCCAACAGTAAGAAAGGGGGCAAAGCTAGACTTGAATCTACATCTCTCTATCCTCTAATCTCACATACATTCTACCATGCACTTTTCCCCTCTCCCACTTCAAACAAACAAACAGCACTGTGGAAACAGCCAAGTAAGACCAGGAAAGGGGGAATGGGATTTTGTGGGTTTCATAAAAGTTGTTTTTAGAAAATTCTAAAGTTCTTTAGTCTTTTTAACTCTTCCTTTTTCTTGGAGAATGATGTACTTGCCTAGGCAAGTGTGGGATGTGACTTCTAAAAAGATACTGACATTTCTAACCTTCCAAAGATAGGTTTAATGAGGTGATTGGGGGTAGGTGAATGTACTCTGGAATTGCTGCTTTACCCAAATGCTCCTTCCAGGTTTTCCTCTTTAACTTTCTGCATTTAAGGGAGTTTTTTTTTTTTTTTTCATAAGTTGTGTCCAAGAAGAATTTTGAGAGTTTTAATAAAGTGTGTTGTAGAAAATACTGGCATTGCTTCTGAATACACTGCTTATCTTTGTTAAATTTAATTTCTTTAGTCTTGAATGCTTGCTGCTTATTGGAGTCTTGTTAAAATGTTATGTTACTTGGCTGCTTTCTCTAGCATCTCAGCTTTAGATTTTATCTTGACTGAAGTTAGGTGCACATATTTCACTGACCTCTTGATAAACAGTTTTCCTTGTTAGATGATGTCAGGGGAAACATCTAGATCTACCCTCTGAGTTGCTTTTGGGAAATCTTACATGTAAGTTTCATAGCACTCTTGCCTGCACTGTGTCGTCTTCTTTCCTATCTAAAATATACCTGTTCATGACTCATTTATGCCACATTGCGTCTCTCAAATAGTTAATGCAAAAACAAAATCCCAAAGTTCTATACTCTCCAACTAATGCTGTGATCTGGGACAAATTTATTTAATTCTCATGAGTGTTCTGTTTTCTTTTTGCAAATGAAAATATTACCATTGAGGCAATATCATATAGCTTTCGTTGATGTTAAACTGTGTTCGTAATTGTCATATCCAAATGCAACTATATTCTTATTTTAATATTTTTATGGAAACATTTTATACATAAAAACATATTTTAAAGTTAAATTTAATATTACTACCACAAATGAAACTTCAGTATTGCCACCATAAGTATAAACTAATAAAATATCAATTTAGAGAAAATACCTGACTGCTAAAGACTTAGGTCCTGAGAGGCTTTCTTTGTTTATTTCTTTTTAGAAGAAAGAATAGCAAGAGTTAGAGATAGAGACACACCACTGAGGCTTTCTCTTTGATGTAATCAGAAGGAAGAACTTCCACACAATGTGATTCAGGGCTAGTTAATGTACTCCCTGTGTGTCTAAAATCACTTTTTATACCACCCTTTGGGAAGTATAGGACTCAGTTGTCTTCAATAACCCACATGTGGTCTTCACTTTTAGAGACCATGATCTGGAAAACTAATGTAATGAGGTTCTAACAGTTGGCGACTCAATGGATTTTTTATATTAGGTTTTCTGCATGAATTTTAGGTTCTAGGGAATTTTTCTGAAGGAGCAATGTCATTTCCAGCAGTCATCTGATTTTTTTTTTTTTTTGGAAAAGAAATGATTTTGGTGTCTGATAAATTTTTTATTTGATCTTAAAAAGATTCCTTAACTTTCACAGTCTCTTTCTTCTTTGAGATAGAACAATACAACACCCAAGAGGAGTCAAATGAAATTGTAAAGTGTGAAGAATCTACAAACATGTCTGACATACAATAGATAATCAGAATTATACTTCTTCTTATGAAGGACATGGTGGCACATGCCTGTAATCCCAGTGACTCAGAAGGCTGAAGGAGGAGGATCTTGAGTTCAAGGCTAGCCTCAGCAACTTAGTGAGGCCTTCAGCAATTTAGTGAGGCACTGTATCAAAATAAAAAATAAAAAACCATCTAGGGATGTAGCTCCATGGTAAAGCCCTGGGTTCAATCCCTACTGGGGCTCTGCTTTTATTTGTCTTAAATAATTGATATTTTTGTTTTGGTACTAAGGATTGAACTCAGGGGTATTTTACCACTGAGTTATATCCCAAAATCATTTTTTATTTTGAGGCAGTCTTGATGAATTGCTGAGGCTAGTTTTGAATTTGCAGTCTTCTTACCTCAACCTTCTGAGTTGCTGGAGTTATGGATGTGTACCATAACTAGATCATATTGGAGTTTCTCAGTGAGTGAAGTTTTATTTGAAACAAGGAGTTCTGCAGCTAAAATTTGCAACCTTCTAAAGTCAGTGGCAGCTGCTCCCTGTTGGGGGATGTTTTCTGGATTTCTGGGTAATGGAAGGAAACTTTTGTAGTCACCCACTACAGAGTTCACCAAGTCAGATCTGTGCAGGTCTCAATAGTCCAAGTTGCACTGTTGGAACCATTGGACACCATCAATTCATACTGGTCTCCAGCAACAAGTATTAGCACATGTGTCCAATCTTCTGTTTTCCTGATAACTTTGAGGTCTATGAAACAAATTGTTCACTATGAAGTTATCTTGAATCTTTCCTTTCTGAGAAGAGAATGGAATAAGGGACTGGGCTCCAGAATCTTATCTTTCTTAACCAAAGCACGATGACATGTCAGAAGTCATATTTCATCTTTGGTATTTGTTTTTTTTTTAATATTTATTTTTTAGTTGTAGGTGGACACAATATCTTTATTTTTTTATTTTTATGTGGTGCTGAGGATCGAACCCAGTGCCTCTTGCGTGCTAGGCGAGCATGCTACCACTGCGCCATAATCCCAGCCCCTCATCTTTGGTATTTGTTTAATCTCTTTAGTTATTTTCTGATTCTGTCAGTATGATTCTGTCAACTTTAGGAAGAAAAATGTAAATGAAAGATTAACCACAAGCAGAAACAACCAACCTAAGTGAAGAAAGTTCTTTACTCTCTTTACTCATCAGTGTGTTCTCAGTTTATTAAAAGAAATGGAAACTTTTCATTTTAAACTTTGCCTCAAGCATAGATAATCATTGTATATATAGTGATAATTTTTCTCTATACATATTTCTGTATAGACATAATCCACATTTTCTTATAAACAAAATGAATTCAAAGTGAATTAGGAGGAATATAATTTAATTTAAATTATTACTTTAAAATGTATAGAGTATTATTGATTTATTTTATTCCTTATTTTCAAAACCAGTAAAAATATGCCATAAAGACACATATTCCCAATAGGTTAACTTTGAACAGTACATTCTGTAAAAAGCCAGGTATTGTGTTAACTGCTAGGGGACCAGTTCTTTTTTAACCTTGAAGAACTCAATGCAGTAGGAAGAATAGAAATCAATCAGAATATTACAATGTGAATCAAGTCTAAACAAACAGAAGTGCGAACAAAATGTCTGGGGAACATGACATTGGGCTAGGAACAATCCACAAACCAGACAGCAGAGTAGGCTATACAGCCTATTTCTAGTACAAAGGAAACCACTCTTTGTTTAACTGGTTTTGGTTGACTAATTCCTTCCCAATTCTGAAGAGCCACTCAGAGCTAGAAATAAACAATAATTTTTCTCTAAGCAACATTATTCATTTCTGTTTCGTATCATACAGAAAAGACAACATGTATTTAAATATTCTACTCTTACAAAATATAAAGTTTATTCACAAAATGGCTGCACTTAAAAGACTTCGCAAATGTTTAAGAAAAGTTTTCTTTTAAGTCATGTTTAAATATTATTTTCATAATAGAAATATCTATTTGATTGAAGAAGTAGAAGAGAAGCATTATAAAAAATGTAATCAAACTCCAGGCTGTGTAAGAAAAAAAACACTCATCCTTCCTATTCGATCACCTGCTCTATTTTCTCTGCAACTCAGAAATACTTTTGAAAGTTGGTGTATATCATTTTGGAATTATTTTTTATTTTCTGTTATAAAAGAGGAAAAGAGTTTGATTAAAATACAGAAATGCACAGGATTTTGAAGACTAAGAAAATACCTTATTAATTTTTATATCAGTTGCATATGCAATAGATAAAATTTTAGATAAATGTATGTGTTTAAATAACTACATAATATTTTAGAAGGAACATTTATAAACATAAGAGAAATTAGAGGAAAAATGCTCCCTTGGAAAAGAGAATTTTATTTTAAAAGCCTAAATTATTCCTGGAGATAATTGGTTATCTATTAGAGGAAAAAAAATAACTAAAGAGATTAAACAAATACCAAAGTTATTTTCAAGCTATCAGTGTCTTACAGTCAAAGGGGTTGAATGAAATAAAATGTCCTAAGGTTAGTTTAATTGAAAAAAATTTGATTGTAGAAGCAAACTGATCAGATTTTTTACCAGCACAAAGAAGATGCTAGCAATTCAATAGATGCATAAGTTTTTAAAAACAAAAACAACTTCACTCACAGGGGGTAAGGAGGAGGGTCATAAATGATGAAAATGGCCAATAGTGAAGAGCAAAGATACATTTTTAAAGAAAGACATGTTTAATCTCCCTTGACTAAGACTAAATCTAGATAAACAAATAGTGATTAAAATTGACTAACCCACACATCTCATACACAACAACAGTAAAACGTCAGCAGATTTTGAAATAAGATGATTAGCAATGCAAATATATCTACCTGTGTCTTACAATAAGCAGAATAAACAAAAATCAGAACCTCCTGAGAATAGCAGCCCTCCAGAATTCTGCTCTAATGACTGTTAAGGACTGGAGACCTAGTTATGTAAATGCTTAAAAGGTTCTTCGCATTTGCTCTTTTCCTTAAACCCACTCAAGCGAAGTGATTTATTCTTCCTTTGGCCTCCATCACTCTTAGTATTCAGTTCAAATTCATTTCTCATACCATATTGCAACTGTATATGCACTTGGCTATGCCCTTCAAGTTCAGTATTATGAACTATAACTTATTTGTCTTCCCATCCTCCACCTGAGCATTGTGCCTGGCACATAGTGGGCATTTACAATTTATGAAATAGATGTACTCTAACTGTATAAAGAGCACTCCTATAAATATTTACATGGACACATTGCAGTGATGCAAACTATCAGTGAGAATAACAGAATTAAGACTATACCATCTGATCATTATATAAGAATAAGAAAAATAGTTATATTTTCCTGCATTAGGTGTAGTGATAAGGGAGAATAATTTGGCTTCAAATATTATAGCAGCATCTTGGGCTCAGTACTAGGCATGGAAATAGGCTTAACTCTCTATTCTCTATCACCTTATCCTCTCACTTTTGGATGCTGCTTTTTCTTATAATAAATGCTAATGTCTATAATTGAGGCCAGACTAAGGTCCATCAATGTAACAAACCATTAGATGAAAACAGTCATCCTGTCAATTAGATCTATTTCAGGCAGTCAAATTACCATGGAGCTACACATACACAGACACACACATCAAATCAAAACAGAAACAATAATATCCTAATACTCAGTAATGACTGTAAGACCATTGATACATAATCTCTTGCCAGCAGTTCTCTTTAAGTTGGAAATAATCATCCAATCTCTGTTGAAAGGCTGTTTTGAAGCTACAGCATATGTATGATTCATCTTCCTACCTATATGCAGAGATTTGCTAGAGGTTGGTATCTACACATCACTTTTATCTTAAAAACAGTTTTAGCAGGCTGCAGGTATCTCATCAACTGTATATAGCCCCTCTAATCCCTGCCAGCCCTAGTGTAAATGATTTTTTTTTTTGACACCGGGTATGGAACTCAGGGGTCTTTAATCACTGAGCCATATCCCCAGACTAGATCTTTTTATTTTTTTATTTTGAGACAAAGTCTCACTAAGTTTCTGAGACTGGCTTCAAACTTGTGATCTTCCTGCCTCAGCCTCCTGAGTCACTGGAATTAAAAGCTTGAGCCACTATGCTCAACCTTAGTGTAGATAATTTATGAAAGGGAAACCAAAAACAAAACAAAGAAAAAAATGCAGGGGGAAGGGGCTTAAACATGTAATTAGATAACGTATCCCCCCAAAATTTTTTCCTTAAACAAAGCTATGTAGAGTTGACTTCTAAAATGTTAAAATTCTAAATTGGCATTGCCATATAATCATATCTAAGGATTTATGATAAGGTAGAACTTGTTGGAAAACAAAACAAATATATATTTATGCCTTGGGAGAAATTATTGTTTCCCATCTATGGCTGGTTGAAGATATATCACTAATTGTTCCTTGCTATGAAGGCCATCAAAATAATTCCTTGGCAAGGCCTTCCTCACTATTGGTTATTCAAAAGGCCCATTCATCCATTGCAGTATTGTAAATTGAGGATAATTGTTATTTTACTATTTAAGAGAAGATTGATAGATAATTTTTTATTATTAAAATTTTCTTATAACTAGATGGCATATAACTTACTATCTAGTACTATTAAATATATTCTCATATCTAAAAATGAATTTTATGGCTAAATATTTCCTTAAGCAGCAGCTTTTAAAAATTTTTTTCTATATTCTTATTGGTGCATTATAATCATACATAATGGTGGAATTTTTGTTACATAGTCATAATGCACGCAATATAACTGTATAATTTGGCCAATATCATTCCCTGGTATTTCTCCTTTCCCTCACCACCTCTTTCCCTCTGCTCCCTTTCTTCTACTCTACTAATTTCCCTTCAGTTTTCTTGAGATTTCTCCTGTACCTCCCACCTTTCTTTTCCTTTTTCTTCTCTGACTTTCACATAGGAGTTAAATCATATAACCCTTGACTTATTGAATTTGGCCTGTTTTGCTTAACATAATGTTCTCAAGTTCCATCCATTTTCCTGCAAGACATAATTTCATTCTCATTATGGCTAAATAAAACTTTATTTTGTATATACACTACGTTTTTTTTATCTATTTATA
Source organism: Xerus rutilus (assembly GCA_028644305.1). NCBI lineage: Eukaryota > Metazoa > Chordata > Mammalia > Rodentia > Sciuridae > Xerus > Xerus rutilus. The sequence goes on along the minus strand of CM053402.1, from coordinate 138,413,968 downwards.
TTTATCTGCTGACAGACACGTAAACTGTTTCCATGTTTGGCTATTGTAAATTGTGCTGCTATAAACACAGTTATGCATATATCACTATAGTATGATGACTTTAATTCTTCAGGATAAATACTGGGCAATAATATAGCTGGATCATATTCCAAGTTCTTCGAGGAACCTCTATACTGATTTCCATAGTGGTTGTACTAATTTACAATCCCACCAACAGTGTAGAAGTGTTCCATTTCTTCAGCATTTATTATTGTTTATATTCTTGATGGCTGTTATTCTAACTGGAATGAGATAAATATGAACATGCATAGCCCAATATTTTTAAGTATGTGCAGGCAGTTATAAGAGTAGTGTAGTAGATGGTAGAATGCAGTTGTTCACTCTATTTCCATTTTTTTCTTTTATTTCTGCATCATTCCTGGATAAATAATAAGAGTCATTAGTTGTGCATTTAAACCATTTCTATGATAGCAGTCTTATAAGAGTGAGCTTTATTTCAATTCAAGACCAAATTGTAACATTCAGCTTAGTTTTATTGAGTATCTTCCAAATTCACTTACACATCACATTATAAGTAAGCATTATATAATATCCCTGATGTTGGAAAAGAAAATAAAAATTTGTTTTTCCATATCATCCCTCAAGGGGCTGACAGGTCTTTAAAAACCAACAACCCATTTCTAATTGCTTATAAAACAACTGACTCTCACCAAAGTGTTTGTAGGTTTGTGTTTTTTTAAGGGGGGAGTACATCAAAGCTCTGTCAATGAACTGCATGCAGTGGTAGTAATAAGCCCTAGATTTACCTTCGGTTTGCCATTGATGTCTTTTAAAGGTAGTATTTGTCTCAAATCTGGCTGCACTGTCTTTCCCTCTACAAAATGTATCAGCAACATTTCTTTCTGGAACCTGGAAGAAAAATTCCATTTTAGATGTAAAGTGAGGACTGGATTGACTCCATATATTTGAGCTTGAAATTCTTACAAATTGGGGTACATTCTCTTTATGAAATAGAATCTAAACAAGTTACAGTGTTTTGAAAGTGGCCTCTGGATAAGGGAGCCCTGAAGCTTAAGCTTCATTAGTTCCAAGGTATTCCACCTTTGTGTAAACACCATGGTGCTGGCTGAGGCAATTCCGTTGCCTGCCATTGTCAGTGGCTCTTCTGAAATCTCAGTAATACTCCTCTACTATTTCCATAAAGTACCTAACTATATTCACAATTGTATATGTGTCCCAAAGCAATATAGCTATTGTAAAAGGAGGATGTTTGTAATTTTACTATTGAGAGAACGTTGATACATACCTTTTATTATTATAAATGTCTTATAACTAGATGGCCTGTAACTTACTATTTAGTACTATAAACTATAAAATATATTCTCAGATACATACATATTTTAGTCAGCTTTTTTGTTGCTGTGACTAAAAGACCCAACAAGAACAATTTTAGAGGAGGAAACGTTTATTTGGGGCCTCATGGTTTCAGAGGTCTTGGTCCATAGACAGCTGGCTCTATTCCTCAGGACTAGAGGTGAAGCTTAACATCATGGTAAAGAATGTGGCAGAGGGAAGCAGCTTCAGACATGGCCACCATGAAGCAGAGAGAGACTCACCAGATACAAAATATATACCCCAAAGGCACACCCTCCCCCGAATGACCCATCTCTTCCAGCCACACCCTTCGGTTACACTTAGTTAATTCCTATCAGGAGATTCATTCACTGGTTGGGTTAAAGCTCTCATAACCCAATCATTCATTTCACTCTGAATGTTCTTACAGTTTTTTGGGGGACACCTCACATCCAAACCGTAACAATATACAAATTAGACAACTTTCCTTAACCCCATATATATCTCTGGTCCACTCCTATCTCCTTATGTTTTAGAAGTCAAGCTTCCAGACGGTGTTTATATGCATTGTCTTCTCATTAATGCTCACTGTCTAGTATAGCTTTTACTTTTTAAACTCTGTAAACAAGCTCTTACTAAGGTTACCAATTTATATTCTGTGCTAATTCCAAAGGCCATTTTCCAGTCATTATCTTTGTGCCATTTTATGCTGCTAACCATTTCTTCTTTCTTAAACCTTTTAGATATCCTAAAACTTATCTTTCCTGGTTACTTCCCAGTTACTTGTATCTTCCTTCCTACTTTATTTCATTAGCCATTCTTCTCTGCATTACCACTTAAATATTAATAGCAGAATATATTTAATCTTTCCCTTTCATTATTAAAATGCATGTTTTTCTGTATAATTTTTCTCTGCCAAATCTATCTCTTAATGCAATTTTTTGGAATATCTGAATGTCTTAGCTAACCTTCATAATTTGGTTAATAACTTTCTTTCATCCATCTATTTACCACTATTCAGCCAGGGATCCTGAATTTTATTCAAATCAGTTTTGTTGCTAAAAAAGTATTATTTTCCTAAAGTGGTCTTCTTTTGTTAATCCCTTCTTCATTTATTTTAGACCTAGACCTAGTATTCTTTCACTAGAAACTCCACAGAGACATTCTATGACTTCCTAAATTGTGAAGATTTTTTTTCTCTCTCCCTTCTACAATGACCTGTGCATACTTTTATTGTAATGATCAAGTGATGACTATCTTGTGGCAACATTTATCTTTCATCTCTTTATCACCAATTTTTATCAAAATGCCTTGTTAGTATGTATTGAATAATTATCTGTTAAATTTCTTTATTAATCTATATCAATATGGAATACAACTGCCCAAATTTTAACCATAATAACTTCTGCTTTGATTTATTATTTTTTTCTTAACCATTAACTCAGTGAAAGGAGAAAAAGATAGATATTAGTTTATTAGCTTTCCATCAGTTTAACAAAATACCTGAGATAAACAACAGACAGGGAGGAAAGGTTAATTTGGACTTATTCCCTTAGTTCATCTTCCCTTAGTTCTGTTGCTATGGGCCTGTAGTAACATAGTACATCATGGCAGGAGCACATTGCAGAAGAGACTTTTACCAACCAGGAAGCAAAGATATAAGGATCCAGATCCTAATAACTCCTTTAAGGGTATGCCCCAGTGACCTGGCTTTCTTCCACTAGGCCCTACCTCCTGAAGGTTCTACCATTTCCCAGTAGCAGTATGGGACTGGAGACCAAGTCTTTAGCTCATGAGCCTTTGATGGACATTGCAAATCGAAACTGTAACAATTATAAATAACAATAATGGGAGAAATAGAGATAGAATTAAAGGAGAAGAGAAGTAGGCAAAAGGGTGGTTTGTTGTTGAATAGGAAAATATTTAAGATTCCAGCTGAATAAAATCCTACAAACATTTTTTTTTTTGTCTGGCTCCCTGGTTTCTCTGGGCTTCTTGATCCCACATTTCCTTATCTTCCTCTGACTTACCAGTTGTCCTTGTTTTCCAAGGACTAAGCAGATAATTCAAACCAGAGATTTGTTTTGTATAATGTTAAATTATGAGCCAGAAACTAGCAGCAATAAAATGTTTAATGTGAAAAGGTTAGTGCATTTTAAAGAATGAATGAAATGTGAGCTATGTGAGTTTCCATGGGTTACTCATCTAAATAAACTTGAGGAAGCCTGGGACCTACAATAAGCCCAATTTTACTTTACTTTGAAGAACATTATGGTCCTGTAAGCTCTGTTCTCATCACTGAGATGAGGACATCTAATGCCTAACTAATAAATAACATATGAGATCTGTTATTTAATATTCTCATCAAGTTCTCTTAGGATGCCTTGACGTTACATTGGCATTTTCTTTTATTTTTCTTTCTATTTCAACTTTCAACTTGTTATTTGACTTGAATAAAATCTACATAATTTTCAGTCTACTAACGTTTTAAAATCTAGGATTTTCTAAACATTTTGTTCTCAGGTTTGGCTTCCTCCATACCATGTTGTTAACTGACCTCTTATACCCTTTTTCTTCAAAACATGTCCAAACCTGAACTCCTTTCTCTGAAGCATAACTCTCATTTTCCTTTTCTAAATTAATTTTTTTCAAGCTGTTGGAAAAAATTCCAACATCATGTGCTGTTGGAATCTTCTTTTTCCCTTCTCCTTGCATTTTTCCAATTTTGTCAAAATATTAGGACATGTGGGACATAGCTCTGGTTTCTCATTGTGAAATTCTTCCCATTAGATATAAAGCTAGCTTACTTTTGAAAAATTTAGTCATAAATATTCTGCATTTTGACATGCTGATTCAAATTAAAACTGCATTAGTAATTGTCATAGCTTTTTATCTTTCCTTTGATTTGTATCACAGGACTATTAATACTCTGTTGCTTTTTATATCTCCCTTACACATATTTCCAAAACATTTATATAACTTGGATGCTTTCTCTAGGGTTTTATGCAAACTTTGTGAATTTTGTTAGACTCCTAGAACTTTCTGAAATTACTCATCAAAAATTAGCACCTCCATTATGAATTCTTTGGAAATAAATCCCAGGAGAAAGCTTGGCATATAGCAAACCAGCTAAGAACAAGTTTAATAAAATCAGTGTAGTAAGTGAGAGAATAACACACAAGAGCTGTTTTGATAACAGCAGGCCTCTGGTGCATAGAATAACATGAAGCCAAATGCCAATTGCTTAAAAATATCTCAGGTTAGAACTCAGGAAGTGCCTGGTGACTTTTTTCTCAGACCACTTCTTATAATGGAGCAATCAAGGTGACATATGCAGTGAGGTGTTGGGAGTGCTCCAAGACAAAGATGATCCCTCTTCCCTGGCACCAGGACCTATGGTGTTCATCTTAAAAGAAACAAGGTATCTGTGAGAAACTTGGTAATTGTTCAGGAAAATTTCCTGTAGCTTTATACCTTCTCTCCTGATTTGTTTTAAAGAAAGTAAAACACCCAACAATGCATTTATTTCACAAACATTTAAAGTTAATGATTAACCTACATGATAATGATAAAGTATGAAGCGATTTTCCAACTTGTGAGTACTACCCGCTTTCCTTTCTGTATGGAAAATCTCCACAGCGGGTAGTTGAACAACCTGAGGTGGCCAGACATATTAAATATCCTAGAGGTTGTTGCTGTAGAATTTCCCTTTGTTTCACTTATGACAAAGTTTATACATTATGTTATAAAATTATTATCACTTGTAAGAAAACTTCATTCCACATTTATAACCTATTCAATCATTCAAGCAACAAGTATACCCTACTATATTAGCCATGGAGGTATTATGCATGCTGTTAGTTAAGTTCAAATATATTTAAATGAATTTTAAAATGATCTTCCTAGAAATAGTATGGTTTCTGTCAACCTCATGTCTTTACCTCTGATCAATGAAGTCATAGATCAGAAAAAAATATTAGAATGACTATTTCTCTCTTCAAAAATTTTCCCCATATGTTTTCATGAATGTGAACTACATAATAGAGAAAAATGTTGCTATAAATCCAATTTCCACTAAACAAAAATTATTTTTTTATGTTTCTAAGATTAACTTGTGAGTACTGAGAAAGAACAGTATTCAACAAGGCAGTGTAATATCTGATGTGTAAATAAAACTCCTTTCTTCTTTGTGAATAGTTTCTCTGTCCTATTCTACAATTCTAATAACGATGTACAATTCTCTAATGGCATTTAAATTGAACCACTTAACATGTTCTTCACAAAATATGTGAAAATTATGTACACACAATGATCATAATTAGACGGTTTTAGGAAAAAAATGTGTTTCCCATAGGACATCACTAATAACTCTCCACCTGTGACCTAGAGTTGTAATTGTTTTCCCAAGGTCACAGAGGTTCCTCAAATGAAGTGGAACTGGAAAGAATATCACGTGTGGGACCCTCATACAATTAGGGAGTGAGAAAGCATGAGAGGGATGAGACTTGGCATGCCAATATTCTTTTACTAGTATAGAGTGCGAGACCATAGTCTGGGGTTCTTAGTAGATCATTTAATACATTTTGCTTTACTTAATTAACTTTTAAAATATGATTTAAAATTGTTTTCTTGTTACAAAGTAAATCAAATTTTGTTGGGGGCAGGCTCTCTGGGCCTGGGAGCTGCCCCGCCCTTTCGAGATGGCAACCTGGCTATATGCCAGAAACTTGCAGTAAACAAGTGGACAACTTAAGGAAGTGCACAGCATTGGCTGGCGGTAACGTTACTGTGCATGCTTGGCTCGGCAACGCCTACTCTGATACACACCTGTATTCTGCTCACGCATTCCCCTCGTGCTTGATAACGCTATTCCTTCTGATTGGTTGTAACTCTGCTCGGTAATACTTCCTGCTGTATGAAAAGGATTATAGAAAGAGGCTGGGGGGAGAACAGGGAGAACAAAAGAGAACTAAGGAAGGCAAGAAGAGAGCTCAACAAAAATAAAGATTGCTTTCTGAGAGTAACGGCGTGGTTATTGTCTCCTGCCAGCAGGCGACGATAAAATTTATTTAAAAAGTGGGCAAATGAAAAGACAAAATAATTTTTAAAAATCACTTCTACTCCTCCAATTTAAATTTAGCAACTGTTAATATTTTGTTTACTATTTTTCAGTCTTTTTAAAATGCATACATTTATGGATAGTTTGGGCATGGCTTTTGGATTTTAACAAATTTTTGGTTCAATGTTTTTTAATAACCTGTCCATTCCCCCTTTCAGGTAGTCTACTTACTCTCAACTGGAGATAGTATTTCACCATATAGGGGCCATGTGAAATGGCATAGGAACCATTGGTGGTGGTAGGGGTTAGTGGTTATAGTACTGCTCACCATACTTTGCCCCACCTCAGTCCCTGATGGTTCCCTCTGGTTCTATGAATCTCTAAGAATGAATCTCTAAAATGAATCTCTAAGAAAAAGCCAGTGAGTGTGAATGTGGGTAATTGCTTAACCATCTGAGCCCTGGGGGAAGCAAGGCTGAATTCAGAATTTAATTCAGGTTAAGATAAGTTAAATTTATTTCAAAAAGAAATTGTAATTACATACTTGAATTTTGGAAAGAGAGTTGAACCTGCCACATCATCTGGCATAATCTTAATCTATTTCTCTGTCCCCTCTTTATGTTTTATACTTCTTTACCTCATTGTTTTCTGCTTCCTTTTCCCTTTCTGCACCCCAAGAAAAGCACATTGCTCTTTTGTGTTCTCTTTTTCTTTGTTTTAGACACTTAAAAACACTTAAAAACATTTTGAATGCTAATGTCTTTATCAGCTTTAGGAGGAAAAATAGTTATGAACTCCTGAGAACTGAATATCTGATTTTAAAGTTGTTATTAAACACATCAAAAGGGTGGGGATGCCCAAGAAAACATAAGACAGACGTGGTATTAATTTTGGGCAGGATTGTCAGAAGAGAGAAATATTGCACATGCCATCATATTAGTTCAATGTTAACTATTGGAATAAATCATTGAAAATTATGAAAAGAAGAGAGGAAACAAAGCCCGAGAATCAGTATTACCTTATAATAAATCATTCTTTTAATAATCATTCAGTTGAGATGCTGGTGAAAGCACTGTACCTTCATGAGACACTTTAAAAACACACATATACCTACATCTGGGATGGACTGACACCAGTTTTATATCAGGATCTCTGGGGATATGTCTCCTGTACCGGTGTCTGTTCTTTTGTTTCTAAGATTTGAATATATTATAAAAAGCACTGAGGACTGAGAACTGAGGCACATGCCTGTTTTGGTGAGCTCCCAGTCAATATTTCAAGGACAGAGGAAGAGAATCCATTTTGGGGAATTAAAAGCACTGGCGTTGGCTTTCAAGTTTAGCTGCTTCTACAAGGTAGACCAGCTTGACTTCACAATGATTCAATCTCCAGGGAGCTATAGAGGCTGTTGACAGCTGGGAACCTCTGGGGAAATAGAGGAGTAGAAGTTTCTATCTTGGGTGTAACGCAGAATTACTAAAATTGTTACATGTCAAAGAGATTTCAAGAAATATAGTGTAACAGGCATTGAATAGCTGATGTAATAGCCATGATTACAAATAATGGGTTTATAACTTTAATATTTCTTTTAAATTGCATCGTATTTTGTTTAAGTTTCTCGAAGGGTATTATCTTTAGAGAAGTTTTCATAGGATGCATTTTCAGTAAAGTAAATCAATGTGCCATTTCTTTTGGATTGACTGGCTATTAACCAGGCCTTGTGTTCTAATGACATCATTCCTCTGAGTGCAGGTTCTGAAACACTGACGGCTGTAAATAGGGCTAACCCATCTGACCAGGAAAAGTATAGCTTAAACACTCACATTTAAATATTCTGAAGATAGAAAACTTATTAGAGAAGACCTGGTAGAAGTTTTATAAGCAGATCTCCTACTAAGTTGCTCTAAGAAACTTGTTCTTCTCAGGGAAGAGATTTCAAAACAATTAAAATAAGCATGAACTATGTAAGATTCGCCTGGCACATAACATAGCTAAAACAAATAAACAGAAAAGCAAAGATGGTATTTCTTAAAATTAAAAATGGGCAGTTCAGCCAGGAATGCAAAAAGTAACCAATCCCCAGCACAAAACTATTTACTGGAATTTTCTTCTTCAATGTGTGAAAAATAATCCTCAAACCTTCATTTGATTCATATACTTCGTAACTATAAATTCATTAAAAATGTGTACTATTTAGTCATGAGAAATAGGGCTTTTTAAATTAATATAAAATGTTAAATCAATTCAGTATATTTTGCCTTCTAATTTTTTATACTAATTTATTTTTCTATTTGATTTTGTGAAGTATTGCTAAAATTAATGCTCATGCAAATTAGTTGTAGGAAATGGAACTGGTTTTATTATTTTAATTTTAAGAATTTTGTTTTTAATTAGATTCAGGAGTATAATGAAACTATTTTTGTTGTTGTTGTTGTCTTTTAGATTTTTGCTTTTGTTTTGTTTTCCTGAACTTGAATCATTGATAGTATGTAACAGCTGCTTATGATTTCTTATGATTATACTGAAAGTCCGAGAAAAAGCATCTGAACTTAAATAAGATTGTAATACACTATTATTGGGCAATTGCTTGTTATAAGTCTATTTGTTAGTACAGAATTACTTGAAACATGCCACAATCCTAGCTGGTCCCTTGTGTTTGAGCAAAAAGTAGTAGTAAATAATTTATTGGAAGGAAATGTTCCTGTTTGATTTTTTTTTAAAGCAAAAGCTTGCTAATCAACCACACATTTAAATTTAAAATAGACTAATAGATTTATCAGGGAATAGTTTATTCTATGGTCCTCATTCAAATGAATTAAACTGGTATCATAAATGTTGCTGATATATTAGCATTTAACATAATTGTTGGTATATAACCCTTTTCTTTCTTGTTTTGAACTCAGATGCCTAATAATACTATATAAAAATGAATCTGCATTTTCATAGATTTATGCAACAGATATTTGTGAAGTCATTCCAATGTACCACATATACTGTTCATGACTGCAAATGAATGTGACCCAAATAGCCAGTTTCCCTACTCACAAGCAGCTCAAATTCCAGGAGAAGGTGAGGAGATCCAGAAAACAAAGAAACAAGCAAAGATCTAGAGCTGCAAGTGCCATGCAAAGAACTGAAATAGAAGGAATGGAGTTAATGGTTGTAGCTAATTAGTTTGAAGGTCCAGGAAAGGCCTTTGGAAGGTCAGATTTAAGGTGTGACCCGACAGGCAAGCAGGAAGGAAATATTTGTCTGAAGATGTGAAGAACAGTCCATACTGAGTAGCTCATATGCAAGCCCTGAGCCAGGATCAAGCTTGGCTTTGGGCAGGAGAGGTAGTGAAGGGGAATTTTAATTTGGGTGTGGATTTTATAAGAAGGTCAGAAAACCTTAAGATATTATGGCAAGAAAGGAAAACAATTGGATTTATGCTTTGAAAGATAATTCTGGTTTATATGAATGGACTGAAGAGGGGCAGGGATTGAGGAAGGACATCATTTCAATAATGATGAGAGAAGTGGTGGTTACTCAGATGTGTGAAATTATAATTATCAAAGAAATCTGGTCAAATGTCTGGAAAAACAGAAGCATATTTCTAGAATATTCTAGGAAACCACCCTGAACTACATTGTTGATTCCAACTATATTTTTCATTTCCTTTCTTAGAAATCTAGTGCTTTAGGTCAAATGAATAATTTAATAAATTTACAAAGAGAAACAAAAAATTGGGGAATTTTTAGGAAACTATATTTTTTTAATATTAGCAATTTTAGTTCCCTCTTACATAAAGTAAGAGTTTTATGTTATTAGATCACCTCCGGGTCATCTTGTGTTTATGCACTGGACAAAGGCAATAAAAAGTTTAAAGACAAGAGAGAAAAATCTGTGTGGAATGGAGGAATCAGAAACGACCTTTATGAAGAAGTGAACTTGAACTTGAACTTTGAAATATTTTTAAGAACCAGAATAGTTTTTGTTTGTGAAACAATATATAAAATAAACACTTCATCATCTTTACCCTTTTCCACCAAATCCATCTTGGGAAAAAAAAAAAAAAAGAAATCCTGTTATCCTGGTCTTCTGATATGGTACTTTGATTGATTAGATTGTTAAAATCTTTTAGACTTGAGTTATTTACTTTTTCCAGAAAAAGCATGCAATCCTTGATTTTAGGAAAATAAGAATCCATTTGGTAGCTAAATACTGTATACAACATGATTGTCATAAAAGAGAAAAATTTTAAAGCCAAATAAATTTTCTGGCATGGCACACAGCTAAACAACCTGGTTAGCAAGTGCAAACAGAGTGCTATTGAAGAAGTTGTTATAAGGAGTAAGTTCCTCAGCAGCTCAAAAAGTTCTCTGGACACCAGACATAGGAACTGATTGCACCGCCCCTGCACTCTTAAGGAGCTCACACAACACTGCAGTCTTCCTAAATAATAATCTACAAATGTTTTTAAAGGAGAATAATTTTACTATTGCATTTTATGTGTTACATCCTCTTCTAAACACTTCTAATAACTTCCCCCTTCCCCACCAAACTGGATTTTCTAGGGCTAGAGATATTTCCATTGGCTCAACAACCACCAATCTATTTTCTCATTGGAAAATTGTTATCATCAATATGCCCTAACAATATTTGATATTGATATTGATGACAAATTTGATATTGGTAACAATATCAATTGATTGATATTTGATTTTGATAAGAAAAATTGCATTCTATTAATATGCACTAACAATAATTGAATTCCATGCATTGTTTTATTCAAAGTATATAGTGTAACTTTTAGTGTTTATAGATTAAATATCTTCTCCTGTATTTTATGTGTGGAACTTGACATCAATTAAATATTATTTAAGTAGAAAATTTAAGGAGAAAATTTTATTTTAGACTTTTTCTTCATGGCATCACAAAAGTAGACACATCAGAGTGTTATCCAATGTGTATGCTGTAAATTCATTGAACTCAACTAGAAAATTATTCTTAACATTGTCAATACTTTTAGTTATAAAAATAATATTTTATACAAGTAAATAAAAGATATTCCAGAAAAAAGGTTCTATAGGAAAGATAGGAGCTCTTAGTAAAAAATGGGCAATAAGATTATTTTCCTTAAGAAGTTTATTTGACCACATTATGTTCTGGATTATTATGTCCTCACTACATTTTCAAGCAAATATTCTTAAAATAAAGGATCCTGTTGAGCTATTTAAACCAACCTGCTCATAATTCAGATACTAAAAGCTCTTTCTGCTAGCCATTTAGCTAGTTCCTATGAACCAGGTGCCTTTTTGTTAGATTTCAAAGTTCTCTATCAGAACTACCATGTTTATTGCTGGCTCCATGGCAGTGGTGTTTCTTGAGGTGGACCTGTACCAGCAGAGAGAAGTTGGTAATTGGACTTCTGAAACTCTTAGACCTCATTCAGAAACTGCCAGCCAAGGTTTCAATCTTCTTTCTACCATTCACTGTTTCTGTAGCATATGAAAGTTCACAGCACATCCCTGTTTCTGTTCCACCTCCTGACATGGTTAGTGCATTTGATGGGATATATTAATATATCCTTTGCATAATCCATTTGTCCAGGAGTGTTGTTATATCTTTAAAATCCATGTCTCCCTTCCAAAACCATAATCATCTGGCCTTCTTTAATGTGATTTATAATTCCACTCATAACAATATAAATGAAGATGATGACTGTAAAAGAACACTTCTATTTATTGAAGTGTTCAAAGATACACAGTTCAACAATACTTTTAGGTGCTGTTGCTTGATTTGTTCTTTATCTGTTAAAGCCAGATAAAGAGTTTAGTTTCCTTGATGGCCTTTTCCTGCCAGGTTCTAGTTAGATGGGGCAGCCTCCACCTGTTCTTGGGCTAAGGTAAGAGAGTTGATATATAAAAACAATATGTACAAATAAGAATAATATTACCAAACTACAGTTTTGAGAACTTAGTGCCAAGCACCCTATCTGATGCTATACACATTATTTCCTTTGTCTCTCATAATAATTCTAGGAAATTTTTTTTTGTTTTACTCTCTATATTAAACATAAGAAGGAACTGAAGTTTAGAGAGGCTAAATAAATTGCCCAAAGCCACAAATAAATGGTAAAGCTAGGATTCTGACTCTTAACTATTATTAAAAGGTAACCATGGCAGCTTCCTTGTCTTAAAAAAATGTAGAATGTTATAAGAATCTAGCTCTTACTAATTGCAAGAGCTTGTTTTATAGATCAGGAAAGGTAATGCAAATGTCTAAACAGATCTAAGACGAGGAACCTTGTCTCCTGGCCTCTTGTTTGTACCTCTTTTCACTAGAGTGCAAATTTTCACCTCTCAAGCTGTTTGGACTTTGTAGAGTGCTGTGCTGCTGGAACTGTCACAGAGAAACCCAGCAGGGTGAGGATTGTTAATAGATTTTATTAATTCACCAAACATTTGTTAAGCACTTACTATGTGCCAGGAACCATGATGTGACATGGAAACAAAGACTGATGACAGCATTGTAACTATAAGAAGGTAGTTGGGAAATTGGTGTCATTAGTAAAGTTATTATAGATAATACTCAATCGTTTGTATAAATTTATGTATACAGATAGTTTACTCATGGCAGTAAAAATAATTTTGTATTTCTGGGTTTATTTGCTTTGTTTCTGAAAATGTTCTTTTGTCTCTAAGCCACATAGAAAACAATATGGCACATTATTATGGAACAAAGGGAATTTTTGGATGGCCTTTCGTGGCATTTTTGTGTATGTGTGAATGCCACAAGAGATCAATGTCTTGCTTACAGACACCATTCTTGTATTGTACATAATGATGGACAAATGTTTCATATCACTGATGCATGTACAAACACGTCTTTCCTGGAGAATAAAAATTGATGTGACTGTCCTGTGACAGATGTTAGAATTAGGGGGCATCATCAGTACCAGGCCCTGTTTGAGACTGAAGCCTCCCAGTAACTTTTTCTAGAATGCAAAAAGATTATTTGGCTTCTGCACTCCAGCCTTCTGTCTTCACAAAAGGTATTCTCTTACACAGAAACTCTGCATCAGGCTTAAAGAATCTCCTCAGATTATTCTTCCTACCATCTCTTTTCTTCAAAATTTTTGAGTTGGAAGAGAAGGTTAAGTTGTTGCTTACTTCATTTTTCCTTATCCGTCTTTTTCTATTTGTTCTGATACAAAGTACAGCAGTTTTATTACAAATCCTCTAAAAGTAAGACCCTGACAACATATGCAAATTAATTTTATTTTTGGTTCCACATCAGCCACTTGAAAGTTGCCCTGTATTAGGAAAGATATGCAGCCACTCTAGGCCTTGCTTATTTCATCCATAAAATGAAGTAGGCCTAAATTAGCTAGGGAAGAAGGGACTTCTTTATGGTGACATAAAAACACTCCATTGAATCCAAGGGCATTTTTTTTTTTTTTTGAGGGGAGAGGTGTGATAGGGCCTTAGTAAACTATCAAAAATGTGAAGACTATCTGAATGTTGTATCCATCTTGTTTCTTTTTGATCCCTAGGAATTAGCTTCATATCTTTCTTTTGTACACTAACATTTTATGCTCTTCTTCCCCACATAATAGAAAATGGGCTGCCAATCATTTTTAGGCTCTTTTAATTTTCCGGTTAAGATACTCAAGATTACACTGATTTTTGAAAAAAATTCTGTCCATAATCCATTTTAGAGGAGTCTAATTGACCTTTGGCCCAGTCAACTGAAATACCAATTGGTAGTGATTCCTGGCATAACTGAATCAGTGCATTAGGGAAGAGAAGATTGGGGACATTCTCAAAAGTGTAGCTCTGGTTAGACACAATAGTTATCAACTAGATCAGCTTTTATGTTTTCTTATGAAAAAGTGATATCCCTTCTCTTTAAAACTGGATGATCTTGATAAAAGATATTGATGGCACTACAGTAATACTAGTAATAGTTATAATTATTGGGTTCACATCTTAAACACTGTTCTTAATACTGCTCATGCATTAGCTCCTTTAAATATCAAAACAACATACTCAGTGCTCAATAAATATTAGTTGATGGTATTGTTTTAAAAGAATTTTAAATTCATTTCCTGAAAAGAGGGAGTCTCAGCTCTTAAAGTTTCCAGTTTTATTTTTAAGTCAAAAATTTTAATTGTAAATTATTTTATAGTTTTTTCTATAAAGATGTTCATATCTGTCAAATACTTAAAATCTAGCTGTCCATTTTCCCACTTCTCAGTCAGGTGTCAGGTTCTTGATACCAACACCAAACTGAAAGGATAAAGATTAAGAACACAGAGATTGTGTATATTCCTGGTTATCCTCTATTATCAAAAACTTTTGCTCAACACCCATTTGTATTCAGTGCTGAACAGAATGAACTACATAAATAAAGCCTTTTATCTCTGAAAACAACACACATGTAGAAAGGCATAAACTGATAATAGTCTTTCATTAATGTTATGCTTTTACTTTAAGTATTCTCAAATACATTGTCTTAGTGGATAATTTTAAACTGGTAAAATGTGGAAGAGAACACAGGCAGGACATATCCCTATGCAAAAATTTAGTTTGTATATTGAAACTGACGATACCACATATACACTAGAAGGGCTCTGAAAAAAAATGCAACCAAGTAGTAAAAGCAGATTATTTTAGGTAAGGAAAGATACAAATGGGGGTAAAGGAAGTTGCCTGTTAATTCTGTATTAATTACACATTAATGATTGTGCCTTGTAATCTACTGATCTGCATAGCATTCCTGTAGTTTAAAAATGAGAAATACCATATGAGACTCAGATTCCAAATAAATAAGCCATCTCATATTGTCTGTAAATGAGGAAGCAGTGTTCTGACTTAGGATTTCATGATCCTGAATGCCATGTTCTTTCTTCCAACCGGTGATGGTTGGAGAAAAAAAAATTAGGTTAACCTTATGGAAAATATAAGCATTTTTTACTTATTTCAAAACAAATAGTGACTTTTCTTTTCTATCTATTTTTTAAAAATTCTGTGATGGCTTTCTTTAAAAAAAACTTATGAGGTTAAATTTATTTTCTCCATTTTTGAAATGAAGACATTTGGCCATACCCATATATTTTGTATAAATGACAGAGCCACGATTCAAACCTTTCTTTCACTAATATCTTCTAACTTTTAATGTCTTTCCCAGTGGGTAATCAAGAGTTGGTTTTTAAGCCCTTCAGAAATATTTCTGCAATTATTCAGAAATAATTCTAAATCAAATTTGTTCACAATAATTATTGCAATAGTGTTTTCTCTGATGTGTAATTTTCTTCATCTGAAAATTTGAGTAAGAGAGAAATTGCCCTTATCCCATGAAAAGAATTTCTTTCCCCTGCAGATTTTCAATCTCTAGCTGGGTGTCACCTGTAATAGCTTATGCATGGCTGTCAGATACACTCTAAGGGTTAGCTTATTAAATTAAATTTCATAAGTAGATAATTTTATTGCCTTTATCATTTTTGTTTCAGTTCTCTGAATTCCCCCTAATTTGTCGAGTTGTCCAATAGAAGGGGATAAAGTGGAGTAAAGTAATAATCTTCTCAAGGAAGTCATTTGTCTTCCTATTTATCTTTCCTTATATGTGTGTACAATTGACTCTCAATTATTTGTATGGATGAAGAGGGAGCATCGTGCCATGGATAATCCAAAAGTGATTTGCAGAAGATTTACTTTCATGAATATCTTTTGTGTAGGTGGTGTTCTCTACATACACTTTAACTGAACTCATAAAGGAGAAAAGACCTTTAAGTGTGTTCATTGCCAAAGAATAGCTGAGTTAAAATGAATTTTTTTCCCTGTGAATTATATCATTTATATTAAAAAGACAAAGAATTAAATACAAAATCACTGTATAAGTGTAAGTATTGTCATATTTGAAGTACCATATTGGAAATCAGACTTTGGGTTAAGTTATCATCCTGGACCACTTTCTGTTTATTGATCTGTCAGTATTGAATTGAATAAAAATCTGGGTATCACTATTTTAAAGCAATTTAAGTAATGTAGTAAGACAGGATTGTAAGAACTTGATTTGTCAACCTGTTTTGCTAGCATTACCTGGCACTGTATTTTTGTGATAAATCCAAAGAACCTTTTTAAAAAATTTTTTTTAGTTGTAGATGGACACACTATTTTATTTATTTATTTGTTTGTTTGTTTATTTATTTGATTTTTGGTACTGGGAATTGAACTCAGGGACACTTGACCGCTGAGCCACATCCCCAGCCCTATTTTGTGTTTTATATAGAGACAGAGTCTCACTGAGTTGTTTAGTGCCTCACCATTGCTGAGGCTGGCTTTGAACTCGTGATCCTCCTGTCCCAGCCAAAGTGCTGGGATTACAGGCGTGCACCACGATGCCCGGCTTTATTTATTTTTATGTGATGTTGAGGATCAAACCCAGTGACTCATGCATGTGAGGCAAGCACTCTACCACCGAGCTACAATCCCAACCCTGCAAAGAACCTTTTAACACACATTTGACATTTTAGTATGGGCAATATCTTGTGCAATCTTTTCTGTTCCAGCTTACATCTCTTTGATGGTTTCACTCATTCTGTGTTCAGGGTGCCTTCCAAGTTAGTGTCATTTTGAATTTCATTTGTATATTTATTTCATTTTTCATGTTAGTAATGAAGACTCTAAATTTTGAGACCTAAATAAACGTTAGTGGCAGCTGACCTTTTCCCTCAGTTCTATCTCTTGCTGTTTATCATTACCCCTTTTCTATAACTCTTTAAATGGTTTTCAGACCATCTGAGGATAATCATCTACAAGCCAATTTGAACTGATTTTGAAAGACAGATTTTATGAAAAATTGAATTAAACACTTTATGAAAACTCAAATATACTTCTTATACTACAGCCCTTTATCCATTAATCTTATAATTCTGTCAGAAGAAGCAATTAGGTTTGTTTGGCATGATTTGATATCTATATATCCATATACTCATTTATTATTCATAGGGCATCTCTTATGTTCTCTCCATATACCGGTGCTTTATCTCGATGACTCCTATTAGTGCAAATGCAAATGATATTAAGATAACTATTATGCAATCAATCACAGAAGTGTTAGCTGCATTCATTTGCTCATCAGTTGATGGAACACACCTAAGGTGTGCGTGTTTCTAGTGTAAATCCTCATATGACAAATATACACACATAAGGCTGATTGACATATAGTTATGGGTCAAGATCAAAGAAGGTCTTGTACGGTCTTGTCATACCTACTCTATAAAACTTATCCCACTATATATTTATAAATGTATGCATTTGTTTCTCTGCCACGTACTACTCATACCCAGGACACTCTTTCACCTTTAGAAATAGCAGAATTCTTTATAAAATTCCTTAGATCACTGTTGAGATAGTTATTCCTTTAAGTTGTTAAGACTTAGTGTGATATGAATCCATTTTGTAGAAAATAACTGTTCTTACAGGAAGTCAGAAGTGCTTTGAAAAACTGCAGCTATTTTCTTTCATAATGATAGTCTTTAATAAAAAAGCCTTATTCTAATACCCACATATGCCATTTACTATGCCAGAGTATGCAAATGCTCTCATAAAATATTATTTTATAGTCATCTTTATTTCTCAATTTCTTTGCTCAGAATCTGCATTTATTACTTTAATTTTAACATCATTTGAACAATATTGAGACATTTAACAAGCAAATAAAAATCTCCTTGAATTTTCTCCTTGTTTCTTAAAAATTAAACGTATAATATATTTTAACAGAAGCAGATATTTTATGAGTATATAAATATTTAACAATTTGTACTTAAGTGAATGAATTGCTGTATATATAATCTAGTTTTAAAGCTAGAGGTTATAAACATCTGTTTTCTAGATGTATGTAAATATGGTCTCCTTATATGATTAAATTCTACTTTTAAAAATAATAGGGATTTACAGTGGCTCATTCAGTGCAGTGTCTCTTACTGAAAAAGTATTTCATAAGTATAAAAAAATCGCCTATTTTTATCTTCTAGGCATTTGTCTTTTAATATCATAATTGTTCTTTGAAACCTTCGCTAGGCAGTTAGTCAATTCTTGACTGTAAGTTAAGTCTCATAAGTAAGTAACAAATATCTTTCTAAGTCTAACGAAAGCTGAAGTTTGCTGGGTGAATTGCCTCATAATTGTTGGATGGTTGCTGCCTGTAAGCATTAATGTTATATGTGAAAACCCCAGAACTGACAGCCTCTTAAATACGTACATATATTCTTAATTTCCCTGGAAATGTAAGGTTGGATTCAGCTTCAAGCATACAAGGAGTGCAGATGTTTACAGAATCAGCAGCAGTCAGTACTCATTTACAAAGAATTACCCCAAATGTTACACCCTGTTGTCAGAAGCAGAGAAAATATTTGTATGACTATGGTGTTTGGAAGAGCTCCTTCATAAGGACTTTGTCTTTTTAAGCTGTGAAGTTATTTAGACTCAAGCAGAGGAAGAACTCTCCCTGACATGGTTAATATTGACACCAGTCAGAAGACAAAAAGAGCCTTGTGATGTGTACGGTAATGTGATTTAGATATAATGTGATTTGCACCCTTGATATAATGTGATGTTGTTACATGAGTTGTCCCACATTGCTGTCCAGAAAAAAGTTTATTTTTATTTGCTTCCTTTTTTTTTTTTTTTAAATGCCTGAATGAGTTAACTCTCTTGCTAATTTTTGTATGGCACAGAAACATCACCAAAGACTCTAGAACTTTCTGGAAAAGCATTATATCCCAAGCTGCTTACTTGCATTTGATTTTTCAAAACCTACGTTCTGAGTACAGTTCAGTTGATCATAGTTGGCACAGTTCAACCTCCCTCACCACCACCCTTTTTATTTGTTTCAACAATTGGTTTGTAGAAAATGTCTACTCAATCAACATAACTTCATGTAGGACTTTGAAACCCTTGGTCTGTGAGCCATGAGTGTCAGAAACATTTTTAACTTTGTACAAGGGTAATATAATCTTTCAGCTAATTTTTGAATGTAAAGAACAAATTAACTATTTCCCTTGTATCAGAAGATGAAACCCTGTCAAGGGCTCATCTGCTGAATTGTGGTATATGAAGGATTTCCAATCTGTCTTTAATTGGGTGAACTCTGAGGCTGTTGCTTAAAACATGTAAATTGACCATAAGAGAGTAGTCTTTACTAGAAACACTTTAATAACATGACAAATATAAGATTTAATAGACAATACCTGAAAAAAATGATTGCTCACCTTACCTTTAAAAGCTTTATTAAAATACCACCTCAAATATATCATTCTTTCTTTCCTATTTTGTTTGATTTGAGGATAAACAATGAGGAGCTGATTTTCTCAATGATTGATGAGCTGAATAGAAAGTGATTATACTTTTATAACTCTGCAAATTTAGAGTAATCATTAATGAATATTCCACTGTGTCCTTAGATTCTTATCTATTGGACTATAATTAGTTTCATTCATCTGTCTATAAATTAAATAGATAATTTTGCATCTGAACCCAGTTATTGAAAGTAGTGTTGTTTAGATTACTGTACACATACCTGTTGCTCTGATATACACACACACACAAACTCTTCATACCTTTATATATATATATATATATATATACATACACACACACACACAGATGTACACACACACACACACACACACACACACTGTGTAAAAGGATGCTTAGCAAATATGAAGACACATTACCTAAATTGAAGCTTGTGTGATATTGATTTGCTTTATGATTAATGGTAACATTTAAGTTTTGCATGATATCCTTACTATTAAGTTTTTGAAGTATAAAATATTAAAAGATTATAGGTGCTGTTATACCAAGAAATAAAGCGTTGATCATTCAGCAAATTCTGTATAGCACAAATTTTAGTTGTTAAAGGTACTTCAGTTGCTTTTTTAGGAACCCAACTAAAAGTTTTGGTAGAATCATATTTGTTTTCTTGTCTTGCCTAGTTTGAATGTAGACTTCTAAAAAAAAGAGCTATTAAGAATAAAAATAATAATGGCTAGTGCTGACAAGCAGAAACAGAATAAATAAATAAAAAATAGATGTAATCAACAGGAAGGTATTTAAAATATCTCCTAATAATGAGATCTTTAATTTTTTGACCTAACATTTCCACTTTCAGAAAATTTTGTGTTTTTGACATATATGGAAAGTTTATTATAGCATTATATGTAACAACATGAATGGAAATAGAACAAAGATTGATCAATAATAAATGACAAAATTTTGCTGTATGTATAGTAGAAAAATGTAATAATGAACAGGAATGAAGTAGATATATATAGACACTGGTAGGTAACTAAATTAAATGAAAAAATAAATTATAAAAGAGTATGTACATTATGACTCCCTTTGAAAAGAGTTAATAGCAAAAATATTAGTATTAATAGTATGCTAATAAAGCATAAAATGCTAATTTGGTAATATTTAATAATAGTGATTGATAGCAATATCATTAATTTTATTATATTAATATCTATAGATCTACTAGTATTTGCAAACAAACTAAAAATACAATTGGAATAATAGTCACCTGTGAAATAGTAGATGTTTTTGAAGGTAAAGGTCTTAGAAAACTTTCAAATTCCACATTCTGTATTTTGGTATGATAAAAATATATATGATGAACTCCTGGTACTATAATACTACAAGAAAACTTAAACACCAAATTAATTATATACATGTATGTTTTTATGTGTGTTTACCTGTTTTCTGATCTGCCTTCCTTGCAAAGATAATTTTAGTTCAATAAATTTGTGTCTTTTATTACCACTGTTATGATCAAGCTAGTATAAAATATATTTAAGCTAAAAGTTTCCAATTATTGGAAATGATCTGCACTATTTCATTTAACTTATATTTTGAAAGGTACAGTTTGTGGCTCTAGAACCAAGCCAAGGGGAAAATAGTTCATGTCACCAGAAATTTCATCAACCATACTTTTAGCAGTGTAAAATTGCTATCTGATTTTCAGCAGAGGACTTCTTCCTCCATCTTCACTGAGGTGTGAGGAAGGACAATCCTTTCTAGAAAAAGTATAGAATATCCTTTGGATAAATACATTGTTTATATCTCACATTAGAAAGCACAAGAGTAGATACATAAAAACTTGAGGTTTGAAGACAATCTGAATTTGAACTTTGCCATGGTAGCCTAAAATCTCTGAGTTTCTGAAGATTTTTTAATCTCTCCAGGCCTTGGGTCCTTCACATGAAAAAACAATAGCAAAATTGTGGTTATCTAATGGTGAATGTAAAAATATTAGGTCATTAATATGTAACAACATAAATGGACATAGACAAATGTACAAATACTTAGAATATTGGCTGATACATAGAAAACATTAATTAATATTTATTTTATAGTTTTATAAAATTATAGTTTTACAGTTGCATAAAATTAAATACTTACTCAGAGTTTTTGCAATATTTATTTACTGAGTGTTTTCTATATATAAGGTTTTATTCTAGGGGAGATATCAATGTATAAAGATGTAAATACATGAATACAATTTCTCTAGAATTAACATTATTTTAATGCTGTGATTTTATGGTTTATTAAGAAATATATAAAAGTATTATAACATACTTAGAAAAGAGAGCAAAACACCAGATTAAAAATGAAGGGGAATGGAAAATAGGAAAAGATCTCTGTATGGAGTGTTGAAGTTCCCTAAAGAGGAGTGAAACATTCAAAGAAAAGCAAGAGCTTAATAGGAGAGATGATAGAAATGAGCTGGGGAAAATTCCACAGGACAGAGAACATGATGACTTTATAACTGGTGAGGCAAAAAACAAAGGACAAGCACCCACAATTTGGAACTTCAGACTTCCCAAATGATGAGACCTCTTTAGGAACAGCATGCTATTACAGATTTGCTAGTAATACAGAAATAATAGTGGGGAAAAGTGTGGAATTGCCAGTATATTTAAACACTATCTTAAAAACACAATATAACTAACCATACTGAAATGTGTATAACATTATTCTCAAGTAAATAACATGAAATTGAAGAAAACTAAATTCAGGGGTTACATTCATTCATGTAAAGGAAATTGAAGCATTGAAATAAATACCAGGGTTAGAGATAGTTGCTGAGACAAAGAGAAATGGAATTTAGTTCATCAAAATGAGATGGCTCAAGCCATATCTGTGATGAAAATTGTAGTATATCTTCAATAAATTTGCAAATAATTAACAATAAATAATTGATAATGCTATTTGCCTGTAATATGATTTTGTCTAATTATCAAGAGAATCTGTAACTTATTTGGAATTACTTTCTTTCTTGATGGACTGTTTCTTACATTGGCCTTATCCAAGAGTGTGATGATTGAATTATTGCCATCATGATTTTATATTCAGTAATTGCTGAACGCCAATGGAATAATAAGCTTTGTCCTATGACAGAAAGTAGAGAATACCCAGCGTTTTAATACATACAGAAATTTAAAAAGTCACATCAAAATGGAAGGATTATAGTTTGCATGGGGAAGACTAGTGTTAAGCATGAGTTTTCCCTTTTCTAAGTATTGTGAAATATAAGAATATACAGAAAAGTACACTAAACAAAAGTATATAATTTAAATTATCCCAAAGTGCACAACTTAAGAAAATTAATGGAACCAACTTTTTAAAGTCCTACGCTCATCTTTGCCAAACACTTTCACCCTTCTTTTAACACTGTTGTTTATTTTACATGTTATTTAGTTTATAACAATCAAATCTTATAATATGAATTCTTTTGTGTCTGAACTTCCTTTCCTAGATATTGTTTTTAAATTTTCATTCATTTTTTGTAAACTTTCTTCATTGATTTTTAGTGTTGTATAGCACTTCATTTAATATATTTATAAAATGATTCATGTATCATGTACTGTTGATGAACATTTATTTTTATTTTTTATTGTTTTTGGTTCCAGGGATTGAATCCAGGAGCTCCTAACAACCAAGCCATATCCCTAGCACTTTTTATAATTTTTTTTTTAATTTTGAGAAAGGGTATGGCTAAGTTGCTTAAAGCCTTACTAATTTGCTGTCTTTGAATTTGCAATTCTCCTGCCTTAGCCTTCTGAGCTGTTGGATTTATAGGCGTGCATCATCACACCCAGCTGAAAAATTATTTCAAGATCTTGTGTATTATGACTAATGCTGCTATAGTTATTTGTGTATGTCTTGTGGTACACATGTCTTATTACATATATATCTAATAATTTAATTTCTGGTCATAGGTTATGCTTTACATAATGACAATGTTCCCACTAACGTAGTTGTACTAATACATATTTACCATCACAAGACTTCCCATTGGTCCATGTTTCTTCTACCTTGGTTTTAGATAGTAGATGTATAGTTGACTCTCATTGTGGTTTTATTTTGCATTTCTCTGATTTCTAATTGGGTTGCATGCATTTTCATGTATTTAATGACCATGTGGAAATCTTACTTTTTAACATATCCATTCAGTTTTCTTGACTATATTTCTATTGAGTATTCCTTCATTTCCTTATTGAACTATAGAACTAATTTGAATACTTTGGCTGTAAGCAATTCATAGGTTACATGTCTTACAAATGTATATTCACTCAGTGACTTGCATTTATGCTCTCATAAATGGTCCTTTCATGAACCTTTTAGAAGCATAGGTGTTAATCTTAGTTTTTAAAAATTCTTTTCCCATTAGCCTTTCTTTAATAAGCATTTTGGTTTCAGGGAATCCTTTTTTCCAAGAATAACTAGATTCTTAGTTTTACTCCTGTTTCCCCAAGAACGTATGAACTACATAATTCACAGTTTAGTTTCTCCTGTTTCACTTTCTTTTTGAAACATATATTTCAAGAAGATCACTTATCTAATTACATTCCAATTGTTTGTGTACTTTTTGTCTCATTGAAGCACAAAGTATCTTGGAAAGAAATTCTGTTTTATTCATTTTCTGATGGGTAGCCCATTTTACTTAATTCTTAAGATAGGCACCTAATGAATACCATTCAATTAACTTGAACTCATTTATTTAAGATAAAAGCAAACAGGGAAAAGTATATATCTTATTTTGTTTGTATCTCTGTCAGAGAAGGTACTTGCCGAATTAATAATTAATAAATTATCTAAAAAGTTTAAGCAATTAAAGTCTGAAATATAGAATATTTTTAAATGATGTTTTATGAATTCCACATGTGAACTATGATTTGATTGGGTTAATACAGACCCTTAGCAATATTTTTTAAAAATATTAAAACTAAATTAGATAATAGATTCACCATTAACAAATCACTTGATATGTTTTGAAGATATTTTCATTTATTTGATGTTTGTTTCTTAGCAGTTTAGTCATTCATTCTGAATTCTGATTTTGCTTAATTATCTCAATAGAATGAATTTAAAACTGCTTAGTTGAAACTATAAACAGATTAAGACACATTCCTAGCTACTATATTCCAACTTGATATTATCATAAATTTTGCAACAGAAGAAATACAAATGTCTGAAACTTTAGTTTTCAGCCATAACAGATTTATTTGTGCTCATTCCCTTTTTAAGTGAAGATAACTTGTTATGTATAATCTTGGCAATAAAATTAAAAAACAAATGAGATCATGTAGAAAAAGTCTTCTTAGTCAGTTCCATGGCAGCAAAATCAATATCTTGCTGTTTAATTCAATTAATTCTTATGAACATTACATAAAATTAACCAATATGATCTATTTATCTACATCCAATAAATTTATAAACTATGTAATTGTTTAAGAAATAGAAAACTCAATTTCTTCACTTTTTATTCATAGCTTATATAAGCCTAATTGCTTTGATTTTTTTTTTTCTGACCTAATGGCTCTGAGATAAACCACCTACAATGATATGAAGTCTAACACACAGTTCATTTTAGGTGACCCAGCCATTCTGAGAAAAACTGAAGGGTATTTAATTAAAATGCCTAGCATATAATTAAGTCAATGATTATATAATTTTATTCCCTTTTTCCTTCAAGTTGCACTGTGCCATTATAGTACTTGTATTAAATATTATAACATTCCTATGTCCAAGACAGTTGTTATAAAAAGAAGTCCTCAACAGCATATAACAATTAAAACATTCTTACAAAATAAATACAGCTTGTCTTATGAATAAGAATTGAATTTACCAAAGCCATTAATTAATACTTTAAAAGAAAATCTTGTGGAAGTATTTTCTAGAGCATAGAACTTTAATATATTAAGTGCTTTAGTTTTAAGAAAATTTTCATGTGTTATGTTCATTTTCATTATATCTGAAAAGAGAAAATAGATGCATATGGTGAAAGAGGCCTGTAATTAAAGCTAAGGACTGAGTTTGAATCTTAGTTCTACAACTTCGCTATGAATTTGAACACATGAACAGCATCATAAGATGGATTGCTTCTTGAAATTGCTGGTACCCCTTAGTAAACACTTGTCCAACTAGGTATAGAAGATTGGTGAGGAGAGGAGATGAAGGCACTGGGTGGATGGTTGGGCTGTGTTCTCCACTAAATATGTTGAACAAATATGTGATTAACTTTCTAAGAAGTACCCTTAATGGAGTGATTTCCTATTTCTTGAATTATAAACCACAATCCATAGTCTTATTTCTTACTTATACATGCATCTTTATGTGGTTTAGTGTTTTCTAAAAGCTATAATTTAAGCATCTTATTTTGACACATCACTTATCCAATTATCTGGATACAATTGGCATTCACCATGCAGCTTTCTTATTGCTTGTAAGGAATTTGTTTTGCATCTCAGTATTGTCACAGAGCCAGTGCTGGGTATACTTAAAAGCTTGAATAGATAAACCAAGGGACTGAGCTAAGTTTTGGCAGAATGTTTGCCTATCTAATTTTACTTATGCCTAACCTCCAGTAGAATATAATTTGCTAACAGGCAATTCCATGTGTGCTTTCTTGGCTGTACCAGGATTTACAGATGACCCTTTGCTCATAATTTGAAAATGTGAGTAGTTAAATTCTCACTCATTTCCAAAGGCCAAGGCATCTTCAAAACTGCATGTTTTTCTCCTGCCCTAGGTGATCTCTGATCTTGATCAAAGTAATAGTATGTATATTTTCCCACATATGGACTAGATAATAATTCTAGACATTAATAAATTTATCAAATACAGAAAAATATATATTTGATACACATTTATATTACAGCCTCCAGGTCGTCTGATTTACTTATTTAAGTCTAATAATTTTTAAGGAAAGTTCTAATTTTTTAGTTTTCCCTTCACTTACCCCACCAAATCCATTCATCACTCTTACTTACCCTGTTCTGTGTACCAGGAAATTTTTTTATGTGACCTACATCAAGGGGACTTCTTTCTTCTGACTTCCAGTTGTTTTTAGCCATTGGGAGACTCTAGTAGGTGAATGGGAACTAGTAGTTATTGTTTGAAACCCTCCCTTCAAGTTGGCTTGCTCTCTGAACTGCTTCAAATTATCTTTAGGAACTTACTTTCTCTTCTTATCTCAGGCCAGGAGATGCAAATGGCCAGCAGTTATAGCTATTTCCTGTGGTTTCCCTTATAGTCTTTCCATAACTTGAGCAACACTCTTTATTAAACTTCTCAATTTCCTGGCATAAGTATGATATGTGTTCTCTACTAAGACTTTAATTAAGAGAAAGGGCAATGTTTATCCATGTCTTACTTTTGTTTGGTATTCTTCATGGTGTTCAGGGTGTGGCATTAGTTTTTATTGCTCAGCACTTTGCACCTCCAATGAATGTAGCACAATGCCTTTAGCAAAGATGTCCTTATTATATTTTGAGCTCAATTCTTCAAGTTTTATTCCCCTTCAAAAAAATTTATTATGAATCTTCTTGGATTAGTAGAAAGGTTACCAGACTTAGAGCCAATATTTCTGAGTTCTACTCCTGATTTTGTGGTAAATACTTGAGGCAGACATTTCCCCTTTCTAGACCTCAGAATTCTCATCTTTAAAGAGACAAGGATTTATTCATGTGTTATTTACTTTGTGTTATATATTGTTCTGGCCACAATGTTCTATGAATATTATGTATAAATAAAGCATCATAAAATGACTGTTGAGACACTGATTAGGTCAAAAAATTACTTTCTCCAGTGAGTTATTTAGTTTCTTGATTGGGTACCCCACATCTACTCCAGCTATGTCTAACTTATGGATTAAGTGGAGATTTTTAAATAAAAACGAATTATCCTACTCTGCAAATGATACTAATGCATCTTAAAATCCTAAAGTGACTCCTAATTGTTCTTGAGATCAAGACTGAAATCCTTAATAGATAAACTTGAACATGTTCTTCCAGTTTCCAGTGTTCAGCCCTAGCTTGCCTTTTTATACATCCTATAGTGATCTCCTAATTCTCAATACCCTTTCCTCCTCCTTCCTCCACCAGGACTCTGTGCTGGTGCTCCATCTGCTTGAACATTTCTCACTCTCCTACTCAACATTTCCCTACTCAACTATATGCATGGTTTGAGTATTATTCTCTCAAGGAAGCTTTCCTCAAGCTGAAGCCAGGTTTCATATGTTTATGCTTTGTTAGGACACTATTTATTCCTTTACTTCACTCAAGTTCCATGAAAACAGGGACATTCGTTTTTCCTCATCTTTGTGTCTCCTAGCCTAGCCTAGGCTAGGTACACAGTAGGTACTTACTAAAATGTCTGTTGACTTGGATCACTGAATAAATGAATCAGGGTATAAAAAGCTAGGAATGGGAGTTAAAACTTAGTAGCCCTGAGAGATCATGAAAAGCACTACAGTTTATTATAATGAGATTTAAGTCGGTTTTCTAAAAAAGGAAGTGAATTCTTTCTGCCAGCTCCCCATGCTTGCTTTGACAAGCCTACATCTTTCTCTAGGGCACTGTCTTCTCTATCTCTGCTACAATCCAGGTTCTATTCTACCCTATAACTATCGTCTCTGTCACAGAGTGGGATTATATTGTGGATGTAGAAAGATTACATTTTGAGAATTTGTGCATTGAGAAATTTTGAGTATGATTTCTTATCAGTCTACTTATCGCTCCCCCTGCTACCATGATATCTAGAGCACCATAATATGGACTACTTCAATGAATTAACACTAGATTCACCAAAGGAAAGCATTATAAAAGTAGAAAGAGTAATATTCTCTTGATCCCAGGTGAGGATATTGTCCATTAGGTTTAGTAGAATTAGCCTGGAATTATAACTTTCATACTCAAATTTGCTGTCCCTTGAATGTAAACATTTAGAAGTCACTATGTAAAAAATACTATGGACATAAGAAACTTTGGAATCAGAAATATTTGGAGCCTAAGCCTTGCTATTTTGCTTGCTGTCTCACATTGGACAAAATGTTTTAGATCCTGAGCCTCAGTTTCCCCTTCTATAAAACCAGAGTACTAACACCTGTTCTGTGTTACTGGAAGGATTATATAGCAATTGATTAACAGTGACTGTCATGGCTGGCACATAATAAGTCTACAATGATGTTTGTTTTCTTCATTAACTCAGTCAAACTAAATGGTTGACTTGCTCAGACTAGAAAAGTAGATGTGCCTTTCCAATTGTAAATTAAATTACTGGGAATGGAATATTTAGCTAATGTAGACAATTACTTCAAATGTCATACTTTTTATCATAATAGCCTTATAACAACAGCAAACTGCTGTCATGACAAAAGCTGAAAAGAAAAATTAGATACTTTGTGTCATTTTTGTGAGACTATCGTTGAAGTATTTTTTCTCATGAATAAATATTTTGATTGAACATTATCTAAAACTACGTATTTTAATGCAGCAGTTTATAGCTTTTAATGATTTCAATGGCGATGGAAGATTATTGTCTTGTGTACTCAAATACTGCCTTGATGAAGTTCCTACCATCTGATTATGCAAATATTCCTGAAAGACTTGCGGCAGCATTACTTTGTACATGGATGACCTCTGTGATTAGTGTCTACGGCCACTTTCAGGATCTGCCTCTATTTATTGCTCTTTGAATATAGTGTTCCAGAAATCAATAAATATTGATTTCAATTGTATTTCAGAGTGCTTTTTCTTTTCATTTCTTCTATTTCAATTGAAATTTTCTTACACTCATAAAGAAGGTCAACTTTATCTTGGAAATATAGTATGGATTAGATCATAGAGACCTTTATTAAACAAATACTTTTACATCAAATGCCTTTACATGCACCAAGGAAATATCAATGCAACAAAATTGCAGATTCTCAAAGAAATTGTATCTAGTATTTTTTTTCTCTGTATCTCCTGTTCAGTGGAGAACAGAGAAGTTGAGGTCAATGACATGATCAGTGGTGCAATTTAGTAAAATAAGAGCCAAAGCACCAAAATGAATTCTTGTTGCTCTGTGTCTCATCACATCAAATCACAAATAAACATTTGAGACCAAAATTTTAAAAATTTACTAATATTTAGTTTATATTAGAGAAAAATTGAAATCTTCAGATATTGTTACATTATGAAAAGAAGTGTAAAATGACACACTGACTATTAAATCTGAAATAGGAAAGAAACTTTACCATCTATAGAACTATTGATGTGATTCTTTTATAAGAAAAAGAAAATATTCAAATTCAATTTTTAAGTTGAGGACATTTAAAGAAAAAAATGTAACTTAAAGTCATGAAGATCCACCTCTATGTTTTCTCCTGTTTTACATTGTGAGATATTATATTTATATCTTTGACCCATTTTATTTTATTTTCCTCTATATAGGGGAAGGGGAGAGAAAAAAAGAAAGAGAGGCACCTAACTTCATTCTTTTAGATATTCTTTTGCGTTGCACCCACCTATGTTTAGGAAAAACTTTCTCAACTCCTCTTGATACCCTGGCAAAAAATCAATTGACCAAAAACTTGTGGGTTTATTTCTAGACTTTTAAATATTTTCCACTTATCCAATCATATATTATCTCATGCCATTATCACACTATTTTAATTATTGTGGCTTTGTAGCAAGTTGTAAAATCAGGAAGTGAGAATCCTCTATTTTTTTTTAAGATTGTTTTGCCTATTATGGGTCCTTTGAACTTCTACCTGAATTTTAATATCAACTTGTCAATTTCTGTAAGAAAGTGTTCTGAAATTCTAATACAGATTGCATTGAGTGTATATATAATTGGAGAAGTATTTTCATCCTAAGAATAGAGTATCTCAATTTGAGAACATAAGATATAATTCTATTTACTTAGATCTTTAATTTTTTTTCAAAAATCTATTGTAATTTAGTTTTCAGTGTATGCATCTTACACTTCTTTTAAAAATGTAGTAAATAATTTTGATGTTCCTATTAATAAAGTTGTTTTAATTTTGTTTTAAAGTTTTCTAGCTTGTATTAAAGTGAAATTTATTTTATATATTTTTTATATTTTGCAATCTTAGTTAACTTGTTTAGGAATTCTAATAGTTTTTTGTGTGTGTATCTGTGTGTGTGTGTGTGTGTGTGTGTGTATTTGTGTGTATTATTTAGGTTTCTCTTTACAAGATCATGTCATTGAAAAATGGACTTTTCTTTTTTGTTGTAATTTGAATTTCCAAACTAAATAATTTTCTTAAAAAATGAAAGTGCCCTGACTAGACCCTTCAGTGTAATGTTTAATAGAAATAGCAAGAATGGATCTGTGAGCCTTGCTCCTGTCCTGGTGGGGAGGGTGGTATTCAATCTTTCATCAGTAAGTATGAGGTTTCCCACAGTTTTTTCAAAGATATTCTTTCCAGGTTGAGTTAGTTCCATTCTAATCCTAGCTTACTTAGCTTTTTTTCCTTTTTTCTTCACCAGAGAGTATTGTATTTTGTCAAATGCTTTTTCTCCCTGAATTAAAGTGGTTAAATGGATTTTGTCCTTTATTCTCTTAATATGATGGGTGAATTACATTAATTGATTTTTGGATGTTATGCTAACTTTATATTCCTGGGATCAATCACAATTGGCCATGATATATAATCCTATTTACAGATTGCTGGATTTAACTTGCTAATATTTTTCTGCATTTTTGCATTTTTATTCATAAGGGATATTGTTCTGTACTTTTCTTTTCCTGAGTTATCTTTGGTTAATATAGGCCTTGTAGAGTAACTGAGAAATGCTCCTGTCTTGCTTGTATTCTGGGAAGTTTTTTGAAGAATTGATATTAATTCTTCCATGAAGATTTGGAATAATTTACTAGTGATGACATCTGGGTCTAGGCTATTCTCTGTAGAATTTTTATGCGTGTCTACTGATTTTCTGTTTTTTTAAGTTGTGTTTCTGGGACTTGTTCATTTTAAGTTATTTAGTATGGATATATTATTAACTGTTCATGAATTGTCCTTTATTATTTCTATTTCTGTAAGATTAATGGTGATGTGAACTCATTAACTTCTGAATTTAGTAATTTGATTCTTCTCTGTTTTTAATCTGTTGGAAAGTTGTCAATATTTTTTGAACTTATCAAAATATCAAGTTCACTGTAATCTCAGCATCTCAGGAGGCTGAGATAGAAGGATCATCCCAAGATCAAAGCCAGTCTCAGCAAAAGCCGGTGCTAAGCAACTCAGTGAGACCCTGTCTCTAAATAAAATACAATATAAGGGCTGGGGATGTTGCTCAGTGGTCAAGTGCCCCTGAGTTCAATCTTTGGTACCCACTCCCCCCCAAAAAAAATCAACTTTGATTTTGTTAATTTTTTCTATTGTTTTTCCATTCTCATTTTTACTTATTTCCACAATTAACTTTATTGTTTTTTTTCCTTCTGCTTGTTGTGGGTTAAGCTTGTTTATTTATTTATTTATCTATTTATTTATTTTGGGTACTAGGGGTTTAACCCAAGGGCACTTAACCACTGAGCCACATGCCCAGCCCTCTGCCTTTTTAAAATTTTAATAGGCTCTCACTAAGTTGCTGAGGGTGCTCTTGAATTTACAATCCTCCTCCTTCAGCCTCTTGAGTCACTGGGATTATAGGTGTTCTCCACCATTCCCTGCTTCTCTAGTTTTTAAAGGCAGAAAATTTGGCTGTTTATTTGAAATCTTCCTTCTTTCCTATATATGTTCACAACTATATAAAATTTTCTCTGAGCATTGCTTTAGTTGTATCCTTTATTTTTGTCCAACTTAAAGTATTTTCTAATTCTCTTGTGATTTCTTCTTTTTCTGACCTGTGGATTTTTTCAGAGTATATTATTAATTTCCACATAATTTTAGATTTAGAAAATTTTCCTCTATTATTGATATTGTCAGAAAACATACCTGGATGATGTAAATTCTTAATTTACTGCGGATTGTGTGTGTTCTATCCTGGAGAAGGTGCCACGTGCACTTCAGTAGAATGCACCTCTGTTGTATTGCTTTTCTACTGCTAGTTGGTTGAGTGTTATGTGAACATCTGTTAGGTCTAGTTATTTTTTATGTTTTTATTTGTGCATTAAAGGTGTGTATAATATTGAGGTTCATTTTGGCTTAATCATACATGCATGGAATATAATTTAGTTCATTACTCCACTTCAATCCTTAGTACTTCCCTTTTCTCTCCCCTCCTAACTCCTCTGTTCTCTTTTCTGTATTCTACTGGTCTTCCTTCTATTCATTTAAAGTTTTTGTTTTCGTTTTTGTTTTTGTACTGGGAATTGAACCCAGAGGTACTTAACCACTGAGCCACATTGCCCAGCCTTTTTAATATATTTTATTTAGAGACAGGGTCCTGCTGAGTTCCTTAGGGCCTCACGAAATTGCTTTCGATTTGTGATCCTCCTGCATCAGCCTCAAAAACCAATGGGATTAGAGGTGTGTACCACCAGGCCTGGCATAAAGTTTTTTTTTTTTTAATTACTGCTTTATAGATACACATAAAAGTGAAATTCACTGTGGCATATTCACACATGTACATAACATAATTTGTCAATTTTATTCCACCATTCCTCTCTTCCCATGCCCCTCCCACCCCATCAATCCCTTCCTTTGCCCCACTGATTTCTATTTTCGTGGAACACTGCCCCCCACACACTTTTTTCCTTGTTTTGTTCTAACTTCTGCATATGAGAGAAAACATTTGGCTTTTGACTTTCTGAGTCTGGCTTTTTTCACTTAGCACAATATTTTCCCTTTGTTTTTAATGTTGTTGAAGCCCTATGTTTCCTTGTTGATCTTCTGCTTTGTTGCACTATCAATGAAAGTGAGCTTTTCAAATCTGCAACTAGTTTTGTTGAATTGTCTATTTCTCCATATGTCCCAATTAAGACTTATCCTGAATATATATTTCCCTCTTCTGTCTTCTAATTTTCCATAGCCTCGATTGATTGCTTTCAGAGTTACTAGCCTCCTTTTCATTGTTCTCCAGTGTTTTAAACAATGATTTCCATGAGAGTGCTCCATTTGGAGTGCATGTCCAAAGTGGACATGCAGGGGGCTCTTTATCCTTGTGTCTTGCCCTTTTTTTTTCATTGCAGAATCTCTATGTCAATGCACTGGAGCTGGCATGAGGACTCACTTTTTCTGGAGTGACACTTTGCCTTATAAGTGGGAGGTAAAGGGAGGCTGCCAGTCCCTGGTCTCAACCTGCCCTTCCTGGCTCAACATCTCTGCCCTAGATTGAGTGGTAGTGGTGAGGGCTATATGGGTCCCAGTATTCTCAGCATACTATGAGATGAGAATCTTGGTCTTCTGGATTATACCTGACTGCAACAGAGCCTCATTCTTGAAGTTCTACACATAAAGGACTGCAGAATAATTTTCCAACATTTTTTTCTGATTAAAAACATCTGTTTTTGTTAGCCAATGAATGCAATATAAATGAACCCCCTTTGTTTAAACATATGACTACATATTTAATGATAGCTCCATGTTGTATACATGTTAAATATTCCACAGGCAGATTGCAGTATCTCAAAATTTATGGTTGACTTTTTAGGATTACAGGGAACTATTATAAAATAATGTAATTAATGAAACTGTAACTTAATCTTCAGAAATGTAACCATATGCCCATTTTTTCCTTCTTTCTGACTAACCCATTCCAGTGTAGTGGAAAGAATATTTAATTGGATATAGGCAATCTGAGCTTTATCACAGATCTCCCTTCCATGAATTTTTGGCCTTGGAAAAGTTATTTTATCTTCTTGTATTTCCTTTTTATTATTTTTAATCTTTATAATTTTATAAAGATAAACTTTTATAAAGATAAAGTTGTAGTAACTCAACTGGGTTATACTAAAGACTCCATTTGGTTATACACTGATTCTAATATTCAAGTGGTGGTCTTTGCTTCTAGATTTTCCAGTTTATATCCTGAAGTCCATATAATGGGACTTCATTCCTGATTACCTTCTTACAGCTAATTTTTCAAATGCAAGTTAACAATACAAACATTTTGGGGTGCCATCATAGGCCTCATTTTCAATGGCTATTTTATTGTTTTGGCAGTGTGAGTCTATCCTAATTCTTGAAACTGAATCATAGAGAAACAACAATTTTTTTAGTGATCTCAGAAAAAGAATCAGAGAAATGCAGCTATGACAAAAGTCTCTGAATCACAGACCAGGGCTTTTTCTATTGAAACAAAAGCCTAAGGCAAAATGGCACTTTGCTGTATTTTACCTGGGTACCCTCTTGGAAATGAAACAACATTGGTGGAACCAGTAGCAGCCAAGAGCCGATCGATTTTGCTTCTCAAAACAGTTTCGATGGGTCTGTGTTCAGATTTTTGCTCAATGATTACTACAACCACAGAGAGGAGGTTGTGGTCAGAATCAGAAAATATTAAAGGGACTTGATCCTCATTCCAGTAACTTCCTTCCTGGTTAATTCTCAAAGAAACTCATGCATATATTAATATGGCAGACTGGCTATTAAAGGTAAATCATCACATTGCTGAGGTTATGGTATTTTTAGCAGCAAATCCACATATATAATATGTCAAATTCATACACTCATGCTTATTCTTCTAGAGAAAGACACATGAATATTTTCCCTTGTTATTTACCAGTTATTCTCTCTATTAAACCAAGAACTGGAACCATGTTTGCTTTTATAATGTAAGGCTTATAAGGCTGTGCTTTGTTAAGTGGCTGTGGGAAGTCATCAAGTCACTATACTCTCCTGAAAAGTCATTTAATCTAAATATCCTTTTGCAGGAGTTTAGAGCACAAGTTAAAGCCAACCAAAGGACTTCACATTTACTTCTGTTGCTCTATATCCTAGAGAAAGAGTCTCTTAAAACTTAATCAAATGAGTAATAGTGGCTATTTTCAACCCAATATTCCTTTGTGGCTTTTGTTAAGGTAGAGAGAAGACTGTTCAGCAGTCACTTTGTGGCTAGTCATTATGATTCTTTTTCTGGCATGATGTTTAACTCAAAGTGAGGGAAAATTACCTAACATTCCTTGGAGACCAATTGCTTCCAACCAGACTACTTATTAAATAATTCCAGTTCAGTCCTACAATTGTTACAAGCACCTTCATCATCACTTCACTGAGAGCAAGCACATTTCTGTCTCAACTAAGCATTAAATTCTGTAAATTAATCCTAGCTCTATGAAGTTGGGTAATAGTTCTTAGAAAGTGGCTGTACTCTACTCCCTGACTTTCACTGATGAGCAGTAAATACTTTTGCTCATTTTGACCTTGATATCCCAGAGGGATCTTAATGATATGTAATCTGTTTAAGTCATTATAGACATTTTCACGCAGTTTCCACTTCCTTTCCCTTTCTCACATCTTGCCAAGTATTTCTAGTTGCCTTCTAAGCACAAATTTGACACTGAATTAGGGAATTAGGTAGAAACTAAGACAGGAATCTATTTATAAAAAGTAAAGTACTCTGGTTAGCTTAGACATTTATAAATATGTTTGATTAGTGCATGTGAATATGTTATATTAAATATATAATCACCAATAATATGGATAATATTATAATAAATTCTGAGGAAATACAATTACCTTCATTTCTATTGTGTTGAACCAATGAAATTACTTTTGTAGGTATATGGGGATGATTTGCTCTTGTATTGTCAAAAACTTAGTCACACAAATTGAAATTCCTTAACTGGCAAAGAAAAACATTAATTCTCCCAATTTAAATAATTTAACATCCATACTTGACAGTCATTAGTGGCAGAGTAACTTCTAGGAATTTGTCTGAACATATCTCAGCAAATAAATGTTTGCATCCAAAGTTCTGATGAGGAACTACAGTCCAGTGCTTTTTCTAAGAAGGGGAATTCATAAAACTTTCTACATGATTGAGTGAACTACTTTTTATTATGTCAAAGGAAAACAGAATCACATAGATTGAAAGAGAGAAATATGGAAGTGGAAACTATAGTTTAAACAAGCTGTGTTTAGCACATTAACAAATCACAATATGTGCCTGCTCATCTTCCACATTCAAAGAAACAACTGGTAACAATAATCAAAATAACAACAAAAACTGCAAGTTTTAATGCAGAATATTTGATATTAAGAAATTATACCTTTTTTTTTCCCTATCTCATTACCTCTCTTGCTTTTCTCTACCAAATCACTTTGTGCTGAAATCTTGCCTGTGTGTTAAGTGCTATTTCAAATGGTAACTTATTTAGAGCGTGCTTTTGTTTTCTACTTTGTGGAAGTAAATGCTGCATGCCTATTCATTTAACTGTACGAACTACTTTTGTCTTGTACTACCATTCTAGGTTGATAAAATTATGGGTGTTACACGCACACACATATACAACAAACACACATATGGCTTTAAAGATAAATCTCTTGTCTAGCTACTATATTTTTCATACAAGGGGTTCACTAGCATAGGATGTGGGTCTTCTTTTTTGAATCAAGAGTTCCTGACCTCATTTGTTATATAAGTGAACATTTTAATGATGGTTATGTGGACAGTTTCTTTTGGTAGAGAGGGTTGCTATGGATCATATTCTTCCTATAGAATCTCATTTTAGTTAGGGGACTAGAAATCCATGTATGTAGAATGCATAAGAAATAGAACCCCACAAAAAGTGAAAGAATAGAGAAGAAGGAACTATTCATTCTGACAATGTAGAACATAAGGACTTAATAGAATATTTCAGAAGGATCTTGAAGGAGGGCTAAACCTTATTTAATTTTTAAATTTTTCCCTTTTATTCACCTTTCAAGCAACCCTCACAGTTCCTTTCTAAAACACAAACCCGATGATGTAGCTCCCTATTGTAAAAGGTTTGGGGGTTCCCATCTCCTGTAGGACAGTGTCAAACTTATTTAGTGCAGCATGTTTATATTTAGTATATGGCCCATTTTAAAACTACTTAGCACTATTAATACCCAAAGTACTTCAGTGATGCATATCTATTTATAATGTGCTAGACCTATGTTTCTCTGCTGTACCTCAGGCCTTTGTACATGAGGAGTTTGGGTTTATTCCTTTTCTCTTTTTAACCTGGAGTCTCCTTTCCCACAGGGTGTTACTCTCTTCTAAATTCAGGTGGAATGTCCCTCCTTAGCAAAGATTTCTTTGACCTCCTTATTCTCTAGCATGGAGAGGTTTTCTGCTCTTAATGTATCTTATATATATTTCTATTATAGCTAGTGATTTAACTTCATCAAGTGTTAGTTATCAGGTCTGTAAAATGCAAATAGGGGACCAGAATGATCTGTAAAGTCACCTCCAGCTTTAATGTTTCTTAATAGCTGCCTTCTCCTAAGAGAGGACATTCAGGTGCCATTTAAAGGAATGGTGCTCCCGATAGATGGGCTGGGCTCCTCCCACAAATGGTAGTCAGACCTCAACAGACACTAGTGCTGAGTGCATGTGAGCACTTTCATTGTACTAGGCAATGTGCTAAATTATTTATATAATTTATTTTGTTTAATCTCATGAAGTAAAAATATGTTTTAATTTAATTTAATTTTTTTGTATGAAGACAGTAACACTTAGGAGAGTTAATAACTTGCCTAGGGATCCACTAAATGATGTAGATAGAAGTGTTTTAAGGGGACAAAGACTTTGGAACCGGCATAGTCTGTGTACGATCTACATCATTTAGTGGATTGTACACAGACTATGCTGGTTCCAAAGTCTTTGTCCCCTTAAAACACTTCTACTATGTCCTTTCTGTTAGCCTGATTTGGAATTTTTACAATCAAGTTGACAAATTGAGTCCATCTGAGATGCTAATTTCCTTTGTTAACAAATCTAGACCAGTGGGAAAAAGGGGAAAGCTGGAGTGAGACTATTTTCAGCAGAGTTAAGACCCACTTAAATGATTATATTTAATCCACTTTCAAATTTATAGACATGTAATTATAGATCTTTAGGGAAGCAGCCATTTATAGGTCTTATTAGGTTAAGGTATATAGATACTTTTGAGAAATTAAATTATGCCTTATATAATCTTATATAAAAATCAAAATTTGTAATGCTAAAATGATTAAATAGGTTCTGATTGCTACTAATGATGAGCATGTCTAATATGAAGAATGCTAATTTGTGACTTTGACAGATGAGATTCTTTTTAACACTATAAAGGAATCTTAATCTGATGCAGTGCTCCGGGCCCATTTTGTAGGTTCACCTTTTAGTTCCATCCACATCCAGCCAATCCTCAGGACCATGCTTCCATAGTGACTCATTTCAATGTCTGTTGTAATGGATATTGTTGAACTATAATGAATGTTGAAAAGCACAAAACGTGGCCTAGTTAAAACACTCTTGCCTTTCATTGCCTTTCATTTAGAAACATTTACTTGGTGCCAGTAATCATCTTCTTTTTTTTTTTGGTACTGGAGATTGAACTCAGGGGCACTTAACCACTGAGCCACATCCCCAGCCCTATTTTTTGTGTTTTTTATATAGAGTCAGGGTCTCACTGAGTTGCTTAGTGCCTCGCCGCTGCTGAGGCTGGCTTTGAACTTGCGATTTTCCTGTCTCAGCCTCCCTAAGTGCTGGGATTACAGGCTCTACCGCGCCTGGCTACCAATAATCATCTTCTGACCCTTGACGATAACTTAGACATACACCCATGAGATTTTTTCTCATGCTGACATTCCAAACAATACTGTAGTCACTGTTAAGTGAAGAGTGTCTTTTCAATGCTATTAATCAGTACTTTCAGCTCCATTTAGAGAAAACTATCCTTCCCTCTTGTCAGATGTGGCCAGTTTGGCCGAAACTATTTTCTAAAAGGAAGTATGGCAGCTTCTGCTCTTTCTGCATACAGCCTTCACAAAATCCTTACTGTAGCCCTTGTCCCTCTAGGACCTTTACCTGAGATAGAATAAGGGAAGTTTTCTTTCATAGACATGGCCCAGCACTTCCAGCACAAGCAACTCTATCCTGAGTTCTTCATATATTTCCATCGTGAGGTTTTTCTCCAGTGAAAATGCTTGATGCCACAGATGCTCCTAGGTTTCTTGACATTCAGTGCTCCCAGCTTCTGTTTTGTTTATGTTAACTCTACCCAATCTCTTGCTTATGAAAATTCCTCACCTTCCCAAGTTGTCCTCTGGAACAGAACTTGAAATGGCTCCAGTACTCTTCTATTCCATAGGCCCACATCTTGAGCAGAAAAAATATTCCTCTATCCTTTGCTGAGATCCAAAGAGAAGACAGGCTGCTTCTATTCCAAATGCATGTAACTTTTTCGTCCCTTCCAGATTTCGTGAGTGGAAGTCATACTACCTTTTCTTTCTCCTTCTAATTACATGGGTCTTATAATATACTCTGTGCATAGAATAGTGAAAACCTCCCTCCTTGGAGTTGAGATGAGAACATGTAAGTACTCTCTTTACCTCAAGGTAAGGGAAGGAGAGGAGGGAATTTACAGTGCAGTTTTTTATATAAACATCACGATATTTAAGTCCTGGTTTTCTTCCTTTTCTCCTGGTCTCTCTCAGCTTCCTTCCATCCACATTTGTACTCCACTGGGGCAGAGCAAGTTTAATTGGTAATTCAGTAGTTACTTGAGAATGTAGGGTAATTTAGGCTAAACTTGGCATCAAAAAAGCCTGTTGAAAAAAAAAATGCTACATGAAGCTTCAATATAAGATTTATCCAGATAGAAACACAATAGTCTTACAGTTGAAGGCCCAGACCTGTGAGATATCTTAGGGAGTTTGTAAGACTAACTCGAGGCAGAGAATGCAGGGATCAGAAGAAGGGTCAGATTAAAGGGAGCCCTGTGAGCTGGTTTAAGGAGTCTATTCCAAGGGAAAAGGGAAATCTGATGCGTTTTAAACTGGGAAATGGCACAATTACACTGGCTTTGTAATGGAAAATGGGTGTGAGCAAAGAGGCAGCAAGAACTGTTAAGAGGGGGAAAGAACTGTGTCATGTGAAACATAGCTGTGGCCTAGACTAGGATATGGTGGTCAACATGAATGGGAAGAGTGTTGCTTTCAAGATGTTGCAATTGGCATACCTGAGAGCTCATATTTAAATTGGGCCAATGGGAGGTGTTGATCATGATTTCTGGATTCTCATTTGGAAAACTAGGTAAATTATTTTACTCTTTACTAAAACAGAAATTTTGGAGAAGTAACAAATTTGAAGAGGTAAATGATGTTCCAGTTATCAAAAAGACTACATTCACCACAGTCTTTTTAGGTATTATTTCTATTTTACATACACAAAGAATAAGAGCATATATTCTGTGTTAAGCTCAGAATCTGAACCTAACTCTCTGCCCCAAATAATTATTTTTAACTATATTTGTTAGTATATTTGTAGTACTTCAATGTCATAGTATTGAGTAATTAGTAAACATGTAAAAAATAACTATTACAGGTAACAATATTTTAAATGCTAATAAAATTTAGACTACTATACAATTTAATCTTTCAAATAAAGAGGAAATGATGAGTTAAAGAGAATAAAAGTCCATGGGGAACTAATAAGGGAGAAATATGTACATTTACTATAATTTAAGATAATATTGTTTTGTGATACTTTCTTTAAGTTTTGCAAGTGTGATATTTTACTAAACCCCTGTGCTTCCATGATTGTTGAAGGAAAGCATTTTTGTTACCAATAAAGAAAATCAGTACATTTCTCATTTGAGCTACTGTGAGAAATGATCTCATATTCAGGCAGAAGTAACATCAGATTTTAGTATATTATGAAAATTGTTGAAAATTATTCTTTAAATGCATACTTGGGAGCCTTAACAGTTATAGTGAATACTATGTGACTTCATGTTCTTTTAAAAAGAAATCTCTCAGCTGATAACAATTTGTCCTCATACCTCACTTTTAATCCT
The DNA here is from genome assembly GCA_028644305.1 of Xerus rutilus. NCBI lineage: Eukaryota > Metazoa > Chordata > Mammalia > Rodentia > Sciuridae > Xerus > Xerus rutilus. The sequence continues at coordinate 138,372,307 of CM053402.1, read as the reverse complement.
TACATCTACAGCTATTTTATACATTTAATATTTAAAGTACTTAAATAAATTACACAACGAATAATATAAAGAAGTTATTTTTAAAACTTAAAGAAATTACATGATTTGTATGTCAATATGAAGTCAGAAGCAGAACCAAGGAACAAAAATACTAGGCTCCAACACGACCCAAATATTACCTTTCAAAGCTTAGAATACCTCCCTTTTAATTTCTGAATAAGAAGTGTAGGCATTCTTTCTAAACATGTCTGTAGATTTGGGGGGATGTTGGCAAAGAGCAAACACTTGGACTCCATATGGCAGAGCCTTTGTTCTCTAGAAGACAGATTGCTATTCCAGTTACAGTAATTTTTTTTGATACAAAAGGGTTGCTCTTTTATATTTCCTGGTTGTCTATTATAGAAGCTTGCAGATGTACCTTCTCTACTTGTTAGTAAGGCGGAGATACCCATTATCTAAAAGTGGGTTGGTGGTGGTAGTAGTGGTTATTTTTGTCTGCATTAAGAGTCTTGTATTTAAAGCAACAGAAATCAAATATGAGGTGCTTATATAGTTATCAAAGAGTAAAAGAAAAAAAACAGGTTGAAAATTAATGAGAAAGATGCAGTATTCCTGATTACAATAATCATAAGTGCAGTCCATCTACTTTTCATATTAATCCAGATGGTTATGACAGTGATACTTAATTTTAAAGTGCAACATGGTGGGATTAGTTCCAGATCAATTATATATTGCTGAAGAAATTTTAACAGTGCAACATTAAAGCCACTTTAAATATTCTGTGTTTATTTTATGTTTTGAATGATATTCTATTCAGTATTGTACAAAGATCACTAATGTCTAAAAGGCAAGGGGGGAAATAAAGTCAAATCAGGAACACTCTTACACATGGGCAGGGTGTTTAACAAAGGTTTCTATCACTTTCATCACTCATGAGTCTGCAAATATGAAGGGAAATAAATTTTTTCTCATTGACCAGGAAAGCTAAAATAATAATGGGATCACATTTGATGTGTACACTCAGATGTACACTGCAGAAAGTCGTTTTGAATATAGAAACCTCCCTAGATGCATTCAATCTAAACATTGTGCCAGGGAGTTTTCAGATAGAAGAATTTGAGTTAGTCATTTCATCTTTTAGGCAGACATGCCCTGTCTTGGTCCTAAAAGAATGTAAAATGTGCATGATACAATGGAAGAAAAAAGGTGGTATAAAAACACAAGGGATCCATTTTAAAGACTAAATATTTAGAATTTGGTATTTCTTTTTTTAAATATATTTTTTAGTTGTAGATGGACACAACACTTTTTATTTTATTTATCTTTATGTGGTACTGAGGATTGAACCCAGGGTCTCACACATTCTAGGCAAGCACTCTACTACTGAGCTACAGTTCCAGTCCAGAACTTGATATTTCACAGCAATCTGTTATCAAGATTTTACTCATTTTTGTCAAAAGGGATTTTAGCTAATCTTTTAGTGTTGTATCTTTTATTATTCTTATATGCAAGTTTTACTAACCTTTTACCTTCATTACTGCCACTGAGAAAAGAAGTCATAACAATATTCTCTATTAATGGATCAGTAAACTGATATGTGTAGACTTCGTTGATAGTATGTGCTATATCCCACTTTTCTGATTTGCAAATTGAGTTGGAATTATTCTGTACCATACCTTCACATGTTTCTCTGACTTACTTGAGTCATTTGAAAATGAAGACCATTTATGTGAAGACATAAAACAGTATTTGGCCAATTTTCCTAGTAAAGTGATTTCAATGTACAGAACAAGTAATCACAACTTTTAAAGAAATAATCAAAAATATCAATAATCAGTTGGTATTATTATAATATTATCTCCTCAATGAAACATCATTTTTTCTGGTAGCTTCATATACTGAGAGGCACTCAGATAAATAAAAGGATAATGTATGTTAAGTTCAGACACTCTTTTTAGCTTAATTATTGTCACTATAGACCTAAACAAATAAGCATGATCCTCTAGTTTCCCCAAACATAACAGATTAGAAATATAAATATGCAATTGGCTACCAGAATTAGCCATGCATACAAAATAATAATAATAAAAAATAACAGGGGAAACAAAGCTATGAAAAATTGATTTAAACAAAAATCAAGAATACTCTTCGGGGTCTAATTTTTATGCAGTATAAATTTGAATAATCATTGCTAGCCCTTAAAGATAACACATGTTACACATATTATGTTCCCCCAGATGACTTTAGTTTAATATAGGCACCATAATTATGTTCTATACCCTGTGTTTAAGAGTGGAAATAAAGAATGATTTCTAAACAAAATTCAAAGGAAGATGTATTAGTTTTTGATTACTATGCAACAAATTGCCACAAATTTAGTAACTTAAAGCACAAATTTACTTTTTAAACTGTAAGGCTTTCATCTAGTCATGAGTCCGGATGCAGATTAGTTGGATCCTCAGCTCAGGGCTTCATCATGCTGAAATCAAGGCAGCTGCCCAAAGTGCACTCTCATATTAGGCTCTTGGTTCTCTTCTAAAACCACTGATTGTTAACAACTTCAACCGAAGTCTCTTTTTCTTATACTCAATTGTCTAAACACTGCTGTCAGCTCTCAGAGGCCAGCCTGAAATCCTTATTATATGACCCTTGATTAGCAGTTAAAAGTATGGTCCTTTACTTTCTCATGGGAAAAAGAATCTATCTATTATAAGGGTTCACCTCTCCAGGTCAGGCCCCCTTAGCATAATCTGCAATTGGACTGGCACAAAACCAACTGTTTAGGGATTTTAATTTCATCTGCCAAGTCGTCCTGCCACAAGAAGTAGTGTCATCATGGAATGATATCTCATGTTATTAAAGTCCTCCTCCTTATACTCAAGGAGAGGTGTTAATGCTGGGTATGTATACAAGGGTTAAGAATCTTGGGGTCATTTTAGAATTTTGCCTACCACTCTAGGTTTATATCTTACAAGAATAAACTCCACATAACAGTATTATTTACAATCGCCAAAAAAAGTCAACACCCCAACTGTCTATTGAAGAAGGATGGATAAATAAAATGTATCTACATATACAATGGCATTATTATTCATCCTTAAAAAGGAAGCAAATTCCAACATATGTTACACCTTGGTGATCTTTGAGGACATTATTCTAAATGAGGTAAGGGATTCAAAGACTAACACTGATTCAAACCACTTATATGAAGTACCCAGAACAATCAAATCCATAGAGACCAAAAGTATGTGGTAGTTACCAGGGCCTGAGGGAAGGAGAGAATTTAAGAATTATAATTTAATGGGTATGGGGTTTCAGTTTCATAAGATGAAAAGAGTTCTGGAGATCTGTTGCACAAAAATGTGAATACTTTATATTGAAGAACTATATGCTTAAAAATGATCAAGAGGGTAAATTTTATTTGTATTTTATCATAGTTAAAAAGGCGCAGTGGCAACACACCTGTAATCCCAGTGGCTCGGGAAGCTGAGACAGGAGAATCGCCAGTTCAAAGCCAGCCTCAGCAACAGTGATGTACTAAGCAACTCATTGAGATCCTGTCTCTAAATAAAATACAAAATAGGGCTGGGGATGTGGTTCAGTGGTCAAGTTTCCCTGAGTTAAATCTCTGGTACCAAAAAGGAAAAAAAAAAAAGAAAGAAAAAGGAAAAAAAATTCATTATCTAGAAAATTCAAAAGATGTGTAACAGTTCTTTCAATTTTGGCCTAAATTATCTTCCAAAATTTAAAAAAATAGTAAAAGAAGTATGTCATGATCCGTAAACATTAGGGGGGTTTTGTGGAGACTAGCCCTTGACTTTGTCCTTACAGCGGATAGTGTGTGGATACTTAGAGGGAAGTAATGCAGGAGAAAAACTTGCTACAAAATGCAGTCTAAAGAAAGTGTGCTGCTGACCACAAAAAGTGTATATTTTCAAATAAAGATTAGGAAACGTGCAAAAGGTGTATAAATGCTGAATTAAAGAAAACAGATTTTAGTCTATGGTTTGTGAGAAAATATTAAAAACAGCATAATGCACCACATGATCTTTCCATCTAGGAGTCATATTGCACTTGCCTTAGGTTACACATTCTGAGAAGAAATTCTAATAAATTCTGAGAATGTATCTGCAAAATGTTTCATTAGTAGATCATAATTATCATTTGTTTTCTGTTCTATATAACATGCAGAATAGTTACTTTTATTGCAAGAATCTACTGAACTAAAGAATCAATTATTGGTATTGCATCTTCCCTGTGATTGGAGCTAAGGCAAGGAACATGTCTTAATTGCTCCTTGTTTCTCTCTTCACATCTTAGCCTAGTGCTTGTTCACACCAATTGCTCCAGGTAAGTGTTACGCTGCCAAATGCAAATGTGCTCCCCTGAGAAAGTCCCCCTCTCTAGAGGACCTTGTGTCTTTAACCAAAGCAGACAGCAAAAGATAATGCCAAAATCTCTCACAATTCCTCTCAAGCATTTCCTGCTGAGTATCTTTAATGTGGGAATTTTCCACAAGGTTGATACTATACAAATCAATGGTACAGAATTATTAATTAAATGAGAAGATATATTATTTGGTGAGAAATTTTAACAAACAGAATCTGAGGTTTGGGGGAGACTCTTTCTGGGCATGTGAAGATACTTCAATTTTTTTTTTTTCACCATTTCACTTATTCATCTAGTCAACTCAAAATTGGGTTGCTCCAAAGGAGTTAATCTCCCTGTCTCAGAGCTTTCCTGTCCGGGATTTTTAGTCTGTTTTTTCACAACTATGACCAAAAACCCTGACAAGAACAATTTTAGAGGAGTAAAAGTTTATTTTGGCTCACAGTTTCAGAGGTTTCAGTCTATAGACAACTAATTCCATTTCTCTGGGCTCAAGTTGAGGTAGAACATCTAGACAGAGGGTGCGGAGGAGAAGAGCAGCTCAGAACATGACAAGCAGGAAGCAGAGAGAGCTCTGTTCACCAGGGACAAAATATATATCTTAAAGGCATGCTCCAAGAGACCTATCTCCCCCAGCCACACTCTTCCTGCCTACAGTTACTACCCAGTTAATCTATTTCAGAGGATTAATCTACCAATTAGGTTAAATATCTCATAACCTAATTGTTTTACCTCTGAAAATTCTTATATTGACTAATACATGAGCTTTGGGGGGACATCTCATATCTAAATCATGACATTCTGCCCCTGGCCCCCCAATGCTCATGCCCATCTCACCATGTAAAATACATTTTGTCCATTTCCCAAAATCCCCATAGTTTTAACAGTTCCAGCATTACCTAAAAGTCCAAGTCCAAAATCTCATCTGAGACTCAAGACAAGCACAAGCACTGAGAAGCACAAGCTCCTGTAAATATCAAAATCGAGCTATATATATCCAATATATAATCATATATAGTTAACTTCCCATTTTACAAGGGATAAATAAGGGAATATAAAGAAGGTATTAGACCAATGCAATACAGAAATCCAGCTGGGCAAATGAAATGTGTAACTCCACATCCAGAATCTAGGGTAAATAGCATCTTGATGTTCTCTCCAAAGGCCGTGCTGGTTGCAGCCCACTTGGCCCCTCTATTGGCTGTTTTCTTTTTTGCTCAATTCCTACAGTTTTCCTTGACAGATATCCCCTGATACAGGAATTTCTTAATCTTGAGGTTTCTACTGAAGCTTTGGCTTCCTTCTCATATCTTCATGCATCAGTTTCTCAGGGACAACCCACAGGAACTCTGATCCTGCTGCATTAAATCTTGCTGGAAGTCTCCATGACCCATTTCCAGTAAACATTATTTCTTCAGAACCAGCACCATGTGGTTGATGCCAAGGTCTACCACCATCTAGAGCAGTAGCCAAACCTTCTGAGATTGCAGTTACAGCATCCTATTAGTGCCTTGTTGGCTGAGCATGATAAAACAACTCCCTAGCTCGCCCTGTGCTAGCAGTGTGCCCCTACAGTGTCTTCTCAAAGAAATTTTTACTTTTACACCCTTGAGTCTCAGTTGAGTGTGGTCTTGCCAATTCCTGAGATGCCCTCAAGCCATCTTTCTTTTTTTTTCTGGGTAAAGTATTCAGCATTTTTCCCCCAGTGGCTCTAAAATCTTTAACAACCACAATTTCCTCAGCTCTAGTTTCACTCATAGTTTTCTGGCCACTCTGCAAGTTTTTCAAACCTTTCTGCTCAACTTTCTGTTCCTGATTATCACAATGCATTTAGCTAAAAGCCACAGTAATATCCATGTCACCCTCTGAACACTGTTCTGCCTTGAAATTTCCTCTGCCAGATTAATTAGTCCATCTTCTTTAAATTTAGCCTCACAGAGTCTTAGGACTTGGGCAAAACATAGAGAACTTCTTTGGTAGAATGTAACCTAAATGGCCTCTAGTCTAATTTCTAATAGTCTGCTTTCTTCTTTGAAACCTCCTGAACCCAGTCTTTACTGTCCATAGTTCTATCAGTATTCTGGTCTTCTGAGCTCATACAAGAATTATGCATTAATTTTTGCTTATAAAAGTTTGAAACTTTTCACCTTGTATCTCTAAACTTTTCAAAATCCCTCCCACACATTCTAAAAGGCTCCCAAAGATTCTGAACCACTCAGTCAGGTTAGTCACAGCAATAACTCCAATATCTGTACCAATTTCTGTTTTAGTCAACTTTTTCACCACTCACCAACAGACCTGACAAGAATAATTTTAGAAAATAAATAATTTTATTTTGGCCCATGGTTTCTGAGGTCTTAGTCCATGGGTGACAAACTCCATTGCTCTGGGCCCAATATGAAGAAGAGCATCATAGCAAAAGGATGTAGAGGAGGAAAGCCTCTCAGGACATGGTAATCAAGAAACCAAGAGAGTTTGTCTCAATAGTAATAAAATATAAACCCCAAAGGCATGGCCCCAGTGGTCGCCTTTTTTCAGCCACACACTACCATCCTATAGTTACAACCCAATTAGTTTATATCAGTGAATTAGTCCACTGAGTAGGTTAAGTCTGTCATAAACCAGTCATTTCAACTCTGGAAATTTTTGCGTTTTCTAATACATGAGCTCTTGGGTGACACCTCATATCTAAATCACAACAAGGATTAACCCTGGACTATCTTACTGACTGACTTATAGGTTTCTGCTGTAATTAAACTAAAATATCTGGTTATGTTCTTCAGCCCTTCTTTTGGTATATATAAAATAAATTCTGAGTTATTTCTTTAAGAGAGGGATATTCATACCTTGAAAAGGTGAAGGCCATCATATATATCCACATTGTATTTAAACTCAATAGTAACTAAACTTTTGTGGCAGTTCTGTACCTCACTTGGTTCATGAGAGTGTTAAGAAGTTTGAGGCCTGTACAATATGAGGCTGTGGGGGTGGGTATTTTATTAATATACTTATAAAGTTATATTATAATTATATTATATTATTAATATACTTATAAAATTATAATATAAAATTAGATTCATGGCCTTGCAAGGGACTTATGCAAGTGAGAGCACATAAGCCTTATGCTTTACTTAGCTGTTTAATAGATCCACTTCTCGTTTCTATCATAGGATCGTGAATCTGGAAGTTTGACATTGATATAATCATAAGATCCTCACCTCTTCAGTATATACTTTGCTCTTGTCTCCTCTTCTCACCCCACCTAACTCATTCCCTCAATTATTATACTCAATTTAACTTAATACTAAAATTTACTTTTCTCTCTCCTCCTACTTAAAATTTCTGGGAAATATGTTAACAACAAAGTTGATTTCCACCTCGATGTGATTTTAAATATGACAATGTCTAGAGAATCATTTTAAATTCAGAATGATCTTTACATAGTTTAAATTGCACACTCTGTGCACATAAACGTGCAAAATAGGGAAATATGTTTGGTGATTGAATTCTAAAATATTTCCCTTATTTGTGACATCATCTTTAAAGTCAAGGTGTAAACATTTGCTCATAATTCTGAGCAGACTTATTACTTTGTTTTTTAAAGAAAATACAAAGATTTAGAATGAAACTTAGTATTCTAAACACAAGAAGAATTATAAACCATATTTAATAAATCACATTTTGCAGTGAATTTATACAAACATTCCTAGGCTGGTCACTCTGTCCTATACAGGTTATATTTTGTCCTGTAATTTCAATTTAATTTATCTGTCTGTGACAACTTTTGTTGTTTTGTCTCTTGCTTCTCATGATCTCCAAACCTTACTCACATTTTGTAAGCAAGTAAGATAAATATGTCTTTCTTGTATAAGAAAAAGACATAATCATAATCACACAGGTTTTCTGGTTTTCTTTGTTTTTAAGTTAATAAAAAGACTAGTGTATTTAGGTCAGAAAAACTAGTTAAAATGTCAAAACAAGTAATCACTTTGTGGTTTAAGTAGATTAGAGGATATCTTGATGTTTTAACAAAGGCAGTTTGAAGTCAGGGATCTTATCCAAAGGAATGAATTTTTCTATAGATAAACAGGTTCTCTATAGATAAAAGATGTTCATTTTGTAAATTCTGAGAATTATCCACCCAAACAACTGTGTGATCATATACCTTTATATTTGTTATAGAGTCTAGCATCATTTTCATATTTTCACAACTGCTGGTTTCTAGGTTTCTATGTGAGAACTACTTTTCCTTCTAAAGTGAGATGTTTGAGAGGAAAGATGATGGAGTGAGATGGAGATCATTACCCTAGGTACATGTATGATTGCAAAAATGGTGTGACCCTACTAGGTGTCCAACCAGAGATGTGAAAAATTGTGTTCCATTTATGTACAATGAATCGAAGAGCATATCCTGCTGTCATGTAAAACTTATTAAAACAATTAAATTAAAAAAAGAAAATTATAAAATAAATAAAATGAGAGGTTTTAAAAGATGTTTCATATTTAAATATACAACCAACAGATGCTAGGTCAATAAGAACAAGAAATATGTATTGAAACTTTTTCCAATTTTGTATCATGTAATATGAAGTCCAGAGTAGAGAGAAGTTTGATGGTAAAAGGTGACACTTTGCTAGCTTGTTCTTCTTGATGGAAATTGTTGTAGTCAGCTTTTTTTGCTTCTGCAACTAAAAGACCCAAACACAAAAATTGTAGATGAGGAAAAGTTTATTTGAGGGCTCAAGGTTTCAGAGATCTTAGTCCATCAAAGGCCAACTCCATTCCTCAGGGCTTGAGGTGAGGCTGAACATCGTAGTGGAGTGTGTGGCAGAGGAAAGGAGCTCACGTGATGATCAGTAAGCAGCATAGCAGAGACTCCACCCACCACAAAGCCAAACCCCTCATTCCCCACCTCCTCCAGCCAGACCCCACGTGCCTTCAGTTACCACTCTATTAATCCCATCAGGTGATTAATTCACTGGGTTAAGGCTCTCATAACCCAATCATTTCTTCTCTGAACCTTCTTGCATTTTCTCGCACGTGAGCTTTTGAAGGACAGCTCACATCCGAACCATAAAAGAAATGGAATTGGACAAGGAACAATGAGGAATACTAGAAAATGTTTCTTGAGGACAGAGCCCACACTAAAACATAGTAGCCCATGTATGAATTTGGTCAAGTGTAGTGATTTCCTTGTCAGGTACCCTCTATATTCAGCAAAACCACAAAATATAACACCTGCAGTGCACTTTACAAGAAACCCATGTGACATACACACACATACCCAGATGAGTTAGAGATTTCTATTGCTCTTTGTCTGGTGCGGGTTAATGCACGTCCATTGAGAATCCTGTAGTATACTGTTTACTTTTATTCAGAGGATTAAGGAGGTTACAAAGAATTGTGGCACATATGTTTTTTAATAAATACTTAAAATTATAGCCATAAAATTTCCTTAAAACTATTTTCATTTTTCTTTCTACTCTTAAGCCTTAAAACTTTGAGGATATAATACATATTTCATTATCTGGATTGTTAATTATATAAAATAATATAATGATGTGATCTAACAAAAAAAATTAATTCAGTACAATTGGCAAAGAAGCATTGCTGTTTCAAATGATTCTAAGTCTAAAAGATGGAGCAAAATCATTGTTACTTTATTATTCACATTTGTATTATTAGAGTGGAATACCTGTATAGTCATTGTATTAATAGATTGACAGAAAATCCTCCTAATGGAAAAACATACTTCTTGAGGTAAAATTACTCTTTGTTATATTTCCTGAAAGCTTTCTAAAGTGAGAGTCTCTAACTCATCTGTACTGAATAAGCCTGTAATGTAAAGCTACATTTTTCATCCTTTAACACCCAAACCAGCGCCCCCTATAAAATAGAGAACACCGATGGATTTGTATACACACAAGTAGGCCTGGAGACGGATTTGAGTACCAAGCTTAGAGAGAGGTGAGTGAGATGGGAGTAATCTTTAGAGGTGAGAGGGTGAGGACTGGCTGGAGAGGCCAAACAAGAATGGAATGGTGGGATAAAAACATAGAGACAGGAGCCAGTGAGTTGGCTGTAGACTCCAGAACAACTTGGCATAAAATGGACAGGAAAAAAAATCTCTTGTGGGGCGAGTGGCAGATAGCTTCAAAAAACTTGATTATCCAGTAGTCAGTGTAAAATGGTTATCTTTTTGGACTATGAGTGTTTACATATATACATGAATTTATTTGTGAACCACATAATTAGTTCATTTGATATGTAAATACTTATATACATTTATATATATATATACACACACATATTTTCAAATATGTAATGAACAATTATTAAAATGCATACCCATGTAAGTGATGCATTAAATACAATGAAACAGATGTATATTTTTTTCTATACTTTTTTATTACTATTGTTTTTTGTGGGTCTAAAGATCAAACCGAGGGTCTTGAGCACTCTAGGCAAGCACTCTACCTCTGAGCTAAACCACAGCTCGGTTTTCTATACTTTTATTGCATAATTTAAAATATAGTTTTCTAAGTCAATATATGAAATAAGAAATCTCAGTCTCCTTTAAATTCTATGCTTATTTTTAACATGTTGAAATGTGTACAGAGATTGAGTCTAGCAACACATGCACCTTAGATGATTTCATCCAATTCCCAGTTTAAATACTATGTACGTGCCCATGATTTCCACATGTACTCGCCATCCCTATTACCTCCCTGCAACTCCAGATTTAAATATGCAGCTGCCTAAGTGACATTTTACCTTGACAGAGAACATGGATCTTGAAATTTACATAGTCATAACAGAATTAATTCCCTTTTCCCCTGCCACAACTAATTATTCCCAAGTGTCCTCCATTTCAAACTGTGACACTTGCATGCTCAGGTAGTAGCTTAAGCAATATCTAGGGATTACCTTTGATTTTTTTCTTTCATCTAAGTATCAATTTCATTGATTTTTTTTCCCTCCAGAGCACACCCAAATGTACTTACCTGTCTGCAGCTATTCCAACAGGCCCTCCCCCAAACACACGTACTGCTGTCCTCCTGGTTCCAGCCACACCTCTTCCATCCTACTTTACCCAACTATAATACAAGTTAGTGTCAACAGTCCACTTCTTAAATACTTCTGTGTTCTCCCTGTGCTTAAGATAAAATTAGTCAAAATTGTTATTTTGTAAAATAACAAAATTTTACAGCATTTAGTTGTATTTCTTTCTGACACTTGCCTTTCTTAGCCATTAGACTCCAACTGTAAGATACCTTTTCTTTTCTTTCCCAAGAGCTTGTAATGGCTATTTTATTTTTCTGAAAATGTTCTTTCCTGAGCTTACATGTACTGTTTTTATTGCTACTTTAGGGCTCTATTTTAATATCACCTCCCAGAGAGTCCTCTCATGGACACCCAGCAAATCTCAGGCTTTCCTAAGCACATCACTGCCATCTTGTCACTGCTCTTTGTTTATATTTTTTGTTGTCTGACCACTACACTGTATACTCCATGCAAACAGGAACAGTGGAGGTCAGAATGTTTAAATACAAAGCATTCTAAAAACATTTAAAAGTTAATATTAGAGAGAATCATTGGTAACATGCAAATGACAAAATTAGAAGAAGCTTAAGTTTCTGTTCTTGAAATATTCTATGATTGTTATGAAACACATTTTAAACTTCTGTTTTGTCCAAATTCACATAGATAACCATTGAAACTAAAGAGGATAATTTGGAGGTCTTGCTTTATTAATAAACAGTTACTCATTTTATTAAAAATAATTATTTGAGTTAACATTGCTTGATAATTTGGAAACTGTGGATAGATTTTGTATGGTGAAAATGGGATTTGATATAAGAATTTAAAAGATATTTTCTACTTGATTTTAGGACAATAATATAAGATAGGCAGTTAAAATTCAACATAAACTTCTTTGATTAAAATTGTGTTTCTTTTTAGAGGATTGTTACATGAAACAGAAAACCAGAAAAAGTACTTTTTGAATGAATTATTTTTGCAATCAACTCTTTGTACTTATCTTCTTCTTATAGTAGGCTTACATATTGAGAAAGGAAATGGCTTATAATCTATTCAGGGTATATAAACTCTTGATAATATGCACAATTTTGCAAGGTGAGCCAAAGCAAACCTTATATATCCTTCAGGGCATTAATTTTTCTTTTAACTATTTTTTTTGAAAAAGGCATTATTTTTCTCATGAAGACAAGCAAATAAAAATGTGATATTACTCTTTGATGCACATCTGTAATCCCAGTGGCTTGGGGGCTGAGGCAGGAGGATCTCAAGTTCAAAGCCAGCTTCAGCAAAAGCAAGGCACCTAAGCAACTCAGTGAGACCCTGTCTCTATGTAAAATACAAAATAGGGCTTAGGATGTGGCTCAGTGATTGAGTGCCCCTGAGTTCAATTCCTGGTACATAACTCCCCAAAATGTTATATTACACTTTATATAAAATATCTATCTGCCTGTAATCCCAGCACTTAGGGAGGCTGAGAAAGGAGAATCGCGAGTCCAAAGCTAGCCTCATCAACGATGAGGTGCTAAGCAACTCAGTGAGACCCTGTCTCTACATAAAACACAAAACAGGGCTGGGGATGTGGCTCAGTGGTCAAGTGCCCCTGAGTTCAATCTCCAGTACCAAAAAAAATATCTATCTGAAGAAAATTCTCCCTTAGACCTGACAGATAAGTGCTGTGACCCTTGAATCCCCGCACTTTAGATTTTTCCTCATTTTTGCAACCATAACTATGCAATTTGGTGGAAAAAACATAAGGATCACTGGCTTATAATACAAATTTCTCCTTTATCATAGAATTTATATTAATTAATAAACATGAAATTAATTGATAGAGCAACAATATTGCAAAGTATAATTAAATGCAAAAATGAGAATTTATTTAGAGTGTTATCAGATCTAGATTTCCCTGCACTTTTATTTAATATTCTTTTGAAAATACATACAATTAAATTGTAAATAGCAAACTTTTGTTGTTGCAGAAGGTTTTGGGTCAGAATGCTGAGCTCCTTTTTTCTGCCATTTATTATACATGTAGATGTTCAATGACCTTCGCTTCTCTGGGCTTCAATTCCCCCACCTGTAAAGTGGAAGTGTTGGTGTGTTTTCTAGATCTCTTGAAGTTATAAATTGCAGTGATTGTTTCCTTTTGCTATTTTGCCACATTTCATAAAAAAAAAAAAAAATGGGTCCTCCATTTTGGGATTGCAAATTTCCATTCAAAACCACCCCTTCTCAGGTTTTGCCTCCATTTCACCTGTCTGGAAAATGAATTATGGACTGTTTTCCATCTTTATTCATTTATCCAGATTCTCATCCTGAGCAACCCCAGACCATGAAAATTGTGGTAGCTGGGTTCAGAGGCTCCCTGACTACCACTGAATCTAAAATTATTTGTTTCATAGAGTATGCTGGCTATACAAAGTAGGAGAGCTTGTTATCTCTGCCCTTGAGGTTAGTGATATACCCACAAATGCTCTACCAATGATACAGTACTAATCCTTTGTAAATGAAGCATCAGAGAATGTGAAGTTCCCTTTTGAAGTTAAGAGTTGATTGTCAATCTTGGTTGTTTCAATAGACTACCTCAATTGTAAAAGCTATTCTTGGAAAAAGAACAGGTTCATCTGTAAGAAGCTTTTCATGTTCATCTGACAGTCTTAAGTCAGGTTGCCCTTTCATGTTAGTGTTGTTAAGTGTCATTCTCAGATATTGTCTACTCTTTAACCTGCTTATGGTCAAAACTTCAATGGCAGCTTGGATCTTCTGAAGACTGTCTTGTGGGGAGTGGAATTTGGAAACCATACCAGAATATGGTTGTAGTGATACTGCTTTCATTTTCATGTACTATGCCTAATCAAGTCCCAGTAGTGAATCTGAGAAAGCACAATTACCAGTATTTCTATGTGATTTCCACATAGCATAATGAATTAAAAAAAAACAAGCAATAATGATAATAAAGCATTTTAAACTTCTAATGGTTACTGTGGTGACTATCATTACATGACTGGTAGCGAAGTGTTAAAAGCTCATTATATCTTTGATCCATTGAGAATTGATACTCATGACTGAATTCCTACCAGTTTGGAGAGTTATGTTAATCTCTGTGACCTCACCAGCACATATGTGCACAGACACACATGCACATACAAGCACCCCATTTGGAAAGGAGGAGGGAAAAAGGACGAGGAAAGTTTTCCCAGTTTCAATCAGGGTCATCTATGGTTCTCTTTTCTATTATTAAGTTTTGAGGATATGAGAGATTCCCTCAACTACAAGAGTATTAGTTTTATGCAGTGGTGGGGGCAAGAACTTCCAAATAGCATTAACTAATCACTAAATATGATATGCCTTTGAAATATTGAATACTACTATCAACACTGTTATGATTATAGGTTGAGAATTTATGTAATGTTCAACAGAATGTGGAAGAATTTCTATTAGATATTAAAATTCATTGTGATATAATAACAGCAATCCTAGATATGAAAGAAAAAATTTTAGAATCCTTTAGATAAATTCATCATAAAAAGAAATATAGTAATTCTGGTGCTATGTAGAATGGCTAAGCTAGCAAAAACTCAATTCCCAAACTGAAAGAAGGCAGAAATATCAGTATTGAAACAGGAATTTGGCCTTCTCATATAGAATAAAATAAACGTGATTTTATATTTTGAATACTGGCAAGAGTACAAATGGACTAGACATAATTATAAAATTAAAATTTTGTACTCATTTTAATTTGCATATATGGTTAAAATTTTATATTAAAAAAGACTAACCTAGTTATCCAAATTTCATGAATCTATTAAATAGAATAATATCATGGAAATACTGTATATTGTTCAGCTCCAAATTTATGATATTATACATTATACTTAGAGCATTTGGATTTAAAGACATTTTCTAGATCAAATATTTTATGATAAATTATAGACCTGATGATTCTGAACTTTGTATGATATGTTTTCCAAAGCACAGAAAGAATACTAACCTTTAAGCTGATCATAGTGAGCAATGATAATGTTTAATATTTATTGAGTGATCACATTATGCTAGGCACTGTAGTAAGTGCTTTACATTAAATTTCTCATTTTATCCTTCTGATAACCTTACAAGATGGGTACTGCTATTATTTTATAGCCTCACATAGTCTTGGGAAGATTAAATAACTTGTTCAAGGTCACATATTGAGTAAATGTTGGAGCAGAGCCTGATTCAAGGGTGAGGCTCTTACTCCGTGATTCTTATTCACTTATTCTTTCACATCTGTTCTGGGATCTCTATTTATTATGGCTGAAAATAGTAGACATTTTGACTACCTGTAAGTGATATTGATACATGATTCTTATCTACTATATATGAATAATTTGAGTGGGAATCTCAAGTTATTCCAATTAATAGTCTATCAAATCCTAACATATGTTAATCTTGTTTGCATTTTGATACTTTTAGAACTTTAATATCTTTTAGGAGACCAAGTCACATCTGATACAAATGTAGACTACCTCTTCCCTTTCTGTGGATATTATCATTCATTCACGATTACATAAACTTTGTTTTCTAATCACAATTCAGAAATGAATGGCAGTGCTAACATGTCTGAGGTTGGCAGACATCTTAGACATCTTTAATCAGAGGCAAAATAAACAATGCATCCATAGGAAAGCATGAGTTGAGTCTTTGTCAGTTTAAAAATATCAAATGATGGTAAGGTCTTTAGAAGTCACAGGATGACAGCTGAAATAATTGTCACTGAAACAAGGACTAAGTCATTCTCTTACATAGAGTTGGAGGTAACTCGTTTATACTTCCCAGGAATATAGATGCTAATAGTCCTAAATGGCTTCCTAAAGTTGGCAGGGCCCATCTGGATCTTCTTAGTAAAGAAGCAAGTGTCTGTATGAGAACATTATACTCAATAGATCTTCCTTTGCCTCATAGCTATGTAAACTAAGCTGAGACAACAAAGGTCATCTTATTGAAATAGGCCTTGCTTATAAAATTAATTCTACATTTCTTTCATAGCTCATAATGTTATTCTAAAGTAATTATCTAAAAGAAATTTAGTTCTCTTGTAAAATATGGACTACATAACAAATGAACTAGTTTGCAATTTAGAGGCAGCAAATGAGCACAGTGGTAAACTGTGAACAAGTATTTTGGACTAATTAAAATTGTTTTCCATTTAGTTTCAAATTTGAAAGAGATCCATATCTCACAGGATTCTTCAAAAAAACAGAATCTAAAATCATATAGAAAGATTATGGACACTTAAGGGAAAGCTTCTTTAGATTAAATGCCAGCTGGACAAGTCAGATGGCAGGATAAATTTTTGATATGTAACGTAAAGAAAAAATATAACTAAAGCACCTGTTTGCTTTCACTGGGGAGTGTACTGCATTAGTTAATTATCTAACCCAAAGTGATTTCATGTTCCCAAACTCCACAGCTTCTATGAAAACCATTTGGAATATTTATAAAATAATTTATAAAGGATATATTTCAGATAGAATCTAATATAGTCTAAACAACTTTACAATTATGGAAATTTTTAATTTTTAAAGCAAACCAAAACAATCAGTATTTAGACAGAATGATCCTGCAAGATCTTATTGTGCTACATAGATTTGCCATTCTTCTTTATCATGTAACAAAAAATGAAAATAAATTTAAACTTGCCTCTAATGCCAATTTATTTCTTCAGCCACCACCAACTTGAGCACTTATCCATTCTGAATTTGAAATCAAAATGCTTTGAATGCAGCTTATGAGTCTCTTTGTTTTGGGGAGGGAAAGGACCACTAAAGCAAGCTGAAGAGAAAGAGGAGATAATAGGGCTTGGAAGCAACCTCTTGGCAAAGAGGAACAAGAGCAGTGGAATAATTTAATTGCTCATCAGCTAATTATACGGTATTATAATGTTAATGTGTCTTCATCATGACAATGTAATAGGTATAGATTGAAGCATATGAAAAAGAAAGTGTTGATGCAGTAATTATAAGTAAGAGTGGAGCTGTTAGAGTAATTATAACGCTTCATCGGGTAATTAACGTATTGTTCAACTTGAGATGGGGAACAAAGAGTGAAAAAGTTAAATATTGAAGGACATGCCTTTGACACTCCAGAGACGTCTTTGAGCTTTTGCAGAGAATAGAATATTCTATATTGATACTGTTATTTCCGAGTTCCCATTTTCATAATTTATTATTTTTCACTCACGTATGCTGTAAATGAACACAGTAATTTGAGTATGAGATGCTACTGGTGGTTAAATTTTTTATGTAATATGATCCATGTTGCTGCTCTTTCTTTTTCAGCTTTGTCCCATTTTGCATTCCTCTGGTCATTAAATGGGCTAAACATTTCAAAATTTAACTAAGTCATACTGAAATAACATATGTGAACATTTCCATAAACTGAGGAAGATGATAATTATTATTTACCAAACCTCTAAGAGAGGTTTGGTAGTTTTATTTTTATACTGGTGGCTATTTTAATACCAATAGATAACCTGTTTTTCTTTTTTTCCCCAAATTCATTAGCTCAGAAATATCTTTACTTTAAAGCCCTTTGACTAGTATATGGAAAACAAAAAACAACAGTAACTAAACACTGGCAACTAGTGGTAGGCAGGTCTAATTTTGCAACCCATTTACCAGAATAATTTTTTAAATAACAGCACATGACACTTTATTATAAATACTTGACATGTTTTAATACACTCAGCTTCCACTTTTCTTTCTCTTGTTATTCATCCATTTTACAGGTGGGAATACCTACTGGGGCAGGGAAGTTAAATAATTTGGCCAAGATCACATATTTCCTAATGATAGAACCAGAATTTGAACTGGGAGGTTTAGTATCAGACTCTGCTTACGTATGACTTCTCCCTGTTGTCCAATCAGGAACTTGTCCTAAGATCTCCTGGAAGGTTTTTGTAGTCAGATTAGGACAGGGGAGCTAAGCAAGATTTAAAAACTTGGTAGGTAAGGGGTAAAGAGGGTTTGTGTGACCACAAGACAAGGTAATTAAGTATGCAAAAATTCAAAATAGCAATAGTAATGATCAGACCAGTTGCAATGAAAGGTCTGTAGAGCAACCCAGGGAGAAAACACTATAATTTTGGAATAGAGTAGGTCACAAACAGCCTGAAAGCCAAAATGAAAAGTTCACATAGAAGCTCATTATTTATACTGTTGAAAGTATATGGATTTCTTGAATGCTTGTAATCAACACAAATAAAAATTATCATGCTAGATATGCAGTTGAATATTGGACAGTCAATAGAGAAACTAGAAACAGTTATCCCATACTATTCCCATACTACTTTTTTTTTCTTTTGATGGTGCTGGGGATCACACCCAGGGCCTCATGAGTGCATGCATACTACTTTTAAATTGTCTTCCAATTTGACAAAAAAAAGGGGAGATTACTGAGACTGCAATCCTTGCTAAAATTATATTTTATTTTTGAGATAGCAAACTGCATATCTACCAATAGCAATTTCACTTTTATATATTTCTTATAGAAAACTGTGTTTTAAAATTCAGTTCTTAGGACTACTTACATCAAATTGTGTTAGTGGTAAAATGAACCACATAACTGAGGAAAAAAAACACAATTTCTTTCCTAAAATTAGGAGTTGGGGAGGGAGATGGAGAACAGGACTACACTGTTTCAGTTTACCAAATCCTGATAAGTTACTTCTCATTAGCAAAAATTAAATTTTAACACAAATTTTAAGCTAATAAAAAAGTAATGTGCTTTGTTAAATGTTTCTTTTTAGTTGTAGGTGAACCCAATACCTTTATTTTATTTATTTATTTATTTTTATGTGGTGTTGAGGATCAAACCCTGTGCCTCACAGGTGCTAGGCAAGTGCTCAATCCTTGAGCTACAACCCCAGTTCCAGTAACATGTATTTTTAAGAAAAGGAAAATAAGAGTAAAATATTCATGATCTAGATAGTTCTAGCAAACACCAAAAACAACAAATTTCAAACTGATTTAACCACTGCATTAAGTTTAAAGATGTGTAGCTGACATGTGTGTTGAAGGTATCTACTTTATTTTCGTGACCTATTTACTTTTTTGAAATTTAGGGGAAAAAAGTGAACATTAGAAAATTAGCAGTCACCTCAATGTTTATAGCAGCACAATTCACAATTGCAAAACTATGGAAGCAACCTAGATGCCCTTCAATAGATGAATGGATAAAGAAACTGTGGTACATATACACAATGGAATATTATTCAGCAATAAGAGAGAATAAAATTATGGCATTTGTAGGCAAATGGATGGAATTGGAGAACACTATGCTTAGTGAA
>CM053402.1:138169795-138352451 GCA_028644305.1 Xerus rutilus | reverse complement strand
TAAATAAATAAAAAAAAATAAAAACAATAATTTTAATTCACCAAAAAAAAAAGAAAGAAAAAAAGAAAATTAGTTCATTACGGGCTGGGATTGTGGCTCAGTGGTAGAGAACTTGCTTCGCATGTGGGAGCACTTGCCTAGCACTCGGTTCGATCCTCAGCACCGCATATAAACAAATGAATAAATAAAGGTCAATCAACAACTAAAATATTTTAAAAAAAAGAAAAGAAAATTAGTTCATTAAAATTTGGCTTATACTCATGCAATTCCCTCAGCATATGTCTAGTAGCAGTAGAAGATCGTTGGGCATATTTCATTTTATAGTATGCAGATGAAAACTATTTGTAGAATAGAGTTGGAATGACAGGGACTCTTTCTTGTAGATGATTTGTGGGTGGAGTTTCTACAACAGAAGAAGCCAGGGGGGTTAGAGTCAGAACAATCCTATGTGCTGATTCCATTAACCTCTCTGAACCTTATTTTCCCTGCAGTGAAAGACGTAATAATAATTCCCATGTGGCAGGGTTTTGGGAAATTACAAATGCATATAAAATGGTTATCACAAAAGCTGGCACATGGTAATTGTTCAGTTAAAGTTGACTATGATTGTTGCTATTCAGCATAAGAGAGTTACTGAACAATGCTAAGCACTATTTAAACAGAAGTTCTTAAAAGTTTAAAACAAATCCACAAAATAATGTTGTGACTTTCTTTTAAAATATTAATTATAGCTGTCCTCAGTTTGTAATGAAAGAGGTACCAAGCATTAAGAAGCAAAATGCAGTCACATAAAGTACACTCTCTTTAAGACTCTTCACAAAAAGTGGAGAATTATAGTTGTCAAAGGTTAGTTCAGCTGTGTAAGAATGAGTCTAATGCTATTTCTAATTTTTCGAAGGTTTTATAATTCAGTGGCAATGAATATAAAATACACCATCAATGTTCTTCAGAAACATAGTCTATACCAAACATGTATGTGTATATGCATGTACGTATATACACACACATACATATACAAATACAAATGACTTATAGAACATACCACATTATGATTGCTCATTTATTTATCCTACATATATGACCTGAACGCCCAGTAAATTCTTTTGAAAGGCATTTGGTATGCAGGTATGCAATAGTGATTCCTTCCTATTTGCTCTGCCAGACTTTGTCTCATGAAAGCTGAAATTATCTCATCTTTACACCCCCAAAAAACTAGCATAGAACTTGGAAAATAATAACTACTTAATATGTGTTCCCTAAATAAATAAGCAAATAAGTAAACATACATTTTATTCAGAGATAAAATCAAGTTTAAGAAGGATACTGACCATTTAAATTCATATAATACATAAGCTGCCAATTTTCCAGGAGCTTTAAGTTTCTCTAAACAAAATCTGTATCACAATGGTTAACAATAATGCAGAAATACACATTTATTTATTTATTTATTTATTTATTTGCCGTGTTGGGAATCAAGACCAGGCCCTTGTGCATGCTAGGTAAAAATTCTAACACACCCCTAGATAGATTCAATATTTAGGTTATATTTAATTTTACTTTTCTTCCATTCTACAGATCATTCTCTGGACAAAATGTCAATATCCAGTGAAATAATGAAGATACTTAGGAGGGGGTTTGACTTAAATAACTGGGAGTATAATGCATTCATCTGTTGTGTATTTCTTCTCATTTCTCTGTCTCAAAATCTCAGTCCAGGACTCAACTATCCAATATCACTCATAAATATAACAAACTTGAACTTTTCTGTGATTTTACCATCATGGTTTCTTATTATGGTTACAATAAAAGGAGCCTTAACAGTCCAATGGCCAGAAGACTCTTTGTTTTTCTTACAGAAGAAAAAGACAACTATAAGGCAACACACACGACTAAAAAACAGTACTTTTCTATATAATAATTTAACATAATGAAATGCAATGACTGTTTTTCCAAAATCTGTGAGATTCTGAGAGTCCTAATCTGAGGTGCTACCCTTTACATCAATATGCCAACTATAATTCTCCATTTTTCTTATGGAAGAAAAAGAAAAAAGATTCTTGAGCAACTTACAATTGTTTTGAGAATCAGGTAGTAATATTTTGAATTTTTGTTGCCTTCATTGCAATCATATATTTTCCTGGTTACCATGGAAACTTGGTAAAGGAGAAGTGCAGCTGGACACCGCAGTTCCAGTTAAAAGCATTGGCTAAGAATAAACGTAAGGCCATATTTCACTAAAATTATAGAATTATTAGATTCTGCTATTCAATCCAGTTAATCATCAAATAACTATTTATTCAATGAGAGTTATGTCAAGCTTTTCTCTGCTTTTATTTTTATGAGGGTCAGAAAATTCCCACAAAACCAATAATTCAAATAGAATATATTTGATATTTAAATTGTATTTATAAGAGAAACAAAAGAATCTCCATATATTTTAAAAGAGTTGCCACATGTTTCTGTATATTTGAAAGAAAAAAGATACTCTATAATAGGATATTTATCATAATTTAGAAAATGATATATGGATTCTGCATACTTTAAGACACACACAACTAAAAACAGTACTTTTATATACAATAATTTAACATAATGAAATGCAATGGCTGTTTTTCCAAAATCTGTGAGATTCTGAGAGTCCTAATCTGAGGTGCTACCCTTCAAATCAGTATCTTGGAAAATATGTGAGCCCATGCCCTGACACCCATCTAAGCTTTGTTTGGTTTAGATATTTTTGTACATATTAGAATTTCATGTGGCTATTTCCTTTTTATGTAACTTATAATGTTCCTTGGGAAAGTTTAAATTTTATTTTTACTTTTCCTCCTTTTTCTTTAACTTATAAAAGTTTACAATTTCCATAAAATCAATCTTCATATAAGAATTTTATTTCAAAATACAAATACATAGTTGTTGACAAGAGGGTATAATTTTTATTCAAACAATTAAGCTTGTGGCATTTTTCTGTGTTCTATTGCAATGGAAGACCCAACATTTCCATTTTAACTCACATAATGACATATAAGTACTGAATGCTTTTGGCAATGGTATTACTAACATCTTCATTTTGCATCAATCAAGTACTTTTTATACAGTTTAAAATACATTTATAATGAATTTACACAAGTTATTACAATAATTTCAGTAGTATTTTTGAGACATTACAAATTGATGTTTTGCTGACTCTTATCAATTTGCTGCCTTCCTCAGGATAGACCTCCTTTTATATTTGTGACCTCTCAGATTTGTTCGTTTTCATCTCTCAGATATGTTAGTTTTCCGACATAACTGGGCTCCGTGTTGTTCTTAGGACTTGGAAACTTGAAGACAGAAAGGCCCGGGGTTGGGGGGCAACCTCCTCTTTTGCACTTTGCTGATTTTTTCTTTTTTGGTACCGGGGATTGAACTCAGGAGTACTTGACCACTAAGCCACATTCCCAGCCCTATTTTGTGTTTTATTTAGAGAGAGGGTCTCACTGAGTTGCTTAACTCCTCACTGTTGCTAAGGCTGGCTTTGAACTGACGGTTCTCCTGCCTCAGCCTCCCAAAGTGCTGGTATTACAGGCATGCGCCACTGCACCTGGCTCACTTTGCTGACATTTTCCCAAGTGAAAGCAGTCTTATTATTAAGCAAAGTGAAATCTAAAACTAAAAGACAGACAAAAGGCAACAACAACATAAATCTTCAGTATTTTTACTGATAAAAAGCTGAATTTTAGTGAAAAGGAAAAGGAAAATATTGGTAACTGAATAATTTTGTTTACTGTAACCCTTATTTCTTCTTCCTAGGAAAAAACCCCGAATGATTCTTGGTCATTCAAACCATGCTGATAAAATCTAGTTGCATCTCTATTTTTCTCTAGCGTTTATTTTTCAATTCTGGGACATTTAGATGCAGCAGAATAGGAATTGGTTTTCCTTTATCCATACATTTAGAAAATTGTATCTTCAATTAAGGGACAGTCATTAGTATTTTTGAAAGGAATCTAAATTTATGTGGCATATGAACATAATGAGAAAAAATTATTTGTTCATAAGATTCGGTATAGTGCTGTTGACATATTAATATAAGTATATTTAAATTTATTAAAAGTTTGGTAAAAAATGTACTGTCAACTTTCTCATCAGAAATAACTGCAACTTTCATGTTACCCATAAAGACAAGACATTGAACTAATATTTAGCAGTTTTGTTTTGTTTTGTTTTCTTTAATCGGGTTGTGACTGGACACATTCTCTCAGTTTAGGAGAAGTTTTTGGAAAGAAGCTGTTGATGCTCCTAAGTTAACTTTCTTCTCAATATGTATCCCAAGTAGATACTGATGAGGCTGATCTTGGGAAATGCCACGATTTAGATATGAAGTGTCCCACAAAAACCCATGTGTAAGACAATGCAAGAACATTTAGATGTGAAATAATTGATTATGAGAACTTTAACCTTTATGAGGCATCTGGGGAGTGGTTAGAGGATGTGGTTCTCTGGGGTACACCTTTGGGGTTTATATGTTGACACTGGTGAGTGGAGCGCTTGCTCCCCCGCCCCATCTTCCCCTCTCCCTTTCCCTCTCTCCCTCCATTTCCTAAGCTCCTAAGCTGTTTTCTTCACCATGCGTCTTCCAACATGATGTTCTGCCTGGCCTTGAGATCAGAGCTATAGAGTTAGTTGATCACGAACTGAACCTCTGAAACTAGGAGCTCCAAATAAACTTTTCCTCCTCTAATTTCTTGTTGTCAGTTCTTTTGGTCCCGATGACTAAAAAGCGCACCAAAACAGGGAACTTATAGTAATTTTGTCTGATGTGAAGATTCAGCATATTAATTAATTATTGATAAATAGAGATAGAGATTTTATTTAAGTTCTAAATGAGGAATTGATATAACTATAAAGTTTTATATATACATGTATTCAGGGTAGGATGCATATGCATATGTATGATTATTAAGAAATTTTCTCCTTCTATCCATAGGAAAGCAAAAATATGATAACAATCAAACCTCTTTTTACTTGGCAACTCCTTATTTTATGTGTGTTTGGGTCAGGTATTCTACTAGGAGTGTGGATAAGATGAACTCATTAATTCATTTATTCTTTGAAGTATTTGTTGTACTTACTGAGTGCATACTATATGCCAGGAGCTATCTAATCCTGAAGATATAGCAGTGAACAAAACAATGTTATTACCCTGAAGTATCTTACATTCTTGTAGGACAACTTCTCAACCCTCAAAGATTTTATTGTCCAATGGAAGAAAATGTCAGATATAAAAATGGAAACAATACAGTATGATATGAGCAATGGCTGAAATGTATGTTATAATATTACAACATATAACGAGGAGGAGGAGGAAAAGATCAGTCCCATCTAGAAATATCAGAAAAGGCTTTGTAGGATGATGATACTTGAGCCTTGAGTACTCAAGGATGGATATTTTATAGAGGGATGGCACTAGGTGGAAGAAATACGCTGGGAGGAGACATCTTAGAGAGGACTAAAAGTTGCAAAGTCTTAGCTTGAAAAGCAGCATGGCATGTGAGGTCAACTCCTATTTGTCACTAATGCATAATTAACTTCCAGAGGTTTAGTGGGCACAAAAGAACCAGATAAGAACCTGTACATAAATAGAATCAAAGTATGCAAGGAACATGGATTGTGTTCTGTAGGAACTCGGAAGCCATTTCTAGTTTTAAGGAAAAGATTGACACAGGCTCAAAGTTTAGAAAGATCACACTTTTGAGAGTAGTTGTTCAAAGAGAATTGAATTAATTTATGTTCTATTATTAAACTATTAGCCTCTGAATGAGCATTTGATAGTGCCTTTATCTTATCTAAATCATTATCTAAGATAGTTTGTACTGCTGGTCCAGAGGAAATAAAGGGTAAGAAACAAATGTAAAATAGCATAGTTTTCATGGCAAACTCAATTTTCAAAAAGGCTAAAATTCACATTATTCAAGTAAAACTATATATTTGGCTTAGCATTTTTGCACCAGACTTACGTCTGTTTATTCAAGTCAAGTGAGAGAAAAATCATACATCATTTCCAGGTCATTTGTGTTTATATAATTTTAGTTGTTTATGAAATAAGAGAGATAAGCTCTAATATCTCGACTATGTTGATAAAATCCTAGCATTTGTTAAACTAAAGCACATCCCTACTCTTTTTGTTTATTAACCTCCATACCAAAATAAGATATTGCTTTTCAGTTTTCATGCTCCCACTGTCTACTCTTGTATGTGAACACATGCCTACAGTTTTACTCACTTAGTAACTTTTTTTTTTTTTCCTGAAGTAGGAAGTAAAGTACCTTGTACTGGTCATCCTGGTTTTATTTCTCCATCTGCTATAGTGTCTAAAGAATATCTTTCACTGTGTCAGTTAACTAAGAATCATAACCACTCTGCCTTTTTGATTCCTTGTAGGATCAGCACAAAGACATAGTGATGTAGCAGATATTTATTTTCTGTTATTTTGTCCATTAGAATAGCTTGAGTCCAGAGCAGAGTTAATTGTCTACATTGCTAGATAATTAACATCATAAAGTAGAAAACAGAATGAAAAAGCAAATATAGGAAAAGTCAGGGAAAATGCATAATTAATATTTCCTACACAGAAGTCCCTGTGGAGGGGAATATGAAAAGGAGAAGGAGAGACTGGTAACCTGACACAAAGGGTTTCCTTAATACATGGATAATTGTCTTTATTAAGTGTAAGAACCAGGGGGGAGCATGCTACCTTCACACAGTCAATGGCTTGTTTGCTTATAACCCCTACTGATTTTAGGAGATCTGAGACAGACTTCGTGTGTACATTTCATTAAATCTTCAACTGTGTAAAAGATTTTTTTCTCTGTAGTTAAATGAGGGAGCACAATGATTCCTTATTGATTATGATTTATTGAGTTTTCTATTTACATTTTTTGTGGCATGAATTTCTTTCCTTATATTCTTTCATTGTAGAATTTTCACAATTTCATTTGGTATTAATATTCCCATTTTACACATGAGTAAACTCAAGCTCAGAGATGTTAAGTAACTTACCAAAGATGAAATAGCTAATAAGTGGCAGAGCTATTATTAAAGTCTCCGTGACCTTAAAGCCTGCATTTTTAACTATCACCTAATGTGGCTTACACATTACTATTTAAGTTATTACTATTGGTAATACCTTATTGTAAATGTTATCCTCTGTTTGCAGTTTTTACCACTTACTGGACTAAAATTAAAGTGATGATTTATTTTTTAAATATAATTAATTTATAATTTTTAAGAATATATTGTGAAGGTTACATGTTTTGTATATATATATATTTTTAAATATTTTTTAGTTATACATGGACATAGTGTCTTTATTTTGTTTATTTATTTTTATGTGGTGCTGAGGATCAAACCCAGTGCCTCACATGTGTGAGGAAAGTGCGCTGCCACTGAGCCACAACTCCAGCCGTTGTGTATATATATATATATATATATATATTTTTTTTAAATATTTTATTTAGTTACAGATGAACACAATACCTTCATTTATTTTATGTGGTGCTGAGGACCGAACCCAGTGCCCCACACCTACGAGGCAAGTGCTCTACCACTGAGCCACAACCCCAGCCCCGTTGTATATATTTTTATATAAATCTTAGATAAGATATATTATTTGAATATTTTAGCATTTAGATCCCTTACAAAATCAGTGATGAGTTTTGTTCTTAATTGTTTACCATCAGTTTTAATTTTTTTTTTAAATTTTTTTGTAGATGGACACAATGTCTTTATTTTATTGCTCTGTATGTGGTGCTGAGGATCGAACTCATGCGAGGCAAGCGCATGTGAGGCAAGCGCTCTACCGCTGAGCCACAATCCCAGCCCCAGTTTTAATTTTTTGATATGATATTATTTTGGTTACCTTGAGCTACATTACTGAATTGAATAAAATATTATTTAATGGTACTAATGATTAGCTCTCTACTACCTAGCTTCTTAGGATCCTAAGTTTCCTCCACTACCTTCATTAGAAAAATAATCTTGACATCATTAGACAATTTTTAAATTTCTCACATAAAGGATGTACATTATTATATATTTCTGAGTTGGATAAAATGAAATATTTTTGTATTTTTATGAGAATTATTTCCCCCATTGTTTAATTTTTAATCTGTCATTGATAGGGCCACAAATGAATAGACTCCTAGTCAATGTAATTTCCCAGTATCCCATCAACTCTCAAATGGAAGTAGAATTATATCCTCTTGCCTTGAGGTTTTATTTTTATTTTGTTTTTGTGTTTTGTGGTCCTAGGTATCAAACCCAGTGTTATACCAGTGAACTGATCTACATCCACTAATCTCCAATGGTTTTTGATTTTGTTTTTTTCGGTCAGTCTTCTTTAATTTCTTCTCTTTTTTTTTCTCACTATATTCCTTTCCCGAGACAGACAACAACTTAACTTTCATCTTGTGTTATATTTCCAGATCCACAGAAATATTTTTTCTTTGCATTTCATAGTTCAGAATCATTTTCTAAACCATTTGTATTTTAATTTCTAAATTCATTAAGAAGCTTGTCTCTGTAGAAATATGTAGGTAGGATACCAATGACATTTTTCACAGAACTTGAAAAACACCTCCAAAATTTATATGGAAACAAAACAAACAAACAAACAAAAAACAAAGACAACTTGAGCAAAAGGAACAAACCAGGAGGTATTAAGGATAATATGCTGCTAAATAAGGGCCTTCCTATCCATCTTTTCATTTTAATAAATTAAATTATAATTTCTGTAAAGACTTTTTTAAAAGTTATGTGTATATCTAAAATAGCCCATCTGGTAGAACACTGATGCTTAAACATTTACTTATGAAAAATTGTGAAGGTGCTATAGTAAACTAGTCTCTACTCATTTGTTTGAATAAAAAACTAAGAAGCTATGCAATTTTGTAGCACCTAATGCTAATTTCAAGCATATGCTGCTCTATTGTAATGCTTATTAAAACAGCTTGCTAAAATGTTGTCTTAAAGTTATGCCACTACTGAATATACATATTTTTATTTGCAATTTTAACATAAAAAAAGTCCCAGCACTAAAGCTAGAAAAATAAAATCACTGCCTTGTAATATACACTTTTCTCCTCTTTTCAAATTCTCCATAAGTGTGAATAAAATCATTTTTGAACATTAAAAAAATTATTCAGAGTATGGATTTTAAAAAATCATAATCAGCAGAACCCATATATGGCATTTCCATATTGCTTTCTAACATCTTGAGTTTATTAGTGGGAAATTTAATTTGTGCTAATCAGCCTGAGGCAAAAGGAGTGGGAAATTAACTTGACACATACATTTGATGTTTTTCAGTACTTCTCAGTTTGCACTAGAACCACAACATGGCAACTCAGAATAAACACACAGATCTTCAATGTCACTTCCAATTACCACATTACTGCAAATAGCTGTAACTTACTAAAAAGCCACCCATGACTCATTATCTTTTTGGTTTTATCTGAGAAGGCATGTATCAACACTGCATATGAAATGGCATGTTTGAAAATTCTGTACATTCATTACTGGCCTGAATCTTGATTTCCAGTCTGTTTTTTTTTTAAATGACATTTAGTACATTTAGCAGTACTAATATACTCAGCAGTCAGCCTTACTCGGGCTCAAGAGGCACCAAGAGATAGCAAAGGTGTTTTCCTTTCAGTCTCTGATTCTTACTCTGCACTCATCAGAGACTGATGCAGCAGGAAAGAGGTTAGCAAATAGGGAAATTACCATAATAACCTTTAATCATCAACTTCTGTCTCTTTTCTGTTATATGACAATATTGTCAGAAAATAACTTCCTTGGAAATTTTGTGATACATCCTTTCAACCATCACCTTTTCTGAAGATCAAGGACCTCAACATATGGTCCATAAATAGGATGACCATGTAATTTTTTGTCCAAATTGGTACACTTCTGAGAGTGAAAGGGGTCACTTCTAATAATTATACCATTAAAATAGCGTAAACCGAGCTTATCTTTGCCATACCCGGACGGCTTGTCATACTTGCCATGAAGTGTCCAATAAGAGAATCATCTGTTGTGATTGTTTACAACAGCCAGAGTGTTGAATCAGAGCCTTTGTGTCCATGGCCTGGGAATTCAAAATTTTAACCAGCTTTCCAGGTAATTAAGTCCATTAAGCAAATAACAACATTAAGCATTATACAATGATTACCATGTGTGAGCCATTCTTCTAATTTCTAATATAGTTTAGTCCTTTAATCCTTACCACCGTTACCACAGAATGATACACTGATATATGAGGTATTCAAATATAAAAAGGCACCTGAGACTACTTGGATACATTTGAGTGGTTGGTCAAAAGAGTTAACAGTTTAACAAAATTTTTGGCACCTTCCAGACATAGCCGTACTTCAGTCATCTGAGATCTTAGAAAATAACTAACAATGTGAGAGGTTTTAAAAGTAGAGTTTGGTGGGCAAAGAATGTGCCAGAGGAATAGGATGGGTATAACCATGGAGTCATAACAAGATATCCATCATGCCTGAGAAAAGGGAAAGCTTCATTGCGGCAGGAGCAGTAAGAATGTGAAAAGTCTGGGGATTGTGTGAGAAGTGATTTGACAGCAGCAGTAGGGTAGGGTTCAAAGTGAAAGGATTGGCAGATGTCCCCCAGTCCTGCAAAAGGTATGTCCTACTTTTTGCCCTCCTTTATCTTTTCAGTACTTTGAGTCTTGTGGTTACAGGCTCAGTTTCAAACTGCCCACTTCTGCAACTCTTGCCAGATGGTTTTGTCTTCTGGAACCTGCTCTGCTTACAGTTGGGGCAGCCAAAAATACTTGGAATATACTAGGAATAATGCTCAAGAAATACTCCACAACCAATAACTGAACTCAGTGGGATAAATCCCCAGTTACCTTGCCCACTATATTAAATAATTCTGAGGTACATATTCTAGGTAGGATTTAGCAAATGTCACTAGGTTTTTAACATACTCTCTATCATTGTTATCCTATCCTCTTACATTTTTCCATTTTCCTATTCTCATTTCCTAGAATCAATTCATCAAAGATTGATTTGTGCTTTGATCTCTGATTCTGAGTTGACTTCTGGAAGAACCCAGACTAAGACAACATTATGTCCTTGGAAAATAATTTGGATTTTATCTGATTGCTTGACAAAGAATGCAACTGGCCATTAGAAAAAATAAAATTAACATAGAGAGTGAGGAACTTTGTATTGCAGTTAGAAAATTGGCAGCAATAGGAAAGAGAGACCAGACAAGGGAGAAAGTGGTGGTAAGAAAACAAACAAGTTAGAAGATTGTGCCAGGATCCTCTGGGAAAAGGCTTGGGCAAAGGTTGTCAATATGAGGCTACTTTTGAAGTAGACTTGATAAAATTACACGATTGTTTGGATAGATAAAGTGATTTGTACAAAATGATGAGCAAATAGAAATAATGAATTTGAAAAACTCAGTAGATAATCACCCAGGTATTACCCCTATCACCATGATGCAGGATAAAACTTCAGAAGTATAAATGCAAATTAAAAATAGTAGACTACAAGCAATCTTTTGGAAGACTGTATGTGGAATGAATGGTATTTTAAATTGTAGAAAGTAGGATGTCTTGATAAATATGCAGAATTTACCTCTTTGTATGTTCAGATTGCCTTAGGAAGTTAATCCCCAAATAAAATCTTGACTCAAATGTTACTTTTAGAAAAGCTTACACAGATTTCACCGTTCTTAAAATTTCAACAATAGGAGTTAGTTATATTTGGGTGTTAACCAAAGCCTCTAAATACAAGTGGAGAAAGCTGCCAGTGTGATCCTTAATGTACAATATTCCTCTCCCACCTACTTTTTGTAGTAAAATTCCATATTTAGATCTGAATTATTTTGGGTTAAGTCTGTTTGGCCTAATATAAAAGCAAATGCTCTTAAGAATGGTCAACACCATAGGGGAAAAAAACGCTACAGAACTTGAGATTTTAAAGGGTGAAAGGGACAGGAAGGAGACAATTTAGGGAGATTGAGGGAACTAAGGGAAGCTGTTTCACAATTTTGCTTAATGCCTTCTCTGTGTGCAGTCTTTTAGTTATAATACACAGTAGCTCTTAAATTAGTGGTGGCCAGCCCTTGAAACCAGCTGCGTTCTCCTGCCTAGAATGGAAAACAAAACAAAAACGTTTCACTGATTTATTAAAACCAACTGAGAAGGCTTTTTATCCAGTTGCCATTGCATCATTTATGAGAAAATTTGTGTTTTTGAAATTTGAAAGTCAGGGCTCTTTACATAAAGTATAGTAGAGGAGAAAGAAATCATAATAGTCTTTGTACCATTGCCAGATGGGGACATTTACAAGAAGGTGAAACCTAGTACGACAATGTCATTTCTTTTTACATAATACATTGGTTTGGTGGCAAACCTATTTTTGAAGGGTTCAGTTTAGCTGCTTCCTCTGTTCAAGGACTTTGGGAATTAAAATATTCTGAGGGATCAGACTTGTAAAACCCCTGTTGTGTCACAAGATTGCACTTTTCTTATCGATGTCACAGGGCATCATAAAACATAGAGCTCGAATATGTGAAAGAAATTGAGGATTGCTGATTAAATGATGAAAGTTTTGATGTTCACAAATTCTGAAATTGTCTGCCAGTTGCTAGAGAACTGTTCGCATGTTTTTCATCTTCTATTGCTCAACTGTCTTAAGCTCCATACAATCACAGATTTTGAAGAACACCAGAATTTTATTGGATTTGGTTGGCTATGAGTCTTGTGCTGAGTCCCCATTGCCTGCTATCAGAATACAATATTCGGGAACCTCTATGGTTTTGGAAGTTTCAAGTCATTGCATGTGAACCAAAGGCAAGAAAATGATTTTAAAATTTAAAATAGAATGGTAGACCAAGTTGAAAGGTAGACTAAATTCACCAAGAAACAGATTCCATGTAATCCTCAAAACATTGTGGAAATCCCAGATCTGTCCAGATATTTTTGGCCATAGGACAAAACTCTGAAAAATGTTTGTAACAATCTTCCATACAGTGAAAATTTATAATTAAAAAAGCAGAAGACCTAAACTCACTCACTTCTATGAATAAATTTTAAAAATCACCTAATTTGATTGATGCAACTTTAAATATCGATATTATGACTCACCACTAAAAATAGCTCTTAGGATATTATTGTATTAATAGGTGTATGTGCATTAACATATGCAATTTCTCACCAAAATTGTTTTCTATCATTAAATTTAATGAGAAATTGAAAACATGTGTTTATGTTATTCATAATTAATTTCAATTTACAAATGAATAAATAGGAGCTTAGAATGTTAAATAGTATAGATGTTGCCTTCTACATATAGATGAATAAACCAAGGAATAAAAGCCACATTACATATTTTACCTTCATGTGACTTAAATGAATTGTTGATGCAAGAATGCACAATTTGCCCTTATAAATGTTAGTAATTATTAGCATCAAATGTTTTTACTATTAATTAAATATTTTAACACTAAAGAGTGTGTTTAATGAAAATCTAATTTTTCTTCTTTTAAAGAATGCATCTTCTTTTTACTTTCTTAGATTTATTTTGTAAAATAGTAGGAATACTTGGTAATATTCTTATTTGTATTTAAGCAGAGGTTATATTTGAAAATCATTCTCCAACAGACTAGTTGAGATTTCATAAATGATCTTAATTTCAAGCATTGTCATATGTTCCTTATATGAAGGGTTAATGCAACCACATATCTCAAATGATATGGAAAAACATTGTTCTAAGAGAATCATAATATTTAGTTTTATAAGACTGCATCTGCCATTTAGTGTCGTGTACATTAACCTATAATATTTCCTACCTAGGAAGGTTTTGATACATTTCAAATGGTGTGTTCTTACTAATTGAATATTAAATAAGTTTGAAATTTATTTTCCTACACAAGAACTTGTTTTGGTTATGAGAATTTGTTCATCTGATCACTTAATATTCTTTCCAAAAGTAATTATAGAGTGGTATCTATGTGTAAAATATTGTGCTGTGCACTCAAAGATTAATATTCTGTGTATTACTTTACATAAAATTATCAACACAACTTCCAATACTAAAACATCATGTAGGATGCTTTAAGATGACTAGAAAACTTATATTTCTGATATTTTCACTCTAATGTGGTTTTATGCTTATTTACTATTCATTCCTTTATTCTTTAAATATTAATTGAGCAGATGTAACATGAGTATTTTTAAAGGCTTCTTTTGTTTCTTGTCCTTCAAAATTTTTCCATTGCCACACTTTCACCTTAGGACCATTTCTTACTTTGACTTGCATATCCACTTAATATTAATACTAATATTTGTATAGTGATATATAGCTTCCAGAGCATTTGCACATCTATTATTTATGTCAATCCCTCTTGAAACTTTGTGAGAGGAGCAGAATAAGTATTCTTACCTTAATCTTACAAACAAGGGAACAGAATAAGGTTCAAAAAACTTCAGAGATTTGTCCCAGATCACACAAGATGTAGCAAACTGAACTCTCTTTATTTTTTAGGGTTGACTTTCTATGGAAAATGGCTCTAATTAGGTTTCACCAAGAGAAGAATTTATATGAATTTTGACTCATCCCTTGCATATGGAGTCTTCTGAAGATGACCCAGATCTTGTCCTAGAAAAGAGAGAGGGAAATGAGTATATTGATCAGTTGACATCTGCAATATTTTTCTCTTAGCAAAGTTCTCATTACCTAAATTGAGAATTTCTTGATAGGCTATTAAGGCTTATGATATAATTAATGCAACAAATTCAGGAACGCAATTGAAGGATTTTGTTTCAAAGATAAAAGAAAACAATCTTACAGGCTCAGATGAACTATTCATATTTTCTAGTGGTATAATGGGTAAGGGAAATTATCTGCATTTATCATGAGTGCTCTTGAGGATCAGCATTTTTAAAAACAATTTCTCTTTGGATAAAATTTTCTATTTCTCTTTGTAAGTCCTTCATCAATACAGACATATGCAAAGCTCAATGAATAGAACCACTTTTGGAATTCATTTTTTGACTGTTAAAGAATACTACTATATAATATGTTTTGGTAAAACAGAGGTAGTTGTCAATAAATTGGGCACTTCTCATAACACTTTTCTAGTGTCTTCCCATAATTGCTGTGGTATTAGAAATGGATAATTAGAAACCTCTAGTTGCACCAATTAATAGGAATGCCTTCCTCATTTGCCTCTAGAAAACCTATTTATCCTTCAAGGATTTTTCATGTACCAGTATGTCTAAAACCTAAAGTTGCTTCTGCTTTCTCTAAACTGTTATCTTCACTACTGAAAAGGATATTTGCCATCATTTTGGAGTCTAGATCATGCTTACAGTAATGTTACCTATTTGCTTACAATAAACCTTTAAAGAAGGTATCAGCAGCCTTCTTTAATAGAGGAGACAGCCCAAGGAATCTTAACTATATGCTTACCATCCCACATTAAAAGAGGAAGGGCTTAGAACATGAACATAAATTGTTCTGAACCCAAGACTTTGGTTAATGTTACACCTTGAAAATTCCACGTGGTTTACTAGATGTGGTGCACTGGGCTCCAGATAGAATCTTACGACTGGTTTTAGGTCAGTTGCTTAGTAAACCTGTTTGGGGGAATGTTTGAATAATTTTCCTTTTTATGTGGCTGAATATATCTCTTGGTTTGTCCTCATATTTGGGACTAACTCATGAAGAGAATGAGAAGTGAGTAGGAAGCTATAGGTGTTATTAGAGAAAGAAAAAGGAAGAAATGACTTTGGATACAAGAACTGAAGCTTTTTGATCTGCTCCTTTTTAATGTCAAAATGACTTACAAGAAATTTGGCAAAGGATTCTAAGAAGTGTGAAGATATAAGCGACACATGTGAGCCTGTTTCTGTCTTGGAACTTGTGTGTGAGCATCATTAAGTAAAATATTTTCTTTGTCTTCATTGGTTATTATTAATTTTCTAAAGGTCTAATTAATAAGAGAGATATTATTAATGATACATATGTAACATGTGATACAATATGAGATTAACAAAGCTCTTTTTTATATTTAGCATAGTTTAAAAGAATTTATTTTGAAAGACCATATTCTGTTTTGGAAATAAGAATAGGTAGAACAAGAATTGGGAAAGGTATATGGAAGAAAAGAGTCAAAAATGTAGTCTGTAGCTAGTTTGTTTAGAATCTCTTTGCAGTCATCTCCTTTTGGCAAGGCAACATGTCCATTAAAAAGAACAAAAACACTCTGAATCCATTTGTGCTGGGTTATGCAGTTTGAAATCAAAAGAGTCAAATTAGCTCACTCCTTGAAATATCCTGTATTTGGATTGTGTATGAGAGACAAGGGCAGAGGAGAAGGGAAGAGAGAAACTGGAAAGCTATCTAACTAGAATTTTGGAAACAAAATACAAAAGAAAACTAATCATACTGTCAAAGAAATCAGATATTTTATTTGATTAACATCAGGAAATTATAACTGATGTGTTTTCCTTTAAAATAAAAAAGCTAGCATTTCTTTGTATCTCTTGTATTGTATATATTGTATTCTTCCCTAAAAATCATCAGACATGTCTTCATTCCTTAGGAATTTTTAAAATGCTATGTTTCTTTCCTAATTTAGGTATCTCTGCTGTCCTAAGACACTAATGGAAATATCTGATTTAATTGAATCTTATCAGAGTGATAGATTTTTCTTTTTTTCAAAAGAGAAATTAAATTAACAGAAATTTTACATCAATATTATCCATTTCAGCATTTATGTACAGCATGTTTAAGTAGCACTATATTTAATTAATAATGGACCTTGAAATATGGCATAATTTTATTATTATTGTTACAGGGTTTTATATTGACATATTGTTCACTTGTTTACTTTTTCCATTAACTTGTATAAATATCTTTATCAACTTCATCTTTAACTAACTGTTCCCTCTACTTGAACAACTCCCACCTATCAGTTGAAGATTCTTGGCTAGTGCAGAAATAAATATCTGGAAATATTGTCTCATATGTATGTGAGACGAAAAAATAAAACAGTACATAGCCCAAGAAGATGATGGATCACAGAATTTCAGAACTGCAAAAGACATTAGTGATCAAATTTCAAAATGAGCTACAATGGACCTAAATGATTTAGTAGTAAAGCAATTTCAGTTTAGAATAATCTAAGGGCTGAGATGTTAATATAACTCATCAGATGAGCATAAAAGTAGACTGGTAGTATAGCTCATGTCCAGGTTAGAAACTTTCAGATTAAACAGATTTTTACACTCTCCTCTATATTGCCTAGGCAGATAATCCATTACAGAGATCTTTCTTGTGAACTATTTTAGGCATTTTGTGAACAATATTAAGCATGAAGTAAAGGGTGAATGAAAAAAAAAAGCACAAAAATAAAATGGAATCAAAGTTCTACATTTCTGCACTGTTGTGCTTCACCTGGATCAAGGTAAACATCCTAACATACCTATAAAGTAATGATGAGGAAGAGCTGTCATTCTGTATGAATTAAAGCCAAGTGAATTCCTTGAAAGGGAAGAGGTTTTGCTTTTCAAAAGAAGGCATTCTTAACCTGAAGAAATTAATTATTTCTTAAATCAGCACTTCAGATAACAAAAAATTGAGAAGAAATAGTATAAATAAAATTTAAACAAGCTCATTTAATCTTCCATCAAATAATACTATTTAAAGGACATTTTGAATGTCATTGAAATTACCTATGAAGGCCTGGGCTTCATGCAAGTAATTGCCATGCCTACATGGTAGTAATTCCAAAAGTATGATGATTTTTATCATCATATTTCTAAGTTAAAATACCAAAAAGGTGACATGAGAGAAGAAAGCATATATCAGGAATAAGAGAATAATCAACTTACAGAAACATCTGCAAAAGTGCTATATAATTACAGTGACCATATTTTTATATTCTAAAGTTAGTTTATAAACGTAGGATCGAAATGTATGGAATCTTTGCTCTCCAAAAAAATCCATGAATACATTATAATTTCAGAAGTTCAAAAAAGCTAGTAGTGTAAAATATGAACTAAAACAAATATCTAAGTTTTTAGTCAGAAGTGATGATCCACACTGATTCCTGAAAATTAAACAATAAAATGGCACCGGAGTGGAAACTTGAAAGAGGACATTGTTTCTGTGACACTAAGTATATATTGAACAAATCTAAATGATTCATGGATTGAAGACAAAGTTCTATTAGATAAATACTAGAGAGAACAGGTAGACATTTGTGGCAAAAAAAAAAAAAGCTGGTGGCACTTAAAATATATTGTTGATAGCTTTAATTTGGGGAGACTACAATAACCCTAAGAACCTTAAGGAGCTGAGAATACAGTTGGAGGTGACATGTTGGCAAAGTGTTTTGGGTTTGATGTATATATGGAAAGAATACACACACATACACACACACACACACACACACTTGTCTTAAAAATAAGAAAGTATTGAAAAAATTAGGGAAACATTGGAGAACTTTGAGACATAATTTCACTATAGTTACCTAGTATTCACTGAATCTGGAAATATCAATTGGAACAAGCGAGGAAGCAAATTATCCCTAAGAATTATTCATTTAATGAGCATTTGTTTTAACCTCTACTTTTTTCTATGTTATAGGATTGTCTTCGCATATTAGTATCTCTCTCTCTCTCTCTCTCTCTCTCTATCTATCTATCTATCTATCTCTCTCTCTCTAATTTTAAGGTAGAGAATGATAAAGGATAGTAGTTTACTCTTCTTCTGAATTTTGAAGAAATCCTATTCCCAGCTGTTATACCCACAGCCTGGTTGTGCCAGAGCAAACAGGCCAAATAAGTGCTCAGAAGCAGCATGAGAGACATGATTTATTGGGAAAAGCTTACACGAGATCAGGACTCCTCCAAGAAGAGTTCAGTGGTGACAGATTGACAGCACCTTCATCCCTCAGATACTTTACCAAACATGCCTCCTCTGCCTCATATTGTTTTGTCTAGTGGTGGCTGGTTAGATGAATGGCATGTATCTTTTCCACAGTGCCCCCTCCATTTGTGCTGGTCCCACTCAG
This sequence comes from Xerus rutilus, assembly GCA_028644305.1. Lineage (NCBI taxonomy): Eukaryota > Metazoa > Chordata > Mammalia > Rodentia > Sciuridae > Xerus > Xerus rutilus. The sequence goes on along the minus strand of CM053402.1, from coordinate 138,333,353 downwards.
AGAGTTTTATGTGTTGGAGTGCAGGTGCAGTGACATTATTAGCACTAGCTTCCTTAGTTTGCTTGTATGACCAGCATACAAGGAGCAACCATCCTGGTGCACAGGCAAGAAAGTAGCTTTCTACAGAAAACACTAGTTTGCCCTGGTTCTCAGTGTGCATAAGAGAAAGCTAGTGTCCTTCAAGATAATATGTATCTAGACTTTCTGGCCCAGACTTGTTCTTATTGTTTCCTTAATTTGGGTAGGTGTTTTGGGATTAGAAGAAAGACATTCAGGGTCATGATATTTTGTCTTCCTTTTCTTTAAGGGATGATACAACACTATAATTGGAACTCCTTTTCTTTAATACAAGAAGACTCTAACTCATCTTAACCCTCAAGCAACAAGCATGTATTCATTCCATGCTCCATAGACACAAGCACACAACAAAGATACCAAGGAAGAATGTGCATCCATTGTATAATATAAAATGACTCCATGAGGATCTACATAAGAATCACCTTTCTGTTTCTAGAAGTTATACTTTCCTGAGCAAGCAGGTGGTTATTTATATCTTTAAAATGTACTTTATGAATTATTTAAGTGATTAAGTTACCTCTTTTGCATTGATTGCTAGAACACTTAGCATTCAATATGAGCCCCCTCTTTCCCTTATTTTGGCCTTCAAATAAGAGAATTATACATAACTCTGCCTTATCTTTCCATTCTTACATTTCTTTTTATGTGTTCTTCCTATTGTATGATATCTTGCTGAAAATATATTTTTATTTTTTGGACAGCATTAAATATTTTTGAAGGCAGATTATAAATAAACAAGTGCATCCAGAAAAATAAGATTCATTTCCCAGAAGGATTTAAAAGTTTCCCCTGCTATTGTTTAAAGATGGCTATGTAATGGGCTGCCATGATAAATACTGTTTGTCAAAGGACCAGACATGTTCTAAAACCTTTGTGGAAGGAATTAAATTGTTTTTGTGAAGAAATTTGCTAAGCTGATATCCTGAATATATTGCATTATCCTTCTAAGTAGTTACTCCACACTTTTCTTTGCCGATCTGTGCCCTGGGAGCCTGACCTCTCAAGACTGTCATCTGGGCTTCTTGCCTTCTGGCTTCTGCTTTGTGTTTGCCTGTGGGGGTACCAGCAAGAGACAGGATGATGGAAACAGAGATCTCTCCCCGTCTCTGAGGTTACATAACCGCTACCTCCCTTAGCTCCTTTACATAATGACGTCCCACAGTACTAGCCATTGGATCATGGACTATTATTGCTTCCACTAAATTTCAGGATCGCCTTTGTAAATAATCCTTTTACTAATTATCTTCAGATTACCCAGTTTGAAAGTTTGAATGTAATTCCTGTCTCTTTAAGTATCCTTAATATATTGTCTACAAGTGCTGTGAAAAAAAATAGCTAAAAATCAGACAAATGTACATATGTGTGTGTGTGTGTAGGTCTCTGATTCTGCCTGTGTGGCTCTATGAATCCTCTGAAACTACATGTACATTTCACTGAGTACATGTATTTCTCTACAAGTTTAGAGGAGTGTGTAACATTCAGTAGTTTTCAAAAGGATCTATGAAGAAAAAATAAACTTCAAAACCTGGTTCCTTAAAGATGATACTTTAATGTCATTCTCTCCTCTGCTAGGTTACCACCAAATACCTTAGGGTAAAATGCTTTCTCACTATTCAATCCTTAGGTCATTGTTTGTAATGACTCAGTATATTGATGTTATTAAGATATCCTACCTCCAAGAAATTTTGGAAAACGGTGCACTCCCAGAAGTCCACATATAGGAACAGGATGTCTGCTTAGATTAATGATTGATCTCAGTATAAACCTAAAAGTGAAAGAACTACTAAATACATGAAATCCCAGACATGCTTTGGCTAGCCATGTGACTGTTTCTACTCACTGTGTATCTTTCTCAACTTGCTCAAGCTTTTAATGAAACATCTAGTAGGGTTTATCCTTCTTCCTGGGTTGTTGGTGCAAATTCTACCTAACACTATTCCCACGGCCAGCAATAATTCCTTGTAATTAGACATATTTCTTTAATGATAAATTGTATTTTCTATTTAAGACTCTGTGTTTAAGCTAAATATAATACTAATCTCCCATGGTTTTCTTCTTCATGAAACGTGATAAATGCCAGTGACCTCTATAACAAATGATCCTCTTTACCTATTTCTGTTAGCAATCAAAAGTAGATTTTTTTGATGGAGCATGCTTATTTTCTAATGAATCCTTTTGCAAATACTTATTAGAGATGAGCCATGAAAGTTATCTCCAAAACTCCAGATGGGGGGAATTCTACCTGGGCAAGCTCCTTTGAGAGAGATTCACTGTAGGCCAGAGTGGAGGCACCAGGACATGGCTTACGTAGAAATGATTATTTAATATATAATATTCATTTCCAGGTATTGAGCATCTTGGCTGATGTACAAAACTTTATGAATGTCTCTCTGAAAAGGCCCAAGGCAAAGATAAGAGTAAATATTAATTTATGTATATGACAACATTGCTTACTGGAAAGAACATGGACTTTATACTCAGAAGTGTGTTGAAATTTATCTTACCTTGAACAGTGTCTCTGAATAAAATACTTAACTCCTCTATGCCTCATTTTCTCATTGATAAGATGGGTACGGTATCTAACTTTGAGGGAGTTTATAAAAAGATGTCAATGATGTGATGCCCTATAGTTGCCACTCAATAAAAAGTAGTTGGCATTCTTATTATAAAGCCCCACATGCATGGAAAACACCAAATAATTATACTCATTAATCAATTTTTTTGTTTTTTAAAATGTTACTAGCTGGGTATGGTGAAACACACCTGTAATCCCAGCAACTTGGGAGGGCGTAGTAAGGGAATCCCAAGTTTAATTCTAGCCTGGGCAACTTGGAAAGAGGACCTGTCTCAAAATGAAAAAAGATACAAAGATTGGATAGTTTAGCATCATGGTACAGTGTTCCCATGTTTGATCCCCAGTACCACAAAAATAAATAAGTAAATAAACAAACAAATAAATAAAATATTACTGATGTCTTTAAAATAAATACCCAATATATTTGAAATTCAGTTTACTTTGGGGGAAAAAGATCACACAAGATATTAACAACAGTCTTCTAATATTATAAAGTGTGTTTTTTGTTGTTTTGTATTCTCAAATGCTATGCAGGTAATAAAATACATCTTCTTGGAGTGTACACTATCCCTAAATTTCTTTGGAAAGTGTATATTAATTTTATTCCTAAAATAATAAGTGGTATAAAATTTAACAAACATATTTTATTCATGTGCTTTGAACACTATTTCAATATGACACATGGTCCATCTATTAGAGACCAAAAACTCAAATGAAAAAATTTGAGAACATTCTTAGGAATGAAAATATTTAGAAAAATGCCCTGGAAGAGCTTTTCCATAAAAATTTTGTTAAATTATTATTTCTTTGTAATTAAGAATATGTGGGTTACACTGCTAAGTTGAAACTCATTAGTTAGGAATGTAAACCATGGACCCTATTTTTCTAATATTTGATCATGCAGATTAAAAACAGACTGGTCTGCACCTACCCTGCAATCTTGAAATCAAAATTATACTGTTATACTTGAAAAATTTAAAATCCAATTTGGAGAACAAAAATTGAAATGTTAATTGATATTTGATTATAGATGTTTTTAGCAGGAAGAATATCCGATTGTATTATTCTTCATAAATTTAATTTGAATAAAAGCTACTAGATGTGAATATACTACACAATAATGGAATCAAAGACAGTTTTAATGCCAACTTATTTCTCTGTAACTAACAGTAATTATCTCTAATTGTTGCCTATTTTTTCCCTTTTTATTTCTTTGTATGTTTTTATAGTTGATTTACCTTGATTTGAGTCAGCTCTTCATTGGTTATTATGGATTTGGTTCTCCTTCCCACTGGTTATTGAGCTTTTCCTATGCTGAACCTGTTTCTATCTGATTATCCGAGGGTTCCCCTGATGGGAACTTGATGAAAACCAAGTAGGGGGCATACAAATTGAATTGAAAAAAAAAAGTTAAAAAAAAACAAACTCAAACCATTGTTGAAACAACTGTTTAACAACCATGGACTATTACATTGTGTTTTCTTCTAAAGTATTATTCTTGGCAGCCATCATCTGGCAATTATGCATAACTTTATTTACCCACTTTGGTCAAAGGTATTTGGCCTAAAAAATCTAAACATAGATACTCCTTTTTATTTAGAGAATGCTCTATTTTGGTATAAAATATATAGAGGCAGCCAACTATGTAAAAAATGGGTTATATTCTCAATACAGTGTGGAATGCAAAGGGATTATCTCACAGCCCTGTGGCTTTGCATTCCACACATGTTCAAGGTCAAAGGATCTCAAGTACTGGGGTTTGGAAAGCAGTGATGTAAGAAGGGAAGCATCCTGTTGGAAATATTACATACTGGACTGAAGAGAGAGGGGCTAGAATGAGTTTAATACTGAATTTGTGGATGCTTCTAGTTGAGTTGGTAAACCTAGTGATATGGGAACTCCTAGTCATGTGGAGGGCCAGGAGGGCCAGGAGAAGAAGAAACAGTAACAAAGCAATTTGAAAAGTGTTGGTAAATAACTTCTTCCATGATTGACAGACGAATTGCTGAGTAGAAAATTGCCACAAGAGTAGTATAGCTGAGGACAATTTGGAGAAAGTGGCCCCAGGAACAAAGTTTTGAGTGGAAAGTTTTTTGTTTTTGTTTTTGTCTCCCCCACCGCTGCCCTGATATTGATCATTCTTGTTTACCTTGGAATACCTGATATGGGTTCAAAATATATCCCAACGACAGTGGATAGTCATTGAGGACTCTGAAGAGAAGTAATAGATTTGCACTTTAGAAAAAGATCTGTCTTGGCAGTGAATTTAAAAGGAAGAAAGTATTTAAAGAGGAGAACAAATTACAATCATTCCTCTGTATCTGTGGGTTCAGCCAACCATAGATTAAAATTACTTTTTTAAAACTATGTCCACACTGAGCATGTATAGACTTTTGTCTTATCATTATTCCCTAAATAATATAACAAGTACTTACATAGCTTTTATATTGTACTTGGTATTATAAGTTATCTAGAGATGATTTAAAATATAATGAGGACGTGCAAAGGATTTAAGTATACACTATTCTGTTTTTATATACAGGGCTTGAGCAAGTACTAATGAAAAAAAGTACATTTTAAATATATTTTACAAGGATAGTTGGATGAGTGTAGGTTCATTTGATGAAGATACTCAGGAAGGGAATACAACATGTAAATGACTTTGGAAAGAAAAAGTTCAGTATATTTTATACATGAGTTTGAAATAAAATATTGTTTATTTCATTATTTGCCATTAGGAAAATGAATATGTATGTGATATTTGCAGGTAAATGGATGGAGTTGGAGAATATCATGCTAAGTGAAGTAAGCCAATCCCCAAAACCCAAATGTTGTATATTCTCTCTGATAAGTAGATGCTGATCCATAATGGAGAAGAGGACATGGGAAGAATGGAGGAAATTTGGTCTAAGGGGAGGGAGGGAGGAAGGGACATGGGGGTAGTAAAGATCATGGAATGAGATGGACATCATAGCCCTAGTTTCATGTATGACTGCATATATGATGTGATTCTACATCACATACAACCAGAGAAAATGCTCCATCTGTATACAATGAATTAAAATGCATTCTGCTATCATACATATCTAAGTAGAATAAATAAATTTTTAAAAAAGAAAGTGAATATGTATCAGCTTTGTATTTTTATGACAATCATAAATTGATATTAATCAAAAAATAAAAATAAAAATAAGATTATTTAAAGCTAAGTTACATTTCCTCAGATAATTTTCCCCACGTTTGGATTGTCCTGAATGGCATGCATCATAATATTTGTTTTCTTTTGGGTTTTTGATATGGGGAAGTGGGGGTAAGGAGTAAAGGAAAACTTCTGATTGTGACAAATACTTTTCAAAAACAATGCCCATATTTGATCAATGAGATTATAAAGATAACATGTATCTAAATACTTGTCATTGAACCCTCTGTTTGTGATACCAAGAATACCCATTTTGTCATTTTAATATAATGTCTACATGCAGATCTGTATATTGCATCTTTAATAATGTAGATTTAATTGCCCAGTATCACTTTAAGTCATTTGTACTCAGCCAATATCTATTTGAACATCAATATATACAAGAGTAGTTTTATTTTGATACTGATGTTTTGAACTGCCTTCAAAGAAGGTTAGGGTTGAGTTTATAAAAGACTGATGCTTAAAAGTTGGGCATCACTGTCAGGTGCTACTATAGTGGTTTTAAGATGTGTTATATGAAAAACCAAGCTCATTAAAATCAGTGTAGCAGGAATGAGTAGGTACATATTCAGTATTTTGCTGTATGAAGCCATTCTGATGGTTTTTAAACATTTTCTTGCATTATAGTTTGCTTGTGGGAGATGATGAAAACCTAGTTTCACAATAGAAGCTTTTATATGGAAGAAAACTTCAAAAAGAATAATGCTTTATATAAAAGCAAGTTTACATATTCAGTTTCTAAATGCCCTTTGCTATTATTGAATGCATTTGTATTTTAAAAGATTTTCATGCCTCCCATCACCATTTATACTTCATCTCTAATAAAAGCAAAATCACTGCTGCTGTTTTTAAAAAGGTATAATATATACCCATAAATATTTTTTTTAAATAATGTATTTCTACATTTGCCTTGATCTCATGGAGGGTAAGCTTTGGAATTAGAACAATATCTTTGAACTAACATTGTTCTCAACTAAGTTTTGGAATTAGATCTTTTTTCTTTTCCTTGTGAATTCTCAGTAAAGAATTCAGCAATCTGTTTATAGTGAGAATTATTTCTGAGGATTATGCCTGAGTGGCTGATAACCCAAGCATGATCACTCTCCTTGTCCTTTTGCAAATTGTACAATGAACAATTTTTTGCAAATTGGGAATGATGAGACTATTGTAAAATCAGAGGAAACAGCATCTCTTACATGAGGGCTCTCTGGTTCCTTCAATTTTAAAATACCCATTTCTTTCCTAATAAGTATTCTTTTCCATTAGGTACTACTTAGAATTAATTTCTCTCTTTGGGGAGGACTGTGTCAGGACCTCATGATTCTTATCTTCAAGGTAGGCTTCTTCATTGCTGCTGTCAGAACCAGCTGCTTCATGATTCTTAGAGCGAAGGCCTTTGGCCCAGGCATTTCACAGACACTCATCATATTCGTATCACTGTCCCTAAGCCCTCAATCTTTTCTTGTGCACCACCACTTATCTGGGTTTCAGTGAAGCTTGTACTATTTTGAGAGATATACACATGAAAGGGCAAGCTTTAACTGATTTTTTAATTCACTTTTGTTCAAACATTCAACCATTTCCTCATCCCAGACACACTGCGTTATTTCCCACACCCATATTAAACTAAAACCACTTGATGTTTTCGCTTAGGATTTGGAAGACACATTCCGTGAGAAAGGAATTCAGATCTGTTTACGCATATAGTTACTTATTATATAAAAATGAAACAGTTTCAATTGTAAATGAGCAAATAACCTTACTTTAAGCTTTTAATATTTTTGCTTTAATATAATGAAACAGTCTTTCAAATCTTCCTCTGCCTTTAATCCATTCTTTCACACTTCTGTTGAGATAAGAAAGTAGAAATCCAGGCATGACATAGAAGACCTTTCACATTCTGCCACCTCCTTTCATGAGCCCTAAACCTTAGTGACACCAAAATAGTGTAAGATTCCCTGAGTATGGCATGCTTTGTCACATTCCTAGAAGGTTCTTCTCAGAAAGAACTTCTATGTATTCAGTTTTCAGAAACTGTTTCACATACTTCCTCGAGAAGTTTTCCTAACAAGAGCTACAGACTCTCTTCTCTACTTCCAAAGTATTTAGTGTATATCTCTGGACAAGTCTGACTAACATCAATGTTTCCATGTCCACCTCAAAAATTAGCAAACTCTCTGGCAAAAAAAAATTGCTTTTTTTTATTTCATAATTTCCCATACTTCCCTCCACATATGATATATGAAGGTCCTCTTAAAATATTTGCTAAATTAATGAATAGCATTTATATCATAAAATGAGGATTTTTTTCTTAAAAATATTTCTTCCTTTTGGATTGTGAGTTATTTGTCATCTTTCAACATGTGAGTGAGAAATGTTTGCTTATTACAACACTTACTAAATGTCATCATTATATTAAACCTGATTTTGACCAGGAAAAGAGTAGTAAGTAATACAGTGGTGTTGATATGATGAACTTTTGTTTCTTAGCCTGACTGGTTAATTAGGATGTGTATCTTTCCTCAAAAATCTCACTTTTCCTTTTGGGGTGGCCTGGGAGATGTATCACATAAGCTGTGCATGTTAGCATCATTATATAACATTACACTTTGGCCTTCCCTTGTCAATGTTGACTGTTGCTGAAGCCACTTGAGAATGGCATCTCACAACTGCTATTTTGGCCAGCATCTACAGTGGCAGTGATTACTCTGGGTCTGGAGAGATTTTCTCCAGTATTTCCAGAGCTCAGATGCTGAAGTCCATGTGCGTTTAATCAAAATCGTGTTCCACATAGCAATACGGCAAATGCTCTATCAGCACTCAGTAACATGTTTTATTTCTGTGTTAGTTTCTTAGAGACACCTTAAAAATATACCACAAATTGGGTGGGTTGAAACATCAGAAATTTATTCTCTCAGGATTCTAGAGACCATAAGTCTGAAATTAAGGTGTTAGCAGGGCCCTAGTTCTTTGAGAGGTCCTAGGAAAGAATCCCATCTTGTCTCTTAATACTTCTGGTTGTTACTAGCTACTCTTGGTATCTCTTGACCTACAGATACATTACTCCAGTCTTTGGCTTTGTCTCCCCTCTGTGGCTGTGTCTGTGTTCAAATTTCTGTCTTTTACAAGAACATCAATACCATTTCACCTAGGGCCAATTCTAATCCACTGGGACTTCATCTTAATTTGATTGTGTCTACAATGAGCCTATTTTCAAGCAAGGTCACAGTCAGTTTCTCATGGGTTTGAACTTTTAGAGGATGTGACCCAATTCAGTACACTTACCAGGTCCTAAATGGCTAATCCTAAAATAAATTCTTCTACTTTATCCATCAAACCCTTTTCAAAGCCTATGTGCCTGGGCATTGAATAATCATCACTGCCTTCCTTAAAGATGTATAATCTTCTAAGAAGTTTAATAGTAATAGTCATAGTAGTGATAATTATAATATAAAGATCCTTCTCCTAAAAAACAAAAACATTTACTGCATATGTTTGGAATAATAAAACCCTAGTTAGATTGAAGACTTCTGCTACAGTGGTAGTTTCTGAGGAGTAGAAGGTAAATCATAATCAATATCTGTCCTCAAGGGAGGGTAGGGGAGGCAGAGAGTTACATAGAGATGTGATAAATGGTGTAACAAAGTCATCTCAGGTTGCCCTATGAGCTAACTTGGAGGCATTTAACCTCCCCAGGGCAGTGCTGTAGGTACTGGTATAGTCAAAAAAGAGAGGGGAGAGAAATTCAGTGGCTACATCTTGAATACCATTTCAAAACTAGTAAAATTTATTCTGTTACCAAGGAGAACTAATTGAGTATATTAAAAAGGAAGTAAATGGATAAAATGGAAAGATTATTCTGACATATAAGGAATGAATTTGAAAGTGGATATGAGTAGAGGAAGGAGGACAATATTTCATTAGATAGGAGCTACTATGTCTAAAACGGCTAGTAGAAGTAGGAAGGGATGGTAAGATACAGATTTCAAGTACAGTTAGGAGTAATAGAATGCCAAGAAGAAGGAGATGGGAAAGTATTGGGCAAAACTCCCAAATTTCAGCCTTGAGCTACTGTTTAGAGGCTAAAACTGGAATAGGAAATGGGCTGGGAGGTAGGGTAGGATAACCACTCAATTCATACTGCATCTTCAAATTAATTCTAATCCTAAACAAAACCTAGTAATCCATATAAAGCTAAAACTCCTTACTCTCAACTTTCATATCCCTTAAACCAACTCAAACAGACTATATTGAGATGGTTGTATTTGATTTGTTAGCTGTATTAGTTTCCTGTGACTGCTGTAACACCATACCACAAACATGATGGCTTAAAACAATAGAGATGTATTCTCCTAGAGTTCTAGTGGTCAAAAAGCCATACTCAAGGTGTTGCCTCCTCTGAAAGCTCTAAAAGAGTACCCTCTTGCCTCTTCTAGCGTCCAGGTGTTCCTTGGCTTATGGCAGAAGAACTCCAGTCTCTACTTCAGTTTTCACTCAAACTTCTCTGCATGCTTTAAATTCTCTCTGCTTTTCTCTCATACAAAATCTATTTTCATTTTTGCAGGTGGTAGGGGGGGATGGATTTAAGGACTGCCTAAAGAATCCTGGATAAACAACCTCAGTATCCTGACTTTAATTATATCTGGAAAGACCCTTTTTCTAAATAAGGTCACATTCCATTCACAGGTTCTAGGTGGCCATACATGTTTTCTTTTTCTTTTCTTTTTTATAGGTGGGATTACTAATTCAACACATTGCAGTAGCTATATTAAGAAAGATTTTATTACAGTTCTCTAACTATATTATAGCTGTATTTTATTTTGATGAACATACGACTAAAATTTCTGTTCAGTAAATTTTTAGGTTAAGCTTTCTGTTTCATAGAGACTTTATTCAAAATCTCTATAATGAGCCATGGACAGTATAAATGTAATCATGTGAAATGTCCACAAAGGTTAAGATAAATATCTTGTTAAACATGTATCTCATTCTCTGAGTAAGTGGGAGCAGCTGTGGATTTATGTGGCTGTGACCCAGTGAATAAATAGACACATTCTAGGAATCAATACATTTCTCTGAATGCTGTCAGTTTCCTAATTTTCTCTCAGGACAAGATTCTATTCACACTCTTGACAACTCTGAAGTGCCATTCAACTCCTATGAACATGTGACTATTGCAGATGGCACTAAATATGCTCCTATGAAATTACTCCAAAGGAGCTAGTGTAGTCTATGAATCTATCAGTCACTATAAGATATGTGGTTTCATAAGCATAGTACAGTTTTATGAACTGTTAAAACGAATATAGTTACCATTTTTTATTCATTTCTCTGTATTATTGAATTTAATGACTGAACGCACAGTGTGTTCTCAATTTTCATGTGTGTTCATTCATTTACTCACAAATATGCATTGAACACCTACTATAAGCTTCTCCAGGGTGAGAAACTAATTTTGTCTTCATGTCCTCAATATAATGGTAGACAGAATACATTTGATCAATGAATGACTACTTCAATGAATATATAAATCTTGACAAAAATAAATGATACTCTGAAAACTCAAAGTGCTTGTTTTAGCATAACTTGTATTATACTGTATCATAATTTAACTTTTAAAGAACTTTCTATAGGCTGGTGGAACAAAATAATGCTTGATAAAATGATCAATGAAAACAAGGTTAGTGCTAGTCTCATTTGCATAGCTGCAAAATACAGTTCAACAAGCAAATGCAAATAGCTTTCAAACAAAAATATTGACTCAAGAATTTATTTTAAATGATAGATGAATATGCTATTTTTGATATTCATCTATTTATTCATTAAGTATTTTCTAACTATACTATGTATATGTGTGTGTATTCATTTTATAGTAGTACTGTTGTGTCTTCATTCTTTGAACCATATATATGGTTCTTTGACAGTATTACTGGTTATGACAGTTCTGTGAAGTACTTGTGTTAAAGAACCATACCAATTTTCTTGATTAAAAAAGGGTTTTTGACCTTGTTTTTATAATGACATTTAAATTTAAAAAACCTGGATATATCGTCTGATGTGTGATAAAATTTATCAAGAGGCTATTTTTAGTGATTATCCATGGCCTTCATTGTTCTTTCTCTGAGTAGCTTCAAAATATTATAGTATTAAGTACAAACTATGTTTAGAATTGCTTAGTGCTTAAGGATTAAGAGAGCTTAATTTATGAATATGAAGAATACTGATTTTTAATAAGCACTCATTTCATTGTTTACCAATAATGTAAACTAATTGCCTGACATATAGGAAAATATGTCCAGAAGCAAGGAATATGGTTTTACTAGTAGAAATATTTTTTAAAATGTAGTTTATTGATTAGAAAGAATATAAAAATCTTAAATTTGTGTGTAATGCAATATTATTTACATTCAGATTTTAACATTAGGAAAGTGGTCTACCACATTTTATGAGATTGTAGTGAACAATAGAATAAAAATGAATGAACATATATAGATTAATATTCCTTTGGTGTTTTGAATAATTTTAAGGCAGAATAATTTATAGTAAAAATATCTTCCTGATTGAATTTGAAAAGATTTTTTGTTTTGCAAACAGAAAAAGGAATCTGAATTCCAGCAAAAGTAATCAAATAGATTTATTATGAGTTCAACCACACTTTTATTAAATTCTCTGCTCATTGAAGATTTTGAAGATTAAATTATTTAATATAAATAATATAATTAAGCAAGGTCTGGCACATAGAGGGTAATAAATAGATTGTAGCTACTAACTATGTATTACCATTAGCTTTATTACTATTAGGATTTTTAGTAGTATAACCATATTTTAGAAAATCTGAAGCCATTCATTTTAAATTGAATTATTATTTTGAGTAATGAAGAAAAATTCTTCTAATTATAACAGCAACACAGTACTTTTCTGAACATTAGTTTTACTATGCATTCCATTCTCAGTAAGTTTAAACCATAAAGGGATATGCATCTTAGACTCAGCGAAATACACTATTGTTCCAGTTAGTGCACTGGCAGTGGAATTCTTTAAACTGGCAAGAGAGGTGAATCTAGAGCTTATTATCACAGGACAGCTTTTATTTCTGCTGTTCCACCAGTGGAAATGGGGTCCACTAATCATGATATGAAGCCTGGTATATTGATGCTTCTGAGTGATGAACCCTGAGCCAGGGGCAAATCAATGTGGTTAATGAACTTACCTGTCTTTTGGGTTTTAGGAGTTTTGAAAAAAATGTTCAGGTTAAACTCAATGCTCTTTAGCAGTGTCAAATAAAAGTTTTCAAAATAATGTTTGAGGATAAAAAACCTGCCCAATAATATTTTGGTCTAGGATTGTTTTCCCCAGGTATGTTTATAATAGGGGTCACATTGTTTGAAATTATTTTAGTGCTAGCAGGTGAAACTTTGAATAGAAAAATAATCATATATTCAAACATTTTTTCATAATGTAGAACCTTGAGGAGAACCTTATGTTGAGACTTACTTATTTAGAATACTGAATTTAGCATCATATAAATATGAAATATAAAATCCTAAACAGGTATAATTTAATGAGGCACATAAATTATTTTATATATTGAAACTATATTTGTATGTTGAGGTATGCTTACTTTCAAAATATTTCAGTTATTTTTCCTAAAATAATGTTTAGAATTATTCTTGGATTTATAGTTTTCAAAATATTCATCCAAATACTGCTTACCCTAGGCATATTCAGGAATATTCTCTTGGTGCATTGGTTTGGTAATCATTTTTGATCATTATTTCAGAATTTGAGTCAATTTTATGCTTGTGCAGGTTTAAATTAAGTTGGTATTTTCTCTTTCTTATTTTTCCTTCTTTTCAGATACAGGTTATATAGTTTCATAGATGTGCTTCTTCACAGCCCCAATAAGTAATTTTAGGTTATCTTTGACATATGAAAAAATAAAACTACTTAAAAATAAAAGTTGGCTCAATAACTGGAAAATCTTTATTTCATGAATAAGTGCTATTTTTATGCATTTTGTCATTGAAATCTATTAGGTGTTGTTTCTGACCTATAAGGGACTTTTCTAAGCCACACACAGTGTTCTTACAGTATCTTTTACCTGCAGCTTCTGCATGTACTAGTATCACTGTTTGAAACATTCTCCCAAAATTCTGTGTCTGACTAATTTATATTCTGCTTAGTTGTCACCTTGTCCAGGCAGCCTTCTTTAATCTTTCAAGAGACCTTATATATATTCCCCATAACCTACCACTATTACAGAACATTATTATCATATCATAATTTCCTGTTTGCAGTTCTTGAACACATGCATTTTATCTTATTATTATGCCTAATACTTTGTAGATGTGCAAAAAATGGTATTTGAGTGCAGATATGGAATGCCCAGTTAAGTACCCAATTCCCCAATACTGTACTGTGGAAGCTGTTGTTTTATATGCCCCAGATCTGCCTTCTGGCTACAATGGCTAACATGGCTACAATGTTTCAAATTCTGCTAACTCCAGGTAGCTTGCATGACTTTGATTCAAGATGCTCAGGATTTCATACCCTATGAACTTTTTAAAAAAGTTTGAATTCAAACAACTATATGTGTTGGTGTCTCTGGTGTAGGTTTATTTATGGATCTGAAAGCTATACATTTGTTGGCAGTTGATAATTTACCTATTGAATTAATCCAATCACATAACTCATATTAAGATAGCATATATTAGAAAAAGAACAGCTAGCCAATATGCAAATGAAGCATCAAGTAAGGACCATGAGAAGCAGGGTTAAAAGATAATCAGTGAAAAAGTGTTCCAGACTTCTACAGTACTGGAATAAGTAAATCTCAAAACACTTTTGAGATTGAATGTAACCAAATTATGTATTGATAACATATTGATTACATGTTCATTATAATCAGCTAGGCTGCAGTTAGTCTCAGAGAGATTCCATTTAGAATACAAACCAAATTTTAAAAAACATACTTTTGGAGGAATCGTAACATTTGAGAAAACTTTGATTAATACCTCTCTGTAGTGCAGTAGAACTAGGCTTTTCTCTAACAATTCTCTCATGACTCATTTGTTCTGGATAACACAGGTTTTAAGAATTTACCTCAAAACCTTCACAATGATTTCTTAATTCAGTGCTAGGAAATAGAAATCTCAAAGGTTGGGGTATTAATCTCTCAACTTCACAAATTTAGTAAATAAAGGTTGAAGACTAGCTTAGAAATGGTTCCCTAGAAAGGAGTTGGCGGACTTATTGAAAACCCATTTGGCAAGGATAAGAAATTAATTAGAAACAAGAGGATTTTATAACACAAGATTTGAAACAATTTTAAATGTCCATGATATTCAGGATGCATAGGATATCTAGTGTGGTGCAAGCTAATGTATTTATTCACTGTGGGAGAAGCAAAAATGAGATTTCTTTTTAGTGTTTTATGGATGTCTAACTTGGTGATAGATCGTGTATTTCTAAAAGTAGCCTCATTTTAGCCCTCACCATAAATATCTTCTTATGATCTGGCTATGAGATATCTCCAAAAGCTCCTATGTTAATGCAGAAATATTCAGAGGTGAAAAGATTAGATTATGAGAGCTGGAACCTTATCAGTCGGTCCTAGTTTGAATGGACTACTGGCAGGTGGGGTATGGCTAGAGGAGGTGGGTCACTGGGGGCTTGCCCTGGAAGGATTCTTCCTCTTGCTGTCTCTGCTTCCTGGCTGCCACTAGGTAAGCAGCTTTCTTCTGCTGTGCCCTTCAGTGATGATACCCTGCCTCACCTCAGGCTCAGAGCAACAGAATTGGCTGACCATGGTCTGAAGTTCGGAAACTATAAGCCACAGTAAATGTTTCCTCCTTTAAGTTAGTCTAGTCAGGTACTTGGGTCACAGCAATAAAAAGCTGACCAGAATATACCTCTTAGTAGTTTTCATTTCCAAAAGTTTATCTACAATCATAGCAATACTTCTACAGTCCATCTATATCTAGATTACTAAGCAACATTATATGAATGATTTTACCAGTAGCAGTCATACTACTGGAAATAGTTAACATTTTTCACACTTATGGAAGACAAATTGCACTCACTACTTGCTTTGTGTGAATTATCTGGTTTAATCTTTACAGTAACAGCAAGAAATAGAGACTTCTCTTGTAGTCTACCTGGAGGGTACTGAAACCAGCCTCAGCAATTTATTGAGGCCCTAAGAAATTTAGCAATATGCTGTCTCTAAATAAAATATAGCAAAAATCTGGGGATGTGGTTCAGTGGCTAAACATCCCTAGGGTCAATCCGCAGTATCAAAAAAAAAAAAAAGTGTGTACAGCTTGCCCTGGGCAGCACTATGGAAAAAAAGAAATTAATACTTCAGTCTTTCACATTTGGTTTTCTGAGTATACAAAACTAAATTACTAATCTTTAAAATTTACTTCTGCTTTGTGTTTGTGATCAAGTTATAGTGATGTTAATTAACTCGATTTGTTACAAATTGACACAGATACAGCGAAGGACCCCACCCTTCTTCTTTGTCTTCATCTTCATTTAGTTCCTCTGACAAGGATAGTAAACCTAGATATAAAATGAGAGGAAAAAAGCAAGTACCATAAATCTGTTAAACTTTATGGTTCATTGATTCTAATGTCCTTATTCATCACAAATTATGCCTGGATTAAAAATAAAAAGACAATAAAATACCTACCAGTCACTGTTCACTGATGAACCAAGAACTTAAGTATCTGTTTGCTGTGATTTAGGCAATTTGATGGAAATAAGATGAGGATTTAGTCATTACAGGTTCTCACAGAATGATGGTAGTTAAAGATGCACACTAGAATTGAATTTTAAAGTAAAAAAAATCCAATGTCAATGGTACCTTGTGTTTTTCAAGTCTTCATGTTGAAGTTTTTGATTCACTTCAACTGAGTTTTATTGGACTCCTTGAATAATTTATGTAATATGTTTTGTAATTCTCTAATGCATGTTTCCTTATCCTTTGATTTTAAAATTGGAGAGAGCTTCAGAACTATGTATTCTTCAAGCCGCTTATGTGATCTCTTCTATGTTTACCAGAAATTACAGCTGCTTCAGAATCAGATGAATGTACTTCTAGGTCTACTCTAGGAATATTTAGCTGGAAAATTTAGCTTAGTTCCCTAAATTCCTGGAAGTCTCAGTTTCTTGCTTGGTAAAAATATCTGATTCATAGTGATGGGAAAGAAGCAAATCTTTTCTAAATGTCTATGACATGACATGAACTTTAACTGCCTATTTGAGTCCTCAGGCTTTCCAGGTAAGAAACACTATAGCCATTTGACTTAACATATTTCTTCTTTTTAGCAATCATGCATATATATTCTTTTTCTGGAAGTTATACCCTGCTGGTTAAGTAAAATAATTGTTTAAGGACATCCTTATTTTGCTGCCCCATTTGAATATGACTTTGGCTAGGTTTAAGATTTGGAGTTATATTATATGGTGATATTAAGAAATTTAATAACACTAATAGACATTTATGTATTAGTGACTTGTATGTTAGTGGCTGAAAAAGTGGCCTATAGAGGTAGCCTGTTTCTGTTCAAATCCTAGGTCCAAAACGTTTTGCTTATGACTTTGATCAAATTATCAGTTGCTTTGTTTTCAGGTTCTTGATTGGTATATTGAGAAGTATAATATTATACTGCTGAAATTTTACAGAAGTTTAAATAATATGCTACTTGGCACAATGCAATATATATATGTATGTGTATATATATATATGTGTATATATATACCTCTATAGATATTAGATAGTATGGTATTTTTACTTTAATAATAATTGTTCTTCAGACTTTAGGGATTCTCTCTTTGTCTTTAGTATTCCATAATTTCACTCTATTAAATTAATTGTGGCTCTTTTTTTTCTTTCAGTTTACACTAGGTGAGTTATGATAATAAGAAACATCACACAAACAAAATTCATACTTTTCAGGATGAATTAGATCTACTAATACTTAAGGGTTCAAGCATGAGAAGATTTCCTTTTGTTTATATTGTTCTATTTATTCATCCCTTCATGTTGAGTCTAGAAGGGAAAACTTTAGCTCAGTTTGCCCAGTCATCATTTGCTTTTTAAATGTGTTCCTTTTTCTTTACCCTAAAGCTCATCATGTGAAATTTTTAACATACATTTGTAAAATTTCTAAGACTCTTATTTTTCCCCATAGCAAATATTTATTCTTGCCACCTTACAGAAATGCATCATTCTCTTGACCCTTTATAAAATGATTTACTATGTGCATTATAAACTCTCTTCTATTTGTATTATCATCTCTGTTTCTTTTGATGTTAATTTTGCTTGTTTGTGGCCTATCTTACCAGGGTTGCTTTTTCTGATATATTTTCCTGGTTATCTGTTTAATTTTGTTTTTAGAATTTATGCTGTGATTTGATTGTGAGGTTCAGTTTATTTCAGAACAAGCTTGGGCAAGCAGGCTGAGCTATCCATCACAAGGGTCTGGGAACTGTGATAATGATGGGACTGTGACGTGCTTCAAGTGGAGAAACCACTAAGTGTGTTGTAAATATTAGCCTTATCTTGGGTTTATTTATTTCCCTTCACACATTTTTTGGTCATATAAATGGGAGCTGAGAGTTAAGAGGGAGGAGAACATCATGCCAATTCTATCATCATCATACAAGATTATTTTTTTATTCCTTTTGTTTTCTTTTATTAGTATCTGGTTAATAACACTCAATTTGTGCATTTATTTAGAAATAGATATATTAACATATTCCAAGATTTAAGTTGCACATTCCCAATACTACCAAGTATATATTATTTAATAGTCATTCTTCTAGATGAGGTTTAATTATCTTATTTACTTTTTACTGGGACTTTCTCAGTACATTTATTGAGGCTGGATATAGATATGAGGCTGCTGCCTGCTAAATATTGATAATTCTTGCATGAAGAAATTTGTGCATATTTTTGTACATTTTTACATTAAGAAAAATGATACTATTTCATCTTGTCATAGTGTTTCTCTTAGCCATCATTTCTAAAGTTGAATCTGCTGGAATAAGATCTATCAGGGCAGAATAAACAAATGACTTTTTTTTTTAAACGTGCTTCTCATTCAAGTTATGTGTACACATCACATCTCTCTGTGGTAATGAGCTGTTAAGGATCCCACTAATGGCAGCTTAGTAGCTGTAGCTAAGGATTTCCCTACCAATAAATCCAGCTTCCTTGGCTATTAGGCAGAAACCCTCACATAGCCTCGTAGCTCAAGTGACACTGATTAATGGCCACAGAAAATAAGTATTGTTCTCAAGTTGCAGACATAGCACCTTTATAAAACCATTCAAATTTAAGGAAGAAATACAGAATTCTAATATATTTGGGGAAGATACAGTAGTCTAAGAACATATTAGGTAATGAAGACATTGCTGAACTCAAAGGAATTAAAAAGTTAAGGGGTAGACCCAAAAGGTATGAAATGAATCAATAACCCTTTCTTTTAACAACTCCTGACCATTTGTAGGTTTTAAAATAATACCCCGAATCTACTATTTCTTAAAGAAACACGTTAATATCTATTTATGTCTAGTAGGATAAGGATTTAAATTATATTCAGAAAATAAAATTTTGAAACAAATTCAATGATTAGGATATATTGAATATAAAATTTATATATTTGAAATTAATATTTCATATTAAAAATCAAATAAGCCAGCTGCCAAAGTTTTAAGTGTTTGCAATATTTATTTTCTACTAAAACATGAAATATAAAAATGAGAGATGTCAAAATATTCTCTTTTCCTTAAAATGTGAATAGGTACTCAGTGTTTTATATAATTTATTTTTTCCCTATACTTGGGAACAAGGTAAATTTTCTGTTATTTGTAATGTCCAGAGTTAATACTGCACAGAGTTAATACTGCAGAGTTAATACTGCACAGAGTTAATATTCCTTGTTCTTTCAGATAACTAAATGCATTTTATTATACAGATAATAAATGTATGTTTGTAATTCAACTGAAATATAGTTTTTTCCTAAATTTGTTTTATATATACAAACACATGCACACACACACATTTTTTTTCCTGCCTGATCTTGCCAACCACATTGTTGTGATTTTATGAATTATTCTCTTGTGGTGCTGGGTATTAAACCCAAATCTTTGAGTATGCTCCTGCAAGTTCTACTGTTGAGTTACATCCTCACACCTGAATGGTTCTTAACATAGCATGTAGGTAAAATTAAATTTAGCTTTAAAGAGATTGTCTGTGTCCCTATCATAAATTTCATTGTAACAGTCACTTTATTTTGCTTTCAGGTCTCCAATTCAGAAATAGTTTCAGTTCTGACCTTGATTTGCCAAAGTGTGAAGGGCAAGTGATTACTAAATTAGGGAAACTCTGACTTTTTTTTTCCCTTTCTAAACCCTCATCTGGTCGTGTTTTCACCATCATACCAGCTCAATTGCTACTGATAGCAGAAACCTGAAGTATCCAATTAGTATTGCAAAAACATGTCTAAAATTTGATAATATCCATCCAGTATCAGAAAATTGGTGTTCTCTCATTTCTCTGGGTCAATGTTCTGTAGCTGGCCATTTAAATTTAATGTCAGTGTAATGAGCACTAGGCTGTATGATCTGAGGACCAGTCTTAAGTTCAAGAGTTAAGACATAATATATATGAAGATTAAAGTAATGTATTATTAGATATATACTTTTCTTATTGACATGAAAAAATGAGAGATAAGTGGCTGTGACAATTCTTTGAAAAGTGAGGCTATAAAATCTTTTTCAGACAATAGCATAAAGATCATAAACTGCAATCATATATTTTAGAAAGTATTTACTAAATCCCTCAAATATTCTATTAGTTACTACCCTACTGTAACTAGAGACAAAATTATAATTTGTTTAATTTTGGAAAATTATGATAACCACTTATCTGATATTAAAAGAGGCAGAAAATAACTGAACTCTTCCTGACCATCAAATTAAACTTGGTAAAGCAATATTTCATAGCACAATTAATCTGTTAGATTGTTTTGACCTTTAAATACTAGCAAAATAAAAAAAGGAAGTTAATACCTAACAAAAAAATATAGAAAGTAGCAAAAGAAATTGAAACAAAATATTTCACTTACAACTACAATTAACAGTGTATATAATGAAAATGATTAATTTATACAAAGTTGTAGATATTGGAAGTTTCTGTGCTTCTACTGAGTTTACAAGGATTTATCTCCATGTATTTGATTGTTCTATATTCAGTTGCTTAATTTTGTCATACTATGTTAAGTTGCCTTTTGTCTAAGGCATCTGACATTCATTAAAATTAAATAAAACTCAGGAGTCTGAATTATTGAGAACTTTCAAGACTTATTCAGAAGACTTCTAATTATATATATTAATATGCATATTAACATTTTGTATATAAATACATAAATATTTTGATATTTATTTAGGAAAAGAAGACATCGCATGTACCCATCTGGTTAAAGGAAGCTGTGCTACTGTGTTTTATATCCTGCCCAATAGCATGGATTTTTAAAAGTGCAAAAATGAGAATTGTAGAAAATTGATTTATGCTAATGATTTTAAAACTAATTAATTACAATTACCTATTTTATCACAAAATCAATTACTGATATATTCTGTCACTTTAATTAAGGCATTCAATAAAATCAGATAAATTGGAAGCAAAGAGTTATATGGGAAAAACTAATTTTCCTATTTAATAAAATCTGCTACAGGTCAGAAAAGAATAAATTATCAGTTATTAAATTCTCTTAAAATATAATTAGGCCTTTATTGAGAGGTTTGTTATAATTCAGCTAAAATAAAAATTTCAGAAAAATAAATTAATAAATAAGTACTTTAAAACATGGGATATGCCTAAATGTTCTTTCTATATAAGTATTCTATTAAATTATTAAATGTTAACTTCATAATAACTGGCATTTTTGTTATTTTGTTCTCCATTAAGTGAAGAAAATTCAAAATAATGGGAATATAATAATGGCACTTAGAATGCTCTTTGTCTATAACAAAACATTCTATAAAGTAATATTTATGTAATTTAATTCCTACTACAACCTCCAACATATTATGGCCATGCAGTTATTTTAAAATAAATTATATTTGTTTATAAAGTCAGAACTATGAGATTAACTATTAATACTTATTACAGAAATCTCACTTTAAAGAACTAGTGTCATTTTGTACCTTAAATAAGAAAACAAAATTCTCTCTTACATGTTAAAAGAATATTTATCCAACAAATATATTCTGATTTCAGGTTCAGAATGATTTCCAATAGAAACCATATTTGCAGTTTTTAGGTAAATTTGAAGTGCGCATATACATTCTGCCTAAACTCAGACATCTATGTATGTGTGTGTATGTGTGTGTAAAATAATCTTATGAGGAGTAGAATATGAGATTCTATAACGCTTAGATTTTGTGGTACAAATTTAGTAATGAATAGACTCTTTACAATTATGTTATACTGAGGATTAGATAAGATAACATAGGTAAAGCAGCCAATATGGTTGTTCCTGGCACTCAATAAATCCATCAGGTTACATTTGGTCTTCAATAAGAGACTTTGGGGAGAGAAGAGGGAGGGAGAAAGAGTGAGAGGTGGAACTCACACCTACTTAAGGTATGAAAATTAATTTACATATGTTTATGAGGAGACAGACTGGAAAATTGTTTGTGATTTAACATTAAAGCAACATGTGAGTGAAGTCTTCAACACTGTGCCAGTATCTTTTAAGGAATGTCTTTACTATTGTCTATAGATATTAACAATATATAAAATTTATCATTTATTAAACATATTTAGATCTCAATTTATTATGTCTATAACATCAATATATTTTACTACACTATTTGACATTAAAATAAAACTATGTCATTAACTCAACTGCGAACTCAAATCTTAATTTATCAAGATAAACTATCCTGCTTTCTACAGAGTTTATGTTGGTATGAAGTTATGTACTAATTGTATTATATATAATTCCAATGCATGGAATATTTTTCAAGTGACTTAGCATATATATATCTATCAGTGTCCACACCCACACTGCCACCACCATGCATATAGTTATTATGGACAGTCAAGAAATTAGAAGATGTTTATTTGCCCGACAGTATGAATGTTTACTGGCATGATTCACTTTTAATTAGCATTCTTGTTATAGTACATTGACCTAAAATTTGAAAAGTAAGAGTTTGGGAAAATCCCAATGGAATATATTATTCTAGGTTTTTCACCAGGTTTCCAGTCCATGGATACTGTATGTTGTCAAGAAATATGCTTGGTTTTCATGCCAAGACATAAAAATAAGCATGCATTCTTTTCAGCCAACTTATCAGGAAATAATTTTGGCAGGAATAATTCTGCTAAGACTAAAAGAGTAAATTCTTAATAGTGCATATTTATTTGCAAATTGATTGAATATTGCTCTCTAATGTAAAACTAGCTTATTTTAACAGTTTTACCATGCCTTTGCCAGAATGAATGTTGATTCTTTTTGTAAACTTTGTAGATATTTAAAATTCTCCCAAAATATTTTGACTATTTGGATTATTTTTTCCTTTGATAAGTAAGATCTGGTAGCCTACTTCCTTTGGTAAATAGTTTGTTGCATTTTTTTTTATAAGTGAAAGTTGTCAGAGGACTCAAAGAATGTTTGAGAAGGGAAACAACAGAAATTGAAGAAAGTTGTCTGACATGGAATGAGTAGGTGGTCCTATGAATCTTAGTAGGTTACCTATGAATTTTAGAATGTTTAACAGGAAGGAGTTATGGTCCATTAGGTCTTCAAAAAATGGAAAAGTACACACTCACCTACATTTGCAGTTTATGCTGCTAATAAAGGATTCTCATGCAACAATCTGTTGATCACAGCCCTCCTCCTTTGTTTCCTCAATTGGTGAGACTGCAAGTTCCAGACCTTCTGTTTCTGTTTCCTTTGTCAACCTTCACAAGTATCTCTGATAGTGATACTTGTTCTTCAACTAAGTCACTATTCCTGACACAAAATTAATTAAAAGTTCCTTTGGTCTTTTCTGGTACCCAAAGTTCATTAGTATCAGCATAGTCTTTGCAATTCACATATTGATTGATTAAAATTGAACATCTATGACAATAAAGCTGGCCACAGGGAGACCCTTCTCTTATACATAGACACCAAAAGAGAACCTATTGACAAATGAACCAACCATGTGAGAACTCCTTTTGCTATACAAACAACTTGTAAAGCAAAATGAGGGAACAAATCATAGGTTGAATAATTAGGATTTGCACATAAAAGATTGTAGTATTTGAGAAGTATTTTTAAAAACCCACAGTGTTGAATAAATATTTTCAATGCTTCTTTTCTTACTAAGCAAGTATGCTCATGGTTTTGGGGAAACCTTAATTAGACTGTAACAGTGGGTGCTTTCAATTTCTAATGGGATTTCCCTGTTTAATTAAGTTATGGTAATATCTCCCTGGCAGGCATAACAAGGAAAATAGGTAACTTACTGTTATATATGCTCTAGTGGTTTTCGTTCTTAAATGCCAGAGGGAGCAAGAGATACCATTTTTTGTTAAATTTTGAGTATTGTTCATTCTATATAAATAGTCACTAATGACAAATGAATAATAAAACAAGTATAATAACTAAACCTAATTTCAGGTTTCTGTCACATGAAAATATATGAATAAAATTGATTTTTTAACTTCATAGAATATGGGAATATTGTATATAAATAACAAAATGCCAAAACTCTACTAAAAATGCCTACATGGTAAAATGACTTTCAAATTATTTTTAGAATATTAGGAAGAAATAACTATACTAATTAGTGTTTACTTCAATAGTCTCTAAAGGTAAAAATGGATGTTTTGTGTAGAACTAATCTGTCTATTAGTATGGTAAGGAAAGGATCATGTTGTATCTAGTGTATACTATATATAAAAAGCAGACCCAAGTGAGAGTACCTTGAGATAACCTCCTTCTGAGACCTGTTAACCTAAGGTAACCATTCTCAACATAAAATGCCTTTTAGTTTCCTTCTTCAGTGGCTAATTTATTTAACATATTCACTAAACCCACAGTGTTTATGTACTGCCATTGATAGGATCTACTAATAAACAATACCCAGAAGGTTATCTTAGTTCAATCTTGGCAGCTGGGAAATCCTGCTAGGTGAAGTCACATGGTATCTGAGACCTGAATTACTTAGGCTTTGAAGAGGGGCTTATGGTGGTATGAAGTCAGGGGACTTGACATATGGAGACACAGTAAAGTGCAGTGGCACAGGGGGCATTCAGTATTCCTGCATGATTGTTGAGGAGGACAATATTTAGAAATGTAAGCAATGTAAAAAAGGGCTGGGGAAGTTGGATTCAAATCCAATAGGTGACAAGTGGGAAGCTATTGAGAGATTTTTAACAAATTTACAATTAACAGTTAAGTCGTCAGTTGAAGTGCATCCTAACTAAAACATATTTTTAAAATGATTTGGGACAGTTCTTTATTCAGAATTTTCCATAGGGATAAGAACAATTAAAGGAGAAACCAAACAACACATCAAAAATTATATTTCATTTACTTAGACATTATTGAGTGTAGCTGAATGAACATATTTTGTTTTGGCTGACATTATCTAGAAAAACAGTGAATGCTTTTGACAGGTCTTAGGGTTTTTGTTCTGTGTTACATGTTGCACACTTTCTTTTTGGAATAATGGCTGGCATCATGAGAGCTTTTAATACCCATGTCAGATACTCAGAATGTCAGGCCTTTATCTCCTGAAGCTCAGTGATTCTAGACTATATGGTTTTGGGTATCTATGTTCTTGTGTATAACTTTATTATGAGGAAGTAAGTGTATTCTTTGCAATGATTGCTATCTGTATCCTGGGAATGCCTTTTCGGTTTTGTTTTTGTTTTTTACTCTCTGCTAAATTATGTTCCTCTTTTCAGAATTATATCTAAGGCTCTCTCTGGACTGAGCTTTGAGTTAAAGTGGTATTATACGTGCATATGTATGATATATATATGCATATATACCATACATATGCACATATATGCAGTTTTATGTCTAGAAACAACAATTTATATATAACTGTTCCAACACATCATCTGGCAAAAACTTTGTTTGGGTAGGTGATTGTGTATGTGTACTTTACACTATCAAGAAAATATAAATTGTTACATATTGCAGTCAAACATACTAGAAGAGATAATATGTTTTAGTCAGCTTTTTCACTGCTGTGACCAAAAGGCCTCACAAGGACAGTTAAAGGAGAAAAGGTTATTTGGAGCTCAGTTTCAGAGGTCTTAGTCTGTAGAGGACAGGCACCATTGCTCTGTGCCTGAGATGAGGCAAGATGTCATGGTGAAAGAGGGAGCCTGGTAGAAGAAAGGACATGACAATCAGGAAGCAGAGACTGTCACTAACCAGGGAAAAAACATAAACCTCAAATGCATGTCCCCAATGACCCCCTTTCCCAGCCACACCCTCCTTGCCCACAATTCCCACCCAGTTAATCCTATTAGGGGATTAATGCACTGGGTAGGCTAACACTCTCTTAACTCATAACTCCTAAATTTCATTAAATTGTCTCACACATGAGCTTTTTTGGAAAATACTTCATAGCTACAGCAAGATATATGGAAAATATCTATCTGGTTTTAGTAAGGGATTTCTAAATATGGAAATAATGTATAATACAGAAATAAATATATTTGACAATATAAAATTTTAAAGCAGTGGTGTGCTTATATATAAATATTAATTTACTTATTTAAGTCTTTTTATTTCATTCATATTAACTCAACTAGCTATATATTCTATAAGCCAATTTATACTTGTAACAGATTATTTAGTATTTTACTAATACATAAAATAATATATGAGAAAAATAACTCTAATAATTTTAATAATTTTTAAAGGAATGCAATATTTTTGCTTTCTAACAGAGCATATCAAATCTATGTGGTTTTTTGGGGGTTTTTTTTGTTTGTTTGTTTTTAAAGCCCTGCTGGGAATCAAGCCCAGGGACTCACACATGGTAGACAAGCATTCTACTACTACACCTACAGCCTTATAGCCTCTCCCTCTTTTTGTGGCACTGAAGTTTGAACTCAAGGTTACTCAACCACTGAACTATACCCAGAAACCTTTTAATTTTATTTTTTTAAATTTTAAAATAGGGTTTCACTAAATTGCCCAGACTGGCCTTGCCTCAAATGTGCAATCCTCCTGCCTCAGCCTCCTGAGTAACTGGCATTACAAGCATGTACCACCATGCCCGGCTTCATTTTCTTTTCTTTTCCTTTCTTTTCTAAGTTACACTGGTATCCAGTAATATTTCGCACTACAATCTATTGGTGCTTTTTTCTTTTATTCCAGATATGATCTTAAATAGCTTTTAATTAAATCTGTCACTAGTGCAAATCTGCCTATAGAATATATAGCTAGTTTGGTTAATATGATTGCAAGTCTAATAATTATAGCATTCTAGGAGTTAATCATAATCTGCTTTGTATTTCTTTTAGTTCATTAAAACAACAAAATCTTATCTACCATGAAAAATATACTGGTCATCTCGTAAGCCTTTAAAGAAGTCAGGGTAAGGGGCTGGGGTTGTGGCTCAGTGGCAGAGCACTTGCCTTGCATGCATGAGGCACTGGGTTCGATCCTCAGCACCACATAAAAATAAATAAATAAAATAAAGATATTGCGTCCATCTACAATTTAAAAAATTAAAAAAAAAAAGTCAGGGTAATAACATAACCTTATTCAGGGTAATAACATAACTTCTTCCTTATTCCTGTCTTTTCCCTTATAAATCAGATTGTTGGGTTGTCTTAGTTTGCTAGGGCAATGATAACAAAATGCCAGAGACTGAGTAGCTTAAATAGCAGAAATTTATTCTCTCACATTTCTGGAGGCTGGAAGTACAAATGCAAGATACCTGAAGCATTAGTTGCTCTTGAGGCCACTCCCCTTGGCTTGCAAATGGCTGCCTTCTGAGTGTGTTCACATGGCCTTTCTTCTTTGAGCAAGAATCCATCCTTGGTGTTTCTTCTTCTCCTCTGGCTTTAGGGCCCCATACTTATTTCACCTTAATTACCTCCCTAAAGACCCTATTTCCAACAGTCCCCTTCTAAGGTACTGAGGACTAGGCTTCAATATATGATTTTTTTTGGTGGTGGGCAGAGCACAGTTTAGCCCAAGATGCAGATATTTTGTGTTTCCTTTGTAATTTACTTCCATGAGCCATTGGCCTATCAATGCACGAAACTATTGCTCAGTTGCCAGATTTACTCACACATGGTTGAGAAGATGTAATTTGGACTGTTATTGATGTTTTCATTTTGAACTCCTGCCCTCTGGATTTTGGATAAAAAAAGAAAAAGTATATATACACATATATACATACATACCTATGTGTTCATAAAATGTCATTAGATCAGGCTAAAATTATTTTTCTTTTTAATTTTGTTCTGTTGTTAATTAAATTGGAATAAAGTCAAACATCTACACTAAGTAATATAATACTTGGCCTTTGGGGACCATGGTGCCTTCATCTCCCTCATCCTTAAAATACCTTGGTGTCTGGGGCAGTGAGTGAGGGAAATTCAAATGACTTCATGGTGTCAGAGGGAAAAGGAACATGCAATATCTGCATATTCTCCAGATCCTTGCTTGTCCCACCTGAGGAGCAGAGTCTGATTCCATGGGCATGTTTGGCCAGCTTCTGGTTTTGAGCTCTCATCTGAGAGTTATTTAGAGGATATGTATCACTAAAATCTGTCCCTGGAAAACTTGTACTCTTTCTCCATGTATATGAGAGTTGGGGCTTTTGTTGGTGGTTGATGGGGGTCCTGGACCCCTTCCTTCTTATTTAGCCTTTCTTCACATGTCAAAGGCTGTGCACTGCCGAGAGTCTGCAGCGTTCACACCCAGTTCCCTGACTTAAAATCCACTTAGAAGCTCTGAAAGTTTTGATTGCAGGGGGTGAAAGGAACTTCATACTGTGCCCACTGCAGCAGGCTTAATCTCCATTCAGTTTATATTCAAACTAGGAACCAAGGAGAAAGCCCTTGTGTTCAGTGCATAGTAGATCCCCTGCTCTCTCTAGGTATGTCCCTCTGTCCTCTTTTTTTGTTTGCTAAACCTCTGAACATCGTCATGTCCTCTTTCTGCTCCCAACAAGCAAAGACTCTACTTTCAGGGTCTCAACATAGCCTGTCTACTATATGTTTACTTTGTTACCAAATTCTACCCCTTCCCCAAATAGACACTAACTCAGCTGATTACCTAGAGGAGAGATGTAGGCATCAGGCATGGGTGGTAATGCTTCTCTCTGATGACTCTGATTTTTATTTTCTTCTGCTTCCTTTCTGTTCATTTTGTCTTATTTTCATTCCTATGCAGACTATGGGATAAGCCTTAATGACCAATCAAATAATTTCTTTCCTTTATCAGGCAGGCCAAAAGGTTTCTAGAATAATCTTTCTACTCTACTTTAGTTTCTAAGTCTTTTATCTTGCACAAAATATCAAGTGCATACCTACTTTCCTGGAACAATAAGACTCTTCATCCCAGAAGCAAAAGCATATTTATAGAATATTTAAACACACTGTTGTAATGTTTATAAAGAAGATATTCTTATTACTCTGTATTCTCATGTTTAATATTGCTCAATGATGAGATTTCTTTTATTGTTTCTTCTTTTTCTTTTGTAGACCTCTCATCATATTTGTGTCATAACATGTAAATCCCTCCTTCTTAATCAAATACAAAATGAGAATATGAAAGCAAATTGTTGTTTATATGTGTGTATGTTTGTGTATGTGTGTGTGTGTGTATGTATGTGTGTGTGTCCCAATTAACTGGGATTATAAATGCACACCAACATGCTTGGTTTTGTTATTTGCAATTTTATTTGCTTAATGTCTATCCATAACATTCATTACCACCTATAATACTATATATTTAAATTGCTTACTTGTTTTTCAGTTATAAAATTTTTTCACTGCTGTGTCTATAATTTTGTCTGATCAGACACAGCAATACTATTCAATAGATAAGAGGGTAAGTAATAAATCTACCATAGGAGCCCTAGTATGTCAACTATGTCCATTACTAGAATTGAATTTTAATGAACTATTTTAAAATAGTATTGAATATTGACCATAACATACTTGCCACTTACAGAATTTTCAGACAATCTAAAAAATTCTATTTGTTAGAATTTGCATATCAAATAAAATTTGTCCTTTGAAGGATGGTTAATTATGTAAATAATATTCTCATTTTAAATATTTTTAGGATAATGTAATAAACATTTCCCAGTCACATAAGAAATCTAGACTTAATAACTTTTTACTGGCTTTTCTACTTTTTAGGTCACAATTGTAGTACTCACACCTTAAGTTTCTATCTTCTAAACTTTGCAACATCCAACATCCTCAGGAGAAGCTGCTCCAAGACACCATTTCATATCTCATGCTGAACTGTTACTTGAGCACCAAAGAAGCTATTCCAGTGGCTTTGTTCTAAATTTATTTGTTAGTATCCTGCTTCTTCAAATAACATGGGTGTAACTAGCCGAGTATTTTAAATTTAACAGCTTAATAGAAGTTCAATTGTTCTAAATTGGGAACTACATGAATAGTCCATCTTCTATTCCTTTCTTTCTTTCTTTCTTTCTTTCTTTCTTTCTTTCTTTCTTTCTTTCTTTCTTTCTTTCATTCTTCCTTTCTTTGTTTCTTTTTGTCTTCATTAGTTCATTCATTCATTATTATTTTACTTGTTTACACAATATGGCACAATGCTGTACCCTTAGTAAGCATCCAGAATATTCTTATTGTAGCTTTGGATAGTTATGCAGTTATTTCAAATAGTTTGATTGTTAAAATAATTGTCTAGAAACACTCTTTCCTAGCACTTTGTTAGAAATAAGTAGGATGCCTACAATATACACAAATATGTTGAAATTGCAGACACTCCTACAGGCATAACTGTGTTAATCCCACGGACATTTTTCTGGTTTTTATTATAATACTACAAAACAAACTTTTAAAGCATTATAAAATTCACCACCCACACAAAAATTCTCTTTCACATATCCTCAGTAGACGTTTATTCAAATGCTTACAAGTCACTTAGTGTTTGACAGTTTCATAACTGGAGACAATCTGATACATTCTCTTCCATTTGTAAAGAATATAGTGATGTGTGGGTTAATAAGCACTCATACCAATATTCTAATTTTTTTCTTTTATAACTTTTCATTAGAACTTTTTTCATTTTTAACTTGCCATTATAACTTGCTATAACATTCCTATTTACAGGGATTAGTTTTACTTGTGGATTTTCCTGTTATTGATTTTGTTAGTTTGTCTTATAAATTTGGTAGAGAATGAAAGCTGAAAGATGAATGATTTTGTTTTGCCCTAATTTCATACATCAATTGTATATTAATAAAATGAATGGGAGCTCTGTTTCTCAGGAAGACATTCAAATACAGCATGGGTGGAGTTAGGAAAGTGAATTCAGTGTTCTTTTAATATCATATTATTAACTGCATTCACTGAAAAATTTTTATTCATGAAGAATACAATGCAGCTGGGTGCAGTGGTGCACGCCTGTAATACCAGCACTTTGGGAGGCTGAGAATTGTGAGTTCAAAGCCAGCCTCAGCAATGAGGAGGCACTAAGCAATTCAATGAGACCCTGTCTCTAAATAAAACACAAAATAGAGTTGGGGATGTGGCTCAGTAGTCGAGTGCCCCTGAGTCCAATCCCTGGTACAAAAAAAAAAAAAAAAGAATGCCATTAAATTGCTCTCCTTCCAAGATAATCAATACACCTCAGAGTATAGCTAATTATCTAATGAGTGATCCCAATTGATGGACCCTCCTAATAGTAGATACTTAAGATAGTGGTTTTGGTGGATGAATTACAATGCATAGCATAATTGAAAGAAATGATAAGGAAAAAAAGATTTTTTTCTTCCTGTATTAAATTTATTAATAGGAGAAATATTGTAGAAACATAATATATTTAGAAGTATTATAAAAGAACAAATAGAATCTTTGGAATATAGGATGAATCTAAAGAAACAACAATTGGGGAACAATTGTTTAAAATCTTAATAGTTGTAAAAGCCAAATGAATAATGTATTAGATTTTAGGAAACATTTTAGTTATTATTGTTTGAATATGAGGTGTCCCCCCCAAACCTCATGGATCATATAACGTAGCAATATTCAGAGGTGAAATGATTGTAGATTATGAGAATTGTGACTTTACCAGTGTATTAATCCATTAGGTGGATTAATAATTTGAAAGTATTATGGTTCTGAGTGGTATCTGAAGGGTAGTGGGGAGAGAATGGAGGAATTAGACCACTGAGGTGTGCCCTTGGGGATTTTATCTTGTCCCACTGGCTCCTCCCTCATGGTCTCTGTTTCTCTCACCACAACCTTCCACAGTGATGTTCTGTTACCCCAGGCCCACAGCAATGGAATTAGCCAACTATGAACTGCACTTCTGAAACCATGAGCAAAATAGAATTTTCCTTCCTCTGCCTGTTCTCGTTGGGTGTAATAGTCACATCAATGAAAAACTGACAATACATGTAGCAAGTAAAGTTAAAGAAATGTTACTAGGGGAACATAGTATTTGGCAGTATAGATGACTTGGCTGGTTCTTCTTGAACGATGACATAGTAAAGACTTATAGAGACTAAAACAATATAAGCATCTTCCTAGAAACTCATTCTAATTAAAGTAGGTCATCTGGTAAATATTTGTCTTACCTTTGTGTGTTTTCTATTATTCAAAAAGGATAGAAATAATCTAGAGTCACTTCTGTTAAGTATCTAGCTCTGGTGAAAAAAGAAGAACGGATAACATATATAGAACAAATATGAAATTTGAAAGAGGAATGAAAATATAGAGTTTCAATTAATAAATAAGAGAATGCTGGCCAAATTCATGCATGGGTTTATTTTTAGAAAAGTAGATTTATGTTTTTTTTTCTCAATTTATTGGTTCTTTTTATTTATACAGGACAATAGAATTATTTTGACATAATTTTAAAAGTATGGAATATAATATGCTTTAATTATACTTCATATCAATTCTCTGTGTGATCATAGTAACATGGAGTTGCATGATAGTCTTTTCTTCTTATATCCACTCAAAATGGATAGATAGTTTTATAAAATGAACTTGAAACATTATAATAAAAAAGCATCACAACAAGAGATATCCTATGGGACCAATATGGTTATCCCATATTCCTAGATACTAATATTATCAAGAAGTTCTATTTACTGTGTAAAAATAGTAGCACAGAAGAAAATTAGAGACTTAGATCTCATAAAATAGAGTATCAGAAAAAATCAAGTTCTGATGGTATTAGATTGGAAAACATGCAAAGATAGATAAAAATAACTTTAATGGTCATATTCAAGAGAAGAGATAGAGGAAGGATATGGAAAGTAGAATATAAAGCAGATGACAGAAAAAGCAGACTCCTTTGTGTGAGTATATGGTGTAGTGTTAACTAAACAGACCGGAGTGAAGAAATCTATGTAATAGCTGTCTTATTTCTATCTTTTATTGTGAAGAGTAATCTAGAAGGGCTGGGATTATACCTCAGTGGTAGAGCATTTGCCTAGCACATGTGAGGCATTGGGTTCAATCCTCAGCACCACATAAAAATGAACAAATAGAATGGGGATATTGTCCATCTACAACTAAAAAAAAAAAATTTTTTAAAGAGAGTAATCTGGGAAACCTGATAGTTCAAATAGGGCCTATGTGAGGACAATGGTAAAGTGTATCTAGCTTCTGATATTCAAGATCAAAATAATTAACTTGTGAAATAAATTACTAGTATATTGATGATAACTATCCTGTCTTAAGAACAAAGCACATGACCAACTGATGCTGCTGCTATTAATGGTTCTTGGATCATTTTTCTCTTCACAACATTTCAAAGTGGCTAGGATATATTTCTTTATTTTGTGGATGATGGGAATGAGATTTTGAGAGAATTCAACCTGACCAAGATTACAAAATTAATGAGTAGTATGAGCTAGAACTTAAGCAGTGAGAGGTGAGAAGTAGCATGTAAAACTCCATGACTTCAATAAAAATAGCTCTAAAAATTAATAATTTTATGGGGAGCTCATAACTGATATGAATTAATTTTATAAAATTTGGCAGTCTAAAAACATTTTTCCTGCTCTAATAAATTCCTTCAGGAAGTATTAATTAGGGCTGGGGAAATAGCTCAGTTGGTAGAGGGCTTGCGTAGTATACACAAGTCCTGGGTTCAATCCTCAGAACAAAAGAGAGGAAAAAAAAGTACTAATTGAAATTTCAAAATAACATTAAAAATAAGAATTATTACATTTTTTTCTATGTCAAGCACATTTTGAAAGTTGAAAAAACAAAAATTTGGGGTCTTTGTTTTTTGTTGTTTGTTTGTAATGCTGAGGATCTAATCCAAGATATCATACAAGTTAGGCAAATGCTCTACCACTAAGCTACAACAGCTCCTAAATGAGAGAGATTGTTGCTTGAGAAAGATAAACTCACAGAAACGTATGGCTCTTAAAATTCTGAATGTTAATGGTGAATTCTAAACTGGTTAAATTATCTTACATAATATTCTCCTTTAAGAGTATTAAATACTTGCTTAAAAATTATTTTCTTGAATTTGTAAAGTTAGTTTTTATTGAATATGTTATAAGTCATTTGTGTTGGTCTACTTTTTTTTAATCACTATGAGAAAAATACCTGACAAGGAGGAAAAATTAGAGGAGGGAAAAATTTATTTTGGGCTAAAGCCTCCAGGGATTTCAGTCCATGACTCCCTTGATCTGAAACTTGGATGAAGAAGAACATCCATGGAGGAAGGACATAGTGGGGAAATTATGCTCAGTTCATGGCATCAGGAAGCCAAGAGAGAGAAGGAGGAGCCAGGGTAAAGATATGTAGTCTTCAAAAGTACGACCCAGTGACATAAAGCCATGCCCACCTGCTGATAGTTACCACCCAGTAGTACATTCAAATTATTAATCCATTAAAAGAATTAAGCCATTGATGAGGTTACAGCCCTAGTCACTGCCTTTTAAGAGTCCTGTTTCTGAACCTTGATACCTTAAGGGTTGTGCTTTCCAAACAGTCCAGACCCAAACCATGTAATATCATTTGAGGCTTTAAAATGATCACACGATGAGCAATATGCCCTGTAACTATATATTGGTAGTATTGAAAATAAATGAGATTCAAAGGAGAATTGTATATTTACTGCCTATCCCCACCATATTCTCTGTCACCTTAGAAAATACAAATGTGTAAAAAAAAAAAAGCTGAGAAAAAGGTATAAAAAATTAGGAAGATGTTTTCATCTAAATTGACTTCCAGTGATTTCAACAAACTGAAACCAATCCAGTTGATCTGAATCTCATTGTAAGTTCCATTTGTGTGTAAAGATCTCTAATTTTAAACACAAAAACATTCAGCAACATAACCCCCTGATAAATAAAATAATAAAATTCCAATGATCTCTATTTTCATGGAATCCCTTTTTCGTTTTTTCTTTCTTTCTTTCTTTCTTTCTTTCTTTCTTTCTTTCTTTCTTTCTTTCTTTCTTTCTTTCTTCTAACTTTCTTCTTATTTTGGTCTATTTTCCACATGTGACAGAAAAACATTCATTTCACATGTGAGAGAAAACTTTTAACTCTTAACTTTGTGGATCTGGTTTTTCATTGGGCATGATGTTCTCCAGTTCCACACATTTACCAGCAAATACCATAATTTTATTCTTTTTTATGACTGAGTAAAACTCCATTGTGAATATATACCACATTTTCTTTATCCATTCATCTGTTGACTGGTGCCTAGGCTAGTTCCATAGTTTGGGGTATTATGGGGCTTGGGAGAAAGGATGGATTGGGCAAAAGGAAGAATGGTAGAATGAATGTGATCAGACTTTTCTATGTACATATATGAATATTCCACAGTGAATTTCAACTTTATGTTCATCCATAATGTACTAATTAAAAAAAAAACTACAAATAAGTAGAAGAAAGATCATTAGAGGAAAGGAAATTGAGTGATGAGAGGGAGGAAGGGGGAAGTATGGGGACTGAATTGCAGTAATTTATTCCATACTTGTATAATTATATCAAAATGAACCTCAATTATTTACATATATATGGATATATATATATACACACACACACATAAATAATGAGCTAATAAAAGTAAATAAATAAACAATTTTTTATTAAAAAATTTTATTGGTGCACTAATCTCCAGGATACATAAAGAACTAAAAAAACTTAACACCAAAAAACTCAATAAATAAATGGGCTAAGGAGCTGAATAGAAACTTCTCAGAAGAAGATACACAATCAGGAAACAGATATATGAAGAAATGTTCAAAATCTCTAGCAATTAGAGAAATGTAAATCAAAACTACTCTAAGATTTTATCTCACCCCAGTCAGAATGGCACTTATCCAAAATATAAGCAACAATAAGTGCTGGCGAGGATGTGGTGAAAAGGCACAATCAAACATTGCTGGTGGGATTGCAAATTGGTGCAACCAATCTGGAAAGCAGTATGGAGATTTCTTAAAAAATTTGGAATGGAACCACCATTTGACCCAGCTATCCCACTCCTTGGCCTACCCTAAAGTCTTAAAAACAGAATACAGTATACAGTAATGCATCCACTTCAATGTTTATAACAGCACAATTCACAATTGCTAAACTGTAGAAGTGACCTAGATTCCATTCAATAGATGAATGGATAAAGAAACTGTGGCATATATACACAATGGAATATTAATCAGCAATAAAAGAGAATAAAATGATGGCATTTGCAGGTAAATGGATGGAATTGGAGAACATTGTGCTAAGTAAAGTAAGCCAATCCCCAAAATATAAAGGCTGAATTTTCTCTCTGATTAGTGGATGCTGATACATAATGGGGGTGGGGGTGGGGAGCATGGGAGAAATAGAGAAACTTTGGGTGGAGTGGGAAGGGGGGATGAAGGAGGAATAGGAGTAGCAAAAATGGTGGAATGAGATAGACATCACTACCCTAGATACATGTATGAAGACACGGATGGTGTGATTCTATCTTGTTTGCAACCAGAGATGGAAAATTGTGTTTCATATATGTACTATGACTTGAAATGCATTCTTTTATTTTAAAAATAAATTTTAAAAAATGAAAAAAATTATTGAATAACAACATAATCATGAGCCATGGATTTCTTCTATGGATGGAACTAATAGTGTTTATAGTTTTATGTTTTTGTATTTCATAAAATATTTCTTATTCTATGTCCTCATTAAAACTTTTGTTCAGTTAGGTGTGGCGGCACAGGTCTGTAATCACAGCTTCTTGGGAGGCTGAGATAGAAGGATAACAAGTTTGAGACCAGCCTCAGTAATTTATTGAAACCTGTCTCAAAATTAAATAGGGGCTGGGGATGTAGCTCAGTGGGAGAGCACATGCCTAGCATGTGTGTTCAATCTCCAGAATAAAATAAAATAAGAAAAAGAAAAATTTGTATGAACATAAATTATCATTTATTCTTAATTCCATCATAGTATGTGTGGTGACTAAGACTTACTTAACCTAGAGTCAGTTAATTTAAATCTTCAGCTACAATTACTAAGAATTTTCTTAAATAAAACAGCCACAAACAAAATAAACTTTAAGCATGTTTTCCATGCATTATTCGTGGCTCTTTCAAATGTTATCTCATTTAGTCATAACGGAAGGGGTATGTGGTGAATAGGCTTTTCATCCCTGGGGGAAACTGAAGAAGAGAGGTCCAAGCCCAGGAAATCTGGCCCTGGAGTCCATGTTGGTGAGCAACTAGCTATGCTGCCTCTTGAGTGTGAAATTAAAATTATTTAACTTGAATGTGAAAGGAAATCAATTTTGATGTAATGGTTCCTCTCACATATACTTTTAGTTCAATATAAGCTCGGTTGCGGTGAGTCTAATAAATCATAAACTCAGAAAAGACTGTTGGTAGACAATAGTTTCTACTATTGGCTCTAAAAATAACTAACTGAGTGATCTTGAATCAATCATTTGTCTTCTCCAGATCTCAGTTTACACAATAAAAATCATGGGCAGTTTATTAATTTCATAGAGTTGCCTGGAGAAAGTATCCCAAACTAATTAGTCTTAAACAATAGAAATTTATTCTGTCATGATTCTGGAGGTTAGAAGTCCAGAATCAAGGAGACAGAAGGATGGGTTCCTTTTGTGTACTCACAGAAGGATCTATCCCATGCCTTCCTGAGGCTTCTGGATGTTGCCCTCAGAGTTCCACTTCTTGGTTTGCAGACACTACTCCCACTTCTGCCTTTGACTTCCCACAGTGAACATGTCTGCCTCTGTGTCTGTTTTTTTTTTTTTTTTTTTTTTTGTCTTCTAAGAATATGAGTGGGTCTGGGGATATAGCTCTTTTGGTAGAGTGCTTACCTTGCGTATACAAGACGATGGGTTCAGTCTCAACACACACACACACACACGCATACACAAAGAACATGAATCACTGGACTGGATGCTACCCTAATTCAATGAGACCTGGTCATAAATAAGTTCTGGGTAGACAGGAATTTTAGATGACACTGTTCTATCAAGTGCAGGCAGTACAATTTTAAAGGACTCTTCAAGTCACCTTTTAAGATGTAGTTTTAGAGCTTCAGTAGCATTTCTTCTCTCCTGTTCAGCAAGATTTTGTTATGATTGCCATTAAGATATGAAATTATTTGGGCATTTTTAATCAGATGTTTATTTTTTAAATTTCTTTATGTGTTCATTTGTTATACATGTCAGTAGAATGTATCTTGCCATATCATATATACATGGAGTTCAACATCCCATTTTTGTGGTTGTACATAATGTTGAGTTACACTGATCGTGTATTCATATATGAACATAGGAAATTTATACCTGTTTATTCTACTTCTTTCCCATTCCCACTCTCTTCCCTTCCCCACACTGTGCCTTGTCCAATATGGTGAACCTCCACACACACACACCACCACACCATCCCCCTCCCTCTCCTATTGTGAGTCAGTATCTGCATATCAGAGAGAACATTTGCCTTTGGATTTTTGGGATTGGCTTATTTCACTTAGCATGATATTCTCTAGT
The DNA here is from genome assembly GCA_028644305.1 of Xerus rutilus. Taxonomy (NCBI): domain Eukaryota; kingdom Metazoa; phylum Chordata; class Mammalia; order Rodentia; family Sciuridae; genus Xerus; species Xerus rutilus. The sequence goes on along the minus strand of CM053402.1, from coordinate 138,294,278 downwards.
TCCATCTATTTACCAGCAAATGCCATCATTTTATTTTTCTTTATGGTAGAGAAATATTCCACTGGGTACATATACCACATTATCTTTTTCCATTTATCTGTTGAAGGGCACCTGGGTTGGTTCCATAGGTTAGTTATTGTGAATTGAGCAGCTATCAACATTGACGTGACCACACCACTATAGTATGTTGATTTTAAGTCCTTTGAGTATATACTGAGGAGTGGGATAACTAGATCAAATAGTCATTCCATTCCCATTTTTCTGAGGAATTTCCATACTGCTTTCCAGAGGAGTTGCAGTCCCACCAGCAATGTATGTGTGTAACTTTCCCCCCACATCCTGACCAACATTTATAGTTGCTTGTATTCTGACTGGAGTGAGATTTTGATTTGCATTTCTCTAATTGCTAAAGATGTTGAACATTTTTTCATATACTTGTTGATTCATTGTATATCTTCTTATGTGAAGTGTCTATTCAGTTTCTTTGTCCATTCATTGATTGGGTTATTTTATTTAACTTTTGTTTTGGTATTAATTTTTTTGTGTTTATATATCCTAAGGATTAATGCTCTGAGGTACAGGTGGCAAAGATTTTCAACCATTCTGTAGGTTCTCTCTTCATGTTCTTGATTGTTTCCTTTGCTGTGCAGAAGCTTTTTAGTTTGATTCCATCCTATTTATTGGTTCTTGATTTTACCTGTCTTGCTTCAGGAGTCTTGTTGAGGAATTCAATTCCTAAGCCGACATGATGTAGATTTAGGCCTACTTTTTCTTCTACTAGGTTCAGGGTCTCTGGTCTGATGCCTAGAGCCTTGATACACTTTGAGTTGAGTTTTGTACTAGGTGACAGATAGTTTAATTTAATTTTGCTATGTATGGATTTCCAGTTTTCCTAGCACCATTTGTTGAAGAGACTATCTTTTCTCCAATGTATGTTTCTGGCACCTTTGTCTAGTATGAGACAACTGTGTTTATGTGGGTTTGTCTCTGTGTCTTCTATTCTGTATCATTGATCTTCATGTCTGCTTTGGAGCCAATACCATGCCATTTTTGTTTCTATAGCTCTGTAGTATAGTTTAAGGTTTGATATTGTGATGCCTCCTGCTTCACTTTTCTCACTGAGGATTGTTTTGGCTATTCTGGGCCTCTTATTTTTCCAAATAAATTTTATGACTATTTCTATGAAATATGCCATCAGAATCTTAATAGGAATCGTACTAAAACTGTATAGTACTTTTGGTAGTATGGCCATTTGTCAATATTAATTCTGCCTATCCAAGAACATGGGAGATCTTTCCATATTTTAAGGTCTTCTACAATTTCTTTCTTTAGAGTTCTGTAGTTTTTACTTTAGAGGTCTTTCACCTCATTTTTAGATTGATTACCACTTTTTTTTGAGGCTATTGTGAATGGGAAAGTTTTACTAATTTTTCTTCTAGATGTTTCATCACTTATATAGAGGAAAACAATTGATTTATGGATGTTAATTTTATATCCTGCTACTATGCTGAATTCATTTGAGTTCTAGAAGTTTTCCAGTGAAGTTTTTTGGGTCTTCTAAACATAGAATCATGTCATCAGCAAATAGGGATAGTTTGAGTTGCTCTTTTCCTATTTGTATCCCTTTGATTGCTTTCTTCTATCAGACATTTATTTAGATTTGGATATTTTAGGGAGGGAGAAGTAATTTTTATATTGTGATGATTTAATTTTTAAAATGTTCACCGTTTCCTCTATCCAATATGTAAGAGGCAACAGTTCAATGGGATTGGAGCGATTTCTTTGCTGACTTTGCTTTTAGAAATTTCAGTTCTTGATAATTTGCTCCAGACACACCTATAATGAACACCTTATATATCTCTTGTGAAACCTGGTGCTGCTGGTTGATTTGTTCAGTGAGGTAGACTTTGGAGTTATTTATCTGGAATTACTCTACAAAGGAATTTTAGATGTATTCTTATGTTTATGCTTGAATTCACTGTAACTACCAGAAGTATTACAGAGACTGAAACTTTAATAATGTAATAGTAAAAAAAAAATAAAAGCCAGGCACAATGGCACATACCTGCAATTCCAGAAACTTCAAAGGCGGGAGCAGAAGCATCACAAGTTCAAGATTAGCTTCAGCAACTCACAGAAGCATGATCTCAAAATTAAAATAAATAAATAAATAAATAAATAAAAAAGGCCTAGGAATGTACCACAGCCATAGAGTGTCCCTGGGTTTAATACCTAGTACCAAGAAGTGAAAATAAAATGTGTAAAAATAATATTCTTTTGTAATAGCTTTCTTTTCTCTTTCTTCCACCTTTTCTCCTTCTCCCCTTTTCCTTCCTCTTTCTTTCCTATATTTCTCTCTAACACATTCAGACCAATATCAATATCATTGTCAGTACACTAATCATGGTAATTTTTAAAGAACATATTCTGGGTTAACATTGTAAATAGATTTCTGACATTGGTAAGAGTCTTCTTTGACAAGACCAAAATGTTTATCAGTGAGTACATTATATGCTTTGATTTTAGATACATTTTCCTAAGTTTTCAAAAAAATATTACATATAGAATGAAATTAATAACATTTTAAATATTATAGGTTACATTTTTGACATGGCTTGAAATTGTTTTGTCCAATGATATAGAAAGAGCTGTATATTATTTTTTATTTGTTTGATTAACATTTGTTAAGAGCCTTGTTTGCATTGAGGTCACAATGCTGAATTTGATGCAAAATTTCTGCCTCCAGTACTTCACAATCCAGTCAAAGACACAGGGTACAGGGTTTATATTATTGTTACATACCAAGAAAAAATCTTAAAATTTTTGCTAAACATTTGAACATTTTGAATTTTGGAAAGCATAATATGCTGTTTTTAAGGATACTTCTTTTCAATTTAAATTATTTAAATTATTTTACTTCTGTGTTCTGAATGTTAGTGTTCTCCCCCCACCACCAAATTCATATCTTGTAACCCCAAATTTGATGTTATAATACTAAGAATGAAATCTTTGAGAAGTTATTATGTCTTAAAGTCTCCACCCGCAATACTAGAATTAATGCCCTTAAAAAGATGCTTGAAAGGATTGTCTTTGCCCTCTACCATGCGAAGATCCAGCAGGAAAGCACCACTTTTGAAAACTGAGCATGCCCTCCCTAACGACTGACCTTAAACTTCCCAGGTTCCTTGATCTTAGACTTTCCAGCCTCCAAAACTGTGAGCAATAAGTTTATGCAGTTTACAAATTACCCAGTCTAGAGTATTTTGTGATAGCACTACAAGTGGACTAAGACATTTACTAAAATAATGTGCATGATAGATCAGTAACCCACAACTATTCCTTCACAATATAAGATTTTAAACATATTACAAATTATTAGTAATATAATATTATTGATAACTTTTACGATACTCATTTGTACAGAAGATCTTATCCTCGATTCTTTAAAATACACTTAAGAAAAGCAGTCACTTGATTATCAGTAATTACGCTTTCTAAATGTTTGAGTTTACAATTTTAATTAACAAACAATTTTAATACTCTGAACCACATACCAATTGTTCTTTTTCATGAATGATTTCTAAATATGACATGCTGTGAACTCTACCACTTTATAGATTGGAGTATAGAAAAAAGACTGTGATTTCGTGTATTGTCCATAGGTACTTGTATTCACTGTGGTATGTGCTGGAGAAATCATCAGATTATTTAAAAAATACATGACAAAATAAACTAGCAAAAAAGAACTATTCCTTGGGTATAGATTGGATAAACTATAGCTATGCAAAAATGCTACCAGAAATTAAATTTATTTCTCACTCAAGCCTGCTTTTTCCCAATAATTGGAATTACTATTTACCCAATTTATTTATCCAGAAGTATGAGGGTCAATCTTCCCTCACTCTTCCCTAATATTTTTCCCATCACCAATTGTATAATTTTCCTGCTTAATATCTATTAGTTGTTCTATTTCTCTCTATCTCCACTGTCTTTGGCTTTTCCTACTGAGAGAAGGGAAAGAACAAAGAACAAAACACAGAGGCTTGGAAAGTTTTTGGAAAATTAAATGGCTTAGTCTCATTGCAATATAGCACGCATTGAAGATAGAGGCCAAAGGTCCAAAATGGTTTTGAATGCTGTACAAAAGAATTTGAGCATAAACTTGTAGGCATAGATAAACTACTAAAGAAGTCTAAATAAGTTTGGATTTTATGAATTCACTATGAGAATGGAGACCAGCAGTTTCCAAAGTACTCTTCACTTCAAGGTTGTCTTTTAGAATTTTGCTGCTTATGTATCATTTTATTTAAAATAATACAAAACAAATAAGCTTTTCTAACATGCAGTTGACACTGGTGCCCTGACTCAGTTTGTACATGGATAAATGTGTCATACAGAGTCCTTTACATGTGATGCTTTGAGGGAGGGTGCACAGGGTGGCTGGCCACTTGTGGCTTCCCTCACTTACTGGTTTTCTTTCAGCATATTTCTGAGTATTGCAGGTTGTATTCTGGTTAAGTGTTTTTTTTTTAAACAGATAATATCATTTAGTTTTATCTAAACTAACACTTCACAAAATAGATTAAGTTAAATTTTCAGAAAACCTTGCGTTGAAGAGTAGTTACAAGTCAGGGAAAATGTATTGCTGACTTGATACTTCAATTCCTAACTGTTCTTCAACTACATGGTAATATTGAACAGAAATGAAACAATGATGATCTATTCACATGAGACAAGAAAGCAGCAAGGAACTGAAATAAGTAAGAACACTATATGAAATATGGATTAAACATACCATCTTCATGAACTTTGACCTACATGTATAATGTGTCTCACTTGAGACATAAGCCAGCCAAAATATATGGCTTTCAGAATTTGCATGATGTTTACAAACAAAGAATTTATAAAATAAAGAAAAAATACATAAAAGTTTTCTGGAAATGTTTAAAGTTATGCAATGCTGAATATAGTGTTCCACCAATTACACCAAACATGAGAATGAAGGTTTGCAAGGTGTTTTGTTGAGGTGTCATGTTATGTTAATAAAACAGCACATGTATAAATAGTATAAACCATATGCATTAGATAGGCATGCTCAATAACATTTTTGTTGTGATAGAGGTGTGATTTTTTTAAGTTGTTGGACATTGTTTAGTAATGGATTAAGGAGATAAGAACAAGGAGAAGGCATCTCATTGGAATAATTTTTAATTTTATTATTATGTAATGTTTGTATGTTTTTATGAAGTAGGAATACTTTTCTGTTCAGTGGTTAATAGTTCTTTGTATCTTTTGGTCTATTTATGTAGCAATGCATTTGGCTAGAAAATTCATTAAAAAATATTCCTTCCTTAAAATTCTTAGTTAATGGATGAAAGCAACCAAATATATGAACAATACATTTTATATTTTGACTTTCATTTATTAAGATACAAATTGAGGGCTGGGGCTGTAGCTCAATGGTAGAGCACTTGCCTAGTGCTTGCTTAGCATGCGTGAGGCACTGGGTTCGATTCTCAGCACCACATATAAATAATAAATGAATAAAATAAAGATCCATCAATGACTAAAAAAATTTTTTTAAAAAGATACAAATTGATATAGTCACATATAGTGGGGTAGTTTAATGAACAACTGTTGTTATTTCAGGCTCTTTCAATGAGTCCTTTTTCTTCTACTGACATATTTGCACAAAAAGAATTATATAGGCTTTCCCATTTAAAAATAGTCAATGAACACTGGGAAAACAGGAACAAAAATATATCCAGGGGAAGACACAGTCTTCTATATCATTTGTTAATAAATGAATGAATTGAGTAATGCCTAAAAATTCATTGTTAATCAAATTCTATTAAGAGGAGATAAATTTTGTACTAGTGAAGATAACATTTATGATATGTAGCTAAAAGTAATAATTTTTTTAATTGTTCACTATCACTTTTTCTTTATAGCCTCCATTCATACCATTCTCAGTCAAACTTACCTGGCAAAAATTATCTCTTCTAGGTACCCCTAATACTTAACACACTGCATTTATTTTATTATTTTTGCTCATGTTTTATCTTGTTTAATATGGAGTAAAAATTTTAATGGTAAGGTTACATTTTATTTATGTGTATTTTAGCTTCAAAGTAAACTACGGGGGCTGGGATTGTAGCTCAGCGGTAGAGCTCTTGCCTTGCATGCGTGAGGCCCTGGGTTTGATCCTCAGCACCACATATAAAGCAATAAAATAAAGACATTATGTTCATCAACAACTAAAAAAAAAAAGTAAAAAAAAAAAAAGTAAACTACGGTTCTATGCCATAGATGTTCAATGGAATACTTTGTATTGAAAGGTATGGTTTAATACTAGTATATTGGCCTATCAAATGTAGAGATCAGTATCAGGAACATCAAAGGAATTGTTTATTGTTTATAGTTCTGCTGTTGTGAGCTGTATTCAACATTGTGGAAGAGGACTTGAATTGAAATGTAATTTTCTGTATACTGATACCATTCTTCCATAGTACATACATTTTGGAATTTGCAATTGGCTGCCTCATTTGCCACTAGGGAGAAAGATCAGATTGTGTAATCAGTACAGACCAAGAACATGTATTCTTTCAAAAGATTAATTTTTTTTGGTAAGTGTGAACAAACAAAAACAATTGAAAAGGAAAAGTTTACTGAAAAAATCAGGACTTCTTAATATTGAAAACTCATACAGAAATATATTAATGTAAAAAGAATTAATTATAGTAGTATATTTTATAATTTAGTATAAATTGTTACTCATATTTCTGTAAGATTTATTTGATATGTTAAAGAAAAGCCATTTTATTTTATTAGTATTGGTGCCTAAATACATTTAAACTAGCAGCTTCATTTTGAATTAGAAAGAAAATACAGAATTTACTATTCCATCTTTGTTATAGACTATAGTCACCTACTCCATCTCTGTCAACAAAATCCAGAAGGAGAACAATAATTCACTGCTAGGAACACTGTGGTGGATCAGTTTTCAAGCTGTTCTAATTTAAATGATTTGTCATTTGAGTAAATGAGTTGATTAAGTGGAAAGATTTGTGGTGTTCTCACTTTTTCCTCATCTAGGAAACAGTCCCTTATATATACACATTATTTAAAACAAAGGAACAGCTTTTAGAAGTCAGTATATTTCCTGGGCCTGTAAAAGTAAATACATGTGGTAATGCAAATGGTGCTGATTAACCGTTGTGCTCTGAAAGGAAAAGATTATATCAGAGTATGAAGATCAGTAAAAATTTTTAACTACTTGTATTGTCTTAACTTCAGTTTAGTCAACTGTTCATATCAATGCACTGCAAGTCAGGGCTTCTGCGAACATCTAAGTAGTTCTTAATCATTTTCTAGAATGTTAATTTCAAAATTTGATACTCATTTCTTTTGAACAAACTTATGCCTTGACACTTCACTTTCTATTAGGTCCTTTGATCACCACACATGTAGATGATGCATCTTCTCCCCACCCCAAGACTAAGTCTCAACTTCATTTCAATTCATGGGACAGAGTACTTGCCCTGAAATACTTTCAAAATAATAGATCTTACCATTTAAATTTTATTTAAGTTTGCAAATGACCACCTTATCTCTTAAACTCCAAAGATTTTTAAAATAATATTGCCACTTATCTCATGTTGAAGAAGCTTCACTGCCAGTATATTAACAACTGTCCTCCATAATGGTTTTTGTAGTCTTGCCTGATTGGAAATACCATTGAAAATATATATTCAAGAAAATTGTAAAACAGAATTGACTTGACACTTGTGATTTAAAAAGAGAATGGAAGTTCAACAATTGCATGGTCAATTTGTGGTGGGAAAAGATGTCTAAATTATCTAATATTCCAATTAATATATATTGAGTCATACAAAGTTCTGGGTAGTAATACTCGGGTTAACAGATAAACAAGTTCTCTTTATGATGCTTATATGTTTGTGAGGGGAAACATCACTTTAAAATGTAAACAAATAATTAAACATCTCATTGGAGATAATAAAATTGATGTGAATTATAGCAGGTAAAACTGAGGATTTATCAAATAATTAACTTTTTCTACTCCAACTTTCTTGGCTGTCTAGGCCTGATTAAAAGAACTAAAAATAAAACATATAAGAAAAGATTTTTTAAGTTAATATTTTTAAAATTAATAACCTTAATTAATTTTTGGAATTACCAAAAGCTCATTTTGTTAGAAATAAAACTAAATTCTAGAATAGTCTCCAAAACAAAATTGAACAGTTGTGCATTTTAGTGCCATTGTAAAGAGTTATTAATTTTATACTATACTTCAAGTAAGTAGTTAAAAACAGACAAATTATGTAAAATTAATTTGTAGACTTCTATAGGAAATTTGTTCATTTTAGCCTGTGCACATATGAAAATTTATAATTTTTTCGAAAACCATGTTAGATCTCTACTTCAATTTTCTAAAGACTATCTTGAATGAAAATTTAGTAATTCCAAGAATGACATCCCTAGGATGTGGAGAAAAGTTATTTATATGTTGATTTATTTACTTATTTGCTTGTTTATTTTGGCCTGTATTGTTTTTGTGTTGATGGAAGAGAGAGTTGGTGTTAACACTATCTATATCACTACTGTCATGAAAACCCTTGAAATTCTCACTCATCATTTTATAAAACATAGAAATCAGCATTCATATTGTCTTAAAACTTTCTTTTATTCCACTCTATCTGGTAAATTTCACAAGTGTTATATTTTTTTTCTTTAATTTTGTTTTTTTATGGGGGTGGTTAATGGGGATTGAACTCAGGACACTCAGCCGCCAAGCCACATCCTCAGCCCTATTTTGTATTTTATTTAGAGATAGGGCTTCACTGATTTGCTTAGCACTTCGCTTTTGCTGAGGCTGGCCTTAAATTCTCGATCTTCCTACCTCAGCCTTCTGAGCCACTAGGATTACAGGCATGCACCACCATGCCTGGAACACGTATTATATTTTCTGATGCTAGAAATTGAATTAGAGAAAACAATGATATTCAAAGAATAGATTGATATCTAAAAAGTTTTAAAAATTTAATCACATTAGTCTGGGTCTATGCAAGATAATGAAATGACTCCTGTATAGTTAGGTGACACCTTGGATGTCCATCAATTAGGATGTCAACATACCCTCAGAAACAGAGGAAGAGTGGATGAATATAGCACTCAGGACACAGGAAGTGCTTCAGTAGGTTAACACTAAATTTCCAAGGGGTTTACCACATGTGTTTCTTATCCATATAAAGTGTAAAATATATTCCTGTTTAGAATGAGACAGTCAGGGCCCACCCTCTGCCCCCCCCACCCCCCCATGAAGAAAAGGACCCCTTAGACTAAGGGATGAATACCTTTCAGAAGAAATAAGACAGCCAAGCTAACTTTCAGTCTTATGGGGTTAACAACCATAACAGAAAATTGGGAGTTAAAATGAATGTGCACCAGTGTTCAAGACAATGGGAATGAGATAACACTCCAGGAGATGGGAGGCTGGAAAGTCAGCTCAGCCTTCTGAGATTATGTAGTGAGCAGAAATGCCAGCTTTGAAAAGTAGAATATTAGAGACTTTCCTAGATGATAAGAGCAACTCTGGGTGGTGAGGGGAAAACACATGCATAGAATATTCACCAAACTCACCTTTACCTTATTAGCACAGTAAGACACATCCCTGAGTGAAGGCTTAAGATGGTAGTAAAACTCCCAAAGCCTGAAGCAGCACAATGAAGAGTACAATGTGACTGAGGTCCCACCTCTATGTGTGATGACATCAAGTGGTCAAGGCCCTCCTTATCTTGTGGATGCCATGAAAGCTGTTCACCTTTTTTCTTTCCTTGAGTCAGCCTGGGATCTCTGTTCCCCACGTGCAGTCTCCCTGCAGGCCTCAGGCAGCCCTCCACCTTTGTCCTGCTGGATCCAGCCTGATAGACTCCTGTCTTAAAGAGTACTGGGCTTTAACTTAATGTTTATAACTTTATAGTTATTTTTACCTTTTTATTTACTATCTGTCTATAGATGGCTTAATCTGGGTTACATATCCATATCCCCTGTTTGAGATACACAACTTTAAATGAACTGAAGTTTTGCCTACTTTAGAGTTAGTTTGACAGTTTCTGAGTCTATAGGAATGTCAGCTACAATATTAACCTTTAAATAGATCAGGCTCTTACTATCTTTGAAAAATACCTTTACATTTTTATATTTCAGTGTAAAAGGTAACAAAATGTTTAGATTTGGTTACAAAACATCAAATGATATAAATAAATCTCCAATAAAATTTGTCATTTTTGTAAGTTTATCATTACAGACAACTTTAGTTTGTAGAACACCAGCTTGATAAAATGTTCCTTTAAATCTTTTACTTTAAAGACTTGTATACCTGAAAGATATTTAATATGTAAAGAAGGGTAATAGCACCATAATTACATTGATGTTTTTATATTAATCAAGTTTAGTACTTAAAGAAAATCTGGATTCTGTAACGTAGTACAATACTGTAAAATACCAGTTGCTGTTTAACCAGAGTGGTACAAACTTTAATTTCTCCAAGACTAGTTTTTCTGAGAATAAAACTTAACAAATACAATGTTAGGAGTGAATTAATGTTTTAAGAAATTTTTGTCATTTTAACAGATCAAAGTTTGGTTTATACCAGTACATTAATATTTGACCTTAGGGAAAAACCTTGAATAGTTTTAACTATTTGTGTTACATATATATAACCAACTTAGTTACACACAAACTTGTTTTTTACTTACACAGACCTTTTTTATCATTTAGATCCTCTTATTGTTTACTTAGATGTATTATAACTTTGCTACATGAAGACTTGAAGACTTTTTTACCCAAATTTTTTTTTTACTAAATATATCTTATTTTATTTTAATAAGATGAAATAGTTGAAACATTTATACCCTTTATATAACCTGGTTTTTAGTTAAGACATAAAGTAATTTTAAATTTCTTTTTTAATGTTACCAGTTTATGAAAATATCAATAATGTGTTTAAGTATATTACCTTCAGGAATTTAAGGAGTTAAGAGTACTTGATGTTATATTTAACAGTTAGCATTTTAACTTTATAAACCATTTAGATGTCTTTAACAAACACATTCATGATCAATCTCACACATGTCAGATCTAATTTACTTACTTTTTTAAAAAACAAAATATTAGACAAGTGTATTTAATAGCATCATTTTTTTCTGTTGAAGAAAAATCCTAGAAACAATGGATATTAAACAATTTGTAGACATCAACATTTTATTAACAATGAAACTTATCCAGATTTTATAATTGTAGGTTTATAGAAAGACTTCTAACGTCACTCTGTCGTGGAGGGAACAAATGATGTCACAAAGGCTCAATTTTTCCTTCCACTTCAGAGATTGGCTCCTGTGTTAAGGGGGGATGGCTACCATCAGCTACCAGTTTATAAACCAGTTGAAAAGGGGTGTGTGGATCATTTCAACCTTAGCTGAGTCTTGTGAGGTATAACCCCTTGCTGCATCTCCTCTTTTGTGATTGTCTTTGGTTGGAGATTTGACACTGCCTTAAATTGTCTTCAAAGACTTCAGTAAAATTTTTAATGAATGACACCCATTTAATAATTGTCACTCTAGAATATATATTCAGTCTTAAAAACCTTTTTTTTTTTTAAATCACTAGCCCAAGATCACACAGAAAATTTTTAAGTTCATTAGTGTTTGTTTTCTTTACCTGGAACATGTGACTTGCAGATACACAATTGATTTCCAGATACTTCTTCAGAGATTTAGCTTTTTTTTCTTTTTTAACTCAGCCATTTTAAATGTTACCATTGATTTGTTGACTATAGCTGATTGTATTTTTATTTGGTTTTTATACAACTGATTTTTATAATATCTGGTATCCAACAGAAGGACACACACATACACCCACACACCCACACACACTCTTCTAGTAAAAAACAAATCCAGGACGTGAATCATATTTATCATTGAAGCAGATCCAATTGTTTTAATGGTAATTTCCTTTTGATTACATCTCTGCAGTGGAGCTGTGTATGGCTCACTCATTTCTGAATAACAGCTACAGATCTTGATTCAACTTCCACCCCCAGTGGTAAAATCTTGGTTTCTATAATATCCTGCAGCTCAAAAAAATAACACAATAAAATAAATGACGACTTTTTAGCCAAGATAAGAGATGTAAAATATTTTAAATTCTATGAATGAACAGGAATGAAGCTAATTAATTAAAACTGTCGGGAATTTCTTTGAAGCAGTCTGTGATTAAAGGCAAGGCTTTATCGTGGAACAATTAAGTAAATTTGGCCTCAGGTATCTTTGCTCTCTCCCCAGGGAGTGAGTGATGAAATTCTGGTTGAGCGTTGTACTTTATTAGAGATTTATCTATTTTAATTGATTCAGCTTGATTATAAAACTCAAATGGAACAGTTGATGCAAAGGACATATTATGTTAATATGTAAACCTTCCATGAGTTAACTTTAATTTCAACCAGAGAAGAAAACAACTTATCTGACTGCTTCGCACAGATGAATATAAAATAGTAAAAATGAAATGAACTATAATAGATTGTATGATCAAGAATTTTTTTATTTTAGCTGAATCTTAAGTAAAATATTCTTAGATACACATAAGTGGTTGCAGAAAAGATTTTCAGAATACATTTTAAATAGAATAATGTTGATAATGAATAATTGACCAGTGGTAAGGAGATGAGTTTTGTTTACAATTCTTTCTTTTGTAGATGGAATGTTATGGTTGAAAATTAAAAACGCATAAGTCCCAAACATCAGCTTTTTTTTTTTTTTTAGACTTGCATGGTTACCGATAATAAATGCCTTGGCATTTACAAAATTATTTTTTCTATGAATTCTGTTTCTAACAACATCTTGAAAAATTGTGTACAAGAAGTAAATGAACTGGAGGCAATGAGGCACACCCTGGAGCAGGACTTACTAATATTGATAAACAGCCAAAGAATACCCTGTTGAGTAACAAATTAGCTTATCCTTTCAAAGAATATAATTAGAAGCAAATGAAATGAACTAAATTAGCAGAGCATAAGCTTATAATTTATAAGTCGTCTTTTCCAAATTGGTGGTGTCTCTTTCCAAGTGAATTGGTTCTGTGAAGACAGCAAGGTGCAACTCCAAAAGGCAGGTCAGGGGACAATGATTATTGAAAGCATGGCTAGGTCTGTTTCAATGTTTGTCACCAATTCTTTAGTATCCTCTGTAACGTATTTTAATAACATTACATCAGTCAAGCCAAATCAACTTTTTCTAGGTTTTGAATCAACAAAATTGGTATGATTGTTTTTCTTTAAGATTAGATATTTAAGAATAGAAGGGGATCTGGGGATATACCTCAGTTGGTAGAGTGCTTGCCTCGCATACACAAGGCCTTATGTTCAATCCCTAGCACTTAAAGGGGGGGAGGAGTGAAAGGGATATTTCTTTTTTCTCTTTTTTTTAAATATTTTTTTCAGTTGAGATGGATGCAATATCTTTATTTTATTTATTTATTTTTATGTGGTGCTGAGGATTGAACCCAGTGACTCATGCATGCGAGGCAAGTGCTCTACCACTGTGCTATAGCTCCAGCCTCCAAAGGGATATTTCTTGATTTCAACTTTGTGAAATTTATTTATTGATTTTAGTCTTAGGAACATAATACAGATTGTAAGGATTTAAAGTCACTGAATTTATTAGCTTATTATGGTGATCCCGTCATTAGTGTGTGCATTTCAACATAGGAATTTGATATTTATATTCTGCAGGATGAAAATACTTAAAAGGATAGACTTTTAGTTACTGTCCTTATTTTTAACAAGAATATTTTCTTTCATTACAATTAAACTGGAAGAGATTCTTGGAAACACTATAGCATAGTCTTTCACTTTAAGAGATGAAAGACTAAGAAGGTTTAGAAAAGTTATCCAAGGTTCTGTAGCTAATTGGCACAATTTGAACCACAACTAAGGACTTTTAAAAATTAGCTCAAGATTGTTCCACCAGTGTCTCATTTACTCCCTTCTCCTTCCTTCCTTTTCTCCTTCCTTCTTTTCCATATCCATGGAGTTTTTACTATTACCCTGCAACTATCTTGAATACTGGTGTTACAAGATAAAGAGAATGGTCTGTTTATAGCTACAGATAATAAAAGTGTGAATGTTATTTGAAACTCACCCAGACAGAAGTTTAATTAAAACAATGCCTCATAAATCTTCCAGCACACCCCTGTAGCCACTCTGGGAAACAGGATAAAAACTGCCTTAGTATTGAATACAAATGTTCATCTTTAACCACACCTAGAGAATTTCTACAATTCTCAACTTTATAAATATAGTCAATTTTAAGTTATATTGAGAAAGACAATGCATTCTAGAAAAAAATTACATATAATTTAATATATAATTAGCATAAGTACTCTTACATATGACAAACCATAAACTATGTACAGTTGGTTTCAGGCTCTGCTCCTTAAGGAACTTGGAACATTTTTTGGCAAAGAGATATTACTGGTTCAAATCTGAGTGGACTATTTTTCTAACCAGTTGCTCAGACTCTTCTGTGAATCAAATTCGGCATGTAATGCAGTGTCTTTCTCTTTTATTGGAGTTCTTGGTTTGCAATATCATATGCAGTTGTCCTTATTTTGTTACTGCTTCCTAAAGAGGGCATGCTTTATTATACTTCTGAAATGATTGACCTTTATTTGACTTTTATCTTCAATATCACTAGGTGAGGTAAAGCTTCTTTTGAGTTTTAAAAACTTTGAATCCTACATCTCATTAATGCTGATTCTCCATTTTTTACATAGTCTACTCCGACAAAATTCTGAAATAAAATGAAGCAAATCCATAACTTTAAGAAGAAGAAATGACCTACTTTATATTCCCTGATTGATACTGTGAAACCCTAGAAATCCCCTGTGGCTATGCAATTTTCTCCAAGCTAATGGTCACTTTTATTGTATGATTTGAAAAGTTTAATAACATATGGACAAAAGAATAGCAGAGCAATGAGTAAGATATATGTGCAGTATTTTCATTAAACAGTAGTAAGACAAAGCAGTAACAAATGGGGTGAAGTGTTCTGTGGCAATGTCTATTCTCTATGTTTCATGTTCTGGTCTGATACATAAAAATGCCTTTCTCTTAATGGTGGCCTTTTTGGTTTGGACTAAGATCTGCATTCAAGCTTATGTTTTTAATATTTCTGATGTAAAGTTTTGGGGAATTGGCAAAGTGATTCTTGAAATGATGCTCCATTTGCTTTACCACCAAGCACTAGAAAAACTATTTTCATGAACTGTGCCCCCAAACTGTTCACAGTTAAATCATTGAGGGTGTTTTCATTGAAGCTTGTTCTGTACATCTGAAAACCCAATGATGCCTAAAGGAGTTCGGAATCACAAGTTTGTGAGATGGGAAAAAGTGAAAGACTGTTCAGTTAGAAGGGAAAAGCATAAGAAACTGACTTATTAAAAAGTTTGACAATTTCATTATATTGCTGTAGTATGTAAGTGAAAATGCATATTTCTCATAGATTATATGATTTTCCAAGGAGAAGTAATGTAATTTAAGTACAATTGTGTAGCCTAAATGCAGTTTGAATAAGTGTGACTTAATACTTTACTAGACATTACCTTGTTTTACACAGTTAATAGCACTATGGAAAAGTGTGTCCATATTCTAGATTACTAGCCACCTTTAGCATATTAATGAGTCAAGTACATAATATATGCCACATATAATGATTACCTGCAGAGTTTTAACTAATGAATACATTACTAACATAATATGTTTTAATTTAATGAGAAATCAATAAAACTGAATTCCAAGTTAGGTTCCTGTTGGCTCTTCACTCTCATGTTACACCTATTATCATTTTCAAAATATTCTGCATGTATGACCTGAATCTCTACTTATCAATGAAATCTGCTTTTGATCCTTCCTTAGGGTATTGTTCTCTGCTGGTTCTTTATTGTAACTAATTTGACCATCGTCTTGGAGCTATAAATATTTCCCATAAATATTTTTGTTTCTTTGGTACTTCTCTATTTTATTAACCATGTTTATCAGTGATAATTAGAATATCTGGAAGGTGGAAATATTTTTCCTTATTATACCATAATTTGCTGATATGTCACCTCAAATTTCTCAGCATTGCTTGACTTTATCACATTTTTTTGACATTTGCAAAGCTGTGTATCTTAAGTGCAGCTATTTAAATACTAACTTCAGACCCCTATTCAATTCCAAGATTTTAAATGGATTTTTGGTTTAATCCATCTAAATAAAGCCCATATCTGGCACTTAGAAAGCTTTCATTAAGTAAATGCTGAATGAAATAAGGGAATGGTTTATTCTGAAAAAAATTCAACACATATGTATATATCTGTATGTATACATAAATGTGTGTGTGTCTGTGTACGTGTGTGTGTGTATAATGTGCTACCTAAAGTTCCTGAGCTTTGTGTTAAATGAAATTATACAAAACTTGGATAGTTATAGGAAAATTCACTACCTATATGAGCATTCATATGCTCTTTGTTTTTTATATTCATGTGATAAAGTTCAGATGAAAGTGTGTAAAATGTATTTTTAAGGCTGCACTGCCATCAGAAAGATACAGTTTGTTGGTTCCTCAAGTAAAATTTTCAAAACTTTTAATGATACTTAAAAAATATTGACTTGAGAAATAAACATCCAATGGTCATAAATATGTAAATTAGTGTTCTTCGTAATATTATAAAATTCTAATTAGCCCTTCTATCACTAAGATATTTTATTTTTTCCATTTCAGTCTTTAAAATATATTTAATGTTCAAAGATTTTTTAAAATTGAGATAAATACCTTCAGTATTATGATAAAGTTAACTATGGTTGCCCTTTTTTAAACATGAGTTTTTGTTTTTATATAAGTAAAAGTAAATGCATTTGTATAACTTTAAGTTTATATAAATATTTATAGTAGTCAAGGGCTTTTCTTAATTTCTTATTGAGTTTCAGTGACACTTCAATTATTTGGAAACTCAATTTCTGTTTTTCTTTTTTCTCCCCATTTTTCTCTGAAAATGGTATCAACTTTCATTTTTCTTCCTTGAATTAAATTATCACTTAAAATTTGGCATATTTATTTGATTAATTGTAGCCCTTTTACTTTCAATCCAGCTACTGAAGTAAAATAGAAAAAATAATTAGAATAATAATTCAGAGAAGCATCTTTCAGAACCAGAGAATATTAACTTAATAAATAAATTTTATTGATCATTTACATTTATTACATATTAAAATGATTACAATGATTTTAATTACTTTCATCATTTTTCAAATAAGATATTTACTTTCATATCTCTCCTAAATTCTGTAGTGGACTTTTTTGGTAAAATACTTCAAGTATTGGTATAATATCAGAAAATATAATACTTTTTTCAATATAATCCTTGGTCTACAAAGTGTTTTCATACACTGCCTGAATTTTCTTTCCCTTCTCATGGGATGTCACTGTCAATGAATTATTTTGTTGTAATGCAGGAGCAATTAGCTATGTAAATTAGATGGTCAGGAATCAGCAATGAACTTGTATTTAAATAATACAGATAATACTTTATGTAGAGGAATTGTAGTATGGTTGAAGAAATCAAATCAGGCATGTTTTGTATAAAAGTAAAAAGAGGATAGTGATAACTAAATTTGATATTCTCTGCAAAGAAATCCAACAACACACCAGTTATATGCTAGATGGAAAAAAAAAAAAACAGGATACTTAGGAACACAATCAATTATGAGTGATAGTAATGGTGGTAAGAATACTAACACTAGTTCCCCTACTGTGAGAGTTCTATTATTGTGAATTACAGCAACAAACATTTACTTGAGCACTAGGAAAATGTCCTTCTGCAGAAACTTAATCCCCATGACCTAATTTGTTTTATCTATCTTTTCACGCACTAACACTTCCCATAAGGGATTTGAGGTAACTGTGTCAGCAAAAAAGCCTTTACTGTGAATTATTTTATAAGTTTTATTTCTGTATGTCAACTTAGTATCTGGGCCTGCTTAAGGAAATTAGTGGAGGATTAAGAGAGCATGCTGCAGGAAAGAGAGGTGAAAGGTTTTTCAGTGGTGAAATTCAAGGGTGTTAAATCAAATGTCACCTGTCATCATTTTGTTAGTATCATTTCCTTACTAAGATTCTTGTAGTTCATGAACACAAAGCCCTAAGGCATTTGATCATTTAACATAATTCTGAAAACAAATTGGTTGAAATGTAGTGAATTGTTTCAGAAGTTGCTGATTGAAGGTTAAATGTGATATTTATGTGAAAGGACTTTGTAAAGTATAATGTGCATATAAAATGCAGATGCTGTGATGATTATAAAGGAGGAGAAGGTGGCTGAATGAAAACAAGTCAATATCCATATTCCTCCTCTAGAAGATGAAAATGATATTGATGTCTTTGGTGCTGATGAGCATATCAAGAACCAGTGACCCCACCTCTTGGAGAAAAATCCTCTGCTGGTGGTGTGCTTAATAAGACCCTCTCCAAAAGGAAGGTGTAGGAGAGAAACATAAAGGGAAAAGTATCAATGAAAATAACTAAATAGATGATGACAAACATTTTCCTACTGCACATACAACAAGTTACTAAGATACCATTCATTTGTTCCTATCCAGGACATGTTACTATATTTTACATTTAAATTAATTTTGTTACAAAGTACAGCTTGAAGACTATAAAGCATACTCTTTCTAATAAAAGATACCTTTTGAGAGATAAAAGAGAATTATGTTGATAAAAGAAATATCTGACATTTTTAAAATATAAAATTTTTTATAATAACAGCCTTAATGTTCCAAGTAGTGTTAAGCAAGCTTCTAAACAGAGAATGGGGAAAAAATTAACCTTATTTTGCTACTACAAAATAAGGTTATAAAGTTGCAAAGCAGAAGAGATAGAGGGAAAGGGTGGGAAGGAGAGAGGGAGTGAATACCTATTTCTGTATAATTTACCCATATGAATAAATATTTATACATGTACTCCACATGTACATCCAGCCATCTGTGCCAGGCTATCGAGCTATTTGTCTGCTTATTTATATATTTACAGTGATAAATTAAGTTCAAGAAAACAGATATTATGGGGAATATAGCTCAGAGTGCTTGCCCTGGCTATGGGCAAGTACTGCAAAACAAACAAACCAAAAAAGGAAGTAGATATTATTGATAGTGCACTATATATAACTGACCAGAGTTCTGCTTCTTCACATGTTGAAGTTTGAACATTAAAGAAGCATGCTGAGGCAAGCATATAAAGCAGGGTTTATTTAAAAAAGGGGTAACATAGACTTCTCCCGTGAGGTAGAAAGGGCCATAGCTGGTATCCTGGTATCCCAAGAAGTACAGATGTTTTGACTTTTTATTTGTCCTAGGCTTCCTTTGTTCTCCTGCTCTCTTCCCCTTATCTCTGTCCTTCCTGTGTGACTAGGCCCAGGAGATGCTCCAGCAGATGGCTAAAAAGTGAAAAGCAGATGAAAAAATGTGGAGTGATTTGGGCAGGAAGGGGGTGTAATTAACAGTTCCTTGTAGGGAGGGAAAAATCCCCAGGACAGGTTACCTTAGGAACAGGTTGGATCAGAGGCATGTTATCTTGATAAGGGTGGAGGAAGGGCTCTGAAGGCATTAACATTTCAATACCTCCTCAAATTTCCAGACCCAAATTGGCCTCCTTGATCCTACCTGACTTGATTTATCTATCTACATTGACTGCCTGTCTAACTCTGGCTTCATTATTATGAAAATACTAATGTAAATTTTCTTCAAATTGTATAAATGTTTTATGGATTTTCATAATAGTATACTAGCAGATACTGTCATCATCATCATCATCATCATTTTACATCTAGAAAATCCCAAAGGCAACTTTACAAGCAATAAAATTAAACAGTTGCCTCAAATTACTAAATCTTTTCCAAGGTATCTCACCCTTGGCATTAACATTTTGGACCTGATCTCTACCCACTAGATGCCAGTAGCTCCTCTGTCTCCCAGGGTGGCTATCATAGCTATCCATACATTGCCAAATATCTCCTGAGGAGCAAAACACCCCATGTGAGAACCACTGGTTTATACTCTGTAAAGAACAATATATCCTGACATCATAAAACTATGTGAAATCACAAGTGTTGACATAATTTATTTTTAAATTAAAAACATACTAAATCCCTACATATATCAGACACACATGCCTATGTCCAGACTTAACAGACATACAAATGTTAGTAACATTTAAATGAGTTTGTAAATAAGAAAAATTTAATTTATCTTCAGATAATCTTATCGAATATAGTATTTGAGCACATTATCTCCACATTTTTTTTCCTAATCTCAGTTACTGGCAGCCCCACTTATCAAGTCTCCCATGCTAAAATCTTCAGGCATTTCAATGTCTTGTTCTTTATTCTCTTAGCCAGTAAATTACTAAAGTATTTATTACTCCACCTCAGAAACACCACTTGGATCTCAGCCCTGTCTTTGAGTATTTATTTCTTGTGTCATCTCTTACCTGGCAAGAATTTCCTAACCTTTCTTTTCCCACCAGCCACTTACCACCAACCCTCCCCCCTTTTTTTTTTCAGTGCATTCAGGGAGATAATTGTACAAACAAAACAAATTACAGCCTATTTTCTCTGTATACAGAGCCACTAACTCCCCATTGTGGGGCATAATGTTTGGAATTCTACCTTTCTGTTTTCCAAATGAGTCACCTGTCCTCTTTGCCTCATTTTCCATTCAGGGATCTAGACCTTAAACAGTCACAGACTCTCAAGACACTTAAGCTTAGACACATTATTCTCTGCTTGAGTGTTCCTGACTAATGCATTCACTTTCTGAGTTTGAGCCAGGGGAATTTAACAGAAAGGAATACAATGCGACCTGAAATTGTTTGCCTTCTAATTTCCTATATCAAGTGATGAGATGTAAAAAATAAAGGGACATCTTTATGTCCTTTCTTCTGTTTTATACCCAATATATTCTTTTTTTGTATTTGTATACTGCAATATAACACATACTAAAAACCTCACAAAACAGATGTATAGCTTAATAAGTTTGAAAGGCTTACACCCTTTTAACTATCAACCTACATCAAGAAATAGAACTTGACCAGCTCCCCAGAAACCCCATCCTAATCTCTTATGCTTTTCTTCTCCAGAGTAATCATTATTGTTACTTTGTAGAAATTATTTTCTTATAGTTCTCTATAGTTTTATCACCCAAGTATGCATCCTTAAACATTATGGTCTGGTCTTGCTCATTTTTTAAAAAATTTTTTTAGTTGATGGATCTTTATTTTATTCATTTATTATTTATATGTGGTATTAAGGATTGAACCCAGTGCCTCACGCATGCTAGGCAAGCACTCTACCACTGAGCTACAGCCCCAGCCCTGGTCTTGCTCATTTTTAAAGATTTTTCATGAAATCTCTTTGAAGCCTTTAGTTATAAGTTCCTCCTTCTATCGCTCTCCTTTCCCGCATAATTAACCTGTTCAAAGATTTTGGATATTTTTTGTGTGTAGAATTTTGCAGAGCCTGGGTTGTTTCTTTTTTAAATTGAATAATGTTAATTGTATCATGCATATTCACAACAGAGTTTAATATATTTCTCTATTTTCTGCACTTCAAACAAGTTGACAGTTGTATCTGGCCAATTCCTCATACCCATGTTTAATCCCATTGATGAAACCCCAGGTGGTAGTGTGTTCCTTCAGCCGGAGGCACATCATGTCTTCTTATCTTTTGGGGCTATCAAGTATCTGAGATTTTATCCCATTTGCAAACTAACCATTTGGTCTGTCACTTTTGTTGGTAGAAGGCATGAGACTCCATGGCACAGCACTGAGCAGGTTTCATGTTTACGTTGGTTCCCATTTCTCCTTGGGACAAATTCCATAAGGATGATTGAGAAGCAGGAAAAAAGTTTGACATCTTATGCAAGATGGATTTGTGTCACAGTTGAAGAACTCTGAGCTCACAAAACACCATTTTTACAAAGAGGGCTGCTATCAAATTTGCCTTCTGTGATGAAAAACTCTCTGCATTCCAAGGCTGTTTAGTATGTGAACATTCTTTAAAAAATAGTCCTGAACAAAAAGTGATAGAATCTATGCTGATATTTCATTGATAATTGCTTCCCAACCATTTTCCCTACTGTAATGGTTGCTCTTATTAGCCATTGGTGCTGAACACTCTAGAGCCATTAATTCATAAGAAATTTCCGAATGGTAATGCTCTAATTTTCAAAATAGGTATCGTATTTTAGAAAAGCTTAAGGTTTTGAGGAAAATCGTGAAGTAAACAGTTCCCTATAGCTCCCACTCTTTTCCTGTTACAATATCTTACTTTGTTATAAATCATTACAATTCATTAACCAAGATAGTTTGATAATCAAATTTTAACATTTATTTTAAACTTCCTAGTTGGAATATTTTATAAATAGGTGCTGCTTTAAATAGAATGAACATTTGTGTCTGTCCAAAATTCCTATGTTGAAACCTATTGACCAAGAACAGTCTTTGGAGGAGGGGCCTTTGGAGGGTTATTAGGACATGATGGAGGAGCCCTCAGGAAGGAGATAGATGAGTGCCCTTATTAGAGAAAACTCAGAGGGCTCCCTTATCCCTTCTGTCATATGAAGACATAGCAAAAAGATGGCCTTCTGTGAACCATTAAATGGGCTTTCACTAGACAATCTTCCAGTCCCTTGGTCTTGGATTCCCTAGCATCCAACAATGTTAGAAAGAAATTTCTCTTGTATATAAACCATCTAGTCTGTCATGGTTTCTTGTAGAAGCTCTAATAGACTAAGACTCTCTTTAATCTATTATTTTGTTATTCAGTACTATAGTTTATATTTTAAAAAGGATTAATATTTCATTATTTTCGTCTAAGAAAATGAATGTTTATTACTGTCTAAAATTAGCAATTTAATATCATTTAATATTATTATGAAGTCAAATTTAAATATAGTTGATGGATTTTGATTATTTATAATGATTGTCATTTCTGAAATTTAAAGATCCCATCATTGGCCACAAAATGTCTCTCCCCATTGATTCTAAGTCCTTATGAGACTGCCTTAATAGTTTTTGATACTTTCCTCATTATCTTGTATGATCAGATACTTCAGGCTCATCTTATATACTTTCTTCCTCCAGACCCAGAATTATGAAATCCTATTTTGTTTTAGTGTGACAAGAACACAATCTAGGTGCCAAATCCCTGGGGACACAACCTTTTAGGGCTTAGGCAATTGTCCATCCCTTTACAAAATTTTCCTTCATTAATGTTCCTCAGGCAGAGTTGCCTACTTCATTCCTGTATATCCACAGGATGCTGTTTATGCCCCATTGTGGTTTTCACTACTTTCTAATGTCCAGAGTTCCATTATGGCATCTTAAGCACTTTATTCCCTTTATTCCTCTCCATGTCTGTCTTCCATGTGGTTGTTACCTTCTAAGGGTCAAGATCATGTTTTATACATCTTTACTTCTCAGAAAAAAAGCATACCTTCTCAAACACCCAAGTATAGTTTGTTAATGAGTGAAACTAAAATGGAGAACAACATTTTAAGGAGATACTTTAAGATCAATGTATTTTTACCTTGGAAGTAATGTGTATTCTGTCTTAGAGGATCATATAATGCTTTCTTCACTATAAAATTCCAGGAAAAGAGAAAAATTGTAGGGCATATTTGATGATGAAATTGTTCACTGGAGACTGATGAACACACGGAAACACACATATAAGTGCATATCAAAGTATGAAATCATGTGAAACTACAAAAGTAGAAGGGGATGATATGTTACAAAATATGAAATAATTTTATAACCAGATAAATAGATCTTTGGGACATGAATCTTTAAAATACATGATTTATGTTTTAAATACCAAAGATATAGGTGTCAACTATCAAGTCATTATTAATCTTTCTCAGGTAAAACCTGTTTTCTTAGCACTAATGTTGTCATTAGAAAAAGATTGGAAATGGCAAAAGAAATAACCATTCCCCATGAAGTGGGGATTATGTCTGTTGTTTTTCTTTCCCCAATCACCAGGTCTTTAGGACCTTGGAGAGTGTGTCTAATAATGAACATTAGTGGAATAAGTAGTTCAATGGTGGGGTGGATGGATGGATGATACTGAAAGCATTGAGCTTTAAGGATTTTTTGGAGAAAGGGATGTCAAGCGTGTATGTATTAAGTACCTACTACGTGATAGTTGCTTTCTGATATTATTTTCCAAATTTTATGCAAATGAGTCTTTGCTTTTTTTGTTTTAATTGAGAAAACACATATTCAGTGGAGTATCATTATGCAGTCATGCAACAAATGAGGAACTCCTAAGTTTGAAGCACTTATGTCTTCTACATCTATTTTTGATGGACCTGTTAGTAATACTGTTTTTAGTTCTTTTTATAAGGATGGTTTGGTCATATTTCCATTGTGTATTTGCACAGAAACTCATTTGATTCTACGTATTTTTATGAAAAGGTTCTTACTTTCCTACTATCTAAGAGAATGCCAGTTTAAAGACTTTAAAGGCATTTTACTGTGTATATTTTTTAGCAGGTTTTTTCTTTAAAAATATGTGAAGCATGCTACAGTTACTTGTGAGATATGTTCTTGCTCAACTCATATTTTTGTCACAAACAAACCTTGGAAAATGTTATTCCTAAATCACAATTTTAGATTGTGTTACAATGGATCTTACTTTAGATACAAGAGTAATTGTTACCATATTTTGAAAGAAATTAGGATTTTGATTTCCAGAATAACAAGATCTTAGGGAATGTTTTTTTTTGGTGGTGGTGATGGTTGTCATTTTAATATTTTCTCCTTCACTTTTCACCTGTGTGATTTTGTGCAAACTCTCTCACTTTATTTAGCTGCTTCATCTGTGAAACAATTAATACTCAAAGTGATGTGACGAGTAGGTGATTTAAGACACAATTTAAAAATGCCTCATGTACAGAAAATACAAGATAACTGCAAGTTAAAATAATTATTAGAAACAATAAATGACAGCTTAGGAACTATTGATTTGCATAAGATACTTAAATACAAAAATTACTTAAATTCTATATGTCCCTGGTCTCAATGTATGTTATATTTGTAGTCATGATTATTCCCACAAATGTCCATAGAATGCATGCTCTATATATTTAAGTTGAACATTAAGAACATCATAATAACATCAGAACTTGTTGTCATTGGGGATAACTAAAGAAAGTGTTTGTTATCTATAAATTAATTAAGCCTTTTGTTTTGCGTTTTTATGGCCAAATATTTAGACAGATACTAAAGTGTATCTTGGCATCTTGTCAAATGCAAGCTTGATACTTTGGCTTTTCAATTTCTGAAATTGCTCACCCTTTTCATTTAAAAATAACAACAGACCAGTCACAGATGCAGTCACCTCTAGCTTCTGAATCCTCAGTGGCCATTTCCCATATGCTTTTCAACAGTGGCAGCTGTTGTCAGACATCATTTCCTGAAGGCCCATTTTCCTTGTTTAAGTTTCGAGGGGGGAAAAAAAACCACATTTATAAAAGACCTCAGACATGAAACTGTCACTTTTGATTGTAGGCTGAAATGGAACCAAGCAGTTTTCTCATCTAAACTTTGGTGATTTGTAGTTATTCCTTTAAAAATAGAAAAACATATTTTTATATATTCTATGCAAACAGGCAGTACATTGGATAAGCGTTAAGATACTGGATTCAGAAAAAAAAAAAATTGATACTGAGGGCCTGTTACGAACCAGGCTTTCTGTTAAGCAATATATAGAAATACATTTATCAAAATAATCCTAGAATTTGGAGATCTTAATATTCTCATATTATAGGTCAGGCAACTGAGACACAGAAGGATTAGTTTATTCAACATAACACTACTGAATGCCAAGATAAGGGCATAGCAGTGTATTAGTTTGCTTGGGCTATCATAACAAAGAACCAGAGACAGTGTGGCTTGAACAACAGATATTTATTTCCTCACAGACCTGGAGCCTAGAAGTATGTGATCAACATGTTGGTAGAGTTAATATCTTCTGAGGCTTATTTCCTTGCCTGGGAGATGACCATGTTCTCCATGTGTCTTCACATGATCTTCCCTCGGTGCCTGTGTCCTAACTGCTTCGTCCTTTAAGGACATGAGCCACATTGGAATAGTGCCCACCCTAATGGTCTCAATTTAACTTAATCATCTTTTTAAGTACTCTATCTCCAAACAGTCATAGTATGAGGTACTGGGGGATAGTGCTTCAACTTATGAATTTAGGGGGTGCATTTATCTTTCAGTTCATAATAGTCTACAGCATTATGCACTATGTAATGCCAATGAATTAATTAATCAATTTAATATCAAATATATATGCTCGTATATTATTTAATACGCCTAAACTACACAAAATATTTTTAAAAATTGCATTAATAATATGATAAAATCAATGATATTTTTTGAATTCAACTTGTACAAAGACAGTGACAAGTATCAAACTCAAGATCTGTCAGTTTGCAGCACATAGATTTAATCACTAAGCTGAATTGGGCTAACAGTTTCTCTGTGGAAGAGAATATTCATCACCACATGCACAATATAATACTAATTATAATGTTTGATTCATATGTAGCCTCATTTGTATCAAAGTGCTGGCAACCAAAAATTGCTTTCTGGTTTAAGTTCAGTCTCTATTTAAACATCTAGCTGAAAAGTTTCCAAGTATGCTTACTATTTTTTTCATTTTTGCAGCGTATCTAAGTTCAGTAAATTTGATTATGGGAGTTTGATATGTATATCTGATAGAATAAGCATGAGTTTGATACTACAGATAATCACAAAATTGTTAAAATTTAGAATTCAGGTTTTAAAATGTAAGCTCACCTATATAAAAGCAAAGAAAGGGAAAGAATATTTGCATATATATTTACATATATTTAATTAGAGATGATAGAATTTGAATAGTGTGATTTTTTAATAATTATCAACTCAAATTGAGATATAATTTTGATTATTTAAATATATGTACAAAAGCTCATAATTTAATTTATATAATCTGTTAAAACATTTAGACAAATTAAATTTAGCAGAATTTTGTGAGCACAGAATGATTCATGAATCAGGCAGCATTCTGAACCCGGAAGAGGTTCAAACAGCTCCACCAAGCAATATGAGCAGGCATTATTTATAGGCAGAATAAGGAAGTGCACTAGAAAAGCAACTTGATTAGTTATAGCTTGATAGCTTTATTTGGGCATGGTATGATGAGACATTTGCCTCATGTGAATGCAGTCTGATCTCATGTGAATGCACGCTGGTACTCTACTATTATTGGCTGAGTTACCTTTTTATTATTTTTATTTATTTTATTGGAACATAATGATTTTACATAATACTGAGACTGACTTCTTACAAGAATAAATTATTTGTTGCAGTTTGTTTTCCTACTAAGTTAGGTCACAATTCACTAGGTAGAAGCTCAAAGTGTTAGGCTAAATTTAATTTAACAACCCTAACTCTAACCTAACAAGTCTTTGATACATTGATATAGTCTACATATGCTCAGGAGATGAAGGAAATGTATATCTGAAGGATGACTATTAAGAATTTTCTTTCTCTGGGCTGGGGCGGTGGCTTAGTGGCAGAGCACTTGCCTGGCATGTGCGAGGCACTGGGTTCGATTCTCAGCACCACATACAAATAAATAAAATAAAGGTCCATTAACAACTAAAAAATATTTTAAAAAAATTTTCTCGTTAACTCAGGAAAATACAGAGATCAAAGAAAATAATGGGTACTTCTAGAGAGGTGAGTTATGTACTCCTCTTTTCAAAGAATCTAAAGGTATTTACTGCAAAGAAGAAGTGATGGGCTGAGAACTGGCTACATGGCCAGTGATGAATGAACGTTCTGTAAATTATTAGAATCTGGAAGCACTAGGACCTGAGATTGGCTGGTAGTGGCTGAGAGTTAACACTTTCTCTGGGATGACTTGGATCAAATCTCCCACCCCTTCAGAGTTGTTTCATGTTATGTATAATAAGCATGAATTCTACTCTACTGCAGTCAGGTATATGACATTTCACATTACTCTATTTTTCCAAATATAATTATATCAGACTTTGAGTCCTGCTTGCCAGGGTGTTATAAACATTAGAGTTTTAAACAGTAGGCAAATGGAAATAAGAATGCCAAAGCAAAGTGCACCATCTTTACAAGCAGTAGGAATATGTGATATTTGTTATAAGTTTATTAATGTTTTCTGGTAAACTTCTTAATTTTATGTCATAGTTAAGAATATTCTCTGCTTTAATTATTCTCAGATGTGTTAGGAGGGGCAAGGACAGAAATTAATTGCCTAGGGAAACTTAATGGAAAACCTTACTGATACAGAGGCTACAATTCGCTACAGCATTTGTCACCGTCAGACAACACATAAATTCTTTTGTCATTACCAGCAGAGGGATTTTCTGTCTATACCCCAATTTGTCCCCCTTCCTAACACTATAGTTCTCTGTTTCTTACTCTTCTCTTTGACACTACATACTTATGTAAACTCAGGTCTACTGACTAAAGCAATCACTCTTAAATTTGTGGATGTCCTGACTGACGGAATGTATTAATATTATTTGTGGGTAATAACTAATTGGGTATGAGTACATAAAACACAAGAATTCAGAACTATTTTGACTTGTTGCAGAAGGTTTTAACAATACAAAATAGTTATATTTTCAAAGAGATGCTTATAATAAAGAAAAATGAGTTAAAACCTTGGACTTGTTACATAATTTGAGTAGGAAAAAGTCTAGGAATCAGTTTTACACATTTAGCTAAACATATATAATTGATTTGAATCTGTGTAAAATTGTTCATAAATTCTGATTAAATATTCAAAACTTGTGTTCTACTGCAATCTTAAACCTTAAGATAGATAAAGAAACATTAGCAGAACTATGATCGATTTCCATTAAGGACCAGTTTAGTAAAAACCAACAACAACAATGAAAAGAATAAGGGAGTTATGTCAAATAAAATGATATTAGTAGTTGTTTAAATGATAGTTAAATTAAATACAAATTTGGAAATAATAAAATTGAACTTTTCAGAAATGATCTGCAGGTACAAAGATAACCTATTGAACCAGAACAATCTCATCTAATTTTTGAATGACAGCCTTTGAAAATCTCAGTAAATTTAGATTTCACATTTTTCCTAATATATTATAACTTTGAGGAATCATTATTGAATTTGTTTTCACTTAGCAAAAACATTCTTGTGTTCCATTTTCTCTTCTAGGTTATTGCTAATATGGAATGGGAAATTGATAATTTTTCTTTCATTTTTCCATACCTCTTTATTTCCATTATATAGATGCCATAAGAAAAAGAATTGTCTTAGAGTTCTCAGCATTTAAGGCTTTAATAATCTTCAGTTGTGTTCACTTCTTGAACAAAGCATCTGTAGGAGCAAACACTGACAATGGGAATCAATCAGATTCACTGAGCAGAAGTTTAACCCACGTAGAGGAAGTGTGTCTTTAGTTGGGTATTCCCTCTGTGGTTAAAATTGATAGTGTTTCTGGACTAAACTGTTAGTAACCAGGAACCAAAGCCAATGTTTTCTCTTTGCCTGGGCATTCCAAAGATTTCTATTTACCACTGTGGTCCCTGGGCATAGATCATGATAATATTGTTCAAGCAAAGTTTTTTATTAGTAGCAAATTCATAAAATCATTTTCTGTGAAAAACAAAAAATCTAAAAAGACCTTAAGCATTGCTTTCCATTTTTCAGTTCTACTCCATTCAGCAGCCGTTATTGGATCTCTGTTCAGTGCCAGGGTCTCTACTAAGGGCTATGACACAGGCACAGAAAAGTATAAAGAGCCATTCTTGAAGTTCAGGAATAAATTACAAATTCCAGATGTAAGATATAAACACACTGAAGATTGCATAACAGAGAGATTAATAGCACTGCTTCTTATGTAATGATGTTATAATTATTTTATTTTCACTGAGCTCTTCCCAGACAGTTCATCTGCCTGGCTATTATAAGAAATAATATTTATAATGGCTAGTATCTATTAAACATTACTATTTGATAGACACTGTTTTATATTATCCAATCCTTATTACAGCTTTATAATATAGATATTAGTGTATCACTTTCAAAGATGGAGCACATTGAAGACCACTGAGGTTTAACAACTTGATCAAATCCACAGAACTAATAAGTTCACATGATAGGTTTTGAGGACAGCTTTGCCTGGAATAAAAGCCCATGTTTCTTACGATTATTTCCCCATGGTAAGTTCATTCTTTTAAAGTTATTATTTTCATAAAAGTTGTGAGATGGTAAAAATGGTGTTACAGAGAATCTTTCCAGCAACTGAAAGGAGAGGAACAATGAGTATTTGACATGATTGCATGGCCTTATCAAATATTGTAACACTTAATTTACACCCTTAGATATTGCTCAAGTTCTTACCCAGATCCGCCAATAGTAGCTAAACCCATGTTATTGACTCTCTTCCATTAAGCAATTCTGCCATCAGTGTTTCCTATCATTTTATTTGTGGTCAGTGCACATTACATTGCAGCTTATGTTCTGCAGCAGAGTTTCCTTTTGAGTTATTTCAAAATAGTTGTTCATGGAAAGGACTTAAGAATACCTGAAAAAAATGTGACCATGGATACTGGAAAAGAGAAAACAGAGCCTTTAGATATTAGAAATTGATATTTATCTGCTATAAATCTTTCAAAATCTTTTGGTTCCACCAGCTCCTCTAGATGTAAAAAATGGGAGCAACAAATCTGAGGTTGAGGGATTTGTGATCATCTTTTATTTTCTTTTATTTACATTATTTCTGTAGGTAAAAGATAGGGAGGTCAGAGATAAAGTAATTAATTTCTTTACTATCATTATCATCCAGTAATTCACATGGGCCTTCATACTGGTGGCTTTGTTCAAAATGGCCTTCACACATGCATTTGAAGCAGTAACATGTAATGATGTCCAGTGTACATATAATGAGGATATTTGTTGAACTAACATTTAAGTAATGCATGCCATTTTGCAACACCAGAGAATAATAAATAGAATGGATAATGAAAGAGACTCAATTTGAACACTAAAATATCAACTGTAACATCCAATGTCTCCAGTACTGAAATCTCTACAAAAGAGTAGGTGTTGATTTTAATCTGACTCCATGAAGGTAACAAAGGTGTTTCTAAGAATAACTTAACACACTCGCTAATGTGAGAAGTGTATGCATTTTACAAAACAATTAAATCAAATACAAATACATTAATATGTGAATGCAAAGATATTCTTATAGTTTATTTTTTTCTTGTAGTTAAATGTACTTGGAGTTTCCTCTTCTGTATTAGTTAATCTTTCTCTCTGTTCAGTATTGTTCTTGGATTGTACATATTATATGTACTAGAGTCCTTTATAGGTTATTTGCAGGTTTGGCTAATGTGTGGTCCAAAAGCCTTGTCAAGTGGAACATTTTCATCAATTATTATTGTTATTAATGTTAATAACATTACTTCTTTGCTCATTAACCTCTTGCCTGAGTGTGCTTCACCTGTATTCTCTCTTCTAACACCATTTATGTCTTCCTCCATCCTGGAATATATGAATGGCTTTTTACACTTTTTGATAAGAAGAGCCATTTTTTAAATGGGTTTGGAAGAATATGAGCAGGAATGATGGATATTTTTATGTTTTCTAGGTAGAAGATTGATGATATAACCTCAATTCCCAACATTTACCTTAGTGACCAAATAGTTATTGTATACAAGTTAAAAGATAAATTATTTTTATAATAAATGAATTAATCTTACTTTTTTTTTTAATCATTTTATTATTCTTTTTTAACAAACGGCCCCAGGGATAGGGGACCAGGGGAAGAGGGAGGAGGGGAAGCGAGGCTCCAGCCCCACGACCCTTCCCCACTCACTCCTTTCCCCCTTATATATTTATAATCTATATACAAGCCCCGGGGGGTTGGATGGGGGGCAGAATTAATCTTACTTTTGATACTATATGATGTAAAAATATATTTTGATCCCTTTTCTAAGAACTGGAGGAGGTAAAAATTCAATGGAACAATGATTGAGGAAGGAACTGTAGTGCTGTAGTGCTCTCTGGGAAGATGCAATTTCAAGTAGTTAGTGGTGTCCAAGCAATGCATTCTGCTGCTGAGTTTTTACCCTTTTATTTTGCCTGTAGTATTTAGCTCTTTACTCTAAGACAGAGTCTAAAGAATATCCATAGTGGCTCAAAGTTTCCATCTCATGCCAGATTTTAGGAATTTCAGACATCCCTTGCCTCTTCATTTCCATTTTGCTTCATTAGGAACCCATGCTTCCTAGGTGTTATCAGCAGCATGCTTATCCCTAAGAATTAGGAGACCTGGTGCAAAAGTATAAGTAGAGTCTGGTATATTTTATGTTTTATTTTTTGTTATAAATAATTTAGGAGTTAGTAAATAAAGTGTTTTATCATTCCACTTTGACAGATATAAATTTATAGCAATTTAGGTGGTCAGGCACAACATTAGGATTTTTAACTCCTTAGGACTACAGTGGTATGGGAAGAAATGGGCCTTCATCTGTAGCTTCTTTTCAATAAAATTTTGTCCCACATTGTGAGAGGTCTTTTTTGTAAGTGAATAGGAGCTCTAGTCCACATAGCCACTATCTGAATACTCTATCTTTAGACATCTATACCCTATACCCAGACCCACTCTTTCTTCCTAGATGTGTGCACATTGGTGGCACACAGTACTTCTGGGGAGCCAGACAGGGAAGTTGATCTCAAAGGCCCTGGAGGAAGGCTTGCAGAACCACGAGGTTTGAAGTATGATCAGGTAGCAGGGAGTGCAGACTCCATATAAGTGTTTTTCTTGACCAAGTAAACTCTCTGGTGGTGAAGGGTATAGCCACAGAAAGGTCAGAGTGCTCAAGAAATACATTCAAGTGTCAGGATTCATGTTTTAAGAGGATCCTTTTTAGCTTCAATTGAGAATATACTTTAAAAGGGTAGAAGTAGACACAGGTAGAACTATTTGCAACAATCTTGCTGAGGAATAATGGTAGGTCAGATGGTAACAGTGGATGATATAAGAAGTGGTTCCTAATTCTTCTGAAAGTGAAACAAATAGGATGGATCACATTTGCTTTGTGAAAGAATCACAGAAGGTTAATATTATGGCCTGAAAATCAGAAAGGATGGACTGACTTCAACTAAGCTGAGCAAGGCTGCTGTAGGGATGGAGAGAGAAGACAGGAGTTTAGCTCTGAATAAGTATTTCTGAAAACTATGTTAAACATCCAAATGCGAATATTTACTAGGCAATTGGATATATAAGTCTTCAGTTTAGGGAAGGATGTAGTGGTAAATGTGGGACATCATCAAACTTGCAACTAGATAAGATCACCAGGGAAATGAGAAGAGATATAAGGAAAACAAAACAAAACAAAACAAAAAACTAGACACTGGGGCATCTGAAATGAAAAGGATTGAAATAATGTGGTTAGTATTAATACAAGGTACTTCAGTACTTTTGTATTACTTTTATCTTAAAAATTTAACATATGTACATAGCTGTTATGATCTTGATCATTTTATTGAAAAACTGTAGCTTAAGATGAAACTCAAAGCTTTTGTTATGTTTTGCTTTAATATGTCTCACAACCCTTTAAATAATTAACTCATATTATAGACAAGTAAATTTAAATAGTAGATAGTAAAAATAAAAATTGTTATAATGAATTTAGAGACAATAATCTGTTTTTAATACATGCTCTATAATATGTTCCCTAGAAAAATGCAAGGCTAATATTCTTTGATAAATATAGCACTAAACACCAATATAGCCATTCTAAATCCATCCCCAATTTACAAACTAGTGCAGCTTGGTTTACTTTGATAAGCTTACCAATTTACTCATCTGTATAAAGTTTGATTGATGGTAATGTGTCCTTACCTCATTGTAGTCTATCAATAAATGAGACCTTTATTCCTTTAACTATATTCAAATCTCAAGTATGAGGAATGTCTCATAAAACAAAATCCATTATTTTATTATAAGCCTATTCATAACTTTTTGAAAGAAATACAACTTATCCTTCAAATGAAATTCTGAGCCTTTGTGATCTTGTATTTCAATATGAATATGAATATGGCATGGAATAAGAATGTGATATGGAAATTTGTATGTTAAATTAAAAGCTGAAAATTGGAGTTAAATTATTCATTTTTATCTAAGTTACTGCATAGACAGACTGACAAATTAACTTTAATTTTTAACACAGACTATTGTTTGTGTCTTTTCAGTCTATTCGAGAAGTCACAGGCTATGTGTTAGTGGCTCTTAACCAGTTTCGTTATCTGCCTCTGGAGAATCTACGCATAATCCGTGGTACAAAACTTTATGAAGATCGATATGCTTTGGCAATATTTCTAAACTACAGAAAAGATGGAAACTTTGGACTACAAGAACTTGGATTAAAGAACTTGACAGGTAAGAAAAATATCAGAAATAGGAAATATACTTGTATTATTGAAGTAATATAACACACACATATGTAGTTACTGTAGTATGTGTTAGAATGAGTAACACTCCAGAGCATTCAAACATATGCTATTTATTCTTTTTATGAGAAATGATGCCCTATGATGCCCTTGCTTTTATTTACGAATTTTGTAAGTGCAGTTTGAAAGATACCATAATACCATATCTCAGCAGAACAGAAGTGTAATTGAAGGAAATGCTCAGTGACTGAAAACCCAGATATGAAGCAGGTTAAAGAATGTTGCTTGGTGGTCACAGATGAACAGTAGACCATATCATCAAATCTCTGCAATAACACCACAGCTCTCACTCTCATTAGAGTTCAGGGATACCCAAACCATTATATCTAGTTCAACTATTCTTTCATTTTTTTTGCACAAACACCTTATTTTGGAAAACATAGTAATTTATTCAGTTTCTATTTCTCTTATTTCCTAGCTCAATAAATACCATCAGTATTTCTTTCTCAAAATACTTCAATGTCATCGGTAACTTCTTTTCTCCCTAAAATTGGACATACATAATGCTAGAAAACTAGAATTACCATCTTGCCATGACAAACGTTTTGTAGGAATTGATGTATTCGTAGTTCTTACTTTGAAATGGCTTTCATGAAAGATTTGTGGATGAATGTTGTCATGTATACCTTTAATCAAAATGTGATAATTAGTAATTAGTGTCTAACAATGGGATGCTATTAATCTTAATTAATATAGTCTATACATTTAGCATCCAAGTATGCAGTGATCTTTAAATGCGTTTTAAATACACTCAATATTAATGATCCTTGACATTCAAACATTTAAAGATATTGCCTTAAATATTAAGTAATAAACATGATTAATATTGTCAGATTATCAAGATTATTTTTTACACTTACATTGGATATAATATACGTAGTTTAAGGTTAGAAATAGTTTCATAGTTGCCCAGACATGAGAGATAAAATTGTAATATTTTGGAGAAGAAAATAATATTATTTTATTTATTTGGGATATTATTACTATAGAATTGAAATAATGGCAAATAAATGCATATTGTTTAGAACTTATGGATTCCTTCAGAAACATTTTACTTTTCTTTCTTTTAAAAATTGTTTTTCTTGCTGAAAAATGAGATTTTTAAAAAATAGATTGCTACTTACTTGTAAATAATGATAGGAGAAAGAATTTTGGAAATGAAATGAGTAGGTAAAAGCTGAATTATTGAAATTAAAAGTCTCAATATGATCCAGTTAAAACTGGCATAGGAAGACTTGCATTATTTTCATAATTTTTCTAATTATATGAAAAAAGGAATAATTTTCTTTAAAATGTTTTATAATACTTGAATTTTGTTATTCTATGAAATATTCTAGTTGAATTTTTTCCATGCATCACAGCAGTCTCTAAAGGGTTTTCATATTTATTATCACATTTAGCATCAGTACTACTAAAATATTTACAGAAGTTATTTACTCATCATTATGCCACCTTTATGCATACTTTAGGTATTGAATTCACCCCAGGAATTACTTATGATTATGACAATTGTTTGGCCTTTGTCATACCAATAATGTTATAATTTCAAATACGATTCTTTGTCAGAAAAACTTATATTTTTCTGGTACAGTTGTAGAGAGTTATTATTCATTTTTTGAATGTGAATTAAAGAATCATGCAAAAATAAAGGGTAGGAAAATTTGGAAACCTTTTAGAAATTCTATTTTTCAGTGAATGACAATAAAATACCAGGATTGTTTTGTAAGAGATAGTCTAGAATCATTGAACTTACTCTAAGTAACGTGATGGATACTAGAACTCTGATTCTGAGAATCAGATGTTACAGGGTAAACATGATTATTTTTGTGTTCAAGAATATGTGAGGAAAGACAAAGATGCTTGTTTATATGAAGAATAATTGGGGATAAAATTTGCTTTTCAGTAATATCTTAAAGAGTTAAATGTTCTAGTTAACCTGGTTAATGCAATACACAAATTTTGCAGTCTGCTTCAGGTAAGATTGTTTTTGTGCTTTGAAAGATGTTTGTTTTAAATTTCCTCTTTATGTGTTACACAAAAGAAACAAATATTCTTTAAATTTTTTTACGTTGTATAAGTTCAGGACTACCAGCTTGGCCCTAATTGCAGACAAAATAGAAACCTTGCTTATTAGTCAAATACCTCACTGTAATAATGTACCACAGCATATTAAATGCTTTATCTCATTCTTAAAGAAAGAGCAACATCATCTGGGAACTTGTTAGAAATGCAAATTCTTAGCCTTTGTATGAAATCTACTGAATGATAGGTCTGGGAATAGGACCCAGCAATGGGTAGTTTAAATATCCTTCTTGAAATTCTGATTACTAAGGTTTGAGTGAGAAATATTATTCTGACTAATTAAAGGTGTGTTATCAAAATGGTAGGACAATATGTAGTAAACCTCTTTACATATACTTGATACAAATAATTTTCATTTGAATTTCATTTTGTAGAAAGAAGGGAATGGAACAGGCATGTTTTTATTTAAATGACAAGAACTATACCCCAGGTTGATGTCAGAAGGAAAGTAGTACAGTGGGAGCCTGGAAGGAAATATGTATAAATGACTTAAGAGACATGGAAGATGCTGTAATACACATTTTGTATCACCATTTTGCTGAATACCAACTTAGTGTACTGATAAACCATTAGACAGACAATAATCATTCATGGTGAATGATTTCATTTTTAAACACTTGCAACAAGATAAATAATGAGTAGT
This sequence comes from Xerus rutilus, assembly GCA_028644305.1. Classification (NCBI taxonomy): domain Eukaryota; kingdom Metazoa; phylum Chordata; class Mammalia; order Rodentia; family Sciuridae; genus Xerus; species Xerus rutilus. Next base: position 138,256,856 of record CM053402.1, on the reverse strand, counting down.
AGTTGTGAGGATGAGAAGTAGGTTGAGTGTTGTAACAAAGAAATTTGAGATCAGGATTTCAGAGTTTTGCATGTATGTGTGTGATTACAGTTTGTATTTCTCCTGAAATAGTTTTGCTCTGTTGACATTAGAATAGAATGCCTTAAGAACAGCACACTTTCTTCCTGCACACTCTATTATCTTTGTGTAAAGTAGATGTTCAGTTAACATGAGATGTTCACCAAATGCTGCTCCATGTACTAAAAGCATTATAAACTATCTTATTTAGATATGCTTTTACTTTGTATTATCTAAAAACAAAGACACACTTAAAATATTTTTTTCTGGTGAAGCAAAACAAAATGACAACTTGTTTTGCTGCTACCGCTGACCTTCCCCTGGTCCATTACTGGTGAGATGAGGTAGAATGGAGAAAAGGTACGTTTCTAGAATAAAAATAGGTCACTGTTCTAAAAGAGAATGAGAGACTTGTCCTGGCATTTTCTAGGTTTTCCTTAACACTAACTCAGCCTTTTCTGGCCAGAGGAAAGGTACACACTTGTCAGTGTGTCCCCTAGGGACATAACCATCTCCACCTATAGGCCATTGGGAATGGCACTATTGCATCAGAGGAGTCCAGAACTAAAGAGGAGCACATCATGCCCTCTATGAAGTCCCTTGCGAGTAGCTGTGGTTGTAATTAGTCACTCCCAAGGACAATGTCTTGCTGATTATTTTATCAAGTCCTTCTTAATCAATCATTCTAACCCGAAATCCAAATCAACATTTAATAATAAATTTCCAACCTTAAGTCTAAAGCTTCTACATATTTAGTCCTTAGTCTGGCCAAACTCTAAAAGGAGGTTCATTCTATGGGACATAAAAGCCACTATCATTTCATCTCTTCTATAATTTATAAAATTGCTTCACCTATTATTGATGCTGAATAATATTATTTAAATTTGTCTATATGTTATATTTTATATATAGAAGAATCTTTGAGTTACCTAAATTTTTATCTATTCCATTTCTTAATATCCCATTTATAATAACGTAGGTACAAATTTTATACATGTACAAGTATATTTATCATAACAAATTTTACCTTAAATGTTTTGTTTTTCACTTTATAAATTATGAGAATATCTCTTTTGAGTAGGTAAAATTTAGGATGATATGCATTTTTAAACCTTCCAAAAATTAAATAAATATTCTATATAATTTTAGACCAGCATTCATGTATTTTTGCATTTGCTAATATTTTAGGAAATTCTAATTGGATAAATGTGTATTGGATCATCTCAAGTATATCATTATTTGAGATGTGGACAAATACGAACTTTAAACAAAAAGTAAATAATTGAAGTTATTTGGAGGAGACCTCAATAATAATATAAATGATATGTTAAGCTTAATGAAATCTGGTAGACAAAAAATAAAATGAAAGGCTGAGTCCAGGAGATACAATATCTGAATGTTGAAAACTTTGAAAGATATAACATCTGAATATTCAATGCCTGCCTTCAAATATGCATAGGGTATCAATTAAAATATATATCAAAATAATACAGCACCTGTTAATATTTAAGATCCTCAAGCCTCCTTAAAATCATTCTGTAATGGTCAAATAAGTAATGTAATATCAAAATGGACAACACATCTGTAATGGATTGCATGTCAAACAACATGGATGTGGTATCAGAAAAATTTCTGTTTAAATGTGTGGTCTACCACTTACAGTCTGGGTATCTCTGATGCTCAAGGTTTATTTTATCTTGAAAATTGTGAAGAAAGTTCTGTGTCACAGTGCTGTAACAGGCAGTAGAAAAATGAAGTAGAGAACTGTCACCTATGGCACCTGTCACATAGATGATGCTCAGAAATCTTAGTTCTCTCTTCTTGGGTCTATTTTGTTTTTAGCTTTCCTTTGTGTCAACACACTGATGAAACTATTGGGTTTGTTTCTACATATTCAAATTTATTCCCTATTGCTTCATTGGAGCTTTGGATGTGACTTATTTAGACAAAAAAGATGCTCCATTTTTTTAGTGTCTCTTCTAATGCTACTTTGAAAGTACTTGCTGTATAAAATCTGCTTCTCTGGCAGTGATAAGCCTGAGGCTGGTCTTCATCCACTCTGAGTAAGTGTGCTGCCTTGACTACCTCATAGCACTACTCTCCTGTCTCCTGTCAAGCATGCATTGCCTCAGCCCTTCATTTTAAATCTCCATCATCACTTTCACTCTTCATTGGCCCTGGCATTGTCTTGACCTAGACAAAAGACACATTCATTCTGAGTTTTTTTTTTCTAATGCTGAAGTTGCTAAGCATTCTTCAACTGCTCTGTGAAAGGTCTTAGTACAGTTTGAATGGGTTCAGCCAGGTTCGTTCAGGGATTGTTGTTAAATAGAATGTTTGACATTTTATTTGCATTAGAAGAACTACTTGGCATGTTGTGATATTTTGAGAAAAAAAATCTTAAGAGTTTTCCAAGCTTATGGAGAGATTTACTTGGAAAACTATTTGATCAAAACCAGTTTATAATGAGTATTACATGATCAGATAGAATCAATGATGAGTGGCACTTTCTTAATTTGGAAGTCAGATTTTAGATTGGGTACATAATTCCAGAAATCATATTGTAATCAGTGCTTCTTTTTTTTTTTTTAATACTTGTTGGCTTTTCATGTGAGACAGTGTATATTGGTTAGCAGAAGAAAAAACGAGATGGTGTATTTCTGTCTGTAGATAAGGCAGAAACATGTTTTTGATAAAGAGGAAATTTTACAATTATGTGATCAAAGAGTTATCACGACAATTTCAGCAAATTTTTCTGGGACTTCTCAGCTTCATAGAACTGATAAGTAATGTATGGAACTGAATGAAGGAAGGAATGAGAATTTCTCTCCCTACCTAGAAAAGAGACTACATGGACAAATAAGCTTTGGATTGGAGGTATCTAGGTAGAGTTTCCTAGGAGCAAATTAATTCCTCCACTTTGAGATAAATTTGTTTTAAGTTGTGATAGCTAAGATGTTCTACTCAGGCTGTGCTATACATTCCCCTTGACCTCTGTCCCATGCAGGGATCCTGAAGAGGCCTGGCTCTCAGAAGGATATTCCATTCAATCCCTATAGCAGCCAGAAGAAAAAAATTGAAGGAAGCCTAATGTTATGGGAGTCTCTTAAGACAATTCCATACTTGAGACCTTTGTGATTATTATAAAACTCGTGATGATTATTTCTTCTTCCTAGGATACGGTGAGATATACATGTTCCTTTTCCCAATAGAAGAAAAATATTTATTCTGAAGAAAGAAAACTTATAAGGTCAACAAACCCCCTCATCACAACCCATTTATTGAGAAAGGCTGCTTAATAGCTTATGGTGCTTAGAAAACAGAGGAGAATCTTTGAATCTCAGGATTCCAACTGCAGTGTAAGAACATGATTAGTTATCACTGTATCATTATATCTCTATGGATTCACAATTTCTCTCTGAGGAAATAAGTAAATATATCAGAATTCTGTGTGCCCATCCTCATCCCAAGAAATTAACTTTTTCTGACTTGAAGACACTGTACTATAAAAAACTAACAAATTCTCAGCATCCAGTAAAAGTCAGCAAGGGAGGAGTAGCAATGTCGGGGCCAGAATCACTAGATCATTGCACATTGTGATTTGATGACAGAAGAATGGAAACAGTATGAATAATATTTAAAAATGGCCAGCACTAGGGAGGCTGAGAGAGGAGAACCCAAGTTCAAAGCCAGCCTCAGCATCGGCGAGGCTCTAAGGAATTCAGTGAGACCCTGTCTGTACATAAAACACAAAATAGGGCTGGGGGGTGTGGCTCAGTGGTCGAGTGCCCCTGAGTTCAATCTCCAGTACCAGAAAAAAAAAAAAAAGGACTGAATCTGTATTTCAGATGGAGTGGCAGAAGCTAAAGCGCTTGGTTGGACAGAATTCAGAAATCAGACGACTACATATTCTCTTCCAATTATTTATCAAAGGCTAGATTAAATATAACATCCCATGTTGTTATGAATTTTACACTTTACAAAATTCTTTCAGCTTCCTTTTCTTTTTATGCAGCTTTGTAATGCTGACTTTACAAATATATTTATTGTAATTTTACATCTAGGGAAACCTGACCTAAGGTCTTATGGCTAATAAGGTAAACCTTGTGCTAAAATCTAGACCTGTTTCCCATTTATTTCTATTGTACCATTCCAAAGAAATGTTTAAAACAATTTCTACAGGCAATACCATAATGAATGAAATGTTAAATTGTTTACAAATGTAAACAATCCAAACTGAAGTGAAAGGTCTTAAGTTGTAGTTTGAAAATCTTGACTTTAAATTTTGATATTTGTGAGCTACTCAAATATATGATAGATAGTAAATTGACAGTAAAATACAGGCTAACATATAAAACAACACTATTACAAATATCAGATTTGATTAAAAAGTAACAGATTTATGAACTCATTCAATAACCATTGCCATCCAACTATGGCTTCTTAAAAATCAAGGTTACTAAACTGTTAGCCATCACTTTGAAACATTTATTATTTGACTTAATTTTACTGGTAAAGGTTCAAGACTTTTTTTAAAAGTGATGTCAATTCAAATATTTATTAGCTTTGTTTTGTTTTACTTGTATATTCAAGAAGTTGTACTGAGATATGAGCTATTCAAAATTATCTCTACATTCCTGTCTTCTCTCAGTAAATATTACATTTCTGACAAATATTTACTCTCTTCAGCTGCAATTTGAAAGCATAGCAAAAGTATCTTCCCCAATTATTATTAGTATTTACATAGTCACACACGTGTGGGGGCTAGGAACCTCCATTTTCTTCTCTCTTATGCTCTACACCTGCACTGTCCAATGGAGCTTTCTGTGATAATGGACATTTTTACTTTATGTTACACAGTAAAGTAGCCAACAGCCAAATGTGGCAACTGAGATGAGGTTGGTCTGACTAAGGAAATGGGGTTTTCATTCCATGTAATTTTTTTTTTTTTTTTTTTTTTGTACCAGGTATTGAACTCAGGGGCACTCGACCCCTGAGCCACATCCCCAGCCCTATTTTGTGTTTTATGTAGAGACAGGGTCTCACTGAGTTGCTTAGCACCTTGCTGTTGCTGAGGCTGGCTTTGAACCCGCGATTCTCCTGTCTCAGCCTCCCTAAGTGCTGGGATTACAGCCTGGAGCCACCGCGCCCGGCTCCATGTAATTTTAACTAATTTAAATAGCCATGCGCGGCTAATACCAATGGTACTAGAAAGGTTCGTACTACATTGACAGCATGGTTTCCTGAACCCAACGCAGTAGGAAAGGAGTTGCAAGCAGAACAACATAAGGAGTCAGAGTACTGGCTCTGAATCAAATCCTGGTCTGAGGCAAGGTATTCAGCTTTCTAAGCCTGTTTTATCATCTTTATATGAGTATAATAATTAGCATGATTATAAATGTTGAATTATAAATTACATATAGAGTATTAAGTAGTGAGCTTTTTGTAAAAACAGTAGAATGGTTACTATTTTTAAATTATTGAAGCCTGTTAAGCTTATATCATCAAATTATAAAATATAACAATGTATCATTTTAATTTATTTCCAGCAATATTTTATATTGCAGGGTACATTGCTTCTGAATGGGAGTTAAGCTGCTAGTGGTTATGAGTTGGGTGCATTTTTGGCCAAATGTATCTCTTTAAAAATGAGATTTTTACTTTTACTTTCAATTTTTACAGCATGAATATCTAGTTAGAAATAGGTCCCAATGTCTGTTTCTCATATAGTGTCATTGAGGAAGTCCTAGAAGATTATAATTATTGCTATTCCACAAAAACTATTTGAACAATCTGTTAGGAGTTATTTTTGGCATATTCTCTGTGTCTTTATGATTCCTTGGTTCATGTCAAAAATTTCTTTCCATAACATAATATTTATTTAATAACAACAAGGTAACATAAAAGAAGCCCTTCTAGAAAATGTTTCCTCAAATAGCTATCCACTTTATTCTTCAGAGCTAAGTCAGCAACACTTGTAAGAAACAATACTTTTTGTCATTTGTAGGTCACACTAAAAAGTAAAAGCCCCAACATAAATGTAAAAGATTATAAGATGAATTAGTACTTTAAAGACAGTAATGTGAAAAATGTATGTATTTTAGAAGTGATACAATATGGTAATATTTCAAGACAATAGAGGTTCAACAAACCTTATTGTTTTCCTAAAATCTTAGCATAATCACTACTATTATAATCACTACTATTATATGCGAAACTTGGAAATCTATGAAACATATTGCAATAAAGATGATCAATACTTTTTTAATTATTGATGGAATTTCTCATTTATATACATCTGTCAGGGAATAGATAATTGAGAATTTTTATGACCCAACACCTTTGGATATAATAAATGTTACCATCAAGAAAATTTTAATTATTATTTTCCCCTGAAATTTAGCTGATTTATTAACCTGTTGGCAAAAGAGATGGAAATATAGTTCAAAGGTAGAAAAAAATCAGTTACAATAGGCATTTCTCTTAAAATTTACTCTCTTAATAATACACATCAGCTGAGACTATGGATTATTACAAAATATCTCCATGAAAATAGTATCTGTCTTCTTCACCAGTCTCATGGAAGTTCAACACAATACTTTTCTGTTACTCCAACTTTAATAATATTTTCCCTTTTTTCCCCTTAATATTTTGTGATCTCTCTTTACACTATATTTTATATCTTCTAGCTATAATTTTATTATAAATCAAATCAACTTGTTTTGGTTATAATATTATAAAAATCATAAAAATTTTGAAGGATATTTACAGGAAAAAATAAAGACAAATAGTGATCCATAACCTTAGCTCCTTTCTAAGGTCATTCAATTTACCCAATTTTATTTGCTCTGTGATGCCAATGAAAGGTTTGATTTTGTGGTTTTTAGGAATATTATAATAATTAGAGCATAGAAGCATTTTTGATTTTTTATTTTATGTAAGATAGAGGAATTTAAGCTTTAATTAAATTTTAAAATGGCCATCTCAGCATATTCTAGCAACTATTGACAAAACAGAATATATTATAATTTTAATGGCACTTTAAATTTTCTAAATTTTTCATTTTAATGTTCAATTGGATAATATTGGGTAGAATAATGTATCTTGTGATATTCTAACAAGAATTCAACTGTAAATTTACATTATTCATGTCATCAGGGTACTTTTAGGGTTTGTGCCTTTGATTTTAACAAATTTACCTGCCTTTTTTAGCATAATAAATTTGTAAAATGAAGTTTCTATGTGACATAATAGAATTTAGGAGAGATTTTGTATATATATATATAATATGCATATATACATATGTTAATTATAACGATAGCACCCATACTTAATAAGCATTTACTTTGCAGAAATTGTTTACAGTCATTATCTCACTTCATCTTGATAAGAACTCCATAAACAATGGTTTTAAAATATTAAGCATCATACCACAGGGAACATAATAATTTATAGTGTTCAGATATGAAGCCAGGTAGTAAAATTCCAGAGTTTCCTCTTATTGCCATGCAATAGAAATTTTGGGAAGGATGGAGATCATATACTGTAAGCTTTCATCATTCTCTGCTATATGTCAATGAGTTGAGGATGTACGAAATTATTCATCTGGTCTAGGTGTTACCACTTCAGTATAGTGTTTTTTTTTTTTTTTTTTAATCTTAATGAGGCTTAGTATGATATTTTACCTGGGAAATTAAATGATTCTAAAAGAGATGTGGATTATATTAAATGATTAAATTATTTCTTATAATATTCAAAATCGTTTGATCAGGCTGTTTAGGCTTGTTCTTATAGATACTGGTAATAGAATAAGAGAGTATGAGAAGAGAATATATTGAAATGCCCTAATTGGGTATTGACTTCATAGCTTTGCCTTTATTAACCCTAGAATACAAAGACCTGGATAAACAATTGTATTTGGAAATACCATTTTATTGCTCAAGAAGTTGCATCTTCTACAAATCCTATTACTCTTTTAATTTTTTTTTGTCTTTTTGTGGATAAGGTGAAAGAGGAACTAATATAAGAAAATGGCAGAATATAAATGATCTTTAGTCTGTGAGGTTACCCTTATTAATTACTTTTTTTTAAATCATATTTTTGACATTACAGAGAAATAGTAGAAAAGATGATTCTGCAATCAGTTTATTTATATATTAATCATGAAAGTAGACACACTAACTTTCTTAGTTTTAAAATAAGGACAAGCATGCTAACTGAATTTGTCTCCTTTGACAGCAGGTAAAGAATAGATACCATTTTGAAATGTCTGAGTGAAAAAGAACAGGCTAAGTTATCTATACTGTATTCGAAATAACATAGGTCTTCCTTTCTTCTACAGCTGGAGCAGTATGGGTAATTTTTGCCTCTTAAAAACACATATATACATTTGTTTGTGGGCATATGTACAGAATAATTTTACGGAGTATCTCTTCCAGTTTTTTTTTTTTTTTGCGGGGGGGGGGGGAGGGTACTGGGGATTGAACTCAGGGGCACTCGACCACTGAGCCACATCTTCAGCCTTATTTTCTATTTTATTTAGAAACAGGGAATCACTAAGTTGCCTAGCACCATGCTTTTACTAAGGCTGACTTTGAACTGGTGATCCTCCTGCCTCAGCCTCACAAGCTGCTGGGATTATACACATGCGCCATTGTGCCTGGCTACTCTTCCAGTTTCATTAATTTTCATACTTTATTCCTTTTGAAAAGAATAATATTTGGGGGGCTTATTTTTTAATAAGAAGATAGAAGAGACACTAAAATTATTAAAGCACTTGTAATTCCTTTAGGATTAGAAAATCTAATTAGTTCTGGAATTTTTATATGTCCTAAAGGTAAACGTATGTCATATTATTTTGAGCTCTCATTTTATTTAAAACAAATGTTTCATACCAATAAATCAAGGAAGATTATACTCTTAAAATATACTACATATTTTGGGATTAAAGAATGATAAACATCTTAATCTATTCCTTCAAAAAAGCAAAGTTGAAAAAAAGCTGAAGGGAAATAGTAGAATGCAAGATAAAGAGGGAATTTGGAGATTTTCTAATCCCTCTCTCATTTTGAAATTGAATCACAGGATAATAATTTACACAAGATGTTTTTTTGTTTTAGACTTAGCCCAGTGTTTTTCAACTATATTCTAAAACATGATTTGGTTCAAGAAACCCAAAAATGGAAAGTAACCTTACAAGTCTTTTTAAAAATGAATGCCAGGGCTGGGGTTGTGGATCAGTGGTAGAGTGCTTGCCTAGCATGTGTGAGGTACTGGGTTTGATTCTCAACACTGCATATAAATAAATGAATAAAATAAAAGTTCATCAACATCTAAAAATATATTTAAAAAATAAATGCCAATTTGTATGTGAATAGGTATGCATTCTCATTCACCAATGAGAAGAAAATTAAATAATATTCATATGTGTATGAAACACCATAAACTCATCTGGTACCCAATTGTTACCTCAAGTCATTAATACCCATGAAATATTATCAGATTCGATATGAAATTTTTAGTCTTATTCAGAGTACTCTTTATTATGTTTGCAAAGAAAAAATGGTACTTGTCAGACCTATAGGTCTATCTTTAATATGACATAGGGAGAAAAATGAAACGAAGAAGGGAAGCAGCCTTGTCACTGATGTCATCGTTCACATACTGAGTGTGTGTCTGAGCTTCACATCTATGCATTACATTGTCATTCCATGTACTTAGAAATTACATGTCATAATGATAAATTTTAGTAATTAAAATTGTATCATACTTCAAATTCCAGCCTTTGATGCTCAGGGAAAAGGAGTGAATCAAGAATTGGTGTTTTGGCTCAAGTGCCTCGTAAAAATTAGAAAATCTAATTATCACTTGTGTAAAATAAATATATTAGAGGTCACAGTATAGGTTATCAAATCCTTTGTGATTTTATTGAAGATCATTGGTGTGTAATTGAAGTAGCCACCCCATTGTTTTATGTATTTAACAGTATTATTATAGGCAGTAATATCTTCTGATACATTTGACTGATCATGAAATATAAAATACTGAAACAAGGATTAAAACAATAGTATTTTCTGGGCCATTTTCATATCAATTTTAATGTTCAATTGAAATTGAAATCAAGAATAAATGTAACTTTTCCTTTCATTTACATATTTATTAATCCTTTTCCTTTTGAATCACACAATCTTAGATTTTTAAAGAAGAAATAAATAATCACTATAATCCTCAAAATAATAGATTGCAATTCTAAACTACAGTGAATTTCTAAATTACATATAAAGATAAACATAGAATGATATCCCCAAAAGGCTTTCTTTTAAAAAATATTTTTAATTATAATTGCAAATGACTAAGCCAATTAGTCTGTAAACTAAAGAGTCCTTTGGAAAAAAGTAATGTATAAAATTATTAAGATACAAAGACAAACATGGCTAAAAATCTAGAAATATCTACGATATTTGTAAGAGGCAATTCTAATTATGTCCATTTATACTTGTTTGCTTATCACTTCTTCTAGGAAAATATGTAAAACAACCAGAGTAGTTTTATTGATTCTTTATTGGCAAAAATTTGTTGATTTTAGCTGTCTTAAATTACTAGCAAGTCTTAATTGCTAGATTCATATTCTCAACCCACTTGCAACTTAGATAAATCACTGAATTCACCTGATACTTTTTGATTCAGAGATAAAAGATTTTTTCCTTTTTCTTTTATTATTTAATAATATTTTCTGTGTAGCACATACATGTAATCCCAACAACTGGGAAGTTTTAGGCAGAAGGATAACAAGTTTGAGACCAGAGTAGAGCCCTTGTCTGGCATGCACAAGACTCTGGGTTGAATCCCCAGTACCACAAAACAAACACACAAGCAAACAAAATGCTGAATGCTACCTGTTTTCCTGGAAAAGCTCAGAGGCAAACTGTGACTCACATTTTTCTTAGTGCTCAGGTCCCTTCTTCAGAATATGTGAGGACATGACATCATCCTTTTCAATTCAACAAGGAATGGCATTGTAGTTTTGCTTTCTGAGTACTTTGGAACTGAAGTTCAAACACTTAATAAAAAATGCAACTTCTCATGCATATCTAGGGACCACTGTTCAGGCTTAATTTTTCAGTGTATACATACTTCCTAGCACAGGGATGACAACATGTCATACTAATAATCTAACATTTACATTCAGTGAAGTGTCATCAAAGGTAGACCTACTATTCTTTCAATAAATTGTTTTATTTTCCTACTAACACTTACAAAAAAGAAGAAAAAAGAAAAACTTTGGATGACTGTCTTTTAGGGAGAAAAAATAACATGTTGAGCAACAAAACCAATTTAGTTGGTTTTAACTACTGAGTTTAAGCCAAGGCTTCCCAGTGGTGCCAAGAAAATCCTATTCATTGTTGTTCATTTCTTAATTTCTTAGTTCCTCTCACAGTATTCAAAGGTCCCTACTGGGTAGAGCTACCAATTCAGCAAAGAAGCCGTTTCCCCAGAGATTACTTTTATACTGTATTTAAAATTCATTAATCATTGCTTCCTTTAAATCCCCGCTATAGAAGAAGGAATGGGACGTAAATGCCTAGGTATTTTGTTCCTGATTCTAAGTAGTAGAAACAATGCAAAGTATATTTTTCACTCCATCCTATTTGCTGAACTTGCATTAGAAATTTTAAGGACTTATTTTAAATGGCTAAGATCTAATTTAATGGCTATTTTCTGGGGCTTTTAAAAATAATTAAAACATCCACTTATTATTTGCTTGGGAACTTGATCTTCTAAAGAAAGGGCAGGCTAGTGTGGGACGGTGTTTTTGGTAGCTCAATTGCTGTAACACGGCTGGGGTTCTCCTTCAATGTGTGAAAAGAAGTGAGCCATGAGCTGTCAAAACAGTGGATATGTGAGACACCTGCAGAGTCAACTTGGTTTCCAGACTCAGCAACCACACAAAGCCTGGGAGTTTCTTTCTAAAATTAGAATCCTTACTCCAGAGATGAAGGCTGAGGAAAGGCATTTCTCATGTTTATAAGCTTTTTTCATGTTTGTACATGTTCTGTTATTTCATAGGCAGGGTAATTGAGAGTTTAGACTCTAATTGCTTAGAATCACTGTAAAATCTAAGAATCACTTGATTTCGTATATTTTTGAATACAAGACCAACTGTTTTCTAATATAAACAAAATAATGACCATGACTCCCTTGCTTGTATAGCATGAAAACAATATTTAACAATTATATTTGTATTCTACTGCAACTACTTGAATTCAATGACTTAAAGAAAAGTTATATTGACTGGGCTCAGTGGCACATGCCTATAATCCCAGCACCTTGGGAGACTGAGACCAGAGAATCATCAGTTCAAAGCCAGCTTCAGCAACAGCAAGATGCTAAGCAACTCAGTGAGACCCTGTCTCTAAATAAAACACAAAATAGGGCTGGAATGTGGCTCAGTGGTCAAGTAACCCTGAGTTCAATCCCTGGTACCAAAAAAAAAAAAAAGAAAGAAAGAAATGTTATACTGTGCACAACATTACTTTTTTTTGTTAGGAAACAGAAGCAGTTTTCTGTCAAATAAATAAATTGAAAAAATTAATCCATACAGGATAACATGTCATATCTATTACAAAGTTAAAAAAAACCAAACACTAAGCAAAAGACAAATGAAATTAAAGAAACATGTAGTAAAATAGACTCATAAATTGATAATAGAAAAAGAATATATGTATGTGCACATACATATTTACCTATAAAATATAATTATACATGTGTGTAGATGCATGTGTATACAAAATGCACAGGTACATACATATATTTATGTGTGCCTACTTTGCTACTTTGTAACAATTATGCATAACCATGCAGGTTCTGTGTCACTGATGTGTATCTAAGGAGCAATATGATCAACCTACTGTAATTCTACTTTTCTGTTTATAATCTGAAATGATATTTGACTTTGGAGAATTCATTTTCAAATAAAATTAATTTTACAGACCAGAGTCTATGACTCAGTAGAATGGCAAATGAGTGATCTGAATGTGCTTATATCTATCAACATGGCACTGAACCTTTTGTGTGTCATGGGAAATGTGCCCATAGGCTGAAATGAATGTACAAAGGCATCACATAGGGAGAACATGCTGGAGGGGTTCTATTTGATGTTTTCAAACTGCTCTAGGGTCTGTCTTGCAAGAAACTCTTTGGTTTTCTTTTATTTATTTATTTATTTTTTCATTTTTTAATGTTTTAAAACACATGGCTTTCTTTTGAAACATCCTGCCAAGGGAAAGAGGAAAAGAGTAAATGAGTAAATTACAAATGAACTCTGCAATCATATTCTTTTCGGCCCCCCACCCCGCCACTCTCTCCATGGCACACGTGTACATAGAAGATAAACTTTCACCTTCTTTATGTTCATTCACAGAGCTACTTGCCACAGTATTTGAAATCACATACTCAGGATTTGAGATCATCAACTATACTGAGGACAGAACAATGAAAGAAGGCACTGGAGTTTATACCTATTGCATGCATTCAAGAAGTTTTCTTTTTGTGTGCTTATTAATGTATTGTGTTTAACTAGTTAAAACTATTAGGGGATTTACATTTTTCTTCCAATAAAGGGAGACTATTAAAATAAATCTTCCCTTGTTACTCTTAATGTAAGTCATCAGAAGTTGAAAACAGGCTTTGGGTCACTGTAGATTTATATCCTAAGAAGCATTCTTTCAGGAGCTGTAGAGTAGGACACTGTGGTCCTTAAAATGGTTTTTCAAAGCACCATGCAAAGCTAATTTATATTTTTAAAGCTTGACAAAACCTTTAAAACTTTTATGTGATTTAAGTCAATTCAACTAATTTCTTCTTTACAAGATGAACAGATTTCATGCCATATTATATCATTTTCTTGTCATAAGTCCTGCATTTTCCCCCCTTAAAAAAACCTGAAGACCACATGGGGCTAGGTACAGCCTTGTTCATGTACTGAGCTTCAAAGGATGAATGTATCCTGCAATCATATTGGCATGCTCTTTTTCCTCCCAGGAAGAAGGCATGCTGCTAAACCTCTGTTTGCACACAAAAGATTATTTCATGGGAGTTTGTGTTGCTCTGTGGTTTAGAAGTCAGAGCTCTCTTACCAGGGGTAGCCCCTAGGCTGGCATTTGATAACAGGGAACAAACAGGTGCAATCCTCCAGTGTTCACATTGCTGGCTGCTCCACATGACAATGGCAGTTTTGTTCCCTGGGGTGAGTAGGTTGTGGGGCAGACAGAGGGTTGGCTTTACTTAGAACAAACACACTCTTGATAAAAGGTTACAATTATTATTCATGGGAAAAAATCAAAAATATAATCCTACATACAGATGAAGTCCAGGACATGAAATGTAACAAGATTTTACCCATGCAAAGGTCTCAGAGAAATTTAAGAAATCATCAGTGCCCTGCCTCTGTCCTTGGGGAATCATTCTTGCTGCTATTGGATTGTGTGAATAGACTTTTTCCTAAATTTCAGAAGGAGAGAAAACACTTAAATTTCTCCTCTTGTCTGAATATTATATAAAAAAATGAGTGTCACTAATGTGGCCCCGTATGTATTATAAAGGGATATTGAACAATTTTTAATCGAGGAAGTTACTGAAAAAGTTATGCTTATTAAGTAATGTTTACTTTCCTTGGATGAATAATATTTTAGAGGTGGAAAAGCCCAACTCCCTTAATTCTCAAATAATAAAAATCCAACCAATAGCCAAGACATTCAGTTCTAGAGGGCAAAACTGACTTTTCAAAAGGACATGGAGTTACATGTATCACTATCGGTTTGATTTTGTCTCCTGGTTTGATTTCCCTCATTCTACCTTTGTGTTCCCCATAGTCTAAAGCTTATATGACTGTCATGGTGTTTTGCTTGAAGGCAACCTCAGGATATGGAGCCTGATGATTTTTTTCTGTATATTTTATGATCTCATTACTTATATAAATAGGGCAGTAGATGAAATTTTCTCATTATTTCAGAGGCCAGAAGTGAAAATGAATGTCCTCTCCTTTGCTTTGGTTTTAACATTATACCTTCCATCCTGAAATTATGTCCTAAAAATGTGTAGTGACTATTTCTCTTAAGTAATGAAATTAGTTTCCATCTCATATATACATATAATATATCCACATTATATACGTTTTCACATAAACCAATTTTTATTTTAATTTACTAATAAAATATCAGTTGCTAGGAACTTACTTTCCAAATCACACAGAATATGTTTTAAGCAGTAGTCACTGTTTTCACGTGCCCTCCACCATCTTTTCTTCTAAACCCTAAAGCTATTCACAATTGCAGCGCTTAAGAGAGGTCATTTCAATTGTACTAGAGAAACCAAAATCACTTCTATTCAAATGTTGTACACATTTAGATCATTTTTGAACTTTGCTTTCTCATGTATGGCTTATGAATTTTTCTCATTATATTAGGACACTATTTTTGATCATTTGCAGGTCTTTATGCTTAGAACACAGTGTCACTGATTTTCATGTTAGCTCAAATGCAACCTAGGATAGAAAAGCTCTTGAGAAAATAGTACATGATATGAGGAAGTACTCACTGAGGGAGTATATCAAGAAATATTTAGTATACTGTTTGAAGTGGGGAGACCCAGAATGGATGGTGATCTAAGGTGCCCTAAAAATAAAGCCCTAAGTTTCCTGGGTATGAAGCTGGATTGAGTTTGGAGAAAGTGTGAACTCAGAGTAAAGTTTTTCCTGATTCTTAGGTTTTAGGGATCAGGTCAGAAGAGTGATGAGAGAAGAGACTTGTAACAATAGTTGTGTAATCATGCTCCTGACAAGGCATTCTGGCAGTATGTGTAGGTCATTAGGAAAATGACTTTTATAAAAGAATATTTGATTAAATTTGTTACTGATATGAAATCAGCAAATGTGTATAAAATTCTATGCATGACACTTGTTATTCAATATTGCACTTTCTTTCAATTATGATATATTTTAACTCGGGCATGTGACATGGAAACACATGGAAAGGTGTTGTATTAAAGGACAACAGACACAGGGTTGAGGTATAAGGAAATATCAGAGTCTGAGCTAATTCTGGCCAAGTCAGATAGAAAGAGTTTAAGTAGGCCTGGTAGTGATTCCCACGTACTCATTAATATATGCTTTCTTTTCTTCCTGAGGATAGAGTTAGAAGAAATTTTCCATGTCCCTTTGCCATTTAATATGATTATGTGGTAAGTTTTATTCAATAAAATGTGCATGGAGACATCTCATTTTTAAGCCTACCCTACAAAAATTCTAAAATGCCCCCCTCTATTCCTTTTTTTGGGGAAGGGGGTACTGGGGACTGAACTCAGGGGCACTCAACCACGGAGCCACATACCCAGCCCTATTTTGTATTTTATTTAGAGAGAGGGTCTCCCTGAGTTGCTTAGTGCCTCACTCTATTCTTTACTCCTATGAAAATTAGCCCTAGAAAATGAGAGGTTGAAAACCACAGGGTGAGTGTTAGCCTGGATTCCTGATAACGATGTGTAGACCCCTCTGGTGACTATCACAAGCCTTTGCCCAACCATCAGGAATACTCTTCCTCTCTACCTTACATAAGGGATATTTAAAAGCCCCTAAGTTTACACGAGCAAGAAATGTGTAACTCTGTATGTCTGATACTTTAGGCATTTTTAAATCTTCTTATGACAGTAGCTAATATTACCCTAACTAATTCTGTGGCTGTATGAGAAAGACAAGCCCTCACCTAGTAAAAATCCATTCTCTTGAGCAACATTGTGCCAGTGGCCCACTTGTGGATGGTAGACGTGAATCTTAGGAACGAGCATAAGAGTGCATTGTGGAGAGTACTCAATAGTAAGAAAAGCCAGTGTTTTCATCACTATGCACTGTGAATTTTAATGCCTGCAATAAAATACGCCTTATGGAAAATTGTTTTATGCATCAAAATTTTTAAAAATCTATAACTGCTGTTGAGCTTGTAAAATTTATGTTTAAGCTTCAAATTAGAACATTTTAATTATTTATTCCTTAATAAATGTTACTTTACATGGAAGTTAATTGAGAGAACTTCTAATTCTACAGTCAGCCTCTTCATACGGAGATACAGCTGTACACTTTGGTTTAGAGAGGACTTATGATGAAAGTGATTTAGAGTTGTTCTGACTGCAGTCCATGCGACCAACCCATGTGGTATATAGCACATATCCCTCTGTTTAGTCTTTGTGTATAATTAAATTTTCTGTAATTTCAAATCAACAGAAATCATAGGGGTTATTAAAGATAAAACAATAGAATTCGAGTTATTTCAAGTCTAAGATTCTGTGCGATTATTTGGTGTCTTTTTGTTTAAATTTATGAAGTGGTAAAATGGCAAGGTATAATTACTTACTAACTAGCAAGTTTTGGTTTATACATAAAATATATTACCAATTTTGAATAAAATTAAAAGATATGCTTGATTTTGAATCAGTTATTTTAAAACCAAAGAACAAATCAAGAAAATAATGATTATTACATGATTATTACTGGAAGTAATTTTATTATATAGAGGAAACATTTACTCAAGCTATCAAATACACTATTCCATGGCAATAAGGTTATTTTCCTCATTTTATGCATTTTTTTATGAGACCATATATATCAACATGGCTGGAAAGATGAACTCAAAAGCATGTTCCATTGAGCATTGACCAGTATCATATTTCAAATGATAAAAACAGTAACATATAGTGTAGGCAAATAATTATGACTCAACTTCCAGGTTGGTTTTTAAATGAATTACAAAATTTAGAGCAAATTTAAATGATGGAAAGGAATCAATGTTTATTAAGTGTTCATTGCATGTTCCCTATAATTTAATTTTTCAGAGTGACCATATTTATGGATTAGGTGGCTGAGTTAAGAGTTTGCTTGGTCATTTAGCCTGCCATCAGCCTAATTGAAATTGAAATTCCAGGCTTTCTGCCTCCAAAATCCAAAGGTTAGCATTACATATCTCATATTAATATCTCATAAATGGCATGTTTAGAACAAACTTTGGTACGTTCTTTCCATTCTGCCACATGTAAGCTGGGCCATTGGTAGATCACTTTGGGGGAAATAGATAAACAGTAAATATTTGATAAAAGTTAATAAATGGGAATCCAAAGGAGTGAGATAATCTGCCAGCTTTGCCCCTTCACTTAGAAAAGTGTATAACTTATGCTGAATTACTCTGTATCTAAAATACTTCACAGTTGTTTGGTTTAGAAGAGAATGTGTTTAAGAGACAGGTGCTTTGTGTTGCCTAATAGTCCATCAGATCATACACATACTAATTTTTTCCAATACGTGCCATTTTCCTTCAATATTTTGAAGTTCCTAATCTTTCCATGACTAAGGAATATGAGACTGATAACAAATTTGCTAGGGGTAGTTCTAGTTATACATGTTTCATTAGCTTGTTAACCAAACTGAAAATCGTTCTCCATCCATAAGCTCAACTCTGCATAACTATCATAATGAGTTTCATTTTGTACAACAAACAGCTTCATCAGAAACATCCTCCAAGGACTTACTTTTTTTGGAAAGAAAAAAAATAACAAAAAACAAATAGCAATGACAGAGCAATTAGCAATCAATGCATTTAATTAAAACCCTTAATTTAATGAGGTATGTTTTATTGTTGGGATTACTTAAGATCATAATCTGAAAAGAAACAAGAGTTTAGTAAAAAGCAATTTGGTGTCCACAATTTTCCAATCTATGTTTCAGCAATTTTCAATTCAAACTATGTTAATTTTCTGAAAATATTTATGTACTATGTATAAAGATGGGTTTTATTTTAGGGATACTCAGTTATACCTGACATTATTCTTTCTAGTAATGTCCGGTTGCTCATGGCCATTTAGACAGAAATGAAAAAAATATCTAATATAGAATAGGAAGGGGAAAACTATGTGTGTGAGGGGGTGTTTGTGTGTGTGTGTGTGTGTGTGTGTGTGTGTGTTGGTGAGTACATACCTATGATAGCAGCCTTTTCAAGCTCTGAACATATGTGGCCCTGAGACCCTCCTGGTTAGAGCACACTGACTCAGCCACCTCCCTTCAGCTCTTCTTGGTCTTTCCCTCCACAATAGATCACAGTTATCTGTGGCCTTTGCCTTTTCAACTGGCTGTGAAGCTTGAAATTTCTTAGTGCTGCATTTCATATTTTTATCTGGTTCCACTTACTTAGGGCAAGAAGTACAGCTTAAGGTTAAATGCAGACTACTGTAAGATCAGTTCCTCCAATTAAAAATAAGTTTATTACACTCTTGGCTCAAAAGAGTACAAAGGGGAAAAAAAGGAGAAAAGGAAGAAACAGAAATGGTTTGTGGAGGGTAGGAGGTGAGGTGCAGGGGTGCATGCACTCTCTCCTCGGTGGATTTTCTGAAGAAGGGAACAGAATTCCATTGAGGCTTTTTAGAGGTTGCCTATAATCTATGTTTTCAATTAAGTATTGTTCCAGTTAGGAGAGGTTGTTTCAAGTTTACCATAGAAAACTCATACTAGAAGACCTTGTTTGGGTTCTTATTAAATGATTCTAGAAGGACCTGCTTATCTTAGTTAGTCATACTAACCAACCAGATGAATTTAGTATTTGGCTGCAGATATGTTTGCAGAGATGAAGTAAAGCTCATACATTTCATGTTATACAGAAAGAAACAAAGCATGAAAACAAAAAACAAAACAACAACAAAAGACCCACTGTGGATAGTAGCCAGGGATACAGCACAAATAAGTTGGGATGTTTTTTTGGTCATGGTCACATAGTTAAGAGTCATATATTTACAATTATCAAAATTCTCCTCTGAGCTCTAGACTCAGAAGTCCAGAATTTACATAGGGTAACTGACATTTTCTACCTTAACATCTCCGTTATAAAGACGTTTCAAGATGGTCAGTTAGAGGCACATAGCATTGGTCTGTTTCTCCGTAAGATACAACCCAAACATAGGCGTGTAACTGCTTTTTGAAGTGGCTGGCTATGGGAGAGCATTAAAGTTCATCAGAAGAAAGAGACCTAGAGAAACAAATTTTGGATAATGGGCTAGCGGGAGAAGCAGCACCCCAGTAGTGATTGCACAGTAGCATGGCAAGGGGAAGGGGGTATACCCCTGGGGAGAAAAAGAGGGAGAGTCCTAGAGAGCTGCACTAGCAAAATATTCTGCTACCTATAGACAAATAACATATAAAAGACCTGAGACCTGCATAGCAAGCTAGAGAGTTCTCTGCACAACCCACCATATTGCTGTGGCTCTATAAGGGGATTATCCTTAGAAGGATCAGATTGTTTTACTTTACTGCTCTGAGGGTCAAAGGCCCCTGCATTTTCCTATCTTGAGGATCTGCACAATCTCACTGCACTGGTTCAGCAAGCAGCTGCCTCACAAATCACTGTGGCCAGAGGGAGAGAGATTCTGACAAAACTGCTAAGAATTCAATGCAACAGAAACCCAGGCTGGGACTATGAAGGGGAGTAGAGGATGTTTTCCATTTAAATTGGTGGATTTGCAAACCTATCAGTGTCTAGAGAAGTGAACATGTATGTGTGATTTTGCAAGGAACATAAGTTTGGGAACACCAGGACTGTGGACAGCAGATCACATGGACCCTGTCACACCCCCAGCAGAGATCTTTGTAGTTCCACTGCTTCTCCCCACCAGAGGGGTGTGCAGGAACCTGCAGAACTGGCCTGTCTATGGCCCTCTGAGCAAGCAGTGTAAAAACTGCTAGAGAGAATCTTTGCTTAGGAAGCTTCACATTCTGCACTAGTAGCATGACATGCTTCGGTGTTGGCGTTTCCCCCATCCTAAAAGTGTGCAGCCCAAAAACCTCTGAACAGAATCTTTGCTTGGGGAGTTCCTCATTATAGGCTAGCTTGTTCCAGTGTGCAGAACAGCTAAGAGGAATTCCAACTGGCTCCAACCACGAACATTTCCATTAGTCACCTGGAGAGCACCACAAGAGAAGGAATGTGTGAGCCTGTGGGGATGAATGACCTCCAGACTTCACTCTGTCAATGGGGCACACAGTCATGGAAGAAAACCCAGAGATTTGAATAGTACAGGTCGAGATAATCCACTCTGTCACCCTCACTCAAATATTTCTGTGGAAAAGAAAATTTTACTTATTTATTTGTTGATTTATTTATTATTTTTACTATTTTTGTTCCCATTGGTGTTTGTTGTTTTGTTTTCTCTTATTCATTTAAAATTTTTTTAGTCTTTTGTCACCTTCTAAAACTTTTCTCTTGTTCTTTCCTTTTTATAATTTGAATCTTACTTATTTTATCTTTCTGTTTTATCCTCTCTATATTTTCTCTCCCTTTTTCTTTGGGGAGAGTGGAATGTAGCTCAGCCATGACCCATTGGAATTTTGGCAGGTACTTCCACTTAAAGAACAGGGGAACAAAAACCTTCAACTGATGTCCCTTCCCCAATGGGCACAGTTAAGGTGATCTGATATTTTACTCCTATAATAAGAGCAGAAAGGAAAAACCCAATTGTTGCAGATACTGCACAGGAGTTCTCAGAATTGGTCAGTTCCATTCTCTGTTAGAGTGAACATTACTAGCAAGAGTGGATGTGAGGGGCTGGGGCGGTGGCTCAGTGGTAGAGCACTTGCCTCGCATGTGTTAGTCACCGGGTTCGATCCTCAGCACCACATAAAAATAAATAATAAAAAATATTGCATACAACTAAAAAATATTAAAAAGAAAGAGTGTATGTGAATGCCACAGAGGGAGATCTGTGCCATTCCTGGGTATGCAAATGTAATGAATTCAGCCAAACAAGTGTCTGCGTGCTCGTGTTTATTGCAGCACCATTCACAATAGCCAAGTGATAGAATACACTTAGGGGCTGTTAGATGAATGAAGAAAGAAAATATGGTATATATACACAATGGAATATTATTCCACCATAAAAAACAAATTCTTGCCATTAGCAAGAAAATGAATGGCGCTGTACGACATTTTGATAAGCAAAATAAGCAAGTCAGGAAGAAAAAGTAGGGCATGTTTTCTCTCTTGTATGGGATTTGAAAACAAATCAAGGTGACCTGAAATTGTAAGAGGGACTTTTAGGAACTGGGAAGGAGGCAGGTAGAAGAGAGTAGGGAAGGGAGAATGAGGGAGCTTAAGAGAAGGGTGTGTTCAATTCATGATATATGCATTTATGGAAATGTCAGTGAAACCCATTACATTATATAATTAATGCATATTGATTAAAACTTGGTTTGTAAAGTAAAAAAAAGACACTAAAAAAGTAACTTAGTTTCTTTGTACATCTAGAAAATATCTAGGACACTGATATAATTTGCACCTATTATATGTATGTTTTAGGATAAACTTGCACATTTTTAAAGAAAGGAGACATAAAACAAATGAGAAGAAAATGCACATTAACAGAAATATTTTAATTTTACAAAATATTTTAATTTCCAAAGCTAAATTCTCGAATCTTCTCACTTCTCAACCAGATGATCTGTTCTTATATTGTGGTATATTTGATTACTTCAATTGGAAACCTCAAAGTCATCCTTGATTTCTTGAGAAGAAATCAATCTAGTCCACCTATGTAGTCCTTAACAGTCCCATCAATTTACTACAAACCGTATCTGGAACCCATTCATCTTTCTTCACCCCCACTGTCCCTAGCCTAGTATGAATCATCATTAGATCTCACTTAGACTACAACTGCAGCCTTCTAACTGGACTTGCAGTTTCCATTGCCCACCTATAGATCAGTCACCTATAGATATACTCAGAGTGATTTTTTTAAAATGCAGTTTTGATGATTTGTCTCCTTCTGTCTCCTCTTTTTCCCCCTTCTCTCCATCAGCACCCCTCAATACCTTCTGTTTACACTTAGGGTAAAATAAGAACGTTTTATTGCTGTCTTCTATGAAATTCATCCAGGTCCCTTCCAACTCATTTTCATACTAATTTCCTTCCTTCTTTTGCTGTTTAGTCTCTCAAAAGTTCCCTTTCCCAGAACATTCTATACATTTTATTCTGTATGTGTGTGTTCTTTGAAATACTTTCCTACTATCCTTCATGTGACTTACTCCTCTTCCTTTAAGTCTTATTTTAAGGGTTGTATCCTCTGCCAGGCTTTCTGTGAAAATCTGCACCTCCCTATAATCTAAATTGTATCCACCATCCCACCCTATCCCCCATAAGCACTTACGCGAACTGTGCGTAATTGCTTTTATTGTTGTCTTCTCAGTAATTATAACAACCTGTAATTACCAATTTATTTAATTTACTTAGTTACATTATTTCTATTCCCCACTAGGGTAAAAGCTCTGTGACTATTAGGACCACGGCTGCCTTACTTACCACTAGGCAGCAGAGCCTTGGGAAGAGCCATCATCTCTTAATCTCTAAAATGCAACTGACTTTATGATGAACTGCCACTTATGTATGACTAAATAGAAAAGATACTAGCAATTAAACTTCAATACAATTCTTTCTTATAACTTAGAACTTTCTCCTACATATTCCCCAAGTCTTTTAATATCAGAATTATTTGGACAGTAATTTTTACCAGGCCATTCTTGTTCACATGTGAAAAATACAAAATGATTAAAATAAATTGTTTAAGGAATTTTTAAAGCTTCTTTACATTGAAAATCAAATCTAAGGTCATTTTTCAGCCACCCATTTTATTGTCTGTGCTGTCAGGAGGATTGGGTTATTATGAAAAAAGGCCTCCAATATAGTTTCGGGGATATTCTTCCACACTGTTGGTAATCTCTAACAATAATGCTGCTAATTTTGTGATCTTACCAGATGGTGGTACCACAATATTTTTATATCACTAAATCCTATTAACTCCTATTTCCTCCTCAAATATTTCCTAAGTGGTTGGCTTAAACATTAAAACATTGGTTTTGTTCCTTCATGCCACTAGAAATAAAAAGTATGCTGATGCACAGAGAATGACTATAAGTTCTGAATGCCATCCAGCTATCAGTAATTATAACATGCACCTTGATTTAAGTGATATCACAATATGAAAGAAATGTTCACCTTAAAATAGATGAAATAAAGTATGAAATAGCCAATGACTTCTCTTTCTTCTAACTCTTTGCATGGATGTTTCCTGTCATCATTCAGTTCTAAGTTTGGAAGTAATGATCTCAAAGATGCCTTTCCTGACAATCCTGGTTACCTAAAGAAGCCCAGCACTTTCTCTCCTGACCTGCACCAATTACTTTCTGTAAAATTATGCTGTATTTTTTTTTGTCCTTCCTAGCCATTTACCTGATGTTTCCTTTTTTTTTGCCTATCTGTAGATTTGTTCATTTAAAAATCAATAACAACATTTAAAAAACTTGTTTACTGTATGTCTGTGTCCTATAGAATATTTGTGTAAAGAGAACAGGGTCATTTTCTCCCTCACTCACTGACAGATGCAAATTTGTTCAATGGATGGTTAGGTGGAAAGATAGATGGGTTTCCTAACATTATTTTTAGACTCACATTAGGTTTACAGTACGTTTGGCTTTGTTATTGGTTTTGATCTTTCCTATCTATTTTCTATCTTGAGAACAAGTCTTTCTCTCTCTCTACACTCAGATCATACTTTTGGCTTACCTGATGCTGCTCAGGTCTGGCATTCCAACCTACTACTTTCATGGACTAAGGGGATCATACAGGCCAGAAAGAAAGGTTTCCTTCTCAGATACATAAATATAAGTGGATTAATGATAAGCAAAAGAAGAAAAAAGACAGCTCTGAATAAAAGGAATTAGTGCTACAACTGAAGTTCAATCAACATTTGCTTGTTATGACAGAAAGAAAGGAACTGATCTTAGTAGTAGTGGAAAGTGATAATATTTATCAGGAAGTTAAATATTCATAAAGATGCAACAACATTATTCTTTAAAAAGTCTGATAGTAAGCTTCACTTATATCCAATAGAAATGGAAAATATTGGTTATCTTTAAAGCATATTTATATTCAAATATCTTGTTACTTGTGTGTGCTTAAAAATATACATTGGAGTAGATTATAGAATGTCATCTGTAAATTTCTATTATTTAAGTTATTTTGGGATGTCATTGGATTATTCTTTTTTTTCAACTTTAAAAAAAATTGTACTTATTTATTTGTTCTACTTAGGTATACATGATAGCAGAATGCATTCTGATTCATTGTACACAGATGGAGCACAACTTTTCATTTCTCTGGTTTTATGTGATGTAGAATCACAACATGTATGCAGTCATACATGAAGCTAGGGCTATGATGTCCATCTTATTCCACCATCTTTATTGTCTCCATGCCCCCTCCACCCTCCCACCCCTGTGACCAAAGTTTATTCTTAAATGTTGAAATATAATTCAAAATATGTATTTTTAGCAACTCTGTATACTGTATCATATTCTGTCTTTCAAAGGATGTATACATGAGATGATAAATAAGACTCTCTATATACCTGGCAAGTAGAAAAAAATACCACAGTTCTGTAGTCATAAAAGCTCAGGCTGAGTCTATTCAGAATTATAGCCATAACAGTAAAAGAAGTCAGAGCTCCCCAAACATGTCAACATCCTGCTAATAGCTGCTACTGGCTCTTTGTTTTCCAAGTGATTTAAAATTGCTTACCACATACAGATGAGGAGTTTTGTGAACTGTAATGGCAAACTCTTCTTGCAGTATTCTGGTCAAGGTGGAAGAGTGCCATGCTAATGCATTTGTGTTAGAATTGGAGGTTTTTTCAATTTCCCAGTTACAAAAAATAATTGTATGTTGGGGGCAATAAAGAGCTCAGAGTGCAATTCACTACCTTTTAGCATTTTGCTGCATGAATAGATACTCTTGTTAATGCTCATAAGATCTATCATGCAGCATAGGAAGAAGGATGGTTCTTACATTGGTTCAATTTTAGGAATTAAAACAAAAGTATTTAGCAAATATAAACTTGCTTTGCTAAATATTTTTTAAGTTGAAGTCCTATAGTACAATATAAGCATTTAAAAATGAATCTATTATGCTCTCAGATGTGCAGTGAACCAAAAGGGCTGTTTTAGATCTTGACATATTTGGCTACATTTTTTATTAATTAATTGCCTATAATGTGACCCTAGATCAAATGACATTTTCATGCCAGTGCTTACATCAATTGCATTTTTAAAAATAATAGTATAATAGTAATTTTTGCCTGATTTTTGCTTTTTTTTTCCACAGTAGACTGATTTAGGACCAACCTTAAAGCAAAGTTAAAATTTATAAAACACACACACACACACACACACACACACACACAAACACAAGTTCTAAATGAAATGGAATAGTCCTGCACAATTCAAAAATTTTTTAAAAAGACTAGTGGTTATTATTATGTATTTTATAGGGAACTTTTGCATAATAGGTATTATTTTTTGGTACTGTGATCAATGGATTTGGCAGAATTCATGACATTTTTCTTTGCAGCATATGAAACTATGTCTACATATTGAATTGCCTGTCTCGGCCCTATTCCAGCTACTTTCTGGGATCTGTTTATCACAGACCATGCATGGAAATGGAACCATAAACAACTTCTCCCTTCTGAGGAGCTAGAACACTAATCACTTTTATATTATGCCTGATAAAATACACTATCTAAATGCTATGGTTTAAAAAGATAAAAATGTGCTAATCCTTGCTGTGGTCAGTGACCATTTTAAACTTTTCCATTTCATGGGCTCCAAAGGGTAAATATCATGGGATTAAATAAAAACCCTGTGTGTGCATGAACATGTTACTAGAGTTATTTTCTAGTTCTTCCATCAATGTTCTATCAATGATCTTATTCTTTTTTTTTTTTAATTTAAATGATGATTCTTTTGTAACCATTTTCCTGGCTTGATTTTGAGTTTATCCTTGAAAGGTATCATCAACTTTATAATTTTGGGGAGAGTATTTGTATTGAATTTTATATGGAGTTTGAAGCCTTTTAAAATAATGACTCTTTTCAAACTGTAAATGATTTGAAAGATCTAGGTTTAAACTTTATTGAGTAAATCAAATTGTCTCTCACTAAGAGCAAGACATTGTGCCAAATGTATGGCATTTACACTTCATTTGAAACTCATAAAAACATTAGGACATTTCAAGTACACACATTTTGGAAATAGGAACGTGAAATGTAGAAATGTGAAGCAATATTCTCAACAGTATTCCAAATGGTTAATTCGGACTTTGAACCCACAAAATCTGGCTCCAGAGTGAGTATGTGCTTAACCTCCACACTATTGGAATAGTTTCTGAATAATAAAACTGTTTGTAAGTAATCTTTGTAGTCTGTGTTTGGGGTTTGTACAATAGGAGACTGAGAATGGAAGATGAAGTACTTGGGAAAGTGGGAGTGAGATATGTTTCTTTTATTTCCTCTTCACAGAGGAAGGAAAGGTATGGGAAATATCATCAGTCCTACTGTTTCCAAAGGAAATTCATGGAAAATAGAACTAGTGACCATTGCCTCAAACCTAATAGTCAGTCCTACTGACTGATATTAAAACATGTATCTCAAAATCTCTAGAGTTAAATTTTATGTAAATGAAACTTCTGACTTTAAACATCAGTACACTACAATAAGGATTAAGATCTTTTTCACTTTAAGAGATATATAACATAGAAGGGATATAGATCAGTTGATACTAGAAACTAAGTACCTAAGACATTCTGACTTCCTGTCTAATGTATGTGGCAATGGTGTAGGTGTATGGATATAAAACAAATTTAAGTATTTTACTGTTAATACTTCTTTGTCCATTTTCTCACTAATACTTGAGATAAATAATATTTTAATTGTGTAAATCAGGTTTATTTTACTTTGCAAAAGAGAGCTAAGAATTTAAAAATATAAAAAAGCAAACAAACTTATTTTCTGACCTCCCAAATCTTTCTCATTTGCTGCATAAGCTCCACCTGTACTACTGCCTATTTTAAGAATGCCACTTTCTTTCAAGCTAGAGAGCACAGAATCATCTTCAATCCATCCATTGACTTCAACTTGACTTTCAAAGTTCTGTTAGGTTGGTGTATGAATTGTTCATGCTTTTAATTGAAAAACTTTAAAGCATTCAAGAATTAATAAATTAATATTTGTAAAGTACTTAGTACTGACTCTGGAATTGAAATGGTTTCAAAAAACTTTCTCAGAATTTTAATGTTACTATTACTTTTTATGATTATTAAGATACTTAGTAGAAATCTTCATTCATTAAGACTTATAATATGGTTGTGTGTCAATCCCAGGTTTTAATTTACTTCAACTGGAAAAAGACAAAGAAAATAGAATTCCAAAGAGAAGTTGCTCTCTGTTTAAAAATAAAAGAATGTTGCAATATTTGTATTAAAAATGCATGTCATAAAAATCCCCCATGTCAATGCACAAATTCACACTTTTCTAACATTTCCACATTGGCTTAATTTCAGTTATATTATTGATGAATTTTCTTTTCAGATATTTGTTTCATTATTGATCTTTCAATTTGGCCTGCCCAGGTTCCATTTACATAGTTTTTTTAATTTCTTTTTTTGTTATTCCAAGTCTTTTTATGTCATTTATTAAATTCTATTTCTTAGGCTTGAGTCTTTCACTTTTCCTTATTTTTTTTTCATTTGTGATTTGATTTTAATTTTTTACATCTTGCTCAATTATTATTTTCTGTTGTTTTGTCTGGGCTACACTTTTTTCAATAAAATTTTTCTAATTTTATATGCTTAATCTAATATTCAATAAAAATCTTTGTATTTTTTTATTTTCTAATTATACACTGAGATTAGAGATCATCAAACTCAATTCCCTCATTTTGCACATAAGAGAAAGGCCCAGTATGAAAGACATGATACCAGATAGCTAGTTGGAATAGATACTGCATGAGTCTCAATTTGGTGCCAATTTTGTTGTACCATACAATATTTTATTAATTTCAGTATTTTTGAAAGCATATATTAATTTCTCCCAAAATTCTACATCCTGTATTTAATATTTTATTTAGATATTCTTATTTATTCCTCACAACAACTTCATAAGATCTAATTACATCTCATATTTTTAGATACAAAACTGAGAACAGGGTCAAAGGATGAGGATTAATTGCAAAATGTTCTTCTAGTTATTTTCTCATTTTGTTTTTATTTTTGCCATGTAGTTACATTTTATCTTCTACATTATTTTCATTTTACATTGGTGTCTGTAAGTCATTTAAAGAGATATCAACATTTAAGAACACATAACAAAATATTAATATGCTAAATTATGAATAGTAACTAAATGTAGATGTAAATTTTTTCATCAGAGAAATTAAACCAATTTAAAAGAACCTCCTTGGGCTCTTCATATTAGCATTCAATTTTAGCTCACGATACATTGTATAATGTATACAAAATACAGACAGCAAACTGCAGATATTTCTTAACCTATATAAATCATGGAGTCATTTTCTAGTAAAAACAGTTCGTAATCTAACAAAAAATGCACTTTGTTCTCATAAACATTGATACTACAGGCTATGATATTATTATCCAAAAATCATTCAATTTGGTTGACAATATTTTGTTTTGCCAAGTATGAATAAATAAGACAGGCACGTTACTTTGAGTAAAAGAGTTTGTTTTGAGCAGGATAAAAAATGTGACAATATAGACCTGTTGTTCTCTTATGAAATAACTATTAACTCATTTTGAGTTATATAGGTTTAATGCTGTTGATATCTGGGTAATGGGAAATAGTTTGAACAATTACAGAACTAATAGTCATGTATTTTGAAGTATGATGAAAAGGGTCAAATCATTATAACTTTATAAAAAAAGCAGAATCAGTCTATCAGCTAATCACTTGCAGAAGTGACCATTTCAATTAAA
The DNA here is from genome assembly GCA_028644305.1 of Xerus rutilus. NCBI lineage: Eukaryota > Metazoa > Chordata > Mammalia > Rodentia > Sciuridae > Xerus > Xerus rutilus. Next base: position 138,226,899 of record CM053402.1, on the reverse strand, counting down.
GGGAATTTACATAGAAGTAAATGTTACAGGTTTTGGAAAGCATATTAATTAGGAGTTAAATTTTGATTTTCATTTTTGTGTATCTGAGTTATCTTCTTCTCATATCAAGTATTTTAATGGAAAAGTAATGGGAATACTACACACAAACACATAAATACATAAATGTGTGTGTATATATGTGTGTATATAATCATAACCTAATGATAATGGGAACACAGAAATGTTAAAAGAATCAAATTATAAATATAATCACCAAGACTTTTGTATTTCCTCATTGCTAGGAAATATTTGTCAAAAAAGATGCTGGAAAAGTTGTGCCTTATTTATTACACAGAATATCCCACAGTACAAATGCATTGGATACTCTTATAAAATAAGCATTTATGAACATGAGTGTTCAGGAAAATAGCTAATTTGTATGCAACATTCTAGTAGCTTATGTGAGGTATATTTTAACCTTATATTTTAATATTTTCCATTATGGTAGTCTTTAAGTTAGAGATTAGAAAACAGTTTAAAAATATTCATTTGTATTAGCTTAGAAATGTACTTTTTATATAATTTTAAAATATGTTAATTTTCAATTTATGATGCTATTATTTCAAAATGGTCTAAATAAGAGACAGGATCTATACTGTTCTTGTGCTCCTGGGCACTCTTCATACACAAAAAGAGAAATAGATGCCTTTGTGTTGATATAACAATTGCTTCTGCATTTTTATCACTTATTGGCGAGAACAATTTGGTACAAAGCAATAATAAAACGGAATGTAATCAAATGTCACTATGGTCTGTTATACTGTAGTAATGTCAGATAAGAATAATAGGTTTCATAAAATGCTGGGAGAATCTGAGAACAACCTGATTCTGATGGTGTTCAGATTCATGACTCAATAAAATTTATTCATATACATTTGGTATATATACACTGATATGCAATAAGCTACATCTGTGATTTTATTTAATTATATAGATTTTTTTCCACTGTGGATTATTGAAGGTCTTTATTAAGGAAGATTTTGTGAGCCAAAATTCCCCTATATATTTGAAGTCCCAACTATAATAATAAGGAGAAATTCTATTTAATAGTTTTTCATTCTGAGGTCCTTTGCCAGAGTAGCAAAAAAAACTGATACCTTGCCCTATTTGTAGTCCCAATATTTTTGAAAGATATATTTTAATATCAAGAAAATGAACTGATTGTATATTGTAAATGCCAAGACAAAGGGTCACTGCTGTAACTTCCTGAAATGTTTATGCCTGCTGTCATTGGCAGCCAAGCTGTCCTTAACCTCCATGGTCCGTTGAGATTTGCAGAATGTGTGTCCTAGAGTCCTGTCTTGTGAAACCCTAATTTCTTCTTTCTCTTGTGTTGTTTAAAGTAATACACTGTATGTTTGAACAAGATACCTGAACATATTGTTTCCAATGCTTCTATAAACTACTAGAGAGAAATGAAGATGCATGGATTTAGAATATAAATTTCCCAATAAGATTCAGTGAATGATATGTAAAATATCTGCAAGATAAAATATACCATATAACCTTTTGCCTAAGAGTTCACTTCTTCCAAGGAGAAATATTTTTTCACTTAAACTTCCAAACTCAAAGACCTATCAGAGTTAAGTCAATTGTATACATGTGTGAATGGGAAGAATGAAGACCTGTGCTTTATAAGTTCCAGAAAGTAAACTTTAAGCCACTAAACTTTAATTTAAAAATTAAGTTTTGTTTGGTCAAACAGAATTACTTCTTACTTGGTAGTTCTTCAATATGTCACTTTTGATAGAGTTCCATAGTATTTAGCACCAAAACTATAATCCTGAATATTCAAATGGAAGACACAAAGTCTGGGCTTTCTAAGGTAGAATTAAGAATAGTAAAATAAGAACTTGATATTCTTCTAAGGGAAAAAATAAATAAATAAATCACTGTCTTATTCTGGGATTGATAGGTATATATGGCCTCTAGTATCCTGGCTGGTATTACAGGCTTGTGACAAAGAGAAACAATCAAGATGAAAGCTGTGCTACATATTCAATGCCTATTTCATCATAGTGGAGTGGACCCAGGAACGTGGGGAAAATTAATTTCTGAATGAAGAAAATGTACAAACATCACTAACTGATCTAGTCTTTTATCTTCAAATATCACTCAGATCCTGAAGATTCCCAGTTGCATTTCTCTAGCTTACTCTTCTTTCTATACAGACTCATATAGTAGTCAGCTGCCTAGTTATTATCTTTGTCTTAGATGTTATGTTTGGTGAAGGCACAAAATAAACTGCTATTTAAAAAGACCTGAAAATATATTGACTTAAGCAATGTGCCATTTTTAGAGAGACATGAAGATACATGGATTTAGTCTGTAGTGTTTCCATGTGAAGTTTCAGTGGCCGATGTGCATAAATTACACAGATATCTGCAAGATAAAACATACTGTGTACTTATTTGTATAAATGTCTTATTCGTCCAAGAAGAAACATTTTTAGCTTAAACTCCCAAACTCAAATATCTAACAGAACCAAGTCAATAGTCTACATGTGTGAATTGGTTGGGCAGCCCTGTGATCTTAAGCATTTAGTGACAGGCACAGAGTAAAGGTCAAAAGAACTCACATATAGTTATTTTAAGATCACAGTCTGAACTAGTGCACATCTCTTTCTTTGTACTCGTAGAGCATAACTAAATCACATAGCCATGCCAAGCTTCAAGAGAGGCCAAGGAGTGTGCCAAATTTAAACTCAGGAGATCTTTTATTTAAAGAAGAGAGAATGAATACTGATGGATAAATAGTACAGTCTGATAACACATTTTGCACAAGTATCTACAACCTTAACAAGTTCAAAAAAGAAGCTTTTGATAGTTTCCTTCTAAAGATGCTTTCCTTATAGTTCCATTTCTGTGAATGTGAGCCATGTTTTCCCAATTATTTATGATAAAATTCTTAATGTCATTTAATGTCATTTAAAGGCATTTTCCCCCAACTCCAAATTGTTTCCATCAGTAAATTTTGCCATCCTTTCATTTAAAATATATCCCAAATCCTGCATGTCTCTTCACCTCTTGTGTTTCCATCATTGTACAAGTCCCTATTATTTCTCACATGGATTATTACAGTTACCTGAAACTGGTCTTCCTACTTTTTAACTTCCAACCTTGCCTTGCAACAGTCTTTTCTGCACACAACAACCAAAGTACTGCTTTTCCAATCATGATACCAAGTATCTGCCCGAGTTCAGCAACCCACAAACTCTAAGTGTTCTTCCTTTCCTCATTCTTCAATACTTGCCCCTCTATCTCTCTCACTCCATTTCATTCATTCTACTCTCCTCCAGACTGTTCCTCAAGCACAGCAAAAGCCATTCACTCTAGGGGTCTGTGAGTTCCCTTTGCTCAAAACTGTTCCCCCAATTCTCTTCCTTCAAATTGCTTTTCGGATATCACCTTTTCAAAGAGATGTTCTCTGATCCTGAGCATTGCATATAAAATAAATACATGGTAGTGATTTTCTTTTGCCTTTCTCTAATTCATCACTCTTCATAAAATATAGTGTTAAGTAAGTATATATGAATTAAAATTATTTCCAATATTAAAAGGCATTCAACATAGAAGTTGTTCCTCATTAATTAGTGAGAAGTAGATGGTTGTTAGAATAATGCTCCTCAGCATAGCCATATGTAATCCATAGAACCTATGGATGGTGATATGGCAAAGGTGAATTGTTTGCTAATCAGCTGACTTCAAAACAGGAAGATTATACTAGATTATCTGGTGGGCCTATGGGAATCATAGAGTCCTTCAAAGAAGCAGGGGATTAAGATGAGAACAGAGACAGGGCAGCATGGAAGGATCTGGGCCATTGTGCTGCCTTTGAAGCTGAAGGAAGGAACAACAAGCCAAAAAATGCAGATGACCTTTAGAAGCTGAAAGAAGCAAGTGAACATATTCCAATCCAGAATCTGCAAGAGGAATACAAGCCTGCTGACATCTTGGTTTCAGCCCAAAGACCCATTTCAGACTTGTGCCCTCCATAACTATAAGACAATGGGTATGTGTTTTAAGCCCAGTTTGGGATTGACAGCGAGTTATTTTACTGTGATAATAAAAAGTAGGTTCCAGAACCACTCTTTTTCTAGTGATTCTACAGTGGAATTAATAATTGCCCTGTTTAGTGTTATTTAAAATTCTAGCAAAATAAATGGATTAATTGAAAAATTTGCTTCTGTGAAATCAAGTAAGTTTTCTGATTAAATAAATCATATTGTGATTTTTATTTTTCAAATAAACTATTAACCATCTAAAATAATAACATTAATGATAATATAGTAATCAGATCAGCATTTATTTAGCACTATGAGCCAGCCACTGTGCTGTTTTACATGCATATAATGTGTTTATACATAATCCTAGTAACAAGCCTTTGTGGTAAGTGCTGCAGTTTTATTTTATAAAATAAGAAAAGTGAGACACACAAATTATATAAGTTGTTCAAGGTCCAATAACTATTAAGTATTTTGGAGAAAGAATTCTCTCTGCAAGTTTCAGCCTGAATCAGTGTCAATATATGCTTTAAAATCTTGGATATTTATGAATAAACAATCATAAGGACACGGAAGAGCTAGTGTTTAAGCATTTATATGAGCTCATTATGTTTTGCAGTTTCCCTGTTATAGTCTTCTGTTCTGTACATTCCAGAGGGCTGTTTTATACGGTGTCTGTATGCATGTCTGTGTGAGAATGTGTGTGTTTGTGTGTTGGCTTTGCACCTGCTAAACATGCACCTGCCTCAGCTGGGATCCAGCTAACACCCTCTATTAATGTATATTATGTTGGATACTTGGAACTGTATTTGTTTGCCTTTGACATTAATGGCTGACCCTAATATTCCTTTATGTTTAAGCAGCCAATCTTCTTTTCAGAACATTTTTCCTATAGCACTATATTTAGCTAATAATTTGATGTGCTGTCATTTTATTCTTCCAACTGGTTTTCAGTTTCAGCTATTTGAAATCTATATGATATAATGAAATAAAATAGTAGGAACATGTTCCAGAGATACAGGAGCAATAACATTTCTTTTATTCTATTGTTAAACCTAGTCCTTCATACAACCAAGAAGATGAGATGAGTTTTAATTAAAAGTGGTATTTTATTCTTTGTATAATCAATGCAACGGGGCAAAAACAGGCATTTAACACAATTCTTTTTTTCAATATATTATTTAGTAGATGAATTAAATTAGTGCCTAAAAGCGATTATAAATTATGGCTCTGGATTGATTGTTTCTTTTGAAAAATAGTCAATAACTTCCACATTCCTTTTTTTTTTCTTTTTTGGTACCAGAGATTGAATTCAGGGGTACTAGACCACTGAGCCATATCCCCAGCCTTATTTTGTGTTTTATGTAGAGACAAGGTCTCACTGAGTTGCTTAGCAGCTTCACCTTTGCTGAGGCTTGCTTTGAACTCTCAATTCTCCTGTCTTAGCCTCCCAAAATGCTGAGATTACAGGCATGTGCCACCACACCCAGCTAATTTACGCATTTCTTGAGTATCCATTTCAATAAGAATGATGTATGAGATTTAAATTGTTAATTCAAGTACATGAAGCGTATTTAGAAAGCCAACCACATTTCCGCACACTAGTGAAAGACAACATTTTAAACTTACATATATGATTCTCATTAATTGCTCTTCCTCTCAAAGTGAGATTTCTCTTGTAACTCATTTGTTTAATTTTGTTTAGGTTCTTCTTTTCCTGTGCCAAGTTAATTTTCCAGGCATTAATGCAAACTGATCAAATTTGATCAATTACTATGGGACATTAAGATGAACTTCATTCAATATGATGTTTAATTGCCCTTTCTGAAATAAAGTTGTAAAAACATTTAATTTTCATGCTTTTAATTAATCACACAATGATTAATTATTGAGATTAATATTGATTACTATTCAAGTAATGTTTTGGAACTATGAGTGATAATATTTATGTGACACTCAGGCATCAGATTGATTGGAATGAATGGGAGGAAAATTTTGATGGATTTGGAGGAAAAGGGAGTTATTTTAAATTGTTTCAATAAACAGTGAAGGAAGAGTGAAGAAAATGTAGTAGAAGAGTTTGATGTGAGACATTCAGGGAGAAAGTTCAACAGAATTAATTTTTAATATCCAGAGAAATATGATGTGTGGATTCAGAATACAGGGATGATTTTACTAAGTGAATGCTTTTAGTTTTCTTTAAAAAATAAGAGTTAAGATGTATTTTAGGGCTGGGATTATAGCTCAGTTAGTAGCATGCTTGCCTTGAATGCACAAAGCCCTGAGTTCAATTCCTAGTACCAAAAATATTAAATAAATTAATTAACAAAAGATATATTTTAAGTAATAAAATAATATCCTCTGGCTAGGTCTCAAAGAGAGTCGTTCCTCTCTGTTCCTCTTATTTCTAGCTGTTTTATTATTACAGATTAAAACCTATAACTACAGATCTCATGTTTATAGTACAAAATATTCCAATAATATACTGAAGGAAAATTACTCCTTTTTTAGGCTATATTTATTAACCAGTAAATCTACATATTGGTACTGATTCATAAGGGTCACCCAAAATAAATTTGCAGAAGGAGAGAAAGAAGGAAGTCGAAACACTTTCTAAAAAGATAATTTTCGTTTCAATAGCTATTTTTTCTCATGTACATGTAGAAAAGATACTTAGTTTAAAATGATACATTTAAATTACTTTCTTATCATTTAGTATATTTTAGTTCTTTGCTGACAATAAATACTCTCTACAACATTATCTAGTATGAAATATAGATATTTCATCATTATATATCACATATACCAGAAATAGTTGTTATTGCTTAATTTACTTAAATGTTTGGTGTCAGAAATAACTCCTCTTAAAAATAACATTATACTTTTCCATTAATGGAATTTTCAATTTACTAAATTTGTAACTTAATAAAAATTTTATTCATTGCTTTTTTTGTACATAACCATTGTTTTGTCACAAAGATGAACTACTTATAATCCCTGACTCCAAGGAAGCATGTGTAGTCCAATGGATAGATCAGATATTTAAACAAATTTTACAAATAAACAAGGAAATACAATTAGGAATGAGGGATTTGATATGATATGAACTAGGAAAGTTGTGAAGCTTTCCAATAATATACTTCTCAAATCCCAAAATATAAGAAAAATGACTTAAAATTGAACATAAAAGTGGTGTGTAGTGTCTACCACAGCCAAACACTAATCTGTACCTATATGACTTTGCCCAAATGGTTGCATTTCTGTGAAGAAGAGAAATCATAATAAATTGAATACTCTATACTGTTGATGTAATGCAGAAGTTCCCATTTTCTCTGCTGTTAAAAGGATGCTGGTGGATACAGCATCCTTTATTCTTTGAGTGCCAGCATGTACTGGAGTTTTAATATCAAGGATGATAAAATGTAGAAAAAAGTTATTAGTCTGTCATTTTTCTTTGACAATTCCAAAAATGCCAGATGTGTACATAGTAATAAATACTCCAGTTACATGCAATGCCTCAGCCTCTGAGATGATGATGTTGGAAAACAGCACAGATGGTACCTTGCAATGGGATAAACATGTGCAAGTGGTGAGGTGGCCACAGAGAAAAGCATAATTATGGCAGAGATATCCTTTGGTAGTCATTGGATGAGAAATTTCCCCAGGTGGATAATGCTTACAGAAGGACATTTGGAGCACTCCTTCAGGTTACCTCTGTGGGCTCTGACAGCAGGTCACTGACTGTTCCTGCCAGGATCAGAGCCTGCATGCAGTGCAACACCATGCACCTGTCATGCTTCCAGAAGGGGTCTGAGGCATCTACTTACCAGACAATCTTTTCTATCTCACAGAGAAGTACCCATTCATTGAATGCAGTTCTCTGTTTAAAACAAGAGCTAAAGCCATTACAGGTGAAGAAAATGAGTTTCAGGATAGCTATGTGACATATTCAAGACTACAGGACTAGTAAAAAGCAGAAATAAGGTACATGCTCTGGGCTTCTGGCATGGAAAACACAATCCTTCCACATTTAGAATTGCTTGTGTTATTATTTATCATCTTCATCCATTAGCCATCATCCATCCATCATCCAAATTAAAAGAAGAATAAGAAATGAATGCGCAGTTATTTAAAGACAATTTTATTTTATTATATATAATATTGTAAAATCAAGCTGAAATCATTTATTTTTAATAACCATTTTTTTCTTTCCCTACCCACAGTAGAAAAATTAAATATAACCACCCTAGCTTAAAGACCGGTATACATGCAGCATTAAGCCATTATAGTTTAGGTTTGAGATGTTGACTTGGAAGTATTTTTGAATTCCCAATATAAAACATTGAAATGGAAGAGATAGCAGAACTGTGAATATCCCTCAGGAAAATATAAAATGCCAGTCTATGTAGAACATTCTTCTGATTAAACCTCAGTAAGTGGGTATTCATATTTCCACAAGGAAGCATTGACAGTATCTAATAAATAAACTGGGTTACTCATAAACAGTGAGCATGTGACAAATCTTGGAGAGACACAGTTATTCTAAGTGTCCTAGGAGTTCATGTCCTTTCCAGAGCTTAAGTGGCTAAATATAACACTAGAATTAGAAAATATAATTATCCCTCATCCTGAATAAGAAGTCACCAAACACTTTACTAAAGGGTAATTCCTTAAAATAGAGTGACATTGAAGGACCAACTTTTTAATGGAAAAATTGAATTCGACTAGTCTGACATTACTCTTTTAAATACCTGCAAACACCTTTTTCTCTAGGTATCTACTTTTAAAGAGCAATGAATTGGTTTTACTTTCATCTATGTTCTATTACATTATGAAAAATGCAAACTGGTAAGTGTGTATGTGTGTGCTTGTGTGGTTCAACATAAAATAGTAATTAGACTCTGGGCAGCAGAAAGGTTAAATGTTCAATCTGTGCTATTTTAAGACATGAGAACAACTGCTTTCTCTGTGTTGATGTACTCAGAAATCCCAGCCAGTATGAGGAGGATTTCTAATTGAGAATGCAAGAGCCACTTACTTTTTTTGAAGTTCTCTTTCTGAAACGCGCCTTGTGTTTAGGAATCACTTTACAGTTCAGGATGCTCCTGGGTGTTTATATTTGGAATACTGCCTGTGATGGAAAACTGAGAATTGGGTCAGTGTGCACAGAGCAGCCCCTTCTGTGAGAGTAGGCGTAGGACACCCTGTGTGCTGAGCAAAAGAGTGGTGGTAAATGGCACTCTGGATTTAACAGAAGGAGGGCCCAACAAGCTTACTTGAAATTGATGACATATATTTATAAGTTTGGTTAAGCTTCTATTTCTATTGAGTCCAATTCTATGTAGTAAGTTTTTGCCAATAATATAGTATTTGATTGGTTGTCAAGCAAGACAAATACATTGGACTCTACAACCATCACTTTAATTCCATTATTGTTATGCTTTGGGACATAATAATGTATAATTAAGAAAAATAGGTGGCTATCAAGCTGTGGTCCACACAAGTTACCAAAGATATTTCCTTCTCTATTAAGGAACTCAAAGGATAAACTAGAGTTCTGGTCTGGGGCGGGGGCACATCTTTAAATTTTATTCTACAATACTATAACTTAGGTCAGTGGAGTCATGAACAAATTTTTGTGAAATTTCAATACCGTGAAACAAAATACCATGCAATTTTACAGGTTTTGCAAGAAAGTATCATTTTAAAAATTCTGCAACTGCTTAGTGGTTGTTATCATAATTTCTGATTAAGAATAAACATCTAGCAGCTGGGCACACATGCCTGTAATTCCTGCACTTTGGGAGGCTGAGACAGGAGAATTGTGAGGTTAAAGCCAGCCTCAGCAAAAGTGAGGCGCTTTGCCACTCAGTGAGACCCTGTCCCTAAATAAAATACAAAATAGGGCTGGGGATGTGGCTCAGTGGTTAAGTACCCCTGAGTTCAATCCCTGGTACCAAAAAAAAAAAAAAGAATAAACATTAATCTATTAACTTGTTCTTCATTTCAACTTTCATTAGAAAAATATAAGAAATGTGATACAAAGTGGTACTGATAGATGCACTCTGAAAAATTATTTTTGGACTGAAATAAAATAACGGTCACTTTAATGAGACAGTTATTACACTAGTGCTATTGAGAAAATTGGTAGATAAAGTGAAGAGAGTTTCAAAGTTTCAAACCATGGATTCTATAGTTATTTCAACAAAGACAACAGGTAAAATGTTAAAGGAATTAATTTCATGTGTGCTTATAAGTTGTCTTTTATAAAATAGATCAGACTTCAAGTTATGTGTGATCATTAGAACCTCTGTGAATCTCAGGATTGGTTGATGAATGAAAATCTTGAATATGCAAGCTATAGCTTCCCTTTTCCTCACTTTTCAAATGCCTAAATCTATTCACAAATTAATTTAATAATGATATATTGTTACAAAAAATACGCTACCACTAAATATGGTTGAAGTCTAGGAAATGTAGCATAGGAAAAACAAATTTGGGAATAATGGTTTAGATGGTTAAGCGTGAAGGTTCTATTCCATTTGTGTTAATACTGTACTATAAATAGAACTGTGAATTTTGTGACTTAGGTCAATAGGTCCCACACCTTCAACGATGGGTATGCTATTTCGATACAAGTGACTGACTACAGGATGTTTCAACAGCAAAAGTAATTACTAATTCTATTCCCATTAGAAGAGAAATATAAATTAGTTAATGATTTTCTTTCCTTATCATTTTTTAATTTAATGATCCTGAAAGTGCTGGATAGCTGCTTGTTCTTAGAATTATGATAGCCAAGTAATGCATTTTGTTGAAAACAAGTAATGGATTTTTAAGTCATTGTGTCATGAAAGGTTAGCAAATTTCTATGGTCATTCCAATGTGAGTGCAGAAAATGCTGTTTTAATAGATGTCAGCTAAGTAGTTTACTCCTTTATAAATTAGTTTTGTCAGATACATGGTAACTGACATTCATTATATGCAGGCACTTTAAGCAGATCTGTTATGGCTCTGGAATATGACTTGTGGCAGCAAACTACAGGAAACTTCCTAAATTCTTTTTAGCCAAAGGCACACATTAAATATAAAAGAAATATCAATGAAACAACATATTTAGTCGAGTCATTAGGCATTCTCTTTATGTGGTGTCTTATCAAAATGATTATACTACCTTAGATAAAAACTTCAATCCAGAATACTTGGACTAGGATAAGATTAGAAATATGGCATTAACAAAGTAAAGATATAGTTTAGTTTAAAGGAAAATGGAAATAATGAATTTCATGTTATACTTTTTAGCATATTAACCCTTTAAAAATGTTTATATGACCTCTCCATTTAAAGTATATTATGCTTATTAGAAAAAAATTAGAGTTGGGAGGTATTTTTAAGGAATGAATTGGGCCAGAAACCTAAGGAGAATCCTTTGCATTATTACCATTTATCCAGATTGAGTCAGGGGCAAAGAGAGAAGTCTTATATAGGTCTAATTCAGATATATGAATCAAAGTTTAAAAGTCTACTTCTTTGTTCTTGATTTTGATATTTCAAATTATAAGAAAAACTTCAGTTCTGCATTTTTAAAAAATTATGATTTGTGTTCCTAGATCCAGATGAAAATAGCCTTTTATATTCATTATTATAGCGGTAAAGCAATGATGATTAATTTATTTATATTTGCACTTAGCTAACTATCTGGGAACCTCTAGCAGCTAGGAATAATTCATTTTCAGAACAATTTAACATAAAATAAATAAGGGCATCTTTTTATGAAATTATGAACACTTTGATTGAAATAATTTTTGTATATGTTTTTATGTAAGACTAGTAAAATGTACTCTGAAAGTACTTATAATTTTAAAAATTGTCATATTAATGCAATACTTATGTTTTTCAAAATATAAGAGTTTCAAGCATGGATAATAATTATATAACATCAAGTATATTTTGAATATTATGATCTTCATAATATTAATATAATTACAGAATATGAAATATGTATGTTGAAAAAAGATCACTATTTAAATTATTGCTCAATCCAAAGTGGTATTCTCAAAGGTTATTAGGTTTAGCAAATCTAATAACTTCACTTAGCAAATGGATTCTGTATACTCTGTTAATAAGACTAAATAAGCAGGATCTAAAATTGTGATGAAATTGTAACTGCAAAGTGTAAATATCACTGAAATGTTAGTTCAAGTTGAAAAACAATTTTTTGTTGGTACTGGGGATTGAACTTGGGGATTCTCGACCACTGAGCCACATCCCCAACCCTATTTTGTATTTTATTTAGAGACAGGGTCTCACTGAGTTGCTTAATGCCTCACTTTTGCTGAGGCTGGCTTTGAACTCACAATGATCCTTCTATCTCAGCCTCCTTAGCTGCTGAGATTGCGGCATGTGCCACTGCACACAGTGAAAAACAACTTTTCAAAATAATTCTAAAAAGCAACTTCAATACATATCTCTTTTCACTTCATTAAACAGTCTTTTTCATATTTTCAAATGTTGATTGAATTACATATATATGTAAAGTTCAAAAAAGTGATATTATCTGATTGTCATCTTAAAGGATCATATGGGATATGATGGTGATTCTAATCTTCCGGAGACTGTAAGTACTTAAAAAGACTGTTCTTACTATTGAGTGGATAACAGATTCCTGCGGGAACAGGGGTTAGAATTAAGGAGGCCCATTGGAAACTGAGTGCAATAATAATAAAGGAGATGTAAGGACAGCTGGACCAAAAGATAGCAGTGTAAATTCCTCTGAAATTTGTTGAAATTCGGCTACATTTAGAAGAGAAAGGGTTGGCAGATGGATTATGGAGTTGGAAGAGAGTAGTTATAGTGGATTTTAAGATTTTGCATTATATCTGGATGAATGGATTTATCAGTCATAAAATGCAGATGATTAGAGAGGCTCAGGTTTGGAGAGGAGAGTCAGTTAGGTTTTGCCCTTGTGAAATTTGAAATGGCTATTGACAGACAAAATTATTCAGGAAGAGGTTCGCCTAATGTCCAAGTGAAAGATCTGGACTGAACATATGTTTGTCAGCCATCTGTGTATACTGGTATTTATAGGCATGAAACTTGGTGAAAACATATAGGTAGTGAGTATAGGTGAGAAGATAAGAAATCCATCGACTGGGCCATGCCAAGAGTGGGGAAGTGAGATAGAAATACTAAGAGATCAAAGAAGTTACTCATGAAAACCAAGAGAGTGTTGCTTTGTAATCCTGAAAATAGCTATTTAATGGCAAGTATAAAAAGATAGACTAGATTCAAGAGACGGTTGAAAGATCAGAAAAGGAAACAGCAGATTTGTTTTTCAAATTGTGCATTGAAAATCATTAGTGGTTTGTGGAATGAATTTAGTGCATTATAGTGCATAAATCAAATGAAATAGAATAAAAACAAAGAATTGATTGCATGTAGTAATGAAAAATATTATCTCATTAGACTTGTGATGTATATGCATGTATATGTTTATGCTTATATGCATACACATTTTTGTAAATATATAGAGAGAAGGATTTATGTTCTTTTACCATGTTTTAACTCATCTTGAGCATTTATTCTTCTTTATAAAAGCTCAGTAAGCTTTTGCTCTGTGCTTATACATATAAAAAGGTTCATTTTCCTTGGCAGAGTATCCCAGATAAAAGTATTCTGAGTGTGGAGTGGCAATAGAACAAATTGGAAAAGTAGCCTTGTGTGACACTATAAAACAAAGTTTCATGGGGAAAAAAAGTCCTGATCCTATTTTTGTTTTAGAAAACACAGATAATGAGAATATTCCTTGGTATGGAGAAATATTAGGAATAGAATTCTTATGTGAGCAAAAAGTTCAATTGCCTTCAATGTGCAGGGTCAGGCAGGCCTATGGTTATACTCGGCAATATGCTGAGTCCATAATATCAATGGGACTGTCTGAATGAGTAGCTGATATGGAGATGAAAGAACAACCTGGGTTATTTAGATCTTTTAATTTAATCTTATGACCTTTATTTCATTTGTCTATATACTCTAATAAAATTTATTTGCAACAAAAAATTCCCCAGAATGCCATATTAAACTTGTAAGATTTCATATTTTTTTCATTTTATGATTATTTTTATTCCCATATCTTTTATATTTGTTTTAGCTTCTTAAAAAAGATACTGTGCATATGGTTCTTTTTTTCAATTTACTCTGAACTTCTTAAATTTCCAGTTAGAATCATAGGGTACACATATAATATTTTCTAGGCTTCCTTCCCCATCCAATTTCATTTCAAGAAATACTTTTTGGTGTCTTATATATGCTGAGCATTATTCTTGGTGCCGAGAGTATAGTAGTAAACAGATGTGTAAAAATGCCTGTTCTTGTGGAGTATTTGAATGGGAAGACAGACATAAGAGCTAAGATAAAAGAGGGGATAGTTAGTGACAGGATGACGTTCGCAGTTGTGCATGGGCTGGGTAAAGAAACTGAACAAAAGGTGATATTTGGGCCAGGCACAGTGGTGCTTTCCTGCAATCCCAGCTGCTCAGGAGGCTGAGACAGGAGGATCATGAGTTCAAAGCCAGCCCCAGCAATTTAGCAAGACCCTAAGCAATTCAGCTAGACCCTGTCTCTAAATAAAAAGGGCTGGGGATGTGGCTTAGTGGTTGAGTGCAATTCAATTCCCCGTACCAAATAAGTAAATAAATAAATAGGTGATATTTGCATTAAGAGCTGAGAAACCAAGACAGGGGACCTCACAAATACCAGTGAGGAATAAAACCAGGCAGAGGGCAAGGAAAATGCAAATGCCAAGAAGATATATGAATGAAAGTATAACTAGAATGAAGGTATAACTAGAAGAATGCATTAACCTGTTTGCTATGCTTTATATAATTTGGATTTGCAGAAATATTCCACTTACAGAAAACTTATTGAAAAGATTTAATTCTCTCTATTATTAGATTCTTCTAAGTGGCACATAATTTTTCTCTAAATTTTCTTTAAAATACTGAACAATAAATTTCATATATTATAGTACCAATGTGAAGCCTAAAGTCTCATTTCATTGAGAACTGTTCTTGAACTAATGTGGCTTCCCTGAGGGAGAGGGATGACATGTGATGAGACACTTTGGAGTAAAAAAACATCAGAGTAGCTATTTATTTTATCTATAGGTCTTTAATTGTTGTTTGTTCTGTTTTCTTTAATAGGTACAATTTCAGAATAGATTTTTATCTACTATCACTAAAGATCCAGCTTTCCTGAGGAAGGCTTCAGAGACTCATTTATTGAATTTCTTTCAGGCATAGGCAAGAGAATGTTAACCTTTTGGCCTCTCTCTGGTATAAAACATGAGTTTCATTTTTCTTTTATTTGTCGTAACAAATAATTTGCAGTAGGGTTTCCTTGGATAATTATGGCCAGATTGAAACTGAAGAGATGTTTAAGGCCTCATTACTTTTCAAGGAGTTTTAATATTGAATGTCCCTTCAAGACAATAGTTATTCATACACTAAACATTTTTTAAAAATTAAAAGGATTGTTAAAAAGATTACAATTTTAAAAAGTTTATCAATGTAACATTTTAAGAAGTGCATCTCCAACTCATTACCCAAGTTCATCTGTATGATGTATAATTAGTCTATTTTGTTTTTGTTTCCAAAAGTATGCTTTTTATTCTTTAGAACAAAGGAAATAGGATAGTACTATTGTTATAACTAATTTTATTATGGTTTTATTTAGACTGTTCAGAATTTGCTCTCCTTGGCAGAAAACAGTGAGATAAGAGTATTATGGTCCTCACTTTGACTTGTGTTGATATTAGTCACTGATTATAAAAATGTAATTGGTTGAATGAAGAGGGGTTGTTATCTCACATGCAATATGGAGATGGCATGGTCAAATTTCATGCTCGGGACAAGCAGGTGTCACAGGAAAAGGGATATGGAGTGCTGCAAAATGAGGCAGGATGGAAATGAATACATTTAGAGAAGTTTGGTTAGGTGACTTCAATCAATATTTGGGGATTGTTCTGAAGTAGAGTGTTCTCTTTGGAAGAAGTATCTATGTGTATAATCTGAATTTAGGGTTCAGAAACCTAGATGAGACAAAAGAATAAAAACAAGGAAATTCAAATATGATGACAGCTTGGAAGTGGTAAGAAATAGATTCTGGGGGTGCACTTTCATAGTTGTGGTTCTAGGAAAGCAAAACCTAGATATGCCATGTTTTGCTATTACATTATTAAAAATAGAAGATTATGAAAATTGATACGCAGGGACAGTAGCATTGCTCTTAGGTCTGGAAATTAATTATGATAAGGAAAATGGGAGAGCAGAAGAGAGGAAAAGAAAGGGTTCAGAAATCAGGTAACCAGGATGGAAGAACTCAATAGAAATAGTGTGAAAGGAGTCTGGGAAACTAGGCAGCTCTCTAATACAGAAGAGCAGTTAGACTTGTATTTTATTATGAATCCAGAACTTAGGACCAATAGGTAGAAATTACTGTATAAGGAGACATTTTAGTTCCAAATTAGAAATAATTTCCTAGCTTTACTATATAAAATTTCAATTAGTGAGATCATCAGGGAGTGAGTCCCATAGCCATAGAATTATGTAAGTAGGCTGAATATTCACTACTAAGGTTTTCTATAGTATATATAAGGTACAGTGAAATTGCATTTCAATCTTCCAACTTGTTAATGGTTAGTATTTTTTCTTAGTAGGGAAGGTGGAAAAGATGTGGTCAGTAGTTATTAGAACTCAGCTGATTTTGAGAAAAGTTATAATAAGTTCTGTAAAGTTTGACTTGATGTTGATTGAATGTCTTTTGCCATTTCTTAAATCATAAGAACTGGTATAAGAGTGCAGAAAGCAAAACTCCTGACCTGAATCCATATGGCTTCAATTGAAGTTTTGGGAACTTCAGATTCTTAACCTTGTTAGCTAGACCAGAATTTTAGTTACGATATACTTTTAATAAGATTATAATGCTGTTGATTTAGTACTGAATTTATTTCTCTAGGGCATCATTTATCTCAAAATTGCTTAAGTATTAGGAGCATTACTGTGCCTCCTCTCTCCATGCAAATAAATTTTAATATCCATTTTTCAAAGAAATGAGAACAAACCTCATTATAGATAAATCATATTCTAATAATTGATAATCACATTAATTATCATGTCACTTAAATTTCCAGTTGAGCTATCTTTATAAAATTGATTAAGCAATTTAGGGAACATCTGTTGGTCATCTACTGTGCAAAGACTTGAGAGTTAGACATGATGGGAGGACAAAAAGATACAGTAGACACTCCCACTGAACAGAACAAGGCTCCTGGAGAAAACATACATGCTCATTGATGTAATGCATATATTATTATAAGCTCTCTAATAGATTTTTTAAAGTGGAAAAATATGAAAGTAAGAAAGTAAGAAAGTTTTAAAGTGCAAGTAGCATTTTGAGCAATATTTACTCTTAAGAATGTTTAATAGGGAGAAATGAAAAGGAACTTTTTTGTTGTTTTTTTTTTAGTTACACATGACAGGGAGAATGTATTTTGACATACATCATGGAGTATAACATTCATAATGGAACTGCTTGTGTATTCATATATGAACATAGGAAAGTTAATTTCAATACATTCTACTATCTTTTCTATTCCCACCTGTGTCCCTTCCCCCAATTCCCCCTGTCCAATGTGGTGAATCTCCCTTTCTCCTTTCCCCTGCCTATTTTGAATCATTATGTATTTGCATATCAGAGAGAACATTTACCTCTGGTTTTCTGCGATTGGCTTATTTCACTTAGCATGATGGTCTCTAGTTCCATCTATTTACCAGCAAATACCATAATTTATTCTTCTTTTTAGCTCAGTAATATCCCATTATGAATATGTATTACATTTTCTTTATCCATTCATCTGTTGAAGGGTACCTAGATTGGTTCCATAGCTTAGCTATTGTGAATTGAGCTGCTATGAACATTGATATGGCCACATCACTATAGTATGCTGACTTTAAGTTCTTTAGGTCTATACCAAGGAGTGGGATAACTGGGTCAAATGGTGGTTCCATTCCAAGGTTTTTGAGGAATCTCCATACTGCTTTCCAGAGTTGTTGTACCAATTTGCAATCCTACTAGCAATGTATGAGTGAACCTTTTTTCCCCACCTCCTCACCAACATTTACTGTTACTTATATTCTTGATAATTGCCATTCTCACTGGAGTGAGATGAAATCTTAGTGTTGTTTTAATTTTCATTTCTTTAATTGCTAGTGATGTTGAATGTTTTTTCATATATTTGTTGATCAATTATATTTCTACTGTGAAGTGTCTGTTTAGTTCCTGAGCCCATTTATTGATTGGGTTATTTGTTTTTTGGTGGTGTTTTTTGAGTTCTTTATATGTCCTGGAGATTAATGCTCTATCTGAGGTGCAGGTGGCAAAGATTTTATCCCATTCTGTAGGCTCTCTCTTCATGTTTTTTTATTGTTTCCTTTGCTGTGAAGAAGCTTTTTAGCTTGATACCATACCATTTATTGATTCTTGATTTTATTTCTTGTGCTTTAGGAGTCTTGTTGAGGAATTCAGTTCCTAAGCTGACATGATGGATATGTGGACCTACTTTTTCTTCTAGTAGTCACAGAGTCTCTGGTCTAATCCCTAGGTCCTGATCCATTTTGTTTTGTGCAGGGTGAGAGGGGTCTAATTCCATTTTATTTCTTATGGATTTCCAGTTTTCCCAGCACAATTTGTTGAAGAGGCTGTATGTTTATGGTGCCTTTATCTAGTATGAGATGACTGTATTTATGTGGGTTTATCTCTGTGTCTTATTCTGTACCACTGGTCTTCATGTCTATTTTGGTTCCAATACCATGCTGTTTTTGTTACTCTAGCTCTACCTTTTCTTCTATTAGGCACAGGGTCTCTGTTCTAGTGCCTAAGTCTTTGATTCACTTAGAGTTGAGTTTTGTGCAGGGTGAGAGATAGGAGTTTTAATTTCATTTTACTGCATATGGATTTCCAGTTTTCCCATTAACATTTGATGAAGAGACTATCTTTTCTCCAATGTATGTTTTCAATGCCTTTGTCTAGTATGAGATAATATATCTATGTGGATTTGACTCTGTGTCTTCTATTCTGTACCATTGTTCTTTATGTCTATTTTGGTGCCAATACCATGCCATTTTTGTTACTATAGCTCTGAAGTATAGTTTAAGGTCTGGTATTGCGATGCCTCTTGCTTCACTCTTCTTGCTAAGGATTGCTTTGGCTATTCTGGGTGTTATATTTTTCCAAATGAATTTTATGATTGCTTTTTCTATTTCTGTGAGGAATGTCATTGGGATTTTAATTGGAATTGCATGAAATCTGTATAATGCTTTTGGTAGTATGGCCATTTTGACAATATTAATTCTGCCTATTCAAGAACATGGGAGATCAAAAAGGAACATTCTTGAAGAGAAGAGAAAACAGATTTTTGGGGGTAAAAGAATGAAGTCTGTGATTCAGAAGTGTGAGCTTCTGGTGAGGAGCTCCTTGAGAATCAGACCTCACTTTGGGAAGGTACATGAGGGAAAGCAAAAGTTTTATTTAGTTCTTCCTTTTTAGTGAAAATATTTTTACTGTCCTGTGTAATGCATGTAACTCATGTATGTATATGTAAAAGCACAAGCATATACTCACATATGAGTTGAAGCATAATTTTTCCTTTTAATGTTTCTTCTCACCCTCGTCTCCCTGTCCTACCATCCTACCCAACTCTGAGCAACTCAGTGATAGATGATTTTCTTATAAAGATGTCATGGCTTCCAGAAGGAAACATATAACCAATAAACGGAACCATCCAATATGTAATGCTGTGTAGCATAAATTTGGCTTTATATTATACCTTGACATCTTTACATACTAGCACTTGTAAATCTGTGTGCTCCCCTTCTATATTAGCAGATTATGTTCCATTGTGCAAATGTGCTCTGACATGCTACAAACCCTTACGGATATGTATTTTACTAGTTTCTAATTTTTCTCTATTGCAAGTATGACTACTGCCAAATTCAATTATCAGCTACTTTTTTCCTTTTATTTAATTACACCAATTCTTGAAATGACAATCCCACCATCAAGGGGTCATGCACAGCTTAAACTTGGGTAAATATTGTATTGCGCCATTCAACATGTTCTGAAATGTGTCCTCCTGACACAGTACATGAGAGTGCCTGTGTTGCCACACCCTGGCCAAAATGGCAATGACAACCATATGAACATTTGCTATTAGAATAGATTTTGAAAACAGCATATCTTCATTTAAATTTATATGTGATTATATTATATTATTGATTATCAGTGAGATTAAATATCATTTTCTTTGATTATCATTGTTTATTTGTATCACTTTTATTATGAACTGATCATTCATATATTTTGTCTCTTGTTCTACATGATATTATTCATCTTTCAAATTATCAAATTGTAAGAATTCCTTAAGATGGTCTCTCATCTGTCATAGACAGTATATTTCTTGGTTCAAATTCATATGTTTTATGTTGTCTTTTTTCCATACAGAAATATGAGATATTAGTAGTAATTTTTGTCTGTCATAAGAGTGCAGATATGAACCAGATAGTTTGGATTAAGATATCAGACCCAGCATTTACTAACCACAATTTGATATTCTTGTTACTTAGATGTTCTTTCATTTATTAATTCCTTTTGCATAGAGGGCTAGTAGGCACATATAAACCAACAGAAGCTTAAGTGCTTAAAAGGATGTCTCTTAAGCCCTCAATGAATCTTAGTTCTTCTTCTGGATGTTATTTGTGTCAATTGACTTTCCTTAATCAATAATTATTGACTTGTCATAATCCTAAACTATCTTTTACTGCTACTTTTTATTGTTTTTAACTATTATAAAATTAGTTGTATGGCTTTAAACTTAACCACTGATTCTAGCTCTTATATGATGTATATGTATTGGAAATGTTTGATATTTAAGAAGAGAAGTGAAGCAGGGCACAGTGGCGCATGCCTATAATCCTAGTGACTTGGGAGGCTGAGGCAGGAGGATTGAGAGTTCAAAGCCAGTGTCAGCAACAATGAAGTGCTAAGCAACTCAAAGAGACCCTGTCTGTAAATAAAATACAAAAAAAAATAGGGATAGGGATATGGATCAGCAGTTGAGTAAGCCTGAGTTCAATCCTTGGTACAAAAAAATAAAAAAGGAAAGAAGTGAAGAAACTATCAAATCATTATTCAGAGTGTAAATATCAAGACATTCAGAAAGCATACTGAATAACATAGTTTCTAGAAATTTTCTTTAGAATAATTTGGGTATCTGAAATATATTTATACCTGATGAAAATGATTCACATGTAGCTCTATCGTTGATATAAATAAAACACTAAAATTGAATATTATGCATTAGTTCTTCCATGTGATCTGGCTACTCGATGGATTTGAAATTTTACTTCTACTTAAGAATAGCATTTATCATGCAAAGTACAACAAATGAATTTATTTTAACAATGAACATTTTCTCGTGTTATTGTTGTATTAGACAAAGATGAATTTTTTAAAAATAAATAACTAGCTGGGCACAGTGGCACACGCCTGTAATCTCTGCACTTTGGAAGGCTGAGACAGGAGAAACACGAGTTCAAAGCCAGCCTCAGCAACAGCGAGGCGCTAAGCAACTCAGTGAGACCCTGTATCTACATAAAACACAAAATAGGGCTGGGAATGTGGCTCAGTGGTCGAGTACCCCTGAGTTCAATCTCCAGTACCAAAAAATAAATAAATAAATAGATAGGTAGATAAATAAATAAATAAATAACTGATATTCTCTATGCCATATATTAGATTATTCATTATTTCTTATTTGATATTCTTGCTGAAAACCATAAATACATCCATAACTAATGGGATTTTAAAAACTAGACTTTGATTTGATATAGGAAAATTATGATTTACTCTTGTATATTTTAATAAATTCCATCAATATACCGAAATCAATACATTTTATTAGAACTATTAATTGCTATTAGTATTAAGTAATTACTATTACATTAATACAATTGTATTTTCTATGATATCAACATATCATTCACAACTAATGACTAATGACAAAATTATCTCCAAGTTTTTTATTGTTATTTCATTTTACTTTCTCCAGTTCATTGACAAAAGCCTCCCAAACAATGAGATATTATTATGAGAATGACAAGATTCAATTTGTACCTGATACTAAATGACAACTATTTTTAGGTTTCAAATTTCAAAGAAATTGAGATTTTATGGAATTGTGGGAGGTTTTTATTCGAGTTCAAAGAAGTCATTTGTTTTAATTAGTATAATGATACATTCTTATCATAAATTTAGTAAATTTGATAAAACAATAAAAATAACAGTATCTATTATTTTCATAAATTAAAAATAATAAGCATATGTTTTGGTATCTACAGTTATTTTTTTCCTATATGTAACAATGCAGAATCAAATTTTATATTTTTTGTAACATGATTGTTCAGTAATAGCTATAGTTTTAGACCTGAAAAAACAGCAATGTCCCTGGAATGGGAGGAAGGAATTTTAATGAGGAAATGCAAACAATCAGATCTATTAGAAAAATTCCAGTGGTATGCTTCAGTGATGTTAAAGTAAGAGAGTGTTGATAAGAAAAACAACATATTGATGATCAAGTATGTCAATTAATATCAGGCTCCACTCTTCATGAAACAAAAGGAACAAATGGTGACTTGAATAAGACAAAACTGTATTTCTCTCTCAAAAAGAAAATCAAAAACAATCTGTGGGTGGTTATTCCAAGCTGATATATCTTGGTAAGTGCCATAATTCCACAGTGCTGTCTAGTTGTCCCTCCATCCTCAGCACACAAGCTCTGCCATAGGCCAGCATACTATTTAAGCCTCTGCCATCATGTCACGGTTCTAGGCAGTAGGAAGGAACAAAGAATAAAGAATACACACTCTTCCTTATTTGTGCTCTTCCTAAAGATACACAGCAGACTGCCCAGTAGTAAAGATATGGAAGAGGTATGATGTGAATTCAAAAAATAAAAATAAAAAAGAAATGTATACAAAAATTTATTGAAATTTCATTTCCATTTAATCTGTTTAACACTTAATATCTTTAAATATTTGTCCTCAGAACCATAATAAAAATAAATTTTTACAATTGAGTTTAACTTAAATAGAAGAAAGCAAACCAATCTTCAGTATAAACTTTAAATTTTTATATGTAGCCTGATGCCATGGCACATGCCTGTAATTCCAGCGACTCAGGAGGCCGAGGCTGGACGATCATGGGTTCAAACCCAGCCTCAGCAAATTAGTGAGGTACTAAGAAACTCAGTACACTCTGTGTCTAAATAAAATACAAAAATGGGCTGGGGATGTGGCTCGGTGGTTAAGTGCCCCTGGGTTCCATCCCTGGTACCAAAAAGAAAAACTAAAAGATTTTATATTTTATATGTCTTTATATATATGTACACATGCAAAGATGCAAAGAATTTCTGTTATTTCCAAAAACTTCCTCATGCCTCTTCTCAGCCAATACCTAATGGATACATAATATAGTATATTCGCTACTTAATTCCCATCAGCAGACATATTCCATCTCTTCTGAACCTCACATAAATGCATTCACCATATACACATACATTTTTCTTTTTTTTTTTTTTTGGTGACTGGTTTCTTCACTGAACATATTTTCTCTGAGATTTATGCAGAGAAAGTATATTTAAGAGGTAAAAGTACCTATTAAGTAAAAAGAATGAAATTTAATTTCTTTATGCCAACTAATAAGATTTTCAAATAAACAAAACTCCCTTATGCATATCCATCTGAATATTAGGAGAGTGTGCTTAATTTACTTTTTCTGGCTGCCATTCTTTAAGTGAATGCAGTATAATCAGCTGCATGATCATATGTGAGATAGAATCAGAGCAAAATTAAGAATTGCTTTGACACCTAAATCTAAATGCCTACTCATGTATGCAAGGAATTGCTCAGGATCAGCAAAAGTGCTATTCTCAGAGTGGATTGGAGATTTGAACATTTTGGGGAATTTGAATATTTTTGCAAAATTTAATGGTATTGATTTGTTGACTGTCCAAAAATTTTATATGTCACTGGGGAAAGTGAGGAAGGAGAAAAAGGCTGACATAAATGTTAAGTACTTGGGAATTTGTCCATTCTTAAATTTATTTCAGAAGTATTTGTATACTTCTTTCTCAAAATTTGCTCATTATTATTCTAAAAGGGCAAATAAAGGAATGTATGTAAGTGTGGAAAGTATTAGGAATAATTAAAATTACCAACAAAACAGAGAAATTTAAAGACCCTTTGTAACCATCAAAGCATCAGAATATTCATTTCTTTAAATTAAAGCAAGGGCTCAGCACTCTTAAAATTTCTAGGTAATTAAATGGGCTCTGTAGTTAGGCTATTTTGACTATAATCTTGCTGATTTGGATGGTATTTTATTAATGATATCTCAAGGGGAAGTTGCAGTAGCTTGAAAATCAATGAAATATTAATAATCAACAACCAAAGAAATGCAGATATGTCTGCTTTGGAAAAAAACGTGACCTGCATCATCTTTACATTTTAAGCACTTTATTTGTATTTTGTTTGAATTTGTATTTTATGCATGACAATGCATACCATGGGGTGGGTATTTTGTAGGAAATGCAATGCACATACTGTTTGGTTTCTGGAAAATCTTTTGTGCACAGCATTATTTTGTCAATTTGGGAGTAACAAATATTTTTATACAATAAAATAAATGATCTATATTTTTTTCCAAGCGTAATTCTGAGATCCCTGGGGTATAGCTGAACTTCTTAACTGCCAATGAAAAACAAATGCCTCATCTAGATAGTGGAGGATTGTTGACCTGCTGAGGAAGAAACTCTGTTACTGTCTAGCAGTGCCAGACATTAAAGTCTTAGAAGGTCAAGTTTTCATTATAAAAGGAAAGGACTCCACCGACTCTATGGTAGCCCTCTAGAACTGAGAATAGTGCTGATCCATAAAGAAATTACATAGATACAAGGTTTTAAAGTATAGATGCTGAGATGACGTGACCAATACTAAATTTCCCCTAGTTTCTCAGCACAAATACCGTACTCACAGTCATTTCAAATTCATTATTTGAAAACCTAACTTTAAGAATTATAAAAAAAAGTGTCAAGACAAGTGTCAAAAAAGAACCAAAAAATAAGTAACTCTAGAAATAACAAGTTTAGGCAGTGATCAAGAATATATAAGATAAAAGAATAAAGTTGGACAGAGATAAAAAATAAATATAGACCTCAATACTTTAGTCAGATTATTGAAGACATTTTTATTGGTTCAGCAAAAAGAAATTAGAGGCTTTTATCAAAATATCCTATGTAGTCTTCATTCCTCATTGTAAATAGATACAATTAGCAAAATGAGAACATTTTTATGAAGCATGGAATTATTTTTAACACATCCATTTGATATATTGTTAAAGTCTTAATGACTCTTTTGGAGAATCAGAGTGAAGATTTGGATGCCTGTTCGTAAATACCAAGAGCTGTAATTATACTTGATTCATTTTAGAAGGCAAGAGTATCATTATCTATTTTTAAAAAAACATTCTTTGACTCAATTATTTCACCTTTTAGTACTTACACCACAGAAAACTTAATCCACTGGGAGAAAATACATGTATGAGGAAATTTTCATTGTTGATGATAATGAAAATTTGGAAGCAACCAAAAATCTCATCTCTTCCCCACCACCCCTCATTTAAATATTTGCTACATTTACTCATTTAAATATTATAGTTATATGAAAGAATTATCTAGTTTTACTTTTACTGAAAAGGAAAAATTTAATTCAAGATACAGTTAGTGAAAATTACTAGCTGTAGAAAATTTACAATAGAAGTTTTGGGAAACAACTTGTGTGCATATATACAAATAGTGAAAATATATTAGGAGTGGGATTTTAGTAGTGTTTTTTACTTTCCATATTTACACAATTTTTGATGGTGATGAATTACAGAGAAGAAGTTTGTATTGGCATCTCACCCAATATGATTTTTTAAAAAATTAAGGAATTTCCTGAAATTGAAAGAAGCTATTGACTTCAATGCAAGTTCTAGGAAAGGCAGCTGAGCATATGTGTGACATGGTCTTGAGGCCATTGGTGCTTGATTACTTATAATAGTTTCAGATCTTCTCCAGGATCCTCCCACTTCTGAGAGTGTGATTCTGAGATGCAAGAGAAGATGCAAACCCTGCCACATGGGAATAGAGGTGTTTAGCTTCCCGCACTCTGGCTACAGTAACAGGACAATCCATTCCCTCTCTCCTGCCCTGAATGAATCTTTCGCATGGTCCCTTCACACTTAAAGGATATCATTGGGAAACCACTAAGAATTTTCACATTCTGCAGGTATATTTTACAGTGTAACCACAAACAGGGTCATTTATTTGAACTCATCATTAAAAAATATCTAATCAGGAAATATTTTCTATGTTGTGAGTCCATGAATAAAGTGGATCTAGTTTTCCCTCTAGTTTATAAAGTTTATCGGGAAAACTAAAAAAGCCTGAAGAATTAACGTATATATAATATAAATTGTTTTACCCACAAGTAAAGTAAATTTATAATAGGAAAACTTTAGAAAATAATAAACACACTTTATTTCTAAGTGGATCCAAATAATATTTAGGGGTCAATTTCCATAATATATTAACCTTAAAATATATTGTACTGCCATTTAACATGTTCTAACATGACCGTAAATTTATTTTTCACTAAGACCAGAGAAAAAGTAATTTCTGGTCATTTGAGAATCTTAATTTCTCTTGAAGCTAAGGGAATTGTATACTGCTAACTCAGAACATCTTAACAAAGGCCTAGACTTTCAATTAGTGCTCGGAAGAGACATTGAAAAGAAAACCTTATTTCCCTTTGACATTTGCATAGACTTCCATGCAAAATCATACATAAGTACACATAAAATTCTATTATCTAGCTCACTGCAAAATAATTCATTGCTAATATTTTCTCTGTGTACATTATATCCATCCATGAACCTGAATGTTGTAATTTGTGATGTGGAAATGTTCTAACAAACTAAGCATTAATTATAACAAGATCAAATACCAAGAATTTACAGCAGTACTAATGATGTGAAAGGCTTTAGCTTTTTCATATATTCATAGATATATATATTCATTCAGTGGGATGTTATTTAGCAAGCATGGACTGATATTTTTAGTCTAGAGTTAATTAATAATTCATTCATGAATAATCATTAAAAGCAATTTTTAAAATGGATGTCTGACTTCACAAAGTATAATACTAAAGTGCGTGCTTACTTAATCTGGTGGGTTTTATTTCCAGACTTGCTCTTTGTACCCTCTCCATCTCTCATCTTTGGACATTCTCTTTCTCTCTCTCTACATTTCTGTAATAGTAAATATATGTAGTATAGTCTTATGAATCTGTGTTTACAAGGTTTAGTACTGCCTGCACAAATAATGAGAAATAGCCACATCCATTAGTTCAAGTTTTTATCAGCATAATGTTATTTTTTAGATAGAATTTTGAAAGCTATTTGTGATAAGTCTATATCCTTGATTTATGAATAAAAACATGCTTAGAAAGCTTTTGTTTTTATTAGCTTTCCTTATGCACTTTTATATGAGATTTGAAGTAATGTCTTCTACTCACTGCTAAGGAGAGCTGTTTTATATAGATGCACTACATGAGCATAGATATGGCTCCATGCTCTAAAATTTTTTCACAGTAAAGTATGAATGTTATTAGCATTTAACTTGATGTCAAGGTATTGCTTTTGGAAAAGCCTCTTTAAAAAACAAATGTTAAAGTCATGGTTTCTAATCAGTTATTTCATTGGAGTGAATCAAATAAATTAATACTAGAAAACATGGTCCCAATGAAAAGGAGTTACATCAAATATCTTTTGATTGCTTAAAGGTGCTAATTATTCTGGACTAATGCCTTCTTCCTCCCTATGCAGTGCCCCACCCCCCATGGTCCTACGCTCTGGGGTATTCTGCCTTTTACACAATTTCTCTAGGGAAGTTATTTCCTGACTGATACTACAAAATATTTTATGACGTTGATTATGACATTAATTGCACTGAGGTATAATATTCAAGATTAGATTCTATGGTAAGCTGTAGCTTCTTCAGAGTCAATACAAATATGATTAAAATTTTTGTCAGAAAAAATTCTATCAGAGCATGTCACCATGCTTGCTACATGACAGAAACTAAATAGCTGCTTTTTGAATGAGTACGGATGACACTGACATTGAGAAGTCAACCTAGATCAGACATTCTTAACCAAAACCCAATTCCTTTATTACACAATTTTGTAGACATGAGGATTCTCATTAATGCCTCTAATATTCATTGAGAAAACTGCCAATATGTAACTTGTTCATTTTTAAAAATTTGTTTTGAAGGGGTGAATAAAAGAGTATCCTGACTTGGGAGATTCTCTTTTGATATTCTAATTTATGCCTTTCATATGTATTATAACATTTTATTTATGTGAATTAGCATATAAAAGTGCTAATAATTTTTGAATTGCTGTATTGGAACTTATTACTGATTGAGATCAAAATTTTGATCTTTCAATAACTTTCAGATTCTTTGAAATCTTTTTTTGTATAGCACTATATTTCATAACACTATTTTTAAAATAATATAGATATCTAAATAAAGAGTATATTGCTACGTTAATAGACCATGATTATAGGGAAATATTTCAGTGTAAAAGCCTTTTATTAACAAATATCTAGATCATGAATGCTTGGGACAGTGTATTGAATACATTGGCATAATTAAGTTATATCAAAATCTTAAGAGACATTTTATATACTTGGTGAAATATTCAGAGATAATCACTGTTTCTGTGGTCACTGATATTTGAGAACTGGAAAACAAAAATATAGATAATTGGGTAATAGCATTAAAAATAGTCTATTTCAGTTTTATTTCCCAAACTTATGTAATGCTAAATGTAATATTTAATTAAACTTTTAGAAATACTATTATAATTGAATTGGTAACTATAGAAAAGAAACAAAAAGTGGTACAACACACAGGAAAAAGAAAAGAACATGTGGAAGAAAAAATAAAAGATGGTTACTGAGAAGAATGCTAGAAAGATCCCATCTCAAAGAGGACAGTAAACTATTCATAATTATGACAGCTGGTGTCACAAATACTCAGGAATTTTATCAGTTCAAGAAGATTATAGTGAGGAGTGCACTAGATAAGTTATTTGCATCCATGGAAGTTTAAATGTAACAGACATTTATGGGGCTATTTTTAGGAAAAAACTCCTATACACTGTTTAGAAATAATGATGGAAAGAGATATACTAAATATATGAATACAATTTTTATGTCTGTGATACTCTATTAGAAAAATGTAGTATGTACAGTAAATACACTCTAGCAAAACATGAAAAAGTTTTGTAACCATGATTTAAAGCTGTTTTGTCCAATGTATTTTAAACAATGTGATTTGATTTTTGCATTAATTTGTCTAATTTAGCTCGAAAAACATTTATTGAAAACTCTCCTGTATACCAAGTAATATGCTTGGCACCAAGGTTACTTAAATAACAAGCTGGCCTTTACAGTCCAATAATTCACTTTCTCATAACAGTAAGAGATAAATTGTCAGCAGGCCATAATTCTACCAAGTGATAAAATGCTATAATAAAGATACAATCATTGTTATAGGATAATAACTGGGAAGGTTGGAGATACCATGTTAGATGGAGTTACATTTAAGCCAAATGTTTCAGAGATGAGCAGGCGTGTCCTGGTGCAAGAAGAAGGCAGGTCAAGAGAACTCGGGGCAGATGAGAATGATTGTAAAAGGACTAGCAATCATATTACAATAGCCACTCTTATGCCAGCTACTGCTATAAACAAATATATGCGTGACTTCATACAATCTGGCTTCAGCACTTGAGATTTTAGTTACTGTGCTATGTTGTGTTTCATGGTAATATAGTCTATTTGGTCAGGATTGAAGCTATTCAGTGTGATTGGAACATAACATTCATATGAAAGACTAATTAAAAATTAAGTGAAAAATTCTTTATATGATGAAAAGGGGCTTATGTGCTACATTGAGGGATGTTTAGAAATTACCTGAGATAAAATAGTAAATTACCAAACATTTTTATATAGAGAACAGTATGATGATGCTTTTATTTGAGAAAATATTAAGGCTAAGTGGCTGTTGCATCAGACCTGTTGAGAGATGAGGAAAATTGGGGTTCAGACATGGTAAAAGTGATGAATTCGAGGGATCATTTCAGAAATCAGGGGAAAATTGAGTTAAAAAAACCAGAGACAAAATAGAAAAGGGATGAACTATGAAAACAAATGATTGCTTAAGTATTCATTCATTAAGTCATTCAATTTATTTTACAATATGCAACATAAAATAATGGAACATAGAATTCCAATGTTATAAGAAAAGCCAAAAGGAATAAATTGGAATTTCTTTTATCAAAGAAAAATCCAATAGCTCATCTATAGAGCACACACCATCAGCAAAAAATGATAAAATCACTATTTATGAATGTTAATTACTGATTTCAAAAATAATTGTGTATTTTTCAGTTACATTTAACATATTCAACATGGCTCCTCTCCACTGTGCCATCAGGGCTAAAAGATGCACATGGAACATATATGCTTTGCTTCAGAGGATCAGGCATATCAGAAAGATTTCTGTCAGATAACCATAAAACAATGTTTGTCAGTATCCACCAATGGAAACAAGAATGCTGTGCTCATAATACCTGGAGAAGCATAGTTAAAGCTTAGCAGAGCTTCATTAATTTATCAGTTCATATTACTTCGAGTATAAAATTTATATAAAATTAAGGCTTCCTGTTTCCTAGACACTCTATCTTCCTCTCTAGCTAAATTTCCTGGTATTTTCCATGGCTAGCCTACCACCCTAAAAACAGGCATAATTCACTCTTTCCTAGATGCACCTGGTTCTTTCCTAAGATATCTGACTTCAAATCTACAGAGGTAGACATTAATCAGAGGAAGTGTTGCTACCCAAGAAAACTCTCCATTGTATAGTTCTGGCTGTCATGGTAACATGTTATAACTTAAAAGAGTAATGTGGATCTCATCCCTTTCCTGAGCACATGCCATGATTGTAAAAGATGCATCCAAAAGGATGATAATGATTTCCAGAGCAAAGTAGTTGAAATCTTCAGTCTTACAGATTTATTACTAAGGGGTGGATTAAGCAAGACTACTGCAAAAAATGGAAAAACATGATTCTAATATGAACATTTATTATATATAATAATTGTTGTGGTTAGAATATATGGCATGTCCCAGAATCTTAAGTGTGAAACAATGCAAGAACGTTCAGAGGTGAAATGATTAGATTATGAGAGTTCTGAACTAATTGGTGTATTAATCTACTGATACGGATTAATGAATGGTAACTGTAGGCAGGTACGGTATGGCTAGAGGAGGTAGGTCACTGGATGCATGCCTTTAGGGTATATATTTTGTTTCTGGTGAGTGGGGTTCTCTCTCTCTCTCTCTCTTTACTTCCTGGTTGCCATGTCTTGAGAAGCTTTGCTCTGCCACATCCTTCCACCATGATGTTCTGCCTAATCTTAGGCCTGGAGCTATGTGGTCACTCAACAATGGACTGAATTTCTAATACTATGAGCCAAAATAAACTTTTCTTTTTTTAAGTTTCTTTTGTCAAGTATTTTGGTTACAGTGACAATAGCTAATACAATAATAAACAAAGTATTTAAAATTATTCCTTGAAAATTCAGTCTAATAGCTGACCAGATAAAAAGAAAGTAAATTATAGAAACCACACACACACACACACACATACACACACAGTAGTCCGTTATTTTTACAATTATCTTTAAAGTCCTAGAATATTTGATATTTATGCCACTTAAGCTTATAAATTATTATTTTGTCATTAGTTTTTACAATTTTTGTTCATTTATTTTATCCTTAGTTGTCACTTAAATCCTGAATGATATGTATGCTTATATTATTCTGAATTTCACCCTGTGCAGATTCATGTATTTGCAGAAATGTTCTATCCTTGCAAATGATTATAAGATGATTTCACTGGAGAAAATACGAGTTTCAGGACCGTTTGCCAATTTTCTGCCTGGATTGTTGTTTTTATATAGCTGAATCAAGGCCTTAAAAATAATGTGAATAGCTGATAAAAGAACATTAAGGTGTCATTCTTTATCCACATTGGACAAAATTAAACAAACATATAGCATGATTTGCCATTTTATACACTTCTTATTCTTTGACAGTTTGGATTATTATTTCTCAAATTTCAAAATACTTGAAAAGCAAAATAAAAACCCTAAGTAATTTTAGATCATTGTGTTTTAAATCATAGGTGTGTTGCTATATTTTTAAGTTTATTTTTGCCCTTATTAGCAAATAATCAAGAATTTTTATATGAAGAAAAATTTCAATAATACTTTTTTTAGAATAGTGTGATTAATATTAGTCACAGATTGTCTAATAATATTCTGCCAGCTCAGTTTTAAATATCTATTTGCTTCTTCACTTAAATAATTACACTCGATTTTACATTAAGCATGTATAATCCTAAGGTTTCAAATTCTGATTTGGAGCAATGTTTTCATTATCAAGCAATTTTGAGTGCTGCACTCTAAGGGTTTCTCCAAAGGCTGTGCTTATATTTCTCCAGTAATACAGAATGGTAGAGCTCTAACCATACAATCTAGAAATCTTTAGTAATGGTTCCTGGGTTTCTAATACTAGATTCTACAAAGTATTTATTGAGGCAGGTATTGTGTAGGTGTATTTAGTCAGGAATAAGCCAATCATGATCATGAAACAGAACACAGTTCAAAGAATAATAAAAGAAGGAGTGATTGGAGATAAGTTCAGAGAGGAGCCCTGGGCAGGATCATAGAATACTTTTCATAGGTCACAGCATTAGTTTGCTTTTAATTCTAATTACAAGAGGGAGCAATTATAGCTCTTAAAGGGAGCATACTGTTATTTATTTTACATTTTGAAAAGAGTTAAGAGGCTCTCACTTTCTTTCTAGGGAGTATAATATCCAGTGAGATGAAAATAATGTGGCCGTTTCATAATCTATTTTGGACATAGAAATGGCAAGACTTGTGGTTGGATTGAATTAGAAATAAGAGACACCTTGCTGTTCAGTTTGAGTAAATGGATGGATGAAAATGCCCTTAACACGGAAAAGCTGATGGAGATGTTTTGGGGGCGTGTAGGATGATTGGTTGTATCTAATTGACATTCAGGTAGTCAGAATGCTTTTTCTTCTGAGAGTCTCTTGAATTAAATCACAAAATCTAACATTAGACTAATAAGATTTTGTGATTTAGTTGTGCATATTGCCTTCCGGTCCCAATATCACACTTCTACTACTTATCAAAGCAAAATTATGTTTTCTTACAAAATAGATAAAATTATTAGAAGGCCATTTTATGTAGGCAGGGGATCATCATCTTAGCAGTTTTAATTGAATACTTCATTTTAGATATAGATACCTCCAGAAGAAGGTGGGAGATAACTAAGGAGACATCAATTCGATGACAAATTAGGAAGGACCAAATACATTACGCTAGAACCATTTATTTATTTATTTATTTTTAATAATTTTTTTTTTTTGTAGATGGACACAATGTCTTTATTTTATTGCTCTGTATGTGGTGCTGAGGATCAAACCCAGGGCCTCACGCATGCGAGGCAAGTGCTCTACCGCTGAGCCACAATCCCAGCCCACACTAGAGCCATTTATTCTCAAGGTCCTGACA
This sequence comes from Xerus rutilus, assembly GCA_028644305.1. NCBI lineage: Eukaryota > Metazoa > Chordata > Mammalia > Rodentia > Sciuridae > Xerus > Xerus rutilus. The sequence goes on along the minus strand of CM053402.1, from coordinate 138,192,969 downwards.
GATTTTCTCCAAGTCTCCTAAGCAGTAACAGAGAAATCTTTATAATGTGTAGACTTAGATTCATTTGCAAAAACACTAGTAAGTCCTTAGACTTTGTAGTAGATATCCAGAAGAAGTGACTTCAACCCCTTCCACAGTTGACTGGCACTAGGAAAATTCTCATGTGTCTTCACTATTCTTCCTAAGTCTCTTGATACACAAAATGTGAAAGATTTAGGATGGCTATACATTCCCAATGATTGCTTATAGGGTAGCAAACACAATTAAATACATTGAATTATGTGCTTGAAATTAGCATGTGGATGCCTAGTCATTACCTACAGCAGGACATCCCAAGTAAAATTCAAGTTTAAAATCTTTGAATGATACTATATTTCTTCTACTCAGAACCAAACCCTGAGTAAAATTAGAGTTTTTTTTAATTATCATATTTTTCATACATATTAACACTTCATTTTTGCCCTTTACTCTCTATTGTATTTGTTGTTATAATTTAAGCCAGTGATGGATAAATCTAAAATACTACTAATTTTCTAACTAGTTACTTTGATTTTAGTATTATTCCACTTCAACTTAAACCTGTTTTAAAATACAGATCCTCTGAAAGCCTATTTTAATTTATCTTTAACAGACATACACTAAGCACTTTTGTGTTTCAGGTACTATTCTTGTTACTTAGAGCCAAACAAAACTGCATGCCTTGTGTAACACAGGTGAGAAACCCTTTGACTGACTATTTCTTTTTGGAGTAGGGAGATATTAAAGTAATGTTCATGTGTTAAAAATGAGTGAAAATGTTGGGTAAGTGTGATTATATAACTGTGAAGACAGAAAAATTAGTATATAATGGATTCTGTGATAGAGATCTTAATGTTTTGATGAACTTGCCTTTAAACACTTTGACTTAGATATTGTACATTATGGGTCTTTCATTAGCTATTGTTCAAATGTCTGAATACAATTTCTAGGAAATGAAACTTTTTCATAACAAACTTACCAAAATGAAATTCCATGATAAATATAATTTACAAAGTATTTTTGAATTTTCTCATTTGTGTTATTATTTTCCATAAAACCTTAAGCAAAGACATACTGTCATCCAAATGTGTTTTGTGTTTGCAACTGAGAGGGAATTTGAGTGGTAAATAATAAATAGATAAAGTAAATATTTTAAAGAGAATTAAAAGCATACTATAAAAACATTTTCTGCTGGTAAGAAACATTTTACAGTATTAATTCAGCTTGAAAGAATTGCTAGCTATAATTGTTATTATATGACTATTGTGAAATTATAAATTTATTGTTTTTAATCCTGAAAAAATAAATATAAAGCATATTAAAAGTTAAGATGGAGAAGTTCAGATTTCTCATTTGAAAGTGAACCTGTTCAGATCTAATGTTCTTTATGTTATGCAGTCAGAACCTTGGATATGGTTTTGAAGAGGAATAGATTTGGATCTTTCTTTTAACAGTGTCTGAATATTTTCAGTAACTGCAAGGTCAATTATAATTTTATTGCATAATAATGTTTTATTCTGACTCAGTTACAACTTAAGTAATTTAAATGTTAAAGGAGAAAGGAAAGAGAATTATCCTTTATATTACATGTGTTTTAAATTTAAAGAAAAGCATTAGTTGGCTTCAATAGCAGTCAAAAATTTAGTATTTCAACTCACAACCCATTCCCTCCTCTTTAGAGATTCTCTTTTCCAGTTTTTGGTTGGTTTCCTTTCTGTTTTACTCATTACATACATCCCACCTACTGAGTTGTTTAGTTAGTTGCTTTTTCCTTCTGTTCCCAAGTTTCAAGTCCTATCTCTTCTATAGCAATATGTTTTGTTTAGTTTTCTTGTAACTGTTTTTTTTAATTCTTAAAGAGAGCCAAAGTCTTACTTTTTCCTATGCCTTTCAGCTTCTTTTCAGATCTCAAATCACTTTTGCTTAGTTATCGCATAAGGGCTTTAGTGACATAGCAGCAAGTGTCAGCTAGACATACACATGGCTAAAATGTTTTACATGAGATAGAATGACCCTTGCATATAAAACTTTATAGATAATTAATTTTATATTTTCTATGGAATCCAGCATAAAGCTGGGCATCTCAGTGCTTTGTAAATGCTTATATTGGATAGAAAGAACACATTATGGGGCTGGGATTGTGGCTTAGTTGTAGAGCACTTGCCCAGCATGTGTGAGGCAATGGGTTCGATTCTCAGAACCATAGATAAGTGAATAAAATAAAGGCTCATTAATGTCTAAAAAATATTTTAGAAAATAAAGAGCACATTGCATTTCTAAATATACTTTCTCGTAAATAAATGTCTTTTTATATAATCTTTGTCTTCTCACATTCAGAATATACAAGATGGTGCATACGCAAATACTCAAATGTGTGTGTGTGTGTGCACGCATGTGTGTGTATTGAGCACGTTACCCATTATAGATGAGAAAAATTATAAAAATATCATTGCTTGTTTTCAGGAAACCTTAACAGAATTTTTTTTCATATTGTTGTTAATGCCAATATTCGAGTTGTTTCTTTATTTTTCCCTACTTCCCTTAGAACTTTATTTCCATTTGTTTAAAAAAGAAATGGCATTGATTAATAATTCATTTTGTGCCAAATTATTTTTACTGTTTATTAAAGACCTTACACCATAGTAGTGTTAAACATCCTAGAGTTAATGAAGCAATGAATGTTCCTGGTTTTTGATATTTCAATAAAACATTGCTAAAGATTTCTGTAATTTGGAAAACCAATCTCTCAATTCCATAGAACACTAAGTTTCTCTCTGGATAAAATAAAAATTTACATTTGCTGTCGATAAACTTTAATTGTGCCAATAAGGAGACAGAAATGCAGAAAATTACAGACATTTAAATGTGTGAATCACTTGCAAACTAGAAGGCGTAGGTGATTATTTATCTTAGATGGGTAGTGCAGAATAAAACCCAGGGACAATGATAATTGAGGTGACTTCATCCTGTTTCAACTCTGTTATCACATTAAAGGAGCAATCAGTTTTTAATCTAAAATTTGACATGAATAAACTTGTTTTATTATTTTCTTGGTGCATATTAAAACAAAGAAAATAGCAATAACAGAGTTAGATTTCTAACAATCTTTTGAAGATCCAGTAGCTAGAAGTTAATCGAAATTAGTTTGAACTATAAGAAAATAATTGGAGTAATTAAAAAGAACAGATGAGTCAAATTACAAAGAGTGAAAGGTAATATTTTTCCCTACATCCAACATTATACAGTCATAGTGTACTTTTTAAATTATTCATGAAAGAGCTCCTTAGACATGTCTGTGACTTACAATGTAGTTGACTTATGGCTTTTCTTGCATAGGCTTCCAGAATCAAATTGATTTTTAACAAACATTTATGATGAATGCTGAAAGACTTTCGGCACACAATATCTATCATTTATGATTTTTTACAAAATTTTTTACATACTGATAAGAAAAATTTAATGGTTGCATTAACAACTTTATTTTGTTTTACTATTGATAAGTTTCATATGATTTCCTGACTTGTGATTTATCCACCACAAATGAGAAGTTAGTCGGAAGTTTTCATGTTTCTTACTAATTACTGCTAAACACTTCTGCTTAGTGCACATTGAGGAAGTGAGTATTGCAGAGCTGATTATGGATGGGTATGTAATCTACTCCTTGCACTCATCATTTGCATCATCCTTGCCTTTGGCTTTCAAACCCAATGTGAGATCATGAGCAACTCAATTCTAGAGTAATCACAAACTGAGTCACTACACCCAAAATATTTCTATGATAAAACCAAGGGACCATTTGGCTAGAAAGCCAGGATTAATTGCATGACTTCCTTACAAAGCAAGACATAGCTATATAATTTTGAAGGTAATTTAAATGCACTTTAAATTATAATATTTGAGAATTCTAATATTATAATTTAGGTATTATAATATTAATCAAACAGTATTTTTAAATAAAATAGACATTCACCTGAATAACTGTATCATCTAAGCTTATGAAAAATACACATTACACTATTCATGAAATTTATTTTAAGAACGTGAACCCAAATATATTTGTAATTTGACAAAGGTTAGGAAATGCATGCAAACCGGATAAGGAGTTGATAAACAAGATATAAATTATGCCTAGCCGGGCACGGTGGCTCAAGCCTGTAATCCCAGCACTTAGGGAGGCTGAGCAGGAGAATCGCGAGTTCAAAGCCAGCCTCAGCAAGGGCGAGGCGCTAAGCAACTCAGTGAGACCCTGTCTCTACATAAAACACAAAATAGGGCTGGGGATGTGGTTCAGTGGTCGAGTGCCCCTGAGTTCAATCTCCAGTACCAAAAAAAAAGATATAAATTATGGTCACTACATACTGTGAACTGCTTGTATTAAATGACCTTTTCTACAGCAAAATATTTCAAGGGAACACATGAGGAAATGGGTAACAACAGTATCTTTTCATTTAGATTTCATTAACTTCTGAATAAGTGAGTTTCTTTAGAGTTTTGATGACAAAAATTTAATTAATTTTAGCAATACCTCAGTGAGAACTATGGAGGGGGAGCATTATTAAATTTTATTAAAAAGTACATTGCCTACTTGGGATGAAGCTACCATACCTATCAGATTTTAAGGGAAAGTATAATTCTATATTACGTATAACATCTGCCAAAATTTTATTTCTTTATTTACAACTAGGTTTTTCTTATGGCAACAAAGAAAATTCTACTCAAAGATTTTATTGTTACTAGAAAAATATCATCATTTTGTGAATTATGATTTTGTTAATTTTCCATTCTCAGTTTAGTTATGTTCCTATTAAACTCAAATGAAGATCTTGGTGAGCTCACAGGAAATAGTCCAAACCAATTATTTTGCTTAGTTTTCAAAAATTTATTTTGTCTTAACTTCATAAAATTCTGAATTTCCCCTTCAGGGAAGCTGGTTTGCAAAATTTCCTTTCATATGTTAGTAACACTGGAAAATCAAGCAGATCATTTTGGTTATGTAACTGGCTATGAGACCAGATGAATAGATGGCACCCACTCCCTAGTTTCTGTGTTGCCTTATTATTTTTCCTCTCTGTGCACATCAATCAGCTCATCTTCAGTTTGTATTTCTTATCTCTTGGTCTCTATTATGTCGCTGGGCCTTCTCTTTCTCCTTTTATCTCCTTTTCCACTTTTCACTCTCCCTCCTCACCTGTCCCCTATGTCTTATTTTTCTAAGAACTATACTTATTTTATAAAAATAAACATAACAGCAGTTTTGTCTGCGAGTGGGTATATGTGATTTATGTTGAGAAACATACGCATGCCTTCAAATGATGGAAATAATGGCACATTTACATTTATTATGGTTTCCACCACTGGCACCTTCTACCCCAGAGGTATGTACATTTTCCTCAGGCAGATGACAGGCCCTTTATTGTCATGGTACTCTTAACCCATGCACTTTAATCTTACAGCAATAGATATATGTATTCCCAAAATGGAGACTTCAGTAGTTTCAAATGCTCTCTTTTCAGAAAATCATTGAGCCTCCTGAGCTATTTGTCATAAATGTAAAACATTAACCTTTAATCTTATGTATACCTTTGTAATAGATGTTACCTGAAAAACAATAACAACAACAACCAAAAAACAACTGTTTTTGGTAGATTAACTGTATTAAAATTCGGCAAGTTATATATTTGAAAAGATGTTTTTAGCTTATTTCTCAGAATATGCTGAGGCTTATACAATTGTAATCTGTGTTTCTTCCAAGCTGGTTTTTTGGTTATTCCTTTTATTCTTTCTTACTTTAAAAAAATGTTTTCATTAAAATTCAGAAACCTGCTAAAGGAAAACTAGAGGAAAGAGAAGTAAGTTTCAAGTTGTTCTAGTGAGAGGCGCTGTCATATAAAATGTATTATGTAGCTGCTCTTCTAGGCTGCTGTGAGGATGTCTTAGGCTGAGAGGATTGTTTCAGGAGAAATTCAAGGTGTATACTCACACTAAAAGTGTTCTTTATGGCAACAGTTTTTAAACTTTTAGATGTTATGGACTAGCAATTCTTTTTCTTTTAATTGGAGAGATGCAAGTTTGATTTTCAACTTTTTATTTCCCAAGGAAGGATGTTAAAATATCAGTTGGTAAGTTGTATCATTATTTTTTCATTAGAGAAAGAATATTTAAGATACACATATATGCAGACCTACATACATAGACACGGAGTGTGAGGAACATAAATTCAGAAAAATGAATACTTGTGAACAGTTTCCCAGCATAGTTACATAAAAGCAAATTAAAGTAACAATTACTACCCTTTATGCACCCACCAGATTAGTTCAGGTTAACGTATAAATATTGGTAAGGTCATGGAGGAACAGGAACTCTCACACACACCAATAAGAGTTTAAGTTGGTATAGCTATTTTGGAAAACTATTTATCTATAGCCACTAATGCTGTAATACGCATATCATTATGAACAAGAAATTCACTCCTATAATTATATTCAAAAGTTGTATATATTGGAGGAGATATATAGTTACCTCCAGAAAGAAAAATTCAAGAATGTTCATGGTGGCATTATTTGGTAGCAAGTAAATTTCAATCCGTAGTAAGCTGGAATGATTCATTTTGGTATGGGTATATTGTAACTATGAAATTTCATGCTTTCCTTTAATAGTAATTTATGCTTGGAAGCTTTTGTAGGTATTTCTTCCTTCCTTCCATCATTTGATATCTCTTTTGGAAAATGCTTCTTCAACACTATGCAGTAATGAAAGTGAATCTTTTGCTCAGTTCTTTCATCATTGTGACCTAAGGACCCAGCAAGAACAGAAAGGAAGGGAAGCTAGTTTAGGGATCACAGTTTCAGAAGTCTCAGGCCATAGGTGGCCAATTCCATGACTCTGAGCCCTAGTGAGGCAGCACATCATGGGCGAAGGGCTCAGCAGGGGAAAGCATCTCAGGACATGGGATCAGGAAGGAGAGAGAGGGAACTTTGCTCACCAGGGACAAAATATATACCCCAAAGTATACCCACAGTGACATACCTCCTCCATCCAAACCCTACCTGCCTACAGTTACCACCAAGTTAATCCATATCAGTGGATTAATTCACTGATTAGATTAAGGTTCTTATAACACAATCATTGCAACTCTGAAAATTCTTGCATTATCTAACAAATGAGCTTTTGGGGGACACTTTATATCTAAACCATAACAGTGAATGAAATGCATTTTTCAGTACAACAAAGTTGAGTCTCACAAATAATGAATGAAAGAGTATAGATATAAAAATAGAAACCCTCTACCAATCCACTGAATTAATTAATTAATTGGTACCAGGGATTGAACTTAGGGGAGCTTAACCACTGAGTTACAACCCAAACCTTTTTTGTATTTTACTTAAAGACAGGATATCACTGAGTTTCTTAGGGTCTCACTAAGTTGCTGAGGCTATTTTTGAACTTGCAATCTTTCTGTCTCAGCCTCTCAAGCCGTTGGGATATGTAACTAAACCTAATACGTGCTCTGAGAAGTCAGAATGTTCATTGCTTTTTGGTAAGAGTGCAGTGATTGTAGACAACACAAAGGGAACTTTTGGGCACTAGCAGTATTTTGTATTTTAATAAGGTGGCCACTACATAAATGTTTCCACTTTTTTTAGTTGTAAAAATTTATTGAGCTACATATTTAGGATTCATTCATTCTTCCATGAGTGTTATATTTCAATAAAATATTATTTTGTTGAACAAAATAAAAATAAATATTGACAAAACACTTCAGGACATTGGTTACTTTTTAAGACCAAAGAATCAGGGCATTCTGATTATGTGATTACTTGATTTCATAGGTAATTCAAGTACTTTAATAATCATCTCTGTATTTTCTAATTGAAAAACAATTGATAGTATGAAAAAGTATATATCTAGGGCCGATTTTGTTGTTATTAACTTATATTTGCAAGCTATTATTTGGGAAAATTAAACATTAATACATTGTTCTTTTTGTGGATAAAATCAACCATTTCTCCTAGTGGTAAATGTTCAAATGGTAAAGTTTTAAGAATAAGATAATATTTATTAAATAATGAATTAAAGACTCCCTCCCAAACATACTTATCCAAACTAAGTAGAATTATGTAATGACATTTTCAAGTCATTGTAACTAGTGGACAATTTTTTTATTGACTCATTATATTACTTTATGCATGTGGGCAAATAATGGCAAAATATAACTAAAATATTATCTATTATTCATCATAAATAATATGAAATTCTAAACAGAAAAAAACATATATTTCTGATAGTCAAAGGGAAATTTTGGCTGTGTATGCTTAGGGGTGGGACAAAAGGAATAATTTGAGAATACTTGTTTCTGTGTGTGAGTCGACAACTAGTTTCAAATAAAGGCAATAGCTCAGACTGTTGCCTACATGTAACTGAGGAGTCTGTACTTCTTTTTGATAAGAAAAAGACTAATGATCTCCAGACTTGCACTATGAAGAACTAATGAGCGCACCTAGCAAAGTAATGGTCTATATCTGCCAGAGGTCAAAAGTAGATTATAACAGTCATGGGAGTTGTAATTTTTAATGTAAGTCATATGAGTAGACATAAAAGTTTTTCTAGAATCATATGACTGAAGGTAGCTTGGAATAAAAGTCTTAACCTAAAATGCATAGAGAATAGATTCCTCATTAAGAGGAAGGCAACATAAACTGCTTACTCTATATTTTTTTACTCAGTGGTAAATAATAGGTAAGTGAAATAGGAAGAAAGAGAGACCAGTGGATGAATCAGACACTTTTACACATTTATGCAAGAGTTGTTTCTTTATTTCCAGGCTGAAATTGTAATAAGGATTAGAAAGCTCTGTGGAATTCCACAGGCTGGTCTACTTAATTCTGTTCTTTACATTACTCTAAAAAAATGAGACATGTCTAGCCAAGCAAAAAAGGGGATGAGAGTAAAAGGGAAGCATAAACTGACAGTACCTGACCAAAAGGCAGGCTGTAGTGACCAGACAATAACGCCGATTGCATTTGCATTACAAGTTTAGAAAGTTAAGATGGTATAACAGAGGGGATGGTCCCTTTGCCTATGTATTTTTGTCTTATAGAGCAGATCTGTAACTTCCATTCATAAGTCATATTACCAAAGAAGGGATCATCTACCTTTTTAAATAGTCTTGAGATTGAGAAAGCTTAATCTCTTGCATCAAGCAATAGGAGTCCAAAGGAGAAAGGATGAAGTACCTTTATCAAAATTTATCTAAACAAATAAATAAAGGTAGATCATCGGGGGAATGGCACACATAAAAATGGCACTGGCAAAAAATGTTGGCCATTGTGCCATGTTCTGCAGCAGACTAAGAAAATAGTTCTTGGATACTCCCCGAAAATAGAACGAATATTTTACATAGGACAATGTTTTCTAATTTAAGACTAGTGTCAATATTGACTCAGCAGAAAATCCATCATCATCTTCTTTATTAAAATATATGATACTGGTCCTGAGTCTTAAAAGGAAAGGCTTACATATATGCCATTATTTCATCCTTTTTCTGAAGACAGAGAGCCTTTTGGTCATTTCCAGTGGATGGAAAACATTGTTTGGGGTTAACTAATCTGCTGGAAATTGCTGCATTAAATTGAGATAATACGAAGTAATGATTCAGACAACTGCTTTGAGATCTTCAAGCAGTTTGAGCAGAGATAGGAGTCACTGAATACAGAGACTTACAAGAATGATAAGGGCCTGGAGTAGAGGGCAGGGAGTAGAAAGTTAATGGAAGTTTCAGGTAAGGAAAACAATAATGCAATGCATTTGTGGCTTATTAACATTTTAATTGTTTTATGTTGCTGTTACATAAAATATTCTTATGCCGAAAAATACCAATATAGATCATATTGGTTTAACAAAAGCACCTACCAAGGTAGGTATTATTCAGAGTGCTTAGTAAAAGTATAGACTATATGCCTCTCTCTCATATCTCTTGTGGTTTTAATAAAACATAATTCTTGGGAAACTATTTTCAAATAATTGATATTAAAACTGGTGTGTTGTAAACTTTATCCAGTGCATTCCAGAACCCTATCATCACAATAAAAGAATAAACATCTCGAGAATAAGTACTATTTTATGCTACTTTAACCCAACATACAACATGCAATCCTGATAACTATGATCATTTTATGGTGATTCAAAAAATTCAGCTTTGCAGAAATTACATTATTTAAGCTATGTGTAGTTCTTACTGTATTTTTGACTTGTTATGATTCTCTGCTGTACTGACATAAACAAGTTTCTAGTCTGGCCAGTAAGAAAAGTATACTGGATTCAAAAAAAAAAAAAAAAAAAAGGAAGGAAGGAAGGAAGGAAAATGAAGAGTATCATTTTGACCAAGAAGATGCTTTTTTTTCTGCTATTTTGTCCTAGCAATAATTTAAAAAATATTTTCCAATTTGAATTGGATTAAGACAACTTAATTTGCTGAAACATTATGGATGTGATTTTTTTTTCATCTTGACTTTTTCTACCAAAATTATTTTTATTAGATGAATTATTTTCCTTGAAGATCTTAAAGCAGTTGTTTGAATCATTACTTCATATTATCTGATGGGTTCTCTCATTTGTGAATTTACTTTTACAGCATTTATTTTTACTTAGGCCCATTTTATCAAGCAGAATTTTGCATATCATTTGTCTTTGTTGTATGCTATTTTATGCTACAAATTTTATTGTAGGCTAATAAGTTTGAGGAGTAAGAATTTATTTCAAAGAGTCTCTGAAACAATTCAAGCTCAGCTTCAGCTGTTTAATAGCATTGACTATCAGATAGAGCAGGGTCAAAACAACCTTTGAATCAGATTGCAAGGTCCAAGTGCCCTGCCTTAATCTGAATACATATAATTGTATACAAAATCTAAATTCTCCAGTATCTTCAGATAATTGCTATTATTATTGTAGATATCCTGCAATTCCAAAAAAATAATAATTGTAGAAAGTGCTGTCCTGCTTGTCTTTAGATAATAATAACCTCTTGATTAATGTGTTATGATCTGGTCCCTAATAGCTTCATTTACTACTTTAATACTACAGTAAATAAAATATTTCTCACTTTTTTGCATTAGTTCCATTATTCAAACACTGTGCATTTTCTACTCTTCTTTCATGATTTCTGCACCATCTGAAATGACCCTTTCCACCATTTCTGCCTATTGTCAATTCACTGAGAAGTCTTCTCTGATTACTCCAACCACAAATTCTTTCTATATACTGAATGCCTGTAGAAAGTTGTACTTGTTATTTTGTATACTTCTTAATAACTGAGGTTACTTATAATTGTCTTTGTCTTCTACTTGATTGCACATTTGCTGAGAGTAAGGATAAATCCTATTCATAAGTGTCCTCCATAATCCTTGGTGCAATTTATCACCTGTGATGAATAAATAAATACATATATTAGGTGGATAGATGTTTTGATTACTGCTTACAGAATAGGTGACCCTTAATTTAAAGTGGAAGTACTCAAAACTCAACCTCAACATGTAACAAAACTTCAGCAGAGGTAAACAAAGCATTTTCTGAATTCTCAGAGGATTATTGTTAACAGAACCAAATGCTATTTACCACTGTAGCCTAAATTAAAGGAAAAATAATTTCAAACTACCAATGAACAAGCATAAAGTTTTATGTAAAGTGGGATGAAATCTTAGAAGTTTGGATGGAAGCTATAGATGTGAGTAGCATTAATGTTATAGTTGCAAGCAGAGCCTTGCAGATTATTTGTCAACTCTGTATATGTTATTGAATGATCTAGTAAAAGATTAATGAATAAGCTGGGATCTATGGAGAAACCTGTATGTTATGGTTTACATGTAGTATCCCCCAAAAGCTCACGTGAAAGACAATGCAAAAGTTTCAGAGGAGCAGTGATTGGGTTGTAAGAATATTAACCCAATCAGTGAATTAATCTCCTGACATAGATTAACTGAGTGGTTACTGAAGTGCTGGAGTGTGGCTGGAGGAAGTAGGAATTGGGGTGTGGCTTGGGAGTGTATATTTTTATCTGGTCAGTGGAGTCTCTCTCTCTCTCTCTGCTCTCTAATCACCATATGAGCTGTTTCCTTCTGCCACACTCTTTTGCCATGATGTTCTACCTCATCTTGAGCCCCAAGAAATGGAGCTGGCCTCCTATGGACTTAGACCTCTGAAACTGGGAGCCCCCAAATAAACATTTCCTCCTTTAAAATTGTTCTGGTCAGATCTTTTGGTCACAGCAGCAAAAAAGCTGACTAAAACACCTTATTAGAGTGTTTCATGACTCACCTGTAGTCATTATTAAAACCATTACATGTTATTTATATATAACATGTGATGTTCTCCACCTTATTTGTTTTTATACATTGCTATGCCAAAAGATATTGCATTTTTGGTTATAGTCTTTGGAATGCCAATGTAGAAAGATGACCTTAATAAACATGCCATTTGGTAGCTATGCATGTTTTAATCTTCCTAACTAAGATCTCTGTGATATTGTATCTGAGAATAAAAATTAAATTATTTTTATTAGGAAAGAGAACATGAAAATAATGATTAGTTTTTTCCACACTCTTAAAAAAGAATAAAATGTAATTTTAAAATGTGTATAGGGGTATTTAGAAGACATAGGAGCTAGTATCATATGTCTATTTTAAAGGAATCTTGTTTATGATAGGTGTCAATTTCTATAATGAAATCTTAGAAAAATATTTTTATTACTATGATAACATTAAATACTTTCAATTTTTCATTGGAATTTCTTTAATCCATTGTAATGAAGAAATAGAAATTATATTTCAAACTAGGAATCATACACAATGATAGAAAAATTCTTCAGTTGTATCTTATAAATATGGTATCCATATGTCACAGTTTCCTTAGAATATTTCCATATGTTTTCCCAGTGTTAGATATTAATATTGCTTTCACTATAATAATTGTCCCAGATTGTATTGGTTAGCTTTTTGTCACAGTGACCAAAATATCTGATATGAACAACTTAAAGGAGGAACATTTTATTCTGACTTATATACGGTTATATTACTTTGGGCCCTAAGTGAGGCAGAACATCATGGGAGAAGGGCATAGCAGAGCAAAGATGCTCAACTGCTGGATGTATAAAGATAGAAGAAGGGGTCAGAGACAAACAGTGGTCCCCAGGGATACAGCCCCACAGACCTGTCACACTAGAGGAGAATCAAGGAGTTCCCAGAGAGGAGGACAAGAGAGGTTCTTGGCAAATATTATAGGGATGAATTTAAGAATGTATCAAGTAAAAGCACAGAGATTTATTTAGCGAAGTGGAGACATATTCAAGCCACATCCTCAGCCCTATTTTGTGTTTTATGTAGAGACAGGGTCTCACTGAGTTGCTTCGCACCTCGCCATTGCTGAGGCTGGCTTTGAACTTGCAATTCTGTCTCAGCCTCCCAAAGTGCTGGGATTACAGGTGTGCGCCACAGTGCCCAGCGAGAATGTGGGCTATCTTGAAAGTGAGAAGCAACAGACTTTTTTGGGGTTCTGATATTTATAGGGGGGCAGTGGCTAAGGGGCTGAACTGGAGGTAGGGTCAGACTGGAGTTGTATAATTTGAAGCCAGTTTTTCTTGTGTTTGTGCCTTGCACTCTCATTGGGTTCCTTTTTGCCAGGAAGGACACAAGCTAGGTTGCTCAAATTTGCTTCTTTTACATTCCATGGACTTTTCCTGTGGCCCAGTGGTTCAGGGACCCTTCTCTTCTGAGACTCAGTGTTATCTTTTCTCTCTGTTCCCTAAATTCCTATCTCAGACCGACTCTTTCAGTTAGGTTCCACCTCCTGCTCCCAGTAATGCCTTCAAATTATTAATTGACAATCCAATCATTTCCCAAAAGTCCACCTCTGAACATTCCTGCATTTACGGGCCAAACCGTCAACACATGAGTCTTTGGGGGATACTTAATATTCATAACTCAGTTTGAATGATAAATAATATATGCATATGTTTGTAAAACAGAAATATCTAGTCACAAACCTTTTTCATGTTGACAGTTAAAAGGAAAAGATACATCTTCTATATTCCTGATGAGAAAAAAAAATCTGTATTAGTTGTTTCATACACACCAGTTTTCCATAGTTATGAATTTTTAGTTTTTTTAATGGATGAATATGAGAATCATAATGTTAGCAGAAATCTTAATCATTAACTGCTGAGAAAAACCATTTTGTATGTTGTTTGCTCAGTGACATACCAATCTTTGGAGGTAAATTTATGTTTCATGAAGACTTAAGTGTGACTCACTTCAGGCTCAGCTGAGCTTCTGCTAGTAGCATGCCAGCTGATAAATTATGGTTTTCCCTTGATACACTTTTACCTTTTTACTCATATGTTACCCTGCACTGCCCCCTCATGTGTGGAATCTCTACAAAGAATACAAAGAGTATACTTTATGGTTTGACTTGGGGAGCTAATCCATAGTTCTGGATTCTTCTCTTACACTTGTATGTCAGTATTGACCATAAAGACCAATAATCTTTACAGTATCACAAAACTGACAACTTTGTACAGGTTCAAGATTCGTCTTCCTTCAGTGTACCTCTGAAACAATCTACAAAGAATGCAATGATTTACAAGGACACAAATTAATAGATTTTGCCTCCTTATTGCTTCCTAGTTTCTAAAGATATGGTCCCTTGGTCAGCACAGCTTGCAGAGATTTCAGAAACTGAGAAGCACAGAAAGCAGGAGACTTGTGGTATCTTACTATAGCGGGCTACGTTAAAGTCTGTCACGATTCAAGGTTTGGTCTCAGTCTCCATGGAAGGGAGAAGTCTTATCTTACCATACTACTTGTAAACCTTCTTTGTTGTATTTCTTCACATGTCATCCAGGCTATGCTAGGTCTTATGCCTTGTGTCATACATGACACAAGGGGTACACCCTCTATACCCAAATCTGAATCCATTTTATCCAGGTTCAAAATTTCCAGATGTTTATGTATGATCCTAATATGAAAGCAACAATGTTTCCAGCTCTGTGCTTCAAAATACCTTGTGACAAGTATAGATAAGGAATTACATTCAGGCTACAGGCTGAATTTTAAGGTCAAAATTAGTCCAGGGAACAGAGTGTGGGATCTGAAGCCAGTGTTTGGGTTTGAAGTCCAGCTTTGTCTTTCTTTATTTGCCACATGACCTTGAACAAGATAAATAACTTTTCTAGTTCTTAATTTTCTAACCGAAATATGAGTAATTATATGATCATATTTATCAAAGTTAGGCAAAAGGGGCCTAGGTGGGAGAACTTTATAATAAATACTGAATGTCACATGGAAATTTAATACTTTAATGTATATTGAATCTGGCACAAAGGAATCCATCACCATTTGAGAGTTATCAATACCAGTAAGAACAATGGCAGTATAGGGTCTTTGTCTGTGGCATTGTTTAGCCTTTACAGAATGTACAGCCATTTGTGCATTGCACACTTGAAACCTTAAATCTCCTTGTAGGTTCCTACAGTGACTTCAGGTGGGCTCACTTGGCCGCACAATAAGTGGCAACTGAATAAATATATATAATGTTTTTTAACATTGTAGAAATAATCACAGCATGGCTGATTATACATAGGAGTGTGCTGATGTGTCAATCAATTGTTTCTCTTCACTTAATGGGGAAGAATCGGAATAGAAAGTTTTATTTATTTTTCATTTGCAGAATCTCATTTTGGGAGAAGAATAGGGAGGACTAGCTTAGCACATAATTGGGCCATTTATGAATTTTACAAACAATTCATTAAATATTAATTGAAGCTTAAGGTCTTAGTGCATCTGCATCTTTGAGCAGGTTTCCCTTACTCCAAGGATGGCATTTGTCAGTGGAAATCCCTAACTCCCTCCACTGCTTCACTTAACTTCCATATGTCTTACAAAACTCCAACCACCGTGTTATAGCTAGGGTATAGACTTAAAAGAAGCACCCAACTGTTTCAAATCATGCTGTGCTGGACAGCTCTTTATTTCAAAGCTATTGTTACAGTTGAATGCTATTAGATGTGAAATAGAGAATTGGAGAAATAGAACCAAGAAAGATTTTTTTCTTAACTTGTGAGGCTGTTCTGCTTGCATGAAGAAACCAGCATTGCCTTTAAACTTTGCCAATACTGAATTAGGAACAATAGCCTATTATTTTCAAGTTCAAATTGTCGACATTTTTTAATTTTTTACTCGATTGAGGAGGTGTGTAGGAGGATACACATTTGACATTTGAAGTTGGATAATGATCCTGTAGCTACTGTTGGAAAGCTTGACTTTAGAATCCCGGGTGGTCAAATCATCGGGTCATTTATGAGACAAGATTTCACAGAGAGTCGGATTTGAACTTTTCCCATTGAAATAAGTAGAATATTTCTCCAGCTCATTTTTCATACTACTCTCTCTTTTTAATATTTAGGCGGAGAGGACATTAGCCTAGGGATCAGATGGTTTACAGAGTGGAAAAATATTGCTTTATAATAAAAGGAGGATATTGAATAAAGCCCAGATTTAATACCCAGCCTAACAGAACACCCTGATGAATGTAATTGCATTTTAAGCATTCTGATTAAATTTTTTGATCCATATTGCATTTGTTTTGCTTGTGAATCTTTTATGAAAAAAAAGTGTCTGGAGATTAAAGGATTAGTGAATTCTTAAGAAGCTGGGCAGCTGCTAAAGCATCTGAATATTCTTGCTTAAAGATCGTTGAAAAGCTGTATTAATCTCATCTGTTACAGTGAGTGATATGAGTAAAACTCTAATAGTTGGAGGGAAATACCCTAGGGATACATTTTTCTATAGTGGACAACATGAATGTGTAAATGGAAAAAAAAAACCCCAACAATATTGTAGTTCAAAATGCGTTTATCAACTATGCTGATTTGTTGGGAATAATACCTTTCCTTCCTTTTCATTCTTAAGGCTAATTGACAATTCAAGGACTATATAAAGATTAAGAAATAATTTGCATGTGCTCAAATCCTATGTGTCATTCATGTCTTTTGATAATCAGACAACAAAAGAGCTAACAAATTAGCATAGCTCTTTTACCTTGTAGGAGGAGATATTTATTTCACTTTGAAATAGAAAAAGATAAGATAGAACAAATTATGTTTCATATAATATCCAACTTTTGAACAAGTGACCTAATATAAAATATAGGGAATTCCCCTTTTTTTCTTTTTTGTTCAAAAATGTCTTTCTAAAACCTTTATTGAAGTTGAATATTAAAGCCAATTTATAGTTCCCATTTATAAATAGATAAGTTTTTTATATATTCTGTATGTGTGTGTGTGTGTGTGTGTGTGTGTGTATTTATTTATTTATTTATTTATTTATTTATTTATTTATTTATTAAATTTCTAATCGTGGTCCATACAAGTCCCACAACCTGTGAGCAAGGCAATCTGGTGAGAGAACTTTATAGATACCTTGAGAGGCCTGAAGTCACCCTTAACTGAGTTAGTTGACTGCTGGCACCTGAAACAGTAATGGAGAAAAAAAAATAAGACTTTTCAAAATTCCTATTTGGGAGCACTCAGCCAGTTTTCTGCATGTGCTAATGATCTCCCTTGAGATTTTACCCACCTAGTGTGGCTTTACTGAAAGAGAAGCTCTATGCTAGTGGTTATTAACCTTGACTGTCCATTAAAATAATCTGGATGGGAGTTTTATGAATTCTGATGGAAGGCTTTTCCTGGGGGTGGTATCAGGGGGTACACAATGGATTGTGATTGAAAGCCTCTAGGGCTTTGGTATTTTTGAAGGCAATGGCACTAACCTACTCAGGAGCAGGCATGCAGTGGGAAATGTAGAGAGAACTTTCACCTGATATTCATAAGAAGGGAATAGGCTGGAAACAAAACAGATGGGTCTCTGTGAGGAGGATACTGACTGCTCCCTTCACTACAAAGCAGAGTAGCTTCAATGTCACCAAAAGAATTGATGAGAGGAATTCAGGATTCAGCCCGGGGATAATGTAGCTCTCTATCCTTTTTTTTTTTTTTTTTTTTTTTATTATTTTATTTTTTTTCCCAAAAGTTGCGTTGCACCTTCCTCATCTGTAAATGAGTCTTCTGTTTATATCATCCATTAGAGTTGCAAAGACATTAAGATAATTTTTGGCACATGGTACAATGATAGGTAGCATTTACTGGGTGTTATACATGAGGCATTGTTCTAAGCACCTTACATACATTTGTTTTTCTTCATAGCAACCTATAAGGAGGCTGAAACAACAAGATGGTAAAAAAAGGTCCTAAGTTCACATGGTTAGTAAGGGAAGGAGTCAACATAAACAATGACTGAACCCTTAGCCACTACGGTGTACTACAGGGAATCATATGAGAAACGATCAAAAGGAAGTCATCTTACCAAGTATAATATACTGCAAGATAATAACTATGAAAATAATTTAGCTACCAAAATAGATACATATGACAAAGTAGAATATCTAGAGTTGTAGTCAACCCTATATCATCATTATGTAATAATTTTACACTAAATAAAGTGAGTTTCTTAAAGCAAAAAAAAAAAAAAAAAAAAAAAGAATTGATGAGAACACCATAATCATTTCTGTAGAAGACCAGTCTTATCTCCCAAGGAAATGCCTCTAAGCTTTTCTTATATTATCTGAGGTGGCTTTATGAGAGGACCCTAAGAATAAATCAGCCTACAAAAGACGTGTGGAGTGTCTGTCCATCTCTTGAGTCTTAGGCATTGAATACCCATGGTTAACTGGTGTTTAGTTGAGTCTTCAGATTTCTATAGATTATATTTAAAATGCAGGATCCAGAATATTGACAAAATACTAGCCACATACCATGTAGTACTGTTAATGTAAACAAACCAAGCAAACAACCACTGAAAATATTACAATCTATTATTTTTATAAAAGAGACATCTGTGGTTTTTAAGTATGAATTACCAAGTCTATTGAGATTTTTGCAGAAAGATATGAAGCCTCTCCCTCAACGTTCATGTACAAGTTTCAAGGATTGTCAGACTAACAGATTGAGAATTGATAATTCAATGGATACAAATAAAGCTCTTAATAAAAAGACCCTGGTCTGATATTTATTCAATTTAGAGAATTTGGCAAATCACTTAATCACTCTCAAAATTAATTTATTCACTAATTATTAGTTATAAATGAACAGCATATTTAAATCTTTATGAAGATAAATGAGAAAAAAAATACAATGCCATGTAAAGACTATCCAAATGGAATATGGTGTGTTTATATTATAATTAATCAAATTGTTCAACCACTTTCCAGAGCACCAACTTAATTTTGAAAACTTCTTTGCCTTTAGTATGATTTTTAGATAAAATAATTTATAATTAATTGATGTTAGTTTACTTATGCCTATTCATGTAGTTGATCTGAGCATTAGCGTTTTTATGTCAAAAACTAATGTTGAGCTTGAAATAACCACAGTCATCTATTTCAGGGATTTTATTTGACAAAACATATCACTGTGAGAGACAGGGCATGTTAAATAAATGAAACATTGGCATTTGTATAGTCTGGGTTCAAATCCCATAGCAGCCTCTTACTCTCTGTGGAAAATTGGCAATTCATTTAGGCTTCCTGAATCACATTTACTTCATGTGTGAAGGCATCATCATCAATTTAATTACTATTATTAAGTCATCTACATGTTTTCTTAGAATGTCAAATCTGCTTAGATATTTTACATGAGCTACATTTATCACGTAGCAATGAAGTACACTACTGAATTGTGGAATAATTCATTTTATGTTCATTTTCAGTTTTGATACCAAGCAAATTGTCTGTTCTTCATAGGTAAAATAATTAAAACACATTAAATAATTTTTGCACTAGTTAAGACGTCACACATCATTAAAAACAAAGATAGAACAAAACTAAACTCAATAAGATTAGACATTTCTATCTACAAAACTAAACATAGATCTATCTAGGGAAACATTTTAAAACTGATATCCAGCAACTCGTTTAGAAGTGTATTTCACCTTTAAAGCTTTTTTCTTCAACGTTCTAGATGATAGAGTTTTATTTTAATAACAATTTTTCCTTACTTAGCAGCATTCGGTGATCTCTGGAGATGGTTGTAAAACAATCGTGTTTTGATTCTGTATGTGTGTGTGTGTGTGTGTGTGTGTGTGTGTGCACATGCACACCTGAGAATGTGGGTCAGTTAGTACAGCTAAGGATGCAAAACTCTAGGACAAATCTATTTGGACAGATTTTTTGAAAAAAATATTTAAAATTGATTTAGAGATACATATAAAAATTATGAGAAATAAAAGTTGCAAATGCCAAATAGTAAATATAAATATAGAAGGCAGTCATTAAAGATGTATGTTTAAAATAGAATTGTAGATAAGAATAATGTTACCTATTTCATGTTCCTTAGTTTTTCATACTGAATTCACACATATGGATCTCCAGCATAATCATAAAATATTCCATTGAAAGTTTTTAATTGTTTTACAATTTTAAAGATAGGTGGAACAAAAAGAAAAATGAGTTGTCTAATATAACACAATTGTTGGATTTGTTTATGAGAATAAACTGTCTAGTTCGCAAATTGTTGTTGAGTGCCAATCAACAGCCGAGCACTGTTCTAGTCATTTAGGGATATAACAGTAAAAACAGATATGATCTCTAATTTTGTACGAATTTTATGATTTCTAATTTTGTACGAATCCAAATTTATTTTCTTTCCTTTAAGCATCTTTTAAATTTAGATTATTCAAAGAGAGAAATTAAATGTTGCATATAAATAAACCCACTAGAGAGAAAAAGATATTCCTAACCTAAAAGATGACTGGAATAATGTAAGAAAATCAAATGTTTAGACAATAGTTAATTATGGTTCCTTTGAATTTAAATACTACAATGTGGCATTGGAAAAGACAGAGGAGACATTCTGTTTTGTGTCCATTGTTTTTCAAATATAGGGATTTTAAATTGTGTAAGGTCTGTTATTTGTAAATATCTATATTCATATACAGAAATAACTTATTTCTTTAAAATAGCTTTTCCAGAAAACATTTTTGCTAAATAAATTTATCTCAAGATTTCAACGAGTTTTACAAGATTTTATATTATGTATTTATAGATTTATATCAGAAAAATTAAAAAAATATTTATTTATCAAAGATCTCAAAGTCATCCTATCAATAAAAAAAAAAATTATTGGCTAAGGTAAACCTTAAAACTTTCCGAAATCACCACAAACAAATGTTGACAGCTATTCCCTTTTGGAATGGGTAGAATATGTCAGAAATTCAAAATTACTACCACTTGTCTAGTAAGCAACAATATTTTAAAAGTTGCGAATACGTTGAGCAATTTTTAAGCAAGAACTTGATTCAGGAATTGATAAATTACCATTTTCTACCATCACCTTTGGCTTAATAAACAGATATTTTCAGAATTCGGATTGTAAATAGTATGTTTTTGTAGTATGGTAACTCTAGGGCATATTTTAAATAATCATTGAAACATAAATTTTCAGGCATCCATGTCTACATATAATTTTGACTGTTATATGAGCCATAAGCAATTTTTAATATTTGTCAAGATAAAGTAGCTACAGGTTCCCACTGTTCAACTGTTAAATATCTACCAAATGATTAAAAGAATTAAATCAAATACAAGTGATGATTCTGTTTTTAAAATTACATGTCAATGGATTATTGATATTTGAGAATTATAGGAAAGCTATGTTTCATTCAACATTTTTGAAGAGTCCTCATATTGCAAATATTCTCAGAATTCCCTAATTATATGAAATAAATATAATAAATTAATGATGTCTGAAATTGTATTGAACAAATGAAAATAAGTACAATTTTCCACAATATCCCAAATATATAGCCATTGTAATAGGCTTTGAGGTAAAGCAGCATTTTGAGTTTCTTCTTTAATACTTCAATAGATGTACCCTTCTAAAGTAATGATACAATGTGTCATGGCATTCACTTAACTTCCTTCAAAGTATTTTATCACAGTTAATTAATGTTTTTGATTGTCATGCATAAGGCATACTTCTTTAGAGCCATGAAGAAAATCCTCACTTGATGAACTTTGATTGATATTGTTATAGTTGTAAAAGCTATTTTTGAATATAGTAGCTGTTAGTGTTAAAATAGCCTTGGAGTTACCACAGTCATTCCAAGTACCAACCCATCTGTAAATAAGAGTGTGGTGTACTAGAAAATAATAAAAGCACATTGGTCTAAACTCAGTAGCAAAGTTAGTTTGCCAGCTTTAAAATTTTAACATTCTTCATTGCAGTTTTTGAGAACAGAATTATCTAACATTTTTCAAATATAGTAAATTAATATTTTATTATTTCTAATTCTCAGTGCACATTACAATTTGGCTTGCTGCATTTGAGTTGCATTCTTCACTATAATGGCAGTAACCAACCTAAACAAATATTGTAATATGCCATTGTTTAGAGAACATAGCAAAAATAAGTTTTGCTATTTAACTTTATTAATACGTTTAACTTAGTCCAAAACATTTGCTCATTTTCCTACTGAATAATCTCCCAACTTTAAATTACAGTCCTTGCTTAAAGAATGTATTTATTTATATATTACATAAGTGTACTTCTATTATTAGCTAATATTTCAAGTAGAAAGCCCTGCTGAGGACAGGTTTGTCATTAATGGTATTGGACATAAATCCATAGTGCATAGTTTGTTTGATGTTGTTAAATATTTTGTCAGCTTCTTGTCAGATTTGATTAGATCCTCATGGCTTCTCTGTATAATGTGGATGAAGAACTTATAATATTAGAAGTACCAGCTCAGCCATTGTCTTGCCATTTTCCTTTGCTCACCTTATCAGTGTTTTCTTTTTTTTTTTTGCATTCTTCTGTAATATTTATTTATTTATTTATTTATTTATTTTTATTATTTTATTTTTTTCCCAAAAGTTGCATTTTAATACATGTTGGCAAACATATCAGAAAAAAACAAATTATCAGAAGCTGTACACACTATTCACTGAAAACATTTGTTGAGGCAAATAGAAAAAAATTGTTACAATCATAATTTTTCTAACTTTGCACAAAATTATAAGCAGATTACATTCTTCATATTAAACATCTTTATATGCAC
>CM053402.1:138076467-138169695 GCA_028644305.1 Xerus rutilus | reverse complement strand
ATCAGTGTTTTCCTCTGTAGTTTTGAAGGAAATTTTAAGGCCACAGGCTTTTGATGTGGATTGTTTTAATGAACCCTGAGTAGCATTATCTGCAAACTCACTTACAGCATGCTTCAATATGCAGTATGCAAATATGTGTAGTGGGAGTGAGGAGATGTCAGTGCTCTCCTCTACACTCTGCAGTGTCAACTTTTCCCCTAGGTTCCTCTACACTTAGCCTAAAAAGAACCGTGAAACACTCAGTAAATAAGGCACCAGCATCAGGTCACACATTACCTATTAGCAAAGTCTGGTTTTATTTCTTATTTTCAAGCTCAAACAATGAATATAAATAGAGCTTCTAATATTTTATTTCTTTAAATCAATTAATGTCCTTATATGTATTCATGAGTGTTCGCACTCCCAATTAGAAAGCATTCTTGTAGAGACCCACTAGCATATGAATGAAAAACAATGGTGGTCAATGTTTTAAGCCATTTTCTTTTTGTTCCAATATCTAGAAATGTTTCAATATATTTACAGAGCAACTTGGATCTTAGAAACTTTATATCAATGATTTTACTGCCGAAAAAGGCAGTTATTTTTATTACGATGATCATGATGATGATAATAAAGAATGATGACCCATGAATATCATTTTGTGGTATGGATCCACTGTACTATGCAAAATAATTATAAATATCTGGGAAACCCTAGTCAAGGACTGGGTTTTGGGGACCAGCTAGAATATATTTTAAATATATTTCACCTTAATGCTTTCCAAACCATTTTCCCTATATTCATCATCTAAGTGCTATGCATCATGTAAATGTCAAGCTTTATTTCTTATTACACTTTGCCTATCTATTATCCATGAAAAGCCACCTTTTAAGTGAACTAGAGCTCAAAGCTCAGAAAGGATATATGAGAGTGAAAAGTGATAATTATATTTTCATTCTTTTTTTCTTTCCATGTTTTTCCTCACTGTATATAGGGATGCATTTTGTAAAAATCCATCCTTAACTCCAAGCAAAGAGGTGGTCCATTGTTGTATTAAGCATTAAGAATGCATATACAGTAAAATTGCATTGGCTTATTCAGTTGGTAAATCACTTCTGCTTTTCTTTTTCCTTACTGTAAGCAAATTTCACAGTAGAATGCTTAGAATATAGCTTTTTCTTTGGTAAAAAATAAGAGTTCACTAGCTCCAGCTCTAGCCAACATGTTTTAGGTGATCTGGTTGATGCTGTGCCTTATTGGAGTGACTGACTTTCATGCACTTATATTTTTAACTACACTCATTGGTGTGTTTATAGGATTGTTTATTTTAGTTGTATTTTCAAATAATAAAATATTACCATTAATAAAAATTTAATAAATATTGAATTTTGCTTACATATGATGGAATGCTAATTGTATATTGGCATTTCTAGATAGACTCACTTAAGTGAAAAATACCTGAAACAGCTTTAAAGGATATAAATTTTATTTGTTTTTGAGGGTTGAAATGAGGAAAATTGGGAAATAATGGATAGAAATGTTTCACTTTTATCATATTGATTTTTATAATAGTTATTTTCTGGATTATAGTTGCCCTTAGGTATGTCATATTTAATACTTTTCGGGTTTTGCATGTAGATAAAGAGGGAGTAGTCAAAGCAGAGGCTGTGTAGAGTTGGTGGGCAACAGTGATTACTGGAAATTGAGAGCTTGGATAATGTTCAGATAAGATCAGATTCCCTCTCTCACCGTACACACACACACACACACACACACACACACACACACACACACACATATCACTCATATAGCCGTGCTTCTGTAAACTCATTCAAGCAGGCCTATGTAAAGTGAAAGTTGCAAGATCTGAAAGCAGATGCATTCAGTGAGGGAGAAGCAGTCTCCATTGCTGATTCTCCATGCTCTGATATTGCCATTTTTATTGTGATTCCACATGGATTGCACATGAAGCAGCACCGTGTGATTGACCATCTGAAGGATGGCACCTAAATCAGTCTACTTTGATGTTTAGCCAGCCGAGAGCATCACTCCCATTTGATTTGTGGGTATGTCTATAACCACCTTCCCATTGGTTTATATGGTTCTTCAAGAACATGAGCCATTTCTGGTTCATCTTTACCACCTCACTGCTCCACCATTGGAACCATTCACTGCTGCACATAACCCCTGTGTGCACAATATTTTATCTAGAGTAGATGACAGTATTAGTCTGTGGGCTCCTAGTGCCTCATGAGATGACAAGGCTTAGAATAAGATCTTTTGTGTCTATTTGCCATTCAGAAAAACTCAGTTACTTTTTCAATTTTTTAGATGCCACCACTACCGAGGCACAGAAATTTAAACAACTTGCTTAAGGTTATGCATTTCATAGCGGGTGAATTTAAACCTAGGCAGTTTAAATTAAGCATATATGATTTTAAACACTTTGCTACATAAGCCTTTTTGTCTTAATGTGTCCAGAGGAGACTCTATGATATGTGTCTGTGTTAAACATCTCTCACTGTCCATAAATTCTTCCTTTTATCTGACCTAAATCCTCTATGTTTTAGTTAAGCCGCTGGTGTTTTCCTTTGCACAGAGAGGCTGTAGAAGGGCCCTTTATATACTTAAAGCTGGTTTTCAAGTCATTCACTTGACTACTGGTTCAATAACACAAGTGCTTTTAACCTTTCCCTTTAGATCTTATGTCTGAAGTTCATAAGCCTTTTGGGGTAGAAACTCCAAATATTCTCCATCTTGCTTAGTGATGAATTGAACAGATCCAATGCCAAATATATTTACATTAGGATGAAACCACCAAAAATTTAGCATGTGCAATGTATAATATGACATTATACAAATTAATAATATATTTTATTTGTAATCTTGTCACATTTGATGTTTAACCACCAATATTTACTATCCTCACATGTTCCCTAGTCAAGTACTTTTGGAAAAAAAGATGTCTTAAAGATAAAAATATTCAGTGGTATCCTTCTTGCTTGCCTAAAACTGTCTTCCTATTTTAGAGAAGAAATACTATTTTTGTTTTATCTTTCTTTTTTTCCTATTATATATTTTCATTTGTGCCTTTATGTGTTATACATTATTCTTTATTAAAAACCAAAGGTTTCTTATAATTTAATAACAGCATTTTACACAACCACCATAAATTGATATAATTACTATAAAATTATGTGATAATACATATTAATCTACATTTGCAACTGCTACTGTGCAGAAGAGATAACTTATCATGCCTGAAACTGCTGTCCATAAAAAGTCCTGCTTGCAATGATGACCCTTGGTTAGTGTCTGGGAATTTGTAATTATTTAGTGATTCAAGCATTCTTCAACTGATAAGTATAATTTCATGTGCCTAGGTTGTTCATGCAAACAATATGGTTTATGCTGAAAACCTGCCTTCTTTCTATGAATCTGAAATTTTGGCAACTACTAGGCAGAGGGTTCCTATATATATGGTTAGTCGATAGTAAAAACTTAGTTCCAAGTCTTTGATAAGTTATTGACTTTATTCTATTAACATTTCTTCACACTTTTAAATAGCATTAGACATATGCAAGGGAACTATAAATGTTCCCTTGTTTGTTATATTTTTCCCAATTGCAGTTCTAGATAGCTTCACCAAGCTCTAAAACACCAAGATAATCTGTGATATCCCTCAAACACACACTCCCAATTTACCTATAAATGAAATTCCCCATGGATTTTTATCTTTACTGTTGCCTCATTTAGTATCAAAATTTGCTTGCATTCTTATTTACCCAGTCTGTGGTACTGAATTTTCTTTAAATGCATCTTAGCCAGGATATTCCTGGACAATTAATTTATCTATCAGAATATGAAAAAAATACAAGGACAAACTTGTATAGAGAGATGGAATTTTGAAGAAGTGAACAGATGAGTAGGCATGATGATTTCAATGAACTGTTAGATAATTTGCCTCAAATTAGCAATGACTCTTCTTGTTATATATGTCTTCACTTTGATCACACATCACATGAAGAAATTTTAAGATCTCCTAAATAGAAAATGTTTAGAGAGTGTCACATGCCCTCTTTTTTCCAATCAACTAAAGCTCTAAACTAATATTTAAATATTTTCTGTTGGAGTAATTTTAGCCAGAGAGTCTCATGGCTGGCTCATACTGGGGACAGACAAATGGTGTGGAAGAGGACTGAGGGATTATTTACATTGGGGCCAGCATTTCTAGATATTCTGATGCATGATTCTTTCTTTTAATCTTAAGATATATTTTTGTTACTTTTCATAACTATTTGCAAAACTGAAATCGTTGGAGTGTGGACAGAGATGGCTTACAAAGCAGTCTGGAGTAATAATTAAATCCACTAAGAACTTCCATAATTTAATAGTCCACTATCCATCACAGATTTCACAGACTTAAGAATCTTTTATTACAAAGATTAAGGAAATATTTTCCCCTTAAGAACATTGTGGGATCTTTGAACAAAGGGTTGAAGTTATCATGCTTATATATTATCACGGAGGCAAAAGTTTTGTCCTGTATCAGCTTGGGAAAAAGGTTTTAAATATATAAATGAGTTAAAAATTGCTACATGACTGTAATTTGAGATACAGTCCCCCATGGGAAACTTGAGGCCAGAATCTTCTATGATTTCTCTACATGTTATTACAGGTAAACAACTGCTATTATTCCATCTTTACGCTTGACTTGTTACCAGCTAATTGACCCCCACATTCTAGTTTTTCTGGGATTCAGATTCTTTTAGTATTTATTGAGATTGTGTGCTGGCCATGCACTGGCAAATTTCATATTTATGACATTAAACTAGACAATTTTTTTGGTGTTTTAAGAAGTTTATTTGCTGGCGAATTAAGTTTCCTCCTAGTATATTTTGAAGAAAGTACATTTTTTCCTCTACACTTGGTATAATTGTATTATTAAAATGCCTTTCCCCCCTTTGAGTCAGCGACTTTTATTTTTAAGTGATCTACTGGTTGATAAAACCAGTATTTGCACAGAAATGATATAAAGGGCTCTGTAGTTCAGGATACTTGATTGGGACCTGCCCATGATGTGTGGGCTGCAACTGAAGCTATTTTCATCACTGTTTTGAGATCAGCTGTTGAGTCTGTGGAGCAGTTTTGGTAATTTTGCCACCTGCCTTTCCAGGGGATTAGAATTCTCTTGCTCGGCCTCTAGTTTTTCTTCAGGGTATACTTATAGTGATTTTGTTTTAAATTTGCATTTACCTTTCAACCAGACAATTTCAATTGTGTCACATGGTAATTTACCTAATATTTTTATGTCATTCTTTTGCCCTATCATAAAAATTTGCAACCCATCCAAGATATCTTGGAGCAAACTGATGTGCTAGCAAATCACTGCAGGATGACATAGATATAAAATTAAAGGACTAGATGGGACTATAAAGATGTACTGTATTAGTTTCCTTAGTAAATGTTGTGAATGTGTTTAGTAGTAGCATACTGTATGCTGGTACAGTCACCATGCCATTTTTTAATCAACTAGGCAGATATATTGCTTTCTCAAATTAGTTGAGTTTCTCTAGAAAGTTTCATTTAAAAAATGGTTTTTAAAAGTAGTACAATTTAAAAATTAGTCTAGTCCAACTCAAGATTCATTTAGGATGACCCATGAACACTATAAACCAAGAATGATTCTTATGCTTGAATAGTTGTGCCAATCATAAAACTATTAGAAGTAAAGACTGATATCTTTATAGAACCCAACATGACTGCACTCAGTTGTTTGCCAACCCAAACCCATTACCTTTCCTTCCAGCCTTCAGAGAAGGTGATCCTATGCATGGCTCAGACACTAAAACTGAGTCAAAGCAAATTGTGGTAGGACATTCTCCTTTCCAGAGGAATTCTTGGTCATTATGCCTAAGTGATGTGAAATTAGTTATGCTGAGGGGCTTCTGGAAAAGGTTTCCTCTGTCATAAGAAGAGACCAGTGGTAAGATAGCTTCTTATCTGCTCGACCTTGAGAATGGGAGAACAGAGAAATGAAGGTAACTCAGATATCCTTAAGCCATTGAATTAACCACTCATAGGACTGCCTTATTTCTGGAGTAATCGTCATGCTCAATGTTATGATTTGGATGTCAGGATGTGAAGTGCCTCCCAAAAGCTTATGTGTGCGGCAATGCAAGAAGGTTCAGAGGAGAAATGATTGGGTTGTGAGAGTCTTAATCAGTGAATTACCCCCTGATAAGGGTTAACTGAGTGGTAGCTGAAGTGGTAGGGTGTGGCTGGAGGTGGTATGGCATTGGGTGTGTGGCTTTGGGATATATATCTGTATCTGGCCAGTGGAGTATCTCTCTCCGCTTTCTGATCATCCTGCGAGCAGCTTCCCTCTGCCACACTCTTGCACAGTGATATTCTGCCTCACCTTAAGCCTGAGGAATGGAGCCGGTCTTCTGTGGACTAAGAGCTTTGAAACCATGAGCCCTCTAATAAACTTTCCCTCCTCTATAATCTTTCTGGTCTGGTCTTTCAGTCACAGCAGTGAAAAAGCTAAAAACATTCAATAATGATCTTACTTGAAAAGCAACATGAGACTTCTTTACTGCTCTTACACAAAAATCAGATTGGTAGACTAACATTGTGAGAAGGAAGGGGAAAGGATTCTAGGATATACTGTGTATCTGCTCTTAGGCATTGTATTAGGCAGTTTCTATATCTAATTTTGTGTGTTATTTTCCATTTATTTAAGTATTATCCTTGCTTCAAAAAGTATCTAAGCCTGAAAAAGTATTTAATAAATTTATGGAGATGTGAAAGTTAATGAACTAAAATTCAAACCCAAGATTTTCTAATTCTGAAGTTAATTAAATAAATGTTGTTTGGCCAGTTCAATGCATGAAACTGTTTTAATGCCAATATGATTAGACAAGACCCATGTCCTTTAGCTCTCCTCCAACTTCACCTTTTCATTTTTTATTCACAATGTTTCAAGCATTTACTTGATATGAGCAGCACCATTTTGAAATCACAGTCACTGGAAACCATTCCCTCTGATACAGGAGGATAGTGGCTTTATACTTTTGAATTATCATTATTTTCAAAAAGAGTTTATTTTAGTATTTGATAAGATGATTTTTATCTTTAAAGTATTATATCTAAAAATTATTCAATAAGATAAATCTGATTATGAGAGAACAAAATGCTATTATAGAAATAGAATCATATTTTATTTGTGACATTTCTTGAAGGGAAGAATTTATTTTGGGGTCTTAATAATGTGTTTTAGGAGAGAAAGCTATGCTTGGAACATTTCTTTTTAATTTGTAAGATATAAAAAAACTCATCTCAGTAATGACAGAATACCTAGGCATGTGCATTGCTTAAAATAATCAACATTCACTTCTGATCTATGACTTACATTTTAAATCTGTGGAAATTTTATCAATAGAATGAGACATAATAGTTAATATTTACTGAAAACTAATGTGAACACAGTGACATTACAGGTATAAAAGCTATATTAGCTATATGAATTTCTGTATTCAAATAGTTGTTTATTTACTTTTTGTCATTTTCAAGTACAGACAACAGAAGATGTTCTTGCGAGGAACAAAAATGAATGTGTCACCTTGGCCTGACATCGCATTTGTTCTCCACAGTAGTTTTGGCCTAGTTTCATGTTTTAAAGAAATACAAATGGATTATTTCTTTTTCTAAATACAGTTAAGATTATTATTATTTAAAGTAATGGAGTCATATTTAATGCTTATGTTAGGAGACATGAAATTCCAATGATTTCTCTCAGCCTTTCTTCTTTCATAATAGCCCTATTACTAGAGATAATAAGAAAGTCATTGCTGGGATATTTGACTGCTCATCAGAGCAAAGGCTGTTTTGTGGTATGGAAATTATTGGTGATGAAATGGGGTAACAACAGGCTAAAACTTTTAACAAGGATTTCAAAACTCCTACCACTGCTCAGTCAATAGAGAACTCAGTGAATATCACACATGCTGTGAGCCTTCCTGGGTAAAACAATTCTTTCATCATAGCCTGGACTTGTTTGAAGTAGACAATAAGGGTATCTCTGCCTACTTGGTAGATTATTATTTTCGCTATGCCACATGCCATCATATACCTCTGAATTTCGGAAAACTTTGGGAGCATAATTAAAGTTGAACTGGGTTTCCTTATAATAAAATCTGAAATATTAGAAAGTTGAATTAGGGTTTTCATTATGTTTGTTTGTTTGTTTGTTTTTGGTCATTTACTTCTGAGTTTAATATTTTCTTGTTAACAAGTGATATTTGGCAAGTTTAGCTCTCCCCCTCCATATCCAGTTTAACTTGAACTTTTGTAACTTCTCAAGATTCATTTTCCAAACCTATTTTTTAATGTATTTCACTTAATTTTTATCCAAGTTTCTTAGAATGGGTGATCATCAATATTGTAGTCTTACGTTCAAGTGTTCAAATGTAGGCCTTGTTAAATGTAGTCTCACAACCTTATTAATTTATAGTGCAAGTTTAATAGAAATGCAATTTAAGGATCATGTTAGTGAAATGAAATCTCATATCACTTTTTATTATAATGACTATTTCTGATGTCTAGTTTGTATTGTGTTTTCCATATGACAGATTTAAACATTACAACAATAATGATTCATTGCTATTGAAAATCATACATACATTGATCCTAAACTAGTTTCATTTAGGACTCATGTTTATTTTTCTGATGTTCAATGTTGACTCCTGTTAGTTTTTAGAAGTTACAATAAAATTAATTTAGAAGTTACAATACAATCAATTGAAAATACATACATAGTTTTGGTACTGAGGATTGAACCCAGGGGTGCTTAACCACTGAGCCACATCCCCAGCTCTTTTTTATATACTTTTTTTCAATATTTTTTATTTGTTCTAATTCCCTATGCATGCCAGTAGAATGCATTTTGACATATTGTACACAAATGGAGCACAACTTCTCATTCCTCTGGATGTACACAATGTAGAATCACACCAGTCATGCAATCATACATGCATATAGGGTAATAATGTCTGACTGATTCCATCATTTTCCTACCCCCACACCCTACCCTCACCTCACTCCTCTCTTCCATATCCAAAGTTCCTACATTCTTCCCTAGCACCTCCATCCCCATTATGGATCAGCATCTGCATTTCAGAGAAAACAGCTGGACTTTGGATTTTTGAGATTGACCTATTTAGCTTAGCAAGATATTCTCCAGCTCTACCCATATACCTGCAAATGCCATAATGTCATTCTGCTTTATGGCTGAGTAATATTCCATCATGTATACATACCACATTTTCTTTATTTATTCATCTAGGTTGTTTCCATAGTTGAGCTATTGTAAATTGAGCCACTATAAACATTGTTGTGGCTGTGTTACTGTAGTAAGCTGATTTTAAGTCCTTTGAATATAAATGGGGGAGTGGCATAGCTGGGTCGAATGGTGGTTCCATTCCAGGTTTTCTGAGGAATCTCCATACTGCTTTCCAGAGTGATTGCCCCAATTTGCAGTTCTACCAGCAATGTATGAGTGTACCTTTTACCCCACATCCTAAACCACATTTATTGTTCATTGTATTCTTGATAATTGCCATTCAGACAGGATTGAAATGGAATATTAGAGTAGTTTTGATTTGCATTTCTCTAGTTGCTAGTGATGTTGAATATTTTTTCATATATTTGATAACTATTTGTAATTCTTCCTCTATGAAGTGTCTTTTTAGTTCCTTAGTCCATTTATTGATTGGGTTATTTGTTTTTTTGGTGTTAAGTTTTTTGGGTTCTTAAGGTTGCTTAATATCTCAGACCTGGAAAGTCCAGAGCCATGGGGGAGCATACAGGAAAGATAAGAGATAAGAAACAACCTGACATAGGAGCTCAGTTTGTCTGGAGTAAGTAATTTCTTCATTTATTTCTACAAAATTCATTATTAAATGACTATCTTAAGCTATTGAGATGAATCAGATAGGCAACATCCCTGTCCTTATGAAAGAAATTATGTTCTGATAGTGAGAAGCAGATAATAAACAGTAAACAAATTAGCAAATTCAGTTACTGGTGTGTCCTATAAAGAAAATAAGACAGGGTGATGAGATAGCATGTGACAGACAGATGAATAAGCCACACTGTCAGATAGTCAATGAAAACCAAAATGAATGCATTAGACTAGTATGTGCCTGTGTGAATCAGTCTCAGCAATGTAACATTAAATAGAAGCAGTTATACCTAAAAGATTACCTAAAGACTGATACCTATGTAATAAAGTAAAAAATTAAGATAATAAGTATATATGTATGCACATTTGTGTGGGGGAGTGTTCTTTTCATGTAAATAAAAGCAAAAAATAATGATGATTGCAGAGTTCTGTTTTGGGGAAGCAGAGGGTTGGGACTGACAAAGTTTATATATATATATATATGTATATATATATATAAAATATATACATATATATTTTATATATATTCATACATATAGATAGAAAGATAGGTATGTTATTTCAAGATGCTAGCTTTTCTTTGTGTATTCTATGCAGACAAATAATCAACACATTGTTTAAAAGGGCTAATTACCTAATGAAAAAGGAGGCCCTGCACGGCTCCAAGATGAGAATGTTTCATGAACAAAAATTAAGATTAGTTCAATTCTATGTGCACAATAAAGAGAGAAAGAGTGATTAGTAAGAACTGATTTCCTGAGTAGGTACCATATAGCTGAAAACTCAGCAAGAAGGAGCTACATGGAGAACCTGGGGCAACAGAATTCCCAGAAGAGGAAACAGCATGTGATGCTGGAGCATGGTTGGCAGTTTAGAAGGGGAAGATGGCACGTGAGACTTGGAGGAAGACACTGTAGGCAAAAGTGGTAAGCAGCAAGACTGTAGTCTAGCCAAAGTACTGCAAGAACCCCAAACCTGGGTTCTTTTACAGTCTCTGTAACATGATGAGAATGAACCAGACACTTCTGTGGAGTTCTCACTTTCATTGGGGAAACTCTACATACTAGTTTACATACTAGTTTCTGTGTGAGTTCGTGTTTTAAGAAGAATCTATTACTTAAAAGGGAAAAAAATGTAAAAATGACTGTCTTGGATGTGTGCTAAGTCTCTTGCCATCCGCCTGATTAACTTATTTGAGTCCACCTGTGCAGGATAATGATGACCTTAGAATTTTGGGCCAGACTCAAATTGTACCACAGATTCTGTTGTCTCCAGAGGGTGTCTATCAGATGTGGAGGCATGGTACATGCTCTGGGAGACAATTTGATAATAGTAGAAGAGGCTATTTCACCTCCCTCATTTGAGAATTTTGAGGTTTTGTTGTTTTGTTGTTGTTTCTGGGGAGAAAGTGATAACCACAAAACCATGCTAGGTAATAATCAACTACTAAATTCATAGCAGAAGAATGCATTGCAACAGTTCTGGGTAAGTAATCTTCTTTGAATGAAATCTTTAGGAAGTTCTGAAAGCATACAGATGTGCTATCTAACTGCATGTTCCAAAGTCAGTCCACCTTTAGAAAATCACTGAGATTCTATTCCAGTCGCATTGTTATTACTCACATTTTTTAGCGTTTTTCAATTTTCAGCTCATCTTTTTCCTGCAGAGTAGAGCCAATACAAAATCTTGGATGAACACAGAGAACAAATGTCATAGATGTGAGATCTGTGTAGCTCTGCTGGGGCAAGACTTGATCCTTCTCTCTGTTTTCTCACCTATAGAATGAGGGTGCCCTCTAAAATAATCGCAAAGGCATCTCATAGCCATCAATGTATAATTGTTTAGTGAGACTTTTAAAGAATGCAAATGACCTCTCTTTCATTCTCATGATAAAAATAAAATGATTTCAAAGTTTGTAAATATTACATACAAATGAAGAAAATTGGCAGGTCTAGATTATTTTTCTTGAGCAATTACAATAGACTGGAGGTATTTTTAAACTTCTTAACTAAATTGAGCAAATCTAGCGGATAGTGAAAATTTAATCAATTGTGTTTTTGGCATTTTTCATTAAAAAATCATGTTTTGCAAAATGTAAAGAAATTTTCTTCTATCAGAAATATATTTAAAAATTAATCCGTAATATGTATAATTTCATTTTGAAATAAACTAAAAACAAAAGACATTTATTCTGCCCTCAAAATGTCAAAGTAATATAAGTATATGCATCAGCATATTCATATGTGGATTGCAAATAATGATGAAAGACATATTGAAAATATAGAAAACAAAGCAAAATGAACAAAAAAATTATTGCATCTTACAGAGGATAATAATCCTGCCCCAACAGTGATCAAAACGTGGAGTATCAACTCCAATTTATAGAAATGTACTTAATAAACTGTCCTATGATGGATGAATGAATGAGCAAATGAGAGCTTTGGGTAATGAGAAGAGTATTTGATCAACATCGGCTGAAAGAAAGTCATTTTTTTTTTTGTACAGGACAGAGGTAGGGTAGAATTCTAACATTAGAAGTCTTATTTTGAATCCTTAAATCTAAACACATTTAAAATGAACAAATCTCTTGGAGTTGTTTCCAACTCCCATATATATATCTGAAGTTTTCTATATATTCTGTTCTATATTCTCTAGGATTGATGTGTGTATTTCAAAACAAACAAATGAATGACTTGTACTTATATGTACTTAAAAACATGCACATGCAAAACCACAATCTCTTCTGAAAAGATATCTCTGAAAATAATACTTTAGCCAAGAAATTTAATTTTATTACTTCAACTATCATGAGTGCCTTATGTGAAATCTATTATTAGGTTTTTCTGATGACAGAAGAAAAGCATGTGCAGTAGAAGCATGTTTACTGTTTGTGTTCTGATATAAAATTAATCAATTTATTTATTTGTATTGGTTTTTTGTGTGTCTATCAGGGTAATATCTGATACATTTGCTAAATTATAACTCTTAGTTGGATATTAAACAAAATCAGGCCCCACCATTCATTCAACATATATTGAATTGGCAGACAGTTCTAGGTGTTTGAAGGCACCAAGGACTAAAACAGACAATTGAACTGGGGCCTTGTGGAGCTAATATTTTAGAAAGAACAGATAGACAGTCAGTAACAAACATAATAAACAAGTAAATGATACAGTACATAGGATGATAAGGAATATGGAAAGAAAAACGGATGGGTGATGAAAACTTGTTTCGTTTCTGTGGACCACAGTCATTATTCAACAACATTTCTGAATACCTATTTGACATATGTGTATTTGTTTATGAAATATTCTTAACCCATAGCACATTGCCTGAAATATAGTAGATATTCAATCATATGTGTGGATAAAGCAAGCAAAAGAATGACAAGATATTATGCACTGTATGATTATTGATCATAAGTCTATTTTGTACAATTCTCCTTATACTACTTCATTTAAAATTAGTTTTGAAACATATTGCAATGTTAAAGTTTAGAGTTTGGTTGCTTATGTTTTAGTGCTTTTTCTAGTTTTCTATGGAAGCTGAAAAGCTTATTACATATTGATTTCCATGTTGTCTTGGGGTAGGTTAATAGTAGGAAAGTTATATATAGACATTTAATATCTGTAATATTATTCTGATTCAAGAGTTTTGATCTAAAAAGGTCTAAGGGATCTTTCCCTAAGGCAAATCTCCAAATAAACAAAATTATTTCATACATATTAAATATATCTGTAATGCATAAATATAAATATATCATGACATATAGATTACATTTCTATCTGAAGTGCTTTACATATTATATTTAATTAAACTTTGTTTTATAGAAATATTTTAAGCTCTACTTTGCCACCCTCCATCCTGGACATCAAAGATGGGCCCACATTTATCTTCCTTCAAAGCACATAGTGCATAGTGGGTATTTAATAAAAATAAAATAAATCATTGAATATTCAAGAAAATTAAGAACCAGCTGAGAACAAGAAAATTTGGTTAAGTAGAAAATTGTATATAATAGCATTTCAAAGAAGTAGAATTTAATTTGTTGTTGTTAAGTTAGATGAGCCAGAAGAGACAAAAAATAGTAATGAAAGATGAGATTCATTTTGCTATTTATAGTGTCATCTTTTGCTCTTTTCATGGAGCCTGTTCAGATTTGCTCCATTAAGGAAATAATAAGGGATCCTAAGTATGTGTTCTCAACTGTTTACTTTCATAAAAGCTTTGGAAATAAGTATGTTTGTTACTGATAACTTGATAACTCCTTATTCTTCTAATGATGATTAATCTGCACATTTAATTGTATTCAAACTATTAAGTAAATTTTACATTTAAAGTATACTTGGTTTTCTACTAAAGAAAAATGTACAATAATATATAATATGAAAGAATGGCCTGTCCTTTTCCTTCCTTATGGAAAAATTATTTTATCTACTCTGAAAATGGCTTGCTTTCTCTGTTTTGGTTTGTTAACTTTATTTAAATCAGCCATTCTTAATGCAATCATAATAAGCCTTAAAATAGCATTCTTACATTGAAAATAAGATACAGAAGTTTTACTATCCATTAATGTAGAAGAGAGGGATATTAACAAAAAGAAAGTCAAATACATGTCTTTGGAAGAAATTCACCATTGCAGTCTGGCATTGAATATTTTAATAAGTTGCTGCTGCAAACTCTGCTTAAAAGCAAACATTTTTCTTCATTTTCAGAAAGTAGTGAAAACAATACAATTATAGTTTGTAGTTATTGTGCACTTACTGTTCCTACATTTCTATTCTTTGATCTTACTTATTTTTACCTATTAAATAATCATTATTGAATCTTCAATTTTTTCCTATTATAAACATATATTTTAAAATAACCATCTTTCTGGTATAATAAATTTTAAAAAATTAAAGGAATTTCTGTGTTCCTAGGAAAAACGTGAAAATGTGAACTTTCAGAGATTAAAGTAGTATTTCATTCTTTTCAAGGAAAATAAATTAATAATATGGGTTGATTTTAATTTGAAGGGAAGTAATTTGGTTGCAGGGCAGATCATGTATAAATGAAACAGACAGTTGTTTAGATGATATGATTTGAAGCACACTAAATGCTTTGCTTGCTTAAATTATTTCCTTCCCAGGCCTTCCATAGAGCCAGAGATAACACACAGTATAATTGTATTAACTAGTATTGAAGCACATGCAGATACATTTGCTAAATAGCAAGTGTTCCCACACTAGTTATCGCACTGAATACTCCCTTCAGGGGATTTAGCTTCCTAGATGCTGCTTTTCTAAAGCAATTATCTGGGAAAAAGTAAGAATCAGGGCAGCTTAAACTTTAAAGGTAAGGATGAAAGAAACCTATGAAGTAGAAAATATTTTTTAGCAATACTTATAAAACATTTCCGTGGAGGGTTATTAGCAGGTAGAGGGCAACATGAAAGCACTTGCTGTTTGAACTAAAGCACACAGATGGGGTAAGAGTGTTCCAGATGGGAGTCAAGAAACACACAAAGGAGCCTGAGTCACCATTCTGCACAAAGGGGTCTTCGTCATGACGACCATCCTTCATGTTGCCTGTACTGTTACATTTTCATTTCTATACAATTTTTCATTGAGTTTATTGTATGTCCCTTCTCTCCTTCTCTAAGAACATAAATATTGAGCAACTGTAAATTGGCCAATTGAACCCTCAAAAATTAAACCAAAGTCAATGGTGAAAAGCTTAGCAGGTA
This sequence comes from Xerus rutilus, assembly GCA_028644305.1. NCBI lineage: Eukaryota > Metazoa > Chordata > Mammalia > Rodentia > Sciuridae > Xerus > Xerus rutilus. The sequence continues at coordinate 138,154,024 of CM053402.1, read as the reverse complement.
CTGGTCACCAACAAATTATAAAATTATTACAGGGCAAGAATCACAAACTGAATATAGAAGCCCCATCCCTATCAATGATATGCTCCAGCTGTGAAATTATTTTGCTGAAGCCATAGAAATAAGAACTTGTATGGCCATTGAATTCACAATAATAGCATGGGGAAGATATTTTATGTTAGTTAAGATTGTTTTTAAGTTTCCAGAGATTCTCCACATTAGGTAGTAAATTTAATTCTGCTGGATGATTTTATATGATGTTGAGGGGAAAATGGATTTTTTAAAAAAAATTTTAAAAATTCAAAAATTTCTACTATTTTTAAATGTAAACATATAAGTGAGAGTGTGCTTCCTTTCATTTGAAAACTCAACCTTTGAAGTGTTTTTATCCCCCAATATACCTAAGAAAAAATGGAGGCCTTCATAAAGGTCCACTGCCTGTCTGTCTCATGGCCATCCACCCTTGCCTCATTGTGCTCTAGAGACACAGAATTACTCTTGATGGTCTTCAACCATAACCACTTTCTAAAACCCCATTTCCTACTAATGCTGAAAGTCTGCTAGAAAACTCACTCCCGAGTTATCCCTTTGCCAAATGCCTATTAAGTTTCAGAATGATGTTTCCCCTCATTCTCCTTGGCAGACACCAGTGTTCTTTGAATTCGATAGCATTCTGCACATATCTCCATTATATCACCTCACTTTTCTTGTGATAAATTATTTTGCCTTTCTCTTTATTTAGGTAATGTGTTCCTTGTGTTCCGAAGACCATGACATGCCAGGTGCAGTGGCGCATGCCTGTAGTCCCAGCAACTTAGCAAGACGCTAAGCAATTCAGTGAGACTCTGTCTCTAAATTAAATAAAAAATAGGCAAAATAGGACTGGAAATATGGCTCAGTGTTTGGGTGCCCCTGAGTTCAATCCCTGGCAATAACTCCCCTGCCAAAAAGAAGACCATGACATTTTATCTTTTTAAATCTCTCCATCTTAGCACTAGGTCAATTGCAGTGTGGTTAATCATGCTTCTTGAATTAGCAAATAAATGAATATTTAAGTACGTAAATAGAAATGATTTTATCCAAGGCATATTTTCTGTAACACAGGAAAATAATGGCAAGGGAAGATTTTTAACAATGTTCAAATAATATTTGTGTTTTTTCTTGCAGCATGTAGAAATAATAGTGCAATTTGGCTATTAGTGTTACTATTATTCTTTAATAATTATCAATATTTTCAATCAATGGAAAATAGATAAAATTATATCTTTAAATATTACTTTTAGAAATTTAAAACTATGTCACTCATTTATTTTAGAGCAGACATTTAATAGATACATTTGAAAAAAGTTCAATTGAAAACAAAAAATTTATTCTTACTTCTCTCCTTAATGGTACTACTTTCCCACCCACTTTTCAAGAAAAGTGAGCACATCACTCCTCATAGAATCTGTCTTCATTATGGGCCCACAGAATAAATTTTTTAAAATATTTTAATATTTTTGTTCTATAAATATTTACACATTCAACATTCAAGCTAATGAAAATATACAACCAAATTTTAATGTATTTATTCCAAGAACTAACAACTAAATTCTTATTTTAGTAAAAGTCACATGATATCATCCACTATTAAATGAATTACAGTCTTTAGTTTGTACTCACTTTAGTTAAAAATAAGCAACTACACCTTCTGCTACTTGGACAAGATTATTCATTGATATTTTATCTTATTTGAATATCCTTCTGCCCTCAACCCATATTTATTTTTATTTAGAAAATACTAATAATTCCAAACTTAGCTGACACATCTACTGGTGTAAGAAGACTGCCCATCTAAAGATAGACCCCACTGTGTTCTCAGGGTATGCTATTTTGTCTCTGACCACACTGAATCTCACTGTCATTAGACAGGTAGTGAAGACTGTATTTGTCATATCTATAGTGCTTTACAGCTTCTCCACTGAGAGTCCACAGAAGTCTTTCATCCAGCACAGCATCTCTGCAACATCTGAAAAATTTCTTTCCTAATAACTAGAGATTTTCAGTTTCTCTTGGGGAAAAATAATTTGAGGATTATTTGATCTGGTGTTTACATACCTATAAAGATAGCTGGAACTGTGATGCAATATTGGTTTTGGGATGAGAAGTGGGATCGCCAATTTTTCATAGGTCCTGTGCTCACATTTTTCTGATTTGTATTACCTGGCCAGTAATTGTAGGCATGTAGATTTAGGGTCCAAATCTGAAGTTGTCTCTCAGATCTGTGATTTAAATTATATGACTTTGGCCCAATTAATCTATTCCTTTGTCCATGAATCAGGTATAATAATGGTATCGTGCTAATGGAATAGCATTGTGGATTGATTGAAAAAAATTACAACTAAAACGTTAAACAGAGTACCTGTCATATACTAAGACTAATACAGGTTTATGAAGCTCTCAGTTTTCATTTGGCTATAATATAAGAAATTTTGCAAAGCAAAGAATTTTAATGGAGGAGATAGGAAGAGAACAAAAGAAATTTGTAAATGGCATTTGTATTTGTTCAGTAAGAAATAATGAACCAAATTAACAACAATAATTTTAACAAGATAGAAATTTTCAGCTCTCTCCCAGAGCAGCCTAGAGACATTCAGCCTACAACATCCTATAACTAATATGCGTTCCATAATGTTGGGGCCTTGGATTCTTTCCAACTTTTGTCACCATCACTCTTTGAATGTCACTCTTCATATGTGCAATTAAAAATGGCTCTGCATCATGTGTTTTTGAGGGGAAAGGAACAGAGGGGGGGAAAAAAAAGGTTTTGCCCTTTACTTTTAAAGACAGAGACCAGAAATGCACAAATTGCTTATGTCCACATCCCATAGGTCAAGATTAATTGCAAGGAATACTGGGAAATGTAATCTTGTTTGGTGAACATATGCCCAGCAAAAGCACCATCAATTTGGAGGAATCCAAGAGACAGGATTCAGGGAGGCAGCAATCCCTTAACAGCCTCAGAAAGTAAGGAGTGAAGTTTTTTTATACATGTCCAAAGTTTTGTCCTGGAAAATAGAAGCTGGAGAAATTTTGCAAGGCTGATATATATATATCATTCTATCAACTGTATATATATATATATATATATATATATATATATATATATATATATATATACACACACATACACACATATATACACACACATTAAATATATGTGTGTATGTATGTATATATATATGTATATATCTGTTACTTGATAATGAAAAAGTAAAAATAAAATGTATTGCAACAATCCAAAAGAAAGGTTCACTATAGGTACTAGAATTGCCTATGTCTGTCATGACACCCTCTTTGTAAAGAATAGATTCTTGTCTTGTTGAGGCTCCAAATTAGAGAGGTTCCCATATTTCTTTGTGGACTCTTCCTAGATCTATGTGTATATCCAAATTTATTTATTTATTTATTTTTTCAGTTTTAGGCCACTCATTATTTATCTTAGGTAGATGCTAAATGGGTTCGTATCTTGATGTTTAAAATAAATAATCAGCCATAAGAATTTCCACTGTAACCCCGTAAGTATATACTTTTCAAGGGAAGACCCAGGCACTATAACCAAACAAGGAAACTGAATTCTCACATTAAAACAATTTACAATTATCCAGGCAGGCTGAGTGTAATTAGTTAGCTGGAATCAAGCCAGGACTTTCAGACAAGCACTGCTACTTCCCTGAAAGGTGCCTTGGGATTTTTAATGGCCACTTATGGTCAAGCCTGGAGTTTTGCATCTCATCTAGAAAACCGTACCTCTGGGAGCACAGCATTTCTAGCTCCATTACTTGCTAACTACTGACAATGTTTCTACAAATAGGAGAAGTAAATGTTAAGCACTGAATCACATAATTTTTTTCTGTGAATTAATTCTTGATTATTTGATCAGGGGAGTTCTGTGTGTTTTGTGGGTGACTGTGGTGGTAATTATTGGCGGTGACTGAGTTATATAATATAATCATTTTTATCCAAAATTAGTTGAGATGTGTGACTTTTTTGCAATATCACAAACATGTTTAATAAATTTTTAAAACTCTACTAAACTTTTGTGTCTTTTAGAAACATTTATCAATGTTCATTCATGAGTAATTCATGCTAAAATATCTTTATTTAATTGTGGAATATTTTATGAACAGTTAAGTAGAATTTTGTATTTTCTTCTTTTTCTTTTCTTTTCTTTTCTTTTTTTGTGGTGCTGGGAATTGAACCCAAAACGTTGTGCATGTGAGGCAAGCATTCTATCAACTAAGCTATATCCCCAGCCAGAACTGTATATTTTCATCAGCCTTATAAAACAAATAAAAATGCAGGAATTTAACTCTGCTATATGCAATGAATTAAATACTCCTTGGTAGAATTTGTCCAAATAATGGGATTTTTGAAAATTGAGTTTAAAGGGTTGAAATTCCTAAAAAGAAAATTCTTTTTTTAAAATTATTTCTTCATGGTTTTTGACAGTGTACACAAATTTGATAGATTGGGTTTTACTTCCTCTATTGAGAAGAAGCAAACTACTGAATATTTCTTTAGGAAGCAAGAAAAGATAACACTAAGGAAAGATGAACACTTTTCTTTCTATACTGAAGTTATTTTATGAAAAAATTATCAAGAATTATAAAAATATCATTTAACTGTATACATTTTGTTTTTATAACACTATATCTTAAAATTAAGTCCATTGGCACTGCTATTATTCTATTAGATTGTCACATTACTATATAAATATGACTTTCTTTGCCAGAAATTTGCATTGTTTTGAAATTTGGCATTTCCATTTGTGAAGTCTATTCATGTAAAGATTTTATAAATCTTTATACATATATATTTTGAGTAAGATGATCATACAATTTAATGTCAGTGCTAGAAGGTCATTGAGAGGGAAAAGAGATATTATTTGTAATTACTGTCAATCAACTGAGTTTGTCTCTGGAAATCAGAGGTATGGTCACACTACTGGTGGTATGTTCATCATGGTTTGTAATTGTGTATCCATGGGTGTAATTGTGCAATTGATTAAAGCCCTGTGCCGTGGTCACTGTGAACACAGGCTCTGGAACCTAATGCCTGCTGTTGACATCTGACACATGTAATGATGTAATGATGCTGTAATGAGAAACTTCCACATTGATTTCTTCGTGACATTAGATAGTGTAAACTTCCAGATAAAAGACTGATTCACATGACTTTCTGCCTGATTTGATATTTCTTCAAGAAAGACTTTTGCTTTGTGTTTTTCATTTTTTGTTTTGGTAGCTTTTTGCCTTTTTGACCAAGATGACTGACAACCTTGCTGTTGATCAGAGTAAATGAGTTAATTTTTTAACAAGACTGTATTTTGTGCCCTGATTATATTTATATTTTAAACACTGTTGATTTAAATAGTTTAGGCCAATACCTCTATATTACTTTACATTATTTTCTGTGTAACTGCCTCTAATTTTGAGGATTTCATTTTAATGTCTTCACTTTAGTATTCAAAATAAACTGTATTTGATGTCATTATATGACATATATTATTATATGCCATACACTTGTAGCAAATACACATACCTCACTGTTCAACAGAAATGATAAGTATCTATACACATCACCTTGTTTATTTTACCATGAAGTATGACATACTTTACTTATGAGTAAAATGAAGACCAGAAATTTACTACCATCATCCAAGTGATAGCACATTTTGTTCCAGTATTACATGCATACAGTATCCATGTATATGCTTAAGATTTATTTTACACAAGTTGCATTTGGACTTGCATTTAGACTACTCTCAATTTTCTGCTTATATATTCACGAAATTATATCCATATTTAAAAATTCTTTAACATATTCATAATAGCAGCATAGTACTTAGCATTTCTGTACATTTAAATAATTAGTACATTAGTGCAAGATGTTTTACATGTCTCCAGTATTTTGCATTTTTCTATAATAGTCCCATAATTGTACAGCTATATTATTTATTTCTAATTTTATAATTTAAAATAATGGCTAAGATTATGTTTATCTAATAATTAATTGAGGGTACTTTAAACATGATTTAAATATTAGTATTATTAAATATGCCAGATTAAAATAACTAAGATAATCAGGTGGCAGTGTTTCCAGAAGGAATGAAGGGAACCTATTTCATTGTCTTATCATTCTTGAAGTAAATCCATTAACTTCTGGATGCCTTGGATTTCAGTTTTAGGATAGAGACGCTTATATAGTAATGTAGTGTCAAAAAGAAAAAAAATATTCTAGAAAAAAACATTATTTAAAATATTGATATTATTAAAATCATTCACTGAATGCAAATATAAATGGGTTAATGTAGGGAAGCACACAGCAGAATTTTGAAGAAAGGCAATATATGAAACAGAAGGAACACTGAATTCTTCCTGTAACAAACTGATATAAGTGAAGAATGTGCAGTGGAACTAGTCCCTGTTTAGTCTTTTATTTTTTACCTTTCAAGTTTCATTATTTAAATAGTTTCCAAACTACACAGTATTGCCACCCATGATGACATTTGACAGCATATTACTCTGGCCACAGAGAAGTCCATTATATAGGGCCATTACTGAATTGTTTTAAATATTTTTTTCTTTATGAATTTTAAAAAAGAAATAATACATTCACATAGTTAAAATCAACATCTCCTTGCTTTCCCTGGTGTGTAACTCATTAAGCTGTTTATTTTTATGCTTATTAACATATCTCCAAATCCTTGAGCATGATTATTCCTTATTTATTAATTTAGGTATTATCTATTCAATGTAATATTATCAATTTTGAACATTTTGTTCTTTAACTCTTCTAAATGAAAAACAAAATTTTATCCAAAAGTTGAAAATTAGTATACAGTATTTATGTTATTATAGATTTTTTAAGGAATGATTCATGACAGACCAAAAATATGCTATAGTTTCTTGTGCAGATTATGAAAATGTATTTTTCCTGATATTTCTATTTGGCTGTCATTTTCTTTCATTTGTTGTTGCATTATAGTAACATATTCATAATAGCAACATAGTATTGCCAAGCTCTTCATAATACCATGTGTTCAGTTCCCCTCTCCTTGGAGACCTCTCTCTCTGTGGGCGCTCCATTTTCTTTCACCAGTCTGCATTGCTTACATTGCAGCCTGCTTCTTCTTTTTACTGACTGACTTCCTGGGCAGGATTCTGGATAACTTATCTTCTACCTTGCTTTGCTTCCTCATTTTCTTGAAGGAAATCCTCATAGTTCTTCCAGAAAATAATGTTGAACAGTAAACTTATTTTGTATTGAATATCTGAAAATATCTTCTTCCATACCACCCATAATTAATTGATGATTTTGATGAATGGGCTGAGTTTTGAATGCTAAGCTAAGTAGACTTTCACACAGCATTTGAAATGTACCTTTAACATGCAATATCCCTGTTAAAACTCTGATGTGATTTTTATCTCTTTTCTTTTTCTTTCTCTCTCTAACTTTCTTATACCCCCAACCCTGCCAACTTCTTGATGCTCCCAACACATTTATAGGTAGAATTTTATATGATTCCTAGTATTCTTAAACTTTGAAAATATGTTTCTATATATTTATTGGTTTTTGTTATAATATGCTATTCTCTAATACTAGTTGCTTTTTTTCCCCTTAACTAAGGAAGACTGTTTGCCTTAGTTATTTGATAATATATTCTTCTGTGTGTTCTTTCTTCTTTCTTTCTGTAACTCCTAATGTTGGGCTTCTTGGATTTACCTTTTATTAATTTTTTTCTTGTTTTTATTTATCTGTTTGTTCTGCTGAGAGTTCCTCAGTTTTATTGAATATTATTTTATTAGTTTTTATCAATATGGCATTTGTCATGTTCAAGAATATGGGTTCTTCTTTGGGTGTTCCTACTTATAGGATTCTATCATTTGTGTATTTTCCTCAAATTTTCTGAGGATACTAACAAGATATATTTTAAATTCTCTAGTACTTTCTGAGTCATATTTTTTTAAATGTCAGTTTCAACATTTAAAAAAACCTCGATCTTTCATGTTTTAACAATTTAAATTTGGGAAGCTCCAGTTGACAGACTATGGCAAATTAATTGGGTAAGGACAGGAGAACAAGCGAGTAGACTGTTTTCATTTGTATATGAAATGTCCCCCAAAGACTTGTATGTTGAAAGACTGGTCCCCAATGCAGCAATGCTCAGAGGAGTGGCTTTCAGACAAGTGATTGCATCATGATGGCTCTGATCGCATCAATGGATATATCTACTGATAGGCTAACAGTTTTTTTTTTTTTTGGTGGAATGGTTGAAACACTCAACTTTGTTGTATTTTTTAAATGTTTTATTTGTTCTTTTTAGTTATACATAACAGTAGAATGTGTTTTGACACATCATGCATCATGTAGTATACCTTCCTGTTTTTATGGTTGTACATGATGTAGAGTTACATTGGTCATGTATTCATATATGAACATAGGAAAGTTAATGCCAATGCATTTTACTGTCTTTTCCATTCACATCCCCTCTCCCTTCCTCTGACTCTCTCCTGTCCAATCCAGTAAACTTCCATTACTCCTTCCCTCCACCTATTGTGAGTCAGCATCCACATATGAGAGAAAACATTCATCCTTTGGTTTTGGGGGATTGGTTTATTTCACTTAGCATAATAGTCTACAATTTCATCCATTTAGTAGGAAATGCCCTAATTTCATTCTTTATGACTGAGTAATATTCCATTGTGTATATGTACCACATTTTCTTTATCCATTTATCTGTTGAAAGGCACATAGGTTGGTTCCATAGCTTACCTACTATGAATTGAGCTGCTATAGACATTGATGTGGCCACATCCCTATAGTATAGTGAGTTTAAGTCTTTTGGGAATATGCCACAGAGTGGGTCAAATGGTATTTCCATTCCAAGTTTTCTGAGGAATCTTCATACTGCTTTCCAGAGTATTTGCACTAATTTGCAATCCCACCAGCAGTGTATGAATGTATCTTTTTCCCCACATCCTTGCCAACATTTGTTGTTGCTTGTATTATTGATAATATGACTGGAGTGAGATGGAATCTCAGTGTAGTTTTGATTTGCAGTTCTCTAACTGCTAGTGATGTTGAATATTTTTTCATATATTGGTTGACCAATACAATCATATTTTTTCTTCTGTAAAGTGTGTGTTAAGTTCCTTTGCCCATTTATTGATTGGGTTTGTTTTTTCAGTGTTAAGTTTTTTGAGTTCTCTACATATCCTAGAGATTAATGGTCTATCTGAGGTCAGGGGGCAAAGATTTTCTCCCATTTTATATGCTCTCTCTTCATGTTCTTGATTGTTTCCTTTGCTGTGAAGATGTTTTTTAGTTTGATATCATACCATTTATTGATCCTTTATTTTAGTTCTCCTGCTTCAGGAGTCTTGTTGAGGAATTCAGTTCCTAAGCTGACATGATGGAGATTTGGGACTTTTTTTCTAGTAGGCACAGGGTCTCTGGTCTAATCCTTAGGTCCTTGATCCACTTTGAGTGTTATGCAGGGTGAGAGATAGGGATTCATTTTGTTACATGTGGATTTCCAGTTTTCCAGCCCCATTTGTTGATGAGGATATCTTTTCTCCAATGTATGTTTGTGGCATCTTTGCCTAGTATGAGATGACTGTATTTATGTGGGTTTGTCTCTGTGTCTTCTATTCTGTACCATTGGTCTACATGTCCATTTTGGTGCCAATACCATGCAGTTTTTGATAATATAGCTCTGTAGTATAATTAAAGGTCTGGTATTGTGATGCCTCCTGCTTCACTTTTCTCACTGAGGATTGCTTCAGCTATTCTGGGCCTCTTATCTTTCCAAATGAATTTCATGAAAGTTTTTTCTATTTCTATGAAGAATGTCATCAGAACCTTAATAGGAATTGCATTAAATCTGTATAGTGCTTTTGGTAGTATGGACATTTTGACAATATAGATTATTTCTATCCAAGAACATGGGAGATCTTTCTATCTTCTAGGGTCTTCTTCGGTTTCTTTTTTTATAGTTCTGTAGTTTTCATCACGAAGGTCTTTCCTCTTTTGTTAGATTGATTCCCAAGTATTTTATTTTTTGAAGCTATTATGAATGAGGTAGTTTTCCTAATTTCTCTTTCAGTTGATTCATCACTGATGTATAGGAATACAATTGATTTATGGATGTTAATTTTATATTCTGCTACTTTTATGAATTCATTTATGTGTTCTAGAAGTTTTCTGGTGGAATATTTTGGGTCTTCTAAATATAGAATCATGTTATCGGCAAATAGCAACAGTTTGAGTTCTTATTTTCCAATTCGTAACCCTTTAATTTCTTCCTTCTGTATAATTGCTCTGGCTAGGATTTCCAGGGCAATGTTGAGTAGAAGTGGTGAAAGAGGGCATCCTGTTTTGTTCCATTTTTTAGAGAGAATGCTTTCAGTTTTTCATTATCTAGAATGATGTTGGCCGTGAGTTTAGAATATATAGCTTTTACAATATTGAGGAATATTCCTACTATCCCTAGTTTTTCTAGTGTTTTGAACATGATTGCATGTTATATTTTGTCAAATGCTTTTTCTGCATCTATTCAGATGATCATATGATTCTTGTCTTTACTATTTGATGTGATGAATTACGTTTATTGATCTCTATATGTTGAACTAACCTTGCATTCCTGGGATGAACCCCACTTGATCGCGGTGCACTATTTTTTTAATATGTTTTTGTATGTGATTTTTCAATATTTTGTTAAGAATTTTTGCATCTATGATCACAAGGGATATTGGTCTGAAATTTCCTTTCCTTGATGAGTCTTTGTCTAGTTTTGGTATATGGGTAATACTAGTTTCATAGAATGAGTTTGGAAGGATTTGCTCCTTTTGTATATCATGGAATAATTTGAGGAGGATTGAAATTCGTTCTTCTTTGAAGGTCTTGTAGAACTTGGCTGAGAATCTATATGGTCCTGGGCTTTTCTTGTTTGGTAGGCTTTTGATGGTGTCTTCAATTTCATTGCTTGAAATTGATCTGTTTATATTTTCTGTCCCTCTAATTCAATTTGGTTAGGTCATATGTCTCCAAAAATTTGTCAATGTCTTCAAAATTTTCTATTTTATTAGAGTATAAATTTTCAAAATAGTTTCTGATTACCATCTGTATTTCACTAGTGTCCATTGTGATGTTTCATTTTTCATCAAAAATTTTAGTAATTTGAGTTTTCTCTCACTTTCTCTTCATTAGCTTGGCTAAGAGTTTATCAATTTTTTTTCCAAAGGACACATTTTTTGTTTTGTTGATTTTTTGGATTGTTCCTTTTGTTTCAATTTTATTGATTTCAGCTCTGATTTTAATTATTTCCTATCTTCTACTGCCTTTGTTGATGGGCTAACATTTTGATGGCTGATTCCAGGAAATCCTGGAAACTGGGAAGTGGGCTTAGTAGGTTGAAGTAGGTCATGAGGAAGGGTCCTAGAAGAGTATACTTTGTCCCTGGCCCCTTCCTTTCTGTCTGTTTCCTGGCCTCCATGAGGTAAGCAGCTTTTCTCTGCCATGCCCTTCTACTGAAAATACTGGACTGAACCTCTGAAACCATGAACCAAAATAATTCTTTCCTCCTTTATATTGTATATGTCAGGCATTTTGGTCAAAGTGATGAAAAGTTGACTAATGCAGAGACACAGTGCAGTTTTCTAGGCAAGGGATATAGTTTGCAGAAGACACCATCTATCTCTTGAAAGACCTAGAAGAAAATCAATGTAAATAATGCAGTTGGAGAAATATTTTTAAGATAGTCTCCTCGCTCCATTTATATTAGTCTATCCTCATATCTTGTATTTATGTTTTCTTCCTTGGACCTTTTATACCCATTCATATTATTATCTTCATTAAATTCTTTTATTCCATCAGACAGGTCTTTGTTCTCCCCCAACTCTTCACAGTTGGGGGGAGAAAAGATCACATAAAGATAACAGACATAAAGATCACACAACAAATTCTAGCCTAATGCATGAAGAGGCTGAGTAGAGCCTTTTGAACAGTTCTAAGTTTGCTCCTAGGTATAAAGAATACTCACTTTTCAAGGGTGCAGATATGATCCAGAAGGATTTACTTTAACCACATCCCTCTAAAATGGACGATAAGGAAAATAGGCTATAGTGCTAAAACTCCTGAGAGATAGAGGTAAGAAACAGATCCCATTCTCTTGAAATTCCTAGTTCATAAATACAAAGAAGAAATCAATTTTCGTTCACAATTGGATTCCCAGAAGTCATCTGGCTATTACCTGCTCTAGTTCTAGGGCAGAATTAAAAACAATGGGCAGCTACAATTTCTCCTGCACTCAACCCCTGGCTGAAAGAATTTTAGCAGTCATATATCTATTTTTGAGAATTTTTTGTCTTTGTGGTTCTGACAAATGGAATGGCTTCTTTGGAATTTTCTGAGCCCCTTAGTTTTGTTAGTAGTGGGACCTGAAAGTCACTTAATTCATTTGTTCCCAAAGAACAAGCAAAGGTTGTAGAGAAATTAATATTTTTTAGAAGATCTCCATTCAGACTTATGAAACATACAAGTTATAACTTTTCTTTCTCCTTTTCTACCTCTAATCTCTAAGGTTCAACTATGTATTCTCAGCTGAATGATTAATAGAGGAATAAGAAAGTCTGGAAGTATATTTCTGAATGCACTTTTTTCTACTTTTGTCCCGTTCTTCTAAATTATAATTTAACTTTCTGGTACCTTTAGTCTTTAGTTTTCTTATTGTTTTTATGTTAGTCCTATAAACAAGACTCTGCTGACATAAAAACCAGTTATTGCTTTGTCTTCACCTTCACTTGTTTAAAATGCACATGTAGCTTCCATGGTCAGAGCGTGAAGTCTTTGGTGACATATCAACTGCTTTGCATCCTAGTCATTAGAAACCAGAGGCTTATTCCATCTCCACTACAACCAATGAGTAGGGAGAGGTGGTGTCATATAATTGATTTTCTTCCATATTCTACTGTTGATGTCACTGAAGGATGAATTATATAACTGCCTGATGTCCCTTGCCATTGTCTATCAGTGAGTAGAGGGGATGAGGAGACTAGATCATGAGGGCCTATCTCAATGATTGTGGATGTCAGGGCTGGATCATTATTGAGGAATTCACAGATTTCATGTGCAATAAACCAGATGTTGTAAGCAGACTATAAGCAAGCTTTACTTTGCTTAGAGAGTGTTTAAAAATTGATAGTATTTGTCAATAAATTTTGGATATTTGGACTTTCTGAGCAAAACTAAGCTCATGTTGTCTTTTTTTTTTTCAGGAGTGGGAGGCGGGTACCAGGGATTGAACTCAGAGGCACTTGACCACTGAGCCACATCCCTAGTCCTATTTTGCATTTTATTTACAGACAGGGTCTCCCTGAGTTACTTAGCCCCTCGCTTTTGCTGAGGCTGGCTTTGAATTCACGATCCTCCTGCCTCAGCCTACTGAGCCTCTGGGATTACAGGTGTGCACCACTGTGCCTGGCCCTCATGTTGTCTCTTGATATTACTTATCCAGAGCTGGCCAGCACCTACTGATTTCTGTTGTGACAAGTATTTTCCAGGTTGTCATGGCTCTACCTTCTCTCTATTTCCCATACCTGTCTCACCGTGTCCAGGTACGAGGAAACATTTGAGTTTAAGACAGAATTTTGCTTTTGTCAGTTGGGGCATTTGAAGGAGATGTATTGTAGAATTCAATACTTCTGGACTCTTTAGCAATAACATAAGCTATATAGATAATATTATAGTAAGTTTCATCATTTTTGTGGGTTTTTTTTCCATTTCTGTTCTTAGAGTGTGGTATTTTTCTAATCTATTAAATGAGAAATGATGCACTTTCTTTTCTTTGACTATTCTGAAATGTTGATTTAGATACAAATTTGTCATGATAAATTTCCTATTATTAATATGCATTTGCCACCTGTCAGCCAAATAGATTCAAAATTGCTTATTAACAAAGTTGAATGAATAAATGGATAAACTATATAAATAAATGAACTTCTGTACTTTAGTATGTCTACATTATGTGGAAGGATTTTCCTTGAAAATGTGCCAACTTTTTTTCAACTTTTGGATCAGATCTTATTATCCTAGCTGTAATTAGAAATCTTGTGAAATTAAGAACCATTAAATTCAATGAGTTTCAGCATCGGAAATTTGCCCAAAGGCACCCAGCCGGTGGGTCTGCCTAGGACTGGGCTTTCAAAGATTCCTCCTCCTCTCCTCCTATTCACTCTAAAAGGGAGCATCTTTTCTACTTAGCTAATTAATTACACCTGCCAACAAGCAGATGGTTCTGTAGTCTTTGAAGCATGGAAATAGCTAGGTGCATATCAGCTAGCCTCAGCTTCCTTCAGCTGCAATTTAGATTATAATTCTTGAAGCTCCAGAGAAAATAGAATATTAAATGATGACAAAGAAAATGGTACTTTAAAAATATTTTCATTTCAAAAATGTATGTTAAGGCATGAAAGGACCATTCCCTTTTTTCTGATCTCAGCAGAGACACACACATTTAGACTACTTCTCTTTAGGATCTAGTTGGGAACAATGCTTGCCAGATGTTACCATCTGATTGTTCTGAGCTCCAAAGTAAAATGAGAATAGAAAGCCAGAACCATTTAGGAAATTGTTAGGGAACACTCATAATATGGTGGCATTCAGCAAATAATAGTTTTTGGGTGGTGTTTTTTAATTATAAAGAAATATACATGAATGTAAAATAATGGTGAAATTACACTGGGGGAATCCTGGTACTCCTATTAATATTCCCATTAATTCTATTTCCAATTTTTATACTAATACTATTAGTCTTTTTAGTTTTCATCTCAAGGCAAGTAGTTTGAGGTAGAGATGATAACTTGAGCTTAATTTTGATTGTAAAATTCTTTGAAATGGAGCCTAGCTATATAAACACCGATCTGAAAAACTCAATTAGAGAATATCAATGTGTACAGGGTAAAGTTGGCAGTATTCTTATTTGTAGGGTAGTATTAAAATATATTGCTATAACTTTTGAATTCACAATTAAATATTTAGTTTCATAAAACTTCTAAAAACATTTTTAATTCTATTTTACATATAAGAAATTTTTTTGGTTGAAGCTTCTGCTTTGAAAGATAATGTCTTAAAGCTGAACGTACACTTCTGTAGGTAGTAGAATAAAAGCTCTCCTATGTACAATGTGTTATATTCTTACCTTTTATGCTCAGTATATTTATAAAATTAACACAAATAAAATTTATAAAAACATCTGAGACTCCCAAGTGAAATCACCTCCACTTTTTCCTACTATTTAAAATAAAAAGTTATCTAACAGGAATGTCTAAAGATAAATGGATTTTACTGTATGGAGGAAAGAACGATCACTTTTAAAATGTATCTCAACAGGATATCTTAGTCTTATAATATTGAGAATGTAGAATCCAGTAAGTTTGTCTGCACAAATATAATTTGATATGGCTAACAACCATGTTTTCATTTTGGATTCCTTTTCTTGCACCATATGCATTATAATTCATCTACCTTTAAAATGATTAGAATATTAAGCTTAACCAAAAAATAAACTTTCATTGGCTTGAGTTCATTAATTCAAATGCTTTGCATTTTTGCTTTCTTTGTATTAATTACTCAACAATTAACATGAGGAAAACATCTTAAGGAGAACACAGATTTGCTTTAGAGAGCTAAAGTCCGTATGCATTTAAATTATCCATTTTCATATTTTTAGAAATGCAGTTGCAAGGCACATAGAGGCAGATTCTTTTCAGGCTTATGATTTGGGATCTAGTAATTAAAATCATTTTACCATATTCATTAAAGCAGAGCTCCAAGGACTAAGCCTTGAGTTTCTATAGTACTTGAAAATAATAAAATTGCCTTTATTTTTTTAAATTTGGTATTTTCCTGAATTTAAGGGCTTTCTGTAAGCCAGTGAATTCTTGAAGTTTTATTGTGCTGCCTTTTCCTCTGTGCCTACTTTTGACAGAAGCAAAAGGGATGTGCCTCCAATGTGAAGGCTGGGATGCAATCCAGACATCTAACTCAGCCAAGATTTTTTTCTTATACACAGTTTTTTTTTCATGTAGAAACAATCCCTTAAAAGCGTAATTTTACCTTTCAACTCAATAAAATATTTTCAAAAAGACTTCAGGGAAATTACTGTGAGTTCTTAATTACACTTATATAAGATGGAGTTGTGCCTCACCTCTGCTTAAACTTCTGCTTTTCTTCCTATTTCTCAGCCTTTCTTCCTATAATAGGGACAATACAGAAGAGAAAGTTTAAAGGCAGGGTCCCAACTCAGCCATTAGACTGGAATCATAGTTGTCTAGAATTCTCACCAGGTATTTCACTCTGTCAAGTTGTTTTCTCAACTATAAAATGAAAGCAGTAACAATTATCTCATAGGGTTTCTGTAAGAATTAAGAGAAACATTGCATTATAAATATTGAAATAATGCCATCATTTATGAAGAGACACTGCAGTGGGGTGGTCAGCCATGGGCCTTGGGATCAGAAAGGCAAACACTGGAACCCTACCTAGCAGGATCCTTACGTGTGAGGCACACGGCAGCTTGCTTGATCATTCTCTTTCTCATTGCTATAAGTTTGGGGTACAGATATTCCACCCCTTCAAAAGCGATTCTGAATCCTAAGTAATGGATGAGTGCCCAAAACACATCTATGCTCCTCAAATGGTGTCTGAAACATAGGTTAACATTAATATTTAAGAAATAAGCAAATGCACAAAACTCACATATTCTAGATTGGACTATTAGTCCAATTTAGGTTAATAGTTCTTTCCTGGTTTTAATCTGTCTCTCAAATGTATGTTTATGCCAGGGAGGAGGGAAGATTATCAGACAGGATAGGAAAACTCTGTTTACCAGAGGTCTCTTCTTCCCTTAGTAATAATAATAGTGCACCAATTAAACACTTGCTATGTGACAGTCACTGTGGTGAGCAGTTATATTCCACTCACTTCTCCTTTCAATGGAATTGTAAGCCTGGGGCTATTTGTACCTTCATTTCAAATATAAGGGAACTAGGACTTGGGCAGTGATATAAGGTGCAGTCACAGTGACCCAGTCTGACTCACTAGCCTGGGCAGATCCACATATCAATGGCTTCTCTTCTTGAATGTTGGCATCCTGAGTTGACTGAATCATCTGGGATTGTTAGACTTCTTAGTACTTTGAACTTTTTTTTCATGTCCAGCTTCATAAAGCAGCCAAATAACCCAAATAATTTTTAAATCATCTCTATTAACCCTGGAAAAGAGGAAGCATTCTAAAATAAAGGATGTTTCTTTATTCAATTTAGAAGACATGGTAGTACAAGTTACAGGGCACACCATTGCTTAATGGAAACTACTCTGTTGTGACATCAGATGTAACAATATGAAAATAATTTTTACGATAGAGGGAAATGAGGGTTATGTGCTAGGGACCATGGAATATGATGATTTGTTAAAAACAGTATAAGTAGTTTCTGCAGAAGTTTTAATGAGTCATTTTTTTTAAATAGCATGAGCATACAGCTTGAAGTCATAAACTTCTCTGAGAAAACACAGTATTGTATCTAGTCTTTACTCAAAAGTAATTCCATTTTTATCTGTATCAAATGGCAGTATTATTATAGTGATGCTTTATTACACATCTTATTGATTTAATAAAAAACTTTAATAAATTTAAGCAATAGTGTGGAGCAGTCTCACAACCCTGCTCAACCTTAAGCTACACAGATGTGTTTAATAATGTTCTGCATTTCCTAATTAATCCATCCTGCTTCAGGAAATATGCCAGATACTTGCCATCGAAGAGGAAATCTTATCTTACTTATCCTGGTCCTTTGGAATTTGCTCTAATTTTGTTTAAATACAGTGGTAGTGGCAGCAAATATAGAGGTCACTGGAGATTACCAATGGAGGCTCTGTGACCTACTATGTTTGTCAGTTTTCCTTTACTATACCAAAGCACACAAGATAATCAACTTATAAGAAAGGTTTATTTTGGCTCATGGCTTCAGAGGTTTCAGTCCATGGTCTGTAGGCCCATTGCTCTAGGCCTGTGGTGGGACAGTATGTCATGGCAGGAGTGCATTTCAGAGGAAGCAGCTTATCCCATGTCAGTCAGGAAACAAAGAGAGAGGAAGGGGCTAGGGTCCTAATCACCTTCAAGAGAAAACTGAAAGCAGTCTAATTTCCTCTCACTAGGCTCCATTTTCCAAGGGTTTCACCGCCTCCTACGAGTACCATAGGTTGGCAACCAAACCTTTAACATGTGTGCCTTTGGGGACCTTCAGTGTCCCAACTATAGTACCTGTGAACTAAGCACCTACCTGAACCGAGCAGAGGGAAATCTAATAGCTCTGTGTGCTGTCACAGAATGTGATTATAGAAATGATAAAAAATGGCTTACAGGGTTAGCTCAAGTAGGTATCAAGGAGTAGTCTGTGTAGGAGAGTAGTAAATTACAGTACTTATGATCTTGTTCTTATGAACAATTTACCTTATGAAATACAGGTAAACCTAATTTTTAATTAACTGATTTTGGAATAATATTTTTAGCTTTATGTATCTAACTGTAAAACTGTTATGCTTTCTACCAAACAACTTAATGAGGACTATACATGGCACTTGGGCATTTTTTATTTGATCTTCTGTCTTCCCAAATGATTCTCAACCAATATGCATAGATTTTAAAATGTGTTGGATAAAGGATCTCCTGAACTACATGATTAACCTCTTTTGAAATAGCTACCACTTATTGAACATCTAGTATGCAGTGAGTAGTTTATAAATGTTATCTATAATACTTATAATAACTGAACAAAGTAAATAATTTATCACTCTTATTTTGTAGATGATATAAAATGAAAATAAAACTAATTTTCCTATAATTCCACAGCAAAACTATCATAACTGTATTGAAAATATGACCTAAATATAAATAAATTGTGGTATAATCATAGAGTGGAATAATACAGGAAAATAACAATTAGTAAACTAACATAAGCAATGGCCTATGTAAATCTCAAAATATTACTTTGAGTAAAAGAAGGCAGAAAGGATACATACTGTAAGATTTCATGTATATGAACTTACTAAAGAAGCAAAATTCATCTGTGGTGATAGAAATCAGAAAAATGCTTTGGAAGATATCAACTGGGAAGAAGCAAGGAGAAATTTCTGGAGTGATCACAATATTCTCTGTCTTGATCTGGGTGGTGCTAGATGGTAAAGACATAAATGCAGTATACATGTGTATATAAAAACTTCAGGTCTGTCCATTTTATTGTATGAAATGTATACTAATTTGAAACTGTAGACAAACCCAAGTATAAAGAGTTTGCTGTCTATTTTGCCAGAGTTACTCATATTTCCTATCTTGGCAATCAGTGCTTTATAAAATGCTGGCTACTCCTATGCACTCATTTATTTCCTGGTTTTTTTTTTTTTCATTAAAACTTCCTTTTAAAAGAATATTTAATTTGGACCCGCTTGTTGTAGGTCTTAAGTGTTCGTTCTGGCTTCTGTGCATTCTTAGCTTCTGATTATTTATTTTCTTATTTTGTCAAATCTTGTCTTTATTATTTTTTAACAGTAACTTTATACACATTTTAGATGAGACATTCAGGGCCCCAGTTCATGTGTTTATACTTTTCATATTATCTTAGATAGCCTTTTAAAAATCGTGATATATTTGAAAATCATGTAATCATTTTACAAGATTAAATAATAATTCTTTCTCTCGCTTCATCTTTTATTTGCAAGTTTTAACTTGCCAGCAACAAACATACATAGCAATAGTATTTATTATTACTGTCATCATGGAAAATCATACTTTTCTGAAATATTCTAAAGAAGTAGTGAAGAGATCACACATTGTGAGAAGAGTTATTAAAACTATACAAACTAATATAGTAGGTGAGATATTTGAAAGTGACCTTGCAGTATATCCCAGGCTTATTGTATTAAAGCTTGTAAATAAAAGGAACAAATCATTTCTGGCTACTAATATGACTTTCCCCTTTATTGGTAATGAAAACATTGAACTCCACTGATTTGTTCTACTGAAGCAATTACGTTTTCTGGAAACTTGGAGCTGTTATTTAAGAGGATTGTTGCCTGTAACAAGGCCTTTCTGGTGGATGAGAAAATAAAAATACTTGAGCTTTATGTAAAAGTGTGTTCTTTTATAATAGCAATACCATATCAAAGTTTCATTTTTCTTTATCTGTCCCTTTAATTTTGTGCATCCCTGTCATCAGAAACATAGTTACATCAGATTTTTTTATTCACCCTCCAGCATTCATGTTTTGCTCTTTATTTTATAATTATCAATATAGCTTTAATGCATTTTCTAAAATATTTTAAAGTGTCATTTTCAAAATATGCCAGATTCCTCTATCAAAATATTTTTAAGTTATAAGAGTTGCCTCTGATACATTAATTTACTTAATTTGTTTACCAAGTACTTCAAATACCTATCAGGCTTTCCACATTGCTTTCTAAGTACTTCACACATAGTAAAACCTTCTTTAAAGCAAACAAAAATAAACCTTTTTGCCATTAAGAATTATACCTCGAAGATGGCATGTAAGGGACTCAACTTCATTAATCACTGGGAGAGTGCAAATTAAAATGATAACACTCTACACCAACTAGAATGATCACAATGAAATAGAAAAACAAAGACCCACAGTTGAAGTGGGTCCTTATGATAGCTACTGGGCTCCTTATACACTAAATGGGCATATAAATTGGCAAAATTACCTTGGGAAACTCATTGACACTATAGCCTAGCAATTCTACTTCTAGATATTAGTACAACAAAGATGTATACATATAGTCACCAGAAGCCACATGTCCATAACAGCTCTATTTATAATTATACAAATGTGGAAATGGTCCAGATGCTGAAATGATAGCAGATAATACCATGCAACAGTGAAAATGAACAATGTAGATCAATTTCACAAAAATAATCTTGAGAAAAAAGGAGCCAAACACCAAGGAATACATTGTCTATGTAAAATACAAAAATAGGCAGCAGGGTCTCAGTCAAGGGTTTTGATAGGAAGTGATGTGAAGAAGAAAATATGGGGAAGGCTTCTGTGGCATGAGTATATTCTAATTCATGACCTGAGTGCTTATAGCAAAAGTGCGTTCAGTTTGTAAAAGCTAATTGATACATGCATATCTATGTATGTATCTATCCTAGTATATGAAATACATCATATACATCTGTGTATATATATATATAATACTGCAACAAAAAAGTTCCGAAATAAACCTTTATATTTGTTCAAGGCACAGATTTATGTGTCATGAATATCCAAAAAATACCAGATTCCTTTAAAATCAATATGACAAAGATTACTAGTTGCTCCCAATATTCCCATGAATATAATTTTCTTGTGGAAATTTTCAGGAATCTTCATGAAAAGATAATATGTACTCATCCTCTATTCTTTTTCCTCTTTCATGATTCCCTTTACTTTTGCATGGTTTTTCCAGTTGGAACCTCTTCTTATATTAAAGATGGTAGAGAAACAAGTAAAATTGAATTTGCCTCTGATGGCTGTGATTTTCCACAATGGCCTTTAATCACATAGACAAAATCATATTAGCAAGAAAAATAAAGCTACATCTTTTTAAATGACAGACTAATATAAGACAGTAATATAGGAAATTAAATTAAAAAAAAGTAAAAATAGGAAATATAGCCTTTGTTTATACCATTCAGTGAACATTTATGCAGTTATCAAGCATAAAGTACAATAAAATCAACAACTATGTGACAGATATTGAATACAAGTTCTCCCATTATAGAGTTGTATAAACTGAGCTTTATAATGGTACACAAGTTCATATATCTAGCAAGTCAATAACTAGATTCTGAGCTTCGTTTTATTCAGTTGACTAGATTCAGTATTATTGCCTTTATACTTCAAAACCCAGATCTTGAGGTTCTATCCCTTTTCTCTCTCTCCCTCTCCCCCCACTGGGATATTGCACTAGCTATAGTATAGAATATATCAGGACTTTAATATGAAAGTGGATTTGTAGGCAGAATAGATTAGATGCAAAAGTTACTTCTGCTATAGGACAATAGAATATGAATTAAGGGGTATCAGTGGACATAAAAAGAGACACAATGAGGAATATTCCTTAGAAGATCATGACTGATTCAATACAGAAATGAAGAAACTAATGACATATCTTAAATTTTGAGTATAGCTGACTTTTACAACATTTTATTCTTATTTTTACTGAAATAAGGATATGCAAGGAGGAAGCAAGTTTGACAATAAATTTTAGAAGAAGAATATTAGTATACTTTGAAATACACATTAAGACTAGAGAATAATTTGAGATGGAAATCCTAAATTCATAATTTAAAGATTACTAAAATATGCACTTTATTTTTAATTTTTTGCATAGAATATCAATGAGTTTAAATGGATTACTTCATCTTAAAGGACAGGAAGAGTTAATACATCAATATCATGATAAATTTATTTGATATTTTATTATTTATAAATATTATTTATAATGTAAATATTAGTGTGTAGCACTAACATGCTATCATGTTTTAACAAATGTTAGTCATCTTCTAAAGATGTTATCATTATCATCATAATCATCAAAAACATTTGAATTTCTATCATGTGCTTGACACTTTCTTTGGCACTCAGAACACAAAGATATTTGTCATGATTCGTATTCTTGAAGGACCTACAGTAAGACAGGGGGACAAATCTAGTACTCAAAATAATAAAAAAGAAGGTAAGGTAGCATTTGCTCTATGTCAGATGTCGGTTCAGATAATGTGTGTTGCAGGAGCGAGAGGAGGGAGTAACCCAAGAACTAATATGGTTATAGCAGACCTCTCAGAGGAGCTAGGATACTAGCTGACACAACTGAAGCTAAGAATTGTAGTGGACCCTGAAGTATGTATTAATGAACTGGGATGCTGTGGCAAGCTTTACCAAGCTCCTTTCAACTGAAATCAAGACTTTTTTTTTTTTTTGATCAATTTCTCTCTCAAGCTGATTTTCAGCCCTTGGGTCTAATAATTTCGTCTTGAAGTTGCCTTTTTCTAATCAAAAAACTGTCCATGGCTATATCCCAACACTTGTTATTTGCATCCATGAGCTTTTAACTCTGATCATGGAGCTGAAATACGTAAGTTGCATCACTCATTTACATTATCACCCTTTACCCCTCCCAATACAAATGTGACATTTCAATTTTGCACACTTCAACTCTCCTTAAATCATCTGTATAAAAACTTCAAAGCTTGATTGATGATGAATGAGCCATTGTCTCCTCAAGCACCCGGTTCTCATTAGCCTTTAGAGTCTCAGCTTATTAATAATGAACCTTGAGGGCTGACCCAGTGGGGTAGCAGCAATTCATTGTGCTCCCAGCTGAAAGGTCTGAGTTTGGGAAAGATACAGGAATCTCTGGACCAAGTCCATTCCCAAGATGATGTATTGAATATCACAGGTGGATGATGTTATCTATATTACTTCTGTATCATTATCTGCCAGCAGACTTGTGTGGCTTAAGGTGATGATAGTGAGAAAGATATATTGCTTTATGTCTAAGAATGTTCCTGTAACTGCTTCCTGTACCTTTATCTTGAAATAGGCTTTTGCCACTTTTCGATTTTGACTTCTGAGTTGTTCCCTTTGGCTTAGGTAATGTGAGTCAGATATATACATTATTTTAATCCCCTTACCATAATTAGACAAGCACAGTCTTCTTAACATTTATTTAATTTTATTATCATCTTAATTCTAAGATTGACTAGGAGATACATTTCTGAAAAGTAAGACTTTCAGATATATAGTCAGATTGCTGTTAAGTATTTTATGTCTACTTATTAAATTTTTCTTATATAATTGTGGTTGGTTGATGTGTGAGTAGAAGTGAAATGCTTCTGTTATAACCAATCATAAGTCTAAAATGTTATATGACTAACTTCATTTACAATTATAATCTTTATTTTGGAAAAAGAAAAAAGATATTCAATCTTATTTACCAGATTATTACAAATTATGCATAGGGTCAAAGTAATTATATCACCTTCTTAAATCTACTAAGGAGGTCACATTAATGTGTATTTTCAGCAAGGATGTCACATCATAACCTACAGGACAGAGAAAAATATATGATTCAGTATTTTGTCACGCTTTCTTTTAAGAGCATATATTTGCAAAATGTCAATGATTCTGTTAATAAGCATTCATTTTTCCATTAATCATAATAAACTAATATTTGAAAAAAATGAAGAGAGCAAAAGAAATCATCTAAACAACACAAATATTTCCTTCTTCATTAGATTCATGCAAATGAAGAAGTGGTCTATGGCCAGACTTTGAGGACTGGAAGGCTAAGACATAAGTCTTGATGTTCACTTTGAAATGTCATATTAGCAATTTACACTGTTCTAAAAAATAAATTAAGGGACACTGTGAAGTAGACTTACAGTTCAATGTTAAAACATACTTCTAGGTTTTTGTGTAGCAAAAAAAAAAAAAAAAATAGCATATGCTTGGTTATTTGTACCAGTTTGGAAAATTTGGTCTGGAATAGCTTAAAATCATTATTATTCAGCTTGTGACTAATAATTGAGTTTAGTGCATAAAGTAGGTTTGGGGAAAATAATGAAAATTTCTAAATGTGCCTGATAAATACAAACATGCTGTCAATAGTAATCTTGAACATTATCAGTTGTAAGTATTTTATATAATGAAAGCTATTTCCCTTTCAACTTATAAGAACTCTATTTTGTGCTCAAAATACATATACATTTCAAATTAAACAACTGTTGGCTGTATCTCCTTGTGCCTTGTATACTACTAGAAGCTTGGAATACAGCTTTGAACAAAACAGAAAAAAATCCTACCTTAATGAAAGAGATCAGTTAAGATGACCTATAGAGCATTCATGGGAAAAGGTAACTTTCATTCTTACTTATATTTAGTCAAAATATAATTGAAAAGTAGGAACTACAACAGAAGTTAAATTATTAATGTTGACAACAAATTCCATGGTACATGTTTTTCCCCAGGTTCATCTAATGATTATTCACTAGGTAACTATTTCCTACGTTTGATGAGAAAGCAATGAAAAATATTTCTTGCCTTCATGAAACTTAGTTTAATTATAGCTCAGTTACAAATAGTGTGTTATGTATAAGTTAAATTTGGCATATTGGAAACTAATGTAGATTACAATTCACTTACTCTAAAAACAAAAAGATTCATGGCATATTTTACTTGACTTTCATGCATTAATCTAGTAGGAAATATTTGAGACACAAACATATTTAAGTGTTTAATGGAATTTTTCAGCAATGAAATGATACTTTTTTAACAGAATGTCATATCTAATGTATCTTGCCATATTTAAGCATGACATTTATTAAGAAGAGACAGTTCTGTTTTGTGAACTTGCTGGAAATATTTTTATATAATATGATTAGAAAACTCATAGCAGCTTTTTTTCTACCAATTGATTAAATGAGCAAGAATCTATTTGTGTCTCTCTTAATTTACTCTGATATATTTTCTACAGTGGAAATGAAATACAATAGAATGAGATTACATTGAGCTTATTCACTTTTTCAACATCCTTTTTATTTTTTGATTCTCTGAGCTCTTCCAGGGTTTATGCATCTTTGTCTGAATATCAGTCAAATTTATCCCACGTTTTCCTATCTTCTTCAGTATTGGAAATTGTCTCTTTTTTCTGGTCTTCAAATTTAATTATTAGTTACTTTATTTCATGTTATTGGGAGAGAAAGTTACCATGTAACACAGGTGAGTCCTTCTAATAAACCTTTAACAAAACTTACAGAAAGCAATATTCTGCTTGTGTGTTCAGATAGAGCTAAATACAAGCAGATAGCTTACTGCTATTTTATGGAATGAACATCTTACAAAGCTTTTCTCTTTATTAATTCCATTCTTTAAAAATACAGTCCAGCCTCCATAGTCAGCCAAGGCATAAGAAACGTTAGGCATCTCTTCGGTCAAATAAATGGTGTATGTCTCTAAGAACTTTCTTGCTGCTCAGAATCTATTCCCTAGAATTTTCTTAGTCCAGAAATAAACCTAACCAAATATTTTCTCACAAAATTTATTAATATTTTGAAAATTTTAAAATTATAAGATTAAAGAAAAAAATTAAATGTATAAATGCAATTGCAACATTATTTCCATTATTTCTGGAAAAATATTTACATTAGCAAGTTAATCAAAAGAGAATGCAAGATAAAGTGTCTATTAAAAATCTTCTATAAATGTCAATGCAAATAAATATACATTCTTTGTGGAGTTTTGACATTCAACAGAAATGAATAGGATTTATACAAAAATGATAAGAGAGTATTTGGGGGAAAAATTCACACATACACAAATAAATTAAACTATCCCACATTAAATATTAGAAATTTATAAACATTCCTAACTAGAATTGCTAGCAGATGCTGGTTTTTGAGTTTGTGATGCAAGAAACATGATCTAGATTGATCAAGATTATATCATGATTATAGCTTAATTTGAAATTTTTACATGTAAGATTATACTTAAAGCATTATTGTCTCTTTTCCAAATCTGTTTTCCAAGTATAAGCCAAGCTCTTCAACAGAATATTTCTCAGAAACAAATGTCACCAATGATAGCAGATGAATATTATTGAAGAAAGGGATTTGATAAGATTAGTATTCAGTATAATGTAATCGAATTCCATTTTAATTTTTTTCAATAGGAAGTTGGAGATGGATCCTGTTTCTTCAGTATGAACAATTTGAATTAAAATGTGATTCCTGAAAAATACAGATATTTTATAATGTTTGAGCTATTGCCTGTCTCTTCACGTTTTTAAAAGTAGAATTTTTCCAAATGTAGACTGAAAAATAGCTATCATTTCCTGGATAGCAATCAGAATCTCCTTTCTTTATCACCTAATGAAGAATTATTCCTAGAGCTGGAGAGCATCACCTAATGTCTCATGAGAAAGCTATTAGTATGAGATCGTCACACTTCTTAGATGGAAGCTTAATGCCAACATTAATGCAGAAATCCATTTTCACAATTTTCCTTACGTCTTACATCTCCTTTCTGCTTTGATGAAAGTTGTATGGTTAGGTCATGAAAAATAATGAACTAGGTTTTAGAAGTAGAAAGATGATCTAATTTCTTTTTGTTTCTTTTTTTCCCTTATCCTGAGAAAATGTAAGCAACAGTCAGTGAAAGGATTGATGATGAGAACGGGTCTGATTTGCAATGTAGAAAGCTCTGCAAGATCAGCATTAATCTCGTGGGTTTTATACATGCAATGTTGGAAGACACTTTGGATGTGCCCACCAATCTTGCTTCCACAAGCACCCCTCTCTGGTGCCAGATATTCCTTTCATTGTTTTATCTCCCTCTTTGGTTTAAGGTGACTTTTAAAAATTTGGCATGGCGTACTATACAAGTGAGATGACTTCCCCTATGTTACCATGGGAGACTGAGATGGTTGCCTTCCCAATATTCATGTCTCTCTCCTTCCTCAGTAACACCCCTACTGGTTTGAGTTTTGTTCTAATTGTAATCTGGACCCTAAAATTTTGCTTCCTCATCTCTTGTGAAATAGTTATAGGATATTTTTCTGGCCAAAAATGTGTGGATATAGTCTTTGAAGAGAGCATCTTTTCCCAATATAGATGTCAGAACTTCGCCAGGAGAAAGTGTCTTCTGTCTTTATCCTGCCTTCACTTCAAATCAGACATCTTTGATGCAGCAGCCATCTTGTGCCTAAAATGAATAAAACCATCGTACATAGTGGCAAAGTAGAGAGTGGGCAGCAAGGAGCAGTTAAATTAATATCTACAACCTCTGCCTTAAGGTTTCTTACTTTGTAAGAAAATATAATCCTGTATTTGTATAAAATACAATTTTCTTGTTGAAACTGAACACTCAATGGACTGATGCATGATTATTCTAAACTATATTTTCTTGCAGAAGAAGGAGGAAATGGGGTAAATATTAGGAAGATGCTATGCATATTTGTAACAGTTTTGTCAAAAAATGAGAATTTTTAGAGGTAATATCTTATTTTTTTCTGGATGACTTTAAGATATCTGGAAAAGAATCCATGTATGTGATCAGACATTGTTCGCAAGGGACAAGTTAGCTAATTAAGCCCAGTTTTGAAATGATCAAGTGGAAATTGGCAATTGGCTTTAGTTTATTTTATCCAATGGCCAGGCTCATGTTCCGATATATTGTGGAGTTTTTCTTTGTGTGTGTATGTATGTGTGTGTGTGTGGTTTTTTTTTCAGTTGTGTATGGACATAGTACCTTTATTTCATGTATTTATTTTTATGTGATGCTGCAGATCAAACCCAGTGCCTCACATATGCTAGGCAAGTGCTCTATTACCGAGCTATATAATCCCAGCTCTATATGGTAGAGTTTTTAGCAGGTATTGCTTTATGTTATACTAATGAATAATTAGCAATTCTACTCACTCAGTTTGAGATAACAAAGAACATAGTTGTAATAGAGGCATGAATTTTAACATCCATATTGGACTAATTACTATTGACTCCAGGCAACGTCATGTTTACTGAAACATCTTTTGGAACAAACATTTAATGATTTGCGTGAAAAGTCTTGAGATAGTTCACATTCTATGGCTTTGGTATGGCATTTGTGGAAATTTATTTTAAAGACTAATCAGACATAAACTTTTAAATGATAAGACAAGAAAGCATAAATTCAATAATTGATGTTTAATTTATACTCTGGAATATAATATTCCTATTACAACAATATGAAATAATAATAAATTGCCACTCACTCTTTTTTTTTTTTTTTTTTTTTTTTAGAATATCTTTATTTTATTTTTACGTGGTGCTGAGGATCGAACCCAGTGCCTCACGCATGCTAGGCGAGGACGCTACCACTGCGCCACAACCCCAGCCCAACTCACTCTTTACTATATAATATTAAACCAAACTAACAAATTGTGAAATATTATGTACAATATTAGACCAATTGCAGGGGACAGAAAATCAGGGAAGAAATTAATAATATCTATATCAACACGTTGAAAGTGTTTCTGTTTCAATGTTAGGATTCAACAGTTATTGTTTTTTTCTGCACTTTTAAATCTTTTTATATTTTTATAATCAACATATGTGATGCAGTGAAACATATTTATGAAAGTATCTTGGTGATTAACAGTGTAGTTCTAATTAAAAATAATCTGAGTAGGGCTGGGATTGTAGCTCAGTGGTAGAGCGCTTGCCTCGCATGCGTGAGGCCCTGGGCTCGATCCTCAACACCACATACAAACCAATAGAATAAAGACATTGTGTCCATCTATTTAAAAAAAATAATAATAATCTGAGTAAACAATTTTTATTGACTACTTTTTCATCAACAAGCAGTTTGCCAACAAATCTGTTTTTTTTATTCACTACAGAAATTCTAAATGGTGGAGTCTACGTAGATCAGAACAAATTCCTTTGCTACGCAGACACTATTCATTGGCAAGATATTGTTAGAAATCCATGGCCTTCCAACTTGACTCTGGTATCAACAAACGGAAGCTCAGGATGTGAGTACCATTATCTTTTTTATGTCTCAAAATGTTCTATATCATATGAGAATGAACAACTTGTTTTTTATCATGCCATTAATAATATTTTGAACTTGAATTGCATCCATTGACATATTCACTTATATATGATAGAACAAATGGCTGGCCAACTTTCTACTTCTGATTAATTTTCTATTTTGAAATGATTGTTTCCCTTCACTAAATCTCATTCTCTTGCCATGGTTCCTAATTTCTCAATCTGAATCACTGAATCTTATTTTCAGAGTCCAAACATGGGTGTCATTGTTCACAAACTTAAGGATAATGTCTAACTACTGCGTCAACTTTTCTAACTGAAGCCAGAATTAGACAGACTGTCAGTGTAGATAGGTAAACTGAGTCAGGTCAGATCCAGGAGGCCAATTTGGAGAAGTTTTGAAATGCTAATGCTTCCAGAGCCCTTCCTCCACCCTTGTCGCCCCTGCTCCAACCAGTTGCTAAAGTAACCTGTCCCAAGGAGCTGTTAATTACACTGGGCCCTTCCCTCTATCCTTGTGCTTTTGGGCCAGCCCACCAAACATCCTGGGCCTAGTCACATACAAGGAAGGAGAGAGAAGGAGAAGAGAGCAGGAGAACAAAGGAAGCCTAGGGCATATAAAAAGGCAAAACATGTGTACTTCTGGGCATACCAGGATGCCAGCTATAGCCCCTTCTCCCTCCCAGGAGAAGTCTGTTACCCCTTTCTTTTTCAATAAACCCTGCTTAAATGCTTGCCTTGGTGTACTTCTCTAATGTTCAAACTTCAACATGTGAAGGAGCAGAACTCGTCACCGGTATCATAACTCCAACCACTGAGCAAAAGGTAGTGGAACAAAAATTTACCTTCCTATTTACTGTAAGTTTTTGAGCAAAAAAAAAATTTAAAAAAAAATACTAGTGAAGATTTTAGAATTCCTAAGCCTTCATTTATCCCTAACACCTTCATGACAATTTCACACAGTACAGAGATAATAAATGTAGATTTAATCTAAAAGAAACATATTTACTTTCTGGATTTTGTCTTTAGGTTAATAAAATTCTTAATTCCCCATTTAAAATGTATATTGTTTATATCACACAGGATTTATCAGATTTAAAGTATGTAATAAGGCTAAATCATAAGTAACATTTGAACTGTCATTAAAACCTTTGAAAATTATTCTGTCTGAAATCTATTTCATTTTCATAATACAGACTATGTGGTCCCCACATTTATTATTACTGACATTTGAATGAGAACAGAAACTTTATCAAGAATTAACCTGGGTTTTAAATTTCTTAGCTATTATTATATATTCCCCACCTGAAATCATAACTGTCTCCACATAGTTCGATAATTATTTGCTATACTACTGATTATATTATGACGCTTTTGTAGGAAATCAGACTCCAAGGGACAATTATTAAATTTTATGATAGCCCTAATAATATAATGTAGAAATATGAATATAGTTGATCAAAACTGACAGCTCTGTTTTTAATAAATGGCTAAAGCCTTTTTTGAAAAAGTAGAGTAACATAATTTTCTTGTCACTTTTAATCAGAAATTTGTATAATATTCTGTCTTTACAGTATTCAAATTCCCTACTGTGTAAAATTCATGTGAACAAAAAATTGAATCTCCTTGCACTAACAATGCAAATGATGCACTTCAGAAAGGGCTTCTTTTTTCAGTGTGCTCATGCTAGGGTAGACATTATATTAGGTATAGGGAGGGAGCTTATTGTTTTGATAAGAGGAAAGGCCCATGGACTCCTCTTAGCTCATCAGAATGACTTGCCTGCAAGGCATGAATGAGATCAGGCAAGAATAAAGCTTGAGACAGAAGCCAAAAGGGAAATGTGCCCACCAGCCTTTCAGGATTTGGAGCAGGAAAGGTCCGAGGGGTTTTCTGCACTTTCACAGATGGTATCTTTTTGTGCTGTTCTTTTTTGAGGGCTAATTTGGATGGTCATGCCTATAATTAGGCAATTGTGCTTGCACTTTTTTTGCATGCAAATAATTGCAGGTGCAAAAATTATGAATGCAGAGTGAGTTCATAACCAGTGGTCCTTTGCAAACTAACCACCAATTGTTATCAAAGTTTTATTGCTTACACAGTAGTTCTATTTGCTGAGACATCATATGTACTGCATAACACTATACTGATAATAATGATTGGCTATGATTTGAGTATTGGCTTTATCCTGCTAAAGGAAATGAGCCATTCACAAAAAGACATATACTGTATAATTCCACTTATATGAGGTATTTCAAGTAGTGAAACTTAAACAGAATATAGAATGGCAATTGTTAGAGTCTGGAGGTAAGGGTAAATGGAGTGGCTCTTGAATGGGTATATAGTTTGTATTTTGCTAGATGAAAAAGTTCTTGAGATCCATTGTACGACAGTGTCACTATACCTAACATCAATGAAGTATACACATAAAAATGGTTGAGATAGCATTTTTAATGATATCATTTTTTAACCACAATTATGAATAAATAGACACATTTCCCCATTCAAATTCAAGGATCTCTTAAATTCCATTCATAACCTTTTAGGGGGTCATATTCCTCCTGGTTAGGAGCTCCTGTGCTTAATTACTCTCCTTGCTTCCAATCCTGGTCAATTCACCTGAAAAAATGTTTGCAAGAGCTCTGTTCAGTGAAATATAACCATGACCCTATCTAAAACCCTGCCACTGTGATTAATATAAGGTCAAGTCTAAACAAAGCCCAATGGCTTTGAATTTTCAGCAAATTCCTGCCTATTTTTCAACTCTGTGGATTGAAATCACAGCTTCCTTGTGCTTTCCTTTCTCTTATCTTTGCCAGATAGTCATGCTTTAAGTCATTCATCAGGTGCCATCTCCTCTAAGAAGCATTTCCTTCTCCAGGCTAGATTAGGTGTGTTTTCACTTGAGGCTCCTTAAAGACCGAAGATAAAAACTGGCATTTGGTCTTGCATTTTTAAATGGAAGTACCTTGTGAACAAGGCTGAATTCATCATTTTTTTCTCTGTCGTAGCACATATCAGATGGATAACACATTTACTGAAGAAATAAATAAGTGAAAGAGATAAGTTCATATCTTAGTTCATTTGTGTTGTAGTTACAGAATACGTAAGACTGGTAATTTATGAGGGACAATTCTAGAGGCTGAGAAGTCCATCTGCTAAAGGCTGGTCTCCACTCCAAAATGGCCCCAGAAATGCTCCATCATACAGAAGGAAGGAGTGCTATTTCTTGTAGGGCAGAAGAATGGAAGAGAGAAAACCTACTCCCATAAACCTGTAGCATTATGGTATCATTAATCCATGAGGGTAGATTCCCCATCACTTTTTACTGGGCCCTACCTCCCAATAATATTACATTAGGGATTAAGTTTCATCATGAGTTTGGAGGACAAAACTATTCAAATCATAACAGTTTATAAATAGGAAATCTATATAAATCCAATTTTTTATCCATCATTTACATAAAAAAGAAAGAGTCAGAAGTAAATCCAGAGACACTGCAAGACTACATTTATTCTTTTTCAATAAATGGAAATATATATCTATGTACTTAATTTATACTGCTATAAGGTACAAAATTTCTATCATATTTATGTTCTATTTATATTATAAATATGTTTGTGTAATAATTATCAAACAAAATATATGTGCTTACTCTTCCTTTGGTGTTTAATAAAAGAGACATCAATGTGTTATACTTAAGAATATCTACAGATCATGCAATTTTTCCAAAAGGAATCTGAATATAGTTGATTATTAAGCCATATTGCAAAGTATTCTTCATATATGCTTTTTGTTTAGAATTAATTCTTCATACAAACAAAAACCTTCTTGAGAGAAACCTGACTTTTTATTGATTTTTATTTGGGGTATAATTCAAACAATAAAGAAAGCACTTGATTATCTACAAGAACAATTTGGAATGACACTATATGTGATATAGGAATAATAACCAAGTTATATTTTCCAGAGTGAACTTGATCCAAACTTCAGGAGAGTGAGGGAGATTAGTATGTTTTTTATTTTTTTTTATTTTTCCAAACAAGCCTAGCCACATTATGATGCCACATTCTAACATTCTTACATATGTCCATAAATAGGGCTTAATAAATAAACTAAACCTTCAAAGAGTAGTCATCAGAGAATGCATGATGTTTCGTTTACTTGGAACATTGTAATAACAACCTCTGTTACTGCAAGAATATCAAAATGATGGAAATAAGTTGCCCTCTAAAAATTAAGTAAATGGAATTCATCAAAACATTAATGTGGAAAAACAATGATATTTCTCAACAGAGAATATTGTGTAGTTGAGAGAATGGATTTGGGACCTAAACTGCATTGTTTGAAACCTAACACTGCTACTGACTTGCTCTTTGAACTTGGGCAAGACATTTATACTCCCAGTACCTCCATTTCCTCATCTATAATGGGAGAATGTCAAGAGCTGAGCTGGGCTGAGCTGAGCTGGGCTGAGCTGAGGGCTAACCTGCCAGACAATGGAGTGGTCAGCTCAGACAAGCCCACTTGTGACAGTGAAGATTTTAACCCTTAATGTGATAGCATAAGCAAGAGGCTAAACAAGAAACACCATCACCTCCTCCTGAGTCTCTTCCTCAGGAGAACATTTCAGTAAGAGTGCAGGATGAAGACCTCTGTGAAAGTCTGTGATAAAGAGGCCATTGAAAAGGGTTGCCTGTGGTAGGAATGTGGTTCTGTATGAGAATGAGTCTAATCACGGACCCGGGAGTCCTTGACTTCAACTCCCTTTAGAGATCAGGATACACTGCCTGTGTACCAAGTCTGGTTAGTGGCAGGTGGGGGTGGGGCTTTCCCTAGGAGGCCCACCAGATTAAATCTTGGCCATGAACCATGTTCCAGTCTGAAAAGTCAACACTTTTGGGCAGGAGCTTTTATAGGCCCTTCATAGTGTTCTTAGGAGCAACACAATGAGTTAATGTGTCAAAGTCAGAGAGTGGTTTCTTAGAGTAAAGGAATAAAAGGCCTTCTGATTATGTTTTATATTCTTATGAATTGACCACATATAGACAGAAATTTTGTTAGAATGTGACAGTTCTATTTCCATTACTTACTCATTAACTAACATTGTATGTTACTGACTTAGGACTTTTGGTAACAAGAAGATGGTATCTCATAGCTTTATCTCACCAATGCACTGAAAAGAACAGACCTTAGATGTTCCAGATTCCACAGGCCTTTTCTGTGGATCCCACAGAATGTACCACACATCTAAATGGCTTTCTCAAACCAACTACCAATGAATAACTGAGGTGGGATAGGGAATCAGCACATTCATAGATAGCATCATATTCACAAGTACAATTCCAGGACTGATGATTTGTTTAAAACAGGTGTTCTGCCTGCATTAAAATCATTAGTTTTTAAAAATGTGCCTTTATGTTAATAACTTGAACATATATTAAAATTTTTCCATCCTAACTAATCTATTATTGAACTTTTGTTACTCCTTCAATATTAAAATATTTACATAAAACAAAAACTTTTCTAAGTTTGGACTTCTGGAGTAAAGTTTTAAAAAAATAGCAAAAATATGAACCCACAAGTGCCTTTCAGTACATTTTTAGTTTTTATGTCTTATACATATTCAGTTTTATGTAAAGGTATACATGGAATCAAATAACATACTGTTTTTAAAATATTTTTTAAAAAATAAAACATTAAATTAGTGAAATAGAAAATGTAAAAAACTTTGGAAAGATAAATGAATTCATATGAATCTAAAAGATAGATTTTTGGTAAAGATCTGTAAAATAGATTCTTCATGACCTGATTTAATAAAACCAAGAGCTGCATATGAAGGCAACTTCAAAATATTAGCAAACAAAATATCAGCAAACAGATCCAGCAGAATTGAGGAATGTGTTTTTTTAAAAAAATAATACATTGTCTCCTTTTAAAGCTGTTAATCAGAAAGTAAGGACTTATATTCAACCGATACCAGAGAGGGCCCTCATTGCTACATTTATAGGATGAAGATTGCTAGGTCAGCCAAAATTCACTCTGTAAATAAATTTTAAGGTAAGAACATTGCAAGCAGTAAGCTCAGTGCACTTGGTTTTCTCTTGCCTCGGTTCATGGAGATGAAAGTGCATTATCTCATTTTTTGAACAAATTTTTCAGGACAGATTCTTATCTTGAGCATATGTATTAGGTTTTTCTCAATCAATTTTTTCATCAAATAGTATATTTATATATACATTTAAAGTGTAGTCCCTGCTTTATAGAAATTGGTGGATTATTTCTCAGCAATAATTAGCTTCATCTCCAGGATATAGAGCACACACGATTATCTCATACTGTAGATCTTTCTGAGCTCAGCTTAGCCCTCCCATTGGCCATGCACTGCATGCTACATCATTGCAAATAATTGTATGTATGACTATATACAAGTAAACATATCAAAATAAATACAATTTCATACAATAAATGCATAAAAAGTAAGCCTTTCACCTAAATGTGTACACACCCATATAGTCACACATTGCTTGCAAAATCTTGTAATTATCAATTAGTTTCCACGTCCTTTTTTAAAGAAAACTCATCTATAATCTGCAAGAAATCCCACAGCCTCACTGCCCTGGCTCTACCCTCTTATTGCCAGTCCCTAGCCTTTCCCACCAATGACTCCAGTTGCCTCACACTGGTAAATAGGCTCTCCCTCTACTGTTCTGGGACCCTCTGTACCTGATTCTTTCAAAATACAAATGAGGCTAGTTATTAACATGACTTTGTTAATAATAAGAATGGCTCTTTGGGCCCAAATGTTCCTGCTTATCTCTTTCAGGTGAAGCTAGCCCTGACTATGGAAGCCCCTCTGTTTTAAAACCTTAAGTACCAACTTCTTTCTTTTCCTCAAGGTTCATCTTGTGTTCTGTTTTTGAATTATTGAGACATCAATTTGTTACATGAAGAATTGTTCACCAGGTACAGAGTATGTCCTGGTTCCTTACAAGGGTCTCATTGGTGCATTTTCCGAAGCACAGTTTCTTTAGTCTTAAATTACACTTTGTGTCAGTATTGTGCTGGTAAATGGTTAGTACCTACTCTCCAACAAATAGCAGGGGAAAGTCCCCAGTTTGTAGTTGATTGATTTCCATAGTAAGCATCTTAACATCATTCCTGTATAAATATCTGTGTGGATTTTGGAAGAGATGTCCACATAATACACTGTGTATGTGATAGTTCCACCACGAAGGTCCAAGAGGTATTAATCAACTTATTCACATAAATAATCGTAAAATAGAAAGCCAATAAGACCTAATGAATTTTGATTATAGGTTACCTTTTTTTAGTTGGTTTTTAGAATTTAATATTGAGTAATAGCTATGTTTTCTTAACAAGCAGGTCTCAAAATTCCAGGAAATCAGACAATTGGCTCCATAGATTCTAGGCATGTCTAAATATTAATAGCCTGATAGAGGTAATGCTAGGCTAAGCCCAGTCCAGTTGCTTATCATTTCTATGATGATCCATGGAGAAGATTTGGCCTATGCACAAACATGGTATGAACTAACTACAGCACTTTGTCTCTTGTGAGCAATTCCTGAATAGAATGAACACACACACACACACACTCACACACACACACATTTTAAGAAAGTAAAACTTCTTTAGGAACAGGGCAGTTTAGCTCAAAATTTATAAAGGAAAACTATCTGACTCTTCAGGGTCATATTCTGCTAACATTTTTCATTTTAACTATTAAATGGTATATTTAGCCTCTGCACGAATGTTAACTTTTGCATTCAAGGTTTCCTTAAGAATAATGGGTAGACTTTGCTTCTGTTTCACAAAACTTCTTATGGAAATGGGCCCTTTCAGAATAACAAAAATTTTTGCTCAAAGATTCAACTCCTCTGTACTCCTGAATATTGCTCTAGCTCTTAAAATGGAATATTTGTACTTTCAAATATTTTAAAATTCAGTTTCCACCCAAGAAACATTAAATCTTCTTCATGAATACATATCATTGGAAGAGAAATTATTTTTACATAAAGTGACTAGTAAGGATGCTGTCTGGCATGGTGTAGTCCCACAGAAGGACAAGCTTCCTTATGTCCTCAGGTAACTACTGGCAATTCACACTTCCAAACTTGGGAATTCATCAGAATCCACTCCTAAAGATTCTGCCTGAATGAATTTTGATTAGAGATGGAAATCTGACTGTCCTCAAAGTTCTCTTATTGATTATAGGGACAGACGTAAGTAACACGGGCCTAGAGTAGGATTGCTGTGCTGGTAAAATGATTAGCAACGCCTATTATGATGCAGGCCATATGCTGATTTGGACATATGGACTTTTTACAAATGAATCAATTACCAAATCTCTGAGTCTTCTTAAATAACGTGTACTATTGTTATGTGAAATATCTATGTCACTAATTTTACAAATAATATTAGCACGCCTTTCAATGACTGTGAGGATCTAGGCCTAGTCTATCACACATACTTTAAGAACTCTATCTCTCTGATTCTCACATATTGTAAGGTAGATATTAAGAACCCCATTTGGGGTTTCTAAGAACCTCAGCAGTTTGCAGTTTCTATTAATAGCACATGCACTCATGTCCAGTGAAAGGAGAAGCTTGGAGATTTTTTGAAATAGTGGCTTTCTGGGGCTCATTTGTCCACATGAGGACAGCCTTTATATTTTATTATTTTTCTGAAATTCAAAGTAAGTTTGAATAAATGTTTTCACTAATAAAAGTGAATTTTAATTGAAAAATATATATGATGACTCAACTAAAAGTCACTGGTATTATGAAAAAGATTTTTGCACTGTTATGGAGTAGACCAAGCAATCAGAAAAATTAGTTTTTCTTTTTTGAAGTAGAAACTTCTAATTTTATTTTTTTAAATGTGAGCATCTAAAAGAGAATTGGAGATTTTTGGAACTTAGTAACTCTTTTCTTGTTACCTTTCCTTTCCTGAACAACTCTATATTGCACATTTACTTGAATACTAATATAAATATGATTAACTTTGCTTTTCACGTTTTAATTTCAAAATATTTTGTGTCACAAAATATGAAATAAGAGACATCAATGTGACTTTCATTATGAAACATCTAGTAATATTCCAGTTTTTGAAAATACTCTCTTATATACAGCTTTAAATCATCCTGTTATATGAGGATTTTGAAATAATTCTAAACCTGAAAGAGGTTGAAAGTCTAGATTAATAAAATTGAATTACATTTAACCAAAGCAAGAAACATCTTTACTGAATAATATTGCATTTTGATTTAATTACTTAGTAACTATCTAATTAATATAAGAAACTTTTACAAAGCACACCATAGTTGATTTTTTAAAAGAATGAAGACTTGATTGTATATTTGGTCTTGGAGACAACTGCATAAATTGAATGACAATTACATGACTACTCAGGACTATCCTCTTCTGTTTCTCTCTGATTCATTTTCTCTGTAATGGGTGAGAAATATTATGCATCTATCTTGCTCTGTAACTATCACTAACAGATTTTGTTACTATGCACATGTTCATCATTGTTTATTAGTAGAAGTGGCTTCATAGAACTCAGTTTCCCAATTTAATATTCAAAGAGCACTATTTCCCTTTTTTATCCAACTTCTCATCACTTGAAGGAAGCTGGAAAGCAAAAGGAAGATGATTACCTATAAATGAAAATTACTGTAGACATTCAGGTTTCCCTTTTCATGACATTTGCTAGGTTTTATGTGTGTCCTCCTCTGCTGTTGTTGTTCTCTCATTGAACCACATTTATTTCAAGATGTGCAGCAGAGGTGGGGGAGAAATTTCCTGGGATGAGGGTCATGGGTGTGGTATCTTTACCAAGAGCTGGAGGAAAATGATTATGGGGATCAAGCTGCTAACCCACTTAACAATCTTTTAAGCCTAGATGGTTGCAAGCAGCTGTACACAACTTCAATTTTATTTTTTACTGCCTGGCAAGAACAAATTGTGTTTTATTTAGAGGTGATTCTTTTGCCAATTGTAGGTGCTCTTTTAAGCAGGGAAGAAAAAATGGAGAGGGAATTATGCAGTGACATTTCTCTTAAAGTTCTCCTTAAAATACAAGGGAAATATATAAAAGAAATAAAAAAACTTGAATAAAAAATGCACATGGGCAAAGCCACCTCTGATCAACCAATTTTATTCTCCTATCCCTTCACATTTTATTCAACAAAGATTTTGATCTAGGTTGTTTTTACAAAAATATTTTCTATAGGATCAATTCAAACTCCATGCTTAAGAAGTACAAAACAGCATTCAACTAGTTACCTAAATCATATGCCAAAGTATGTTTTCCAGAATAAAGAAATCGACTTTGCTAAGAAAACTCCAGTGATAAATCTAAAAAGATTTTAAAGGCAATGCAGTGTTGAATAAGCATCACTTCTCCACTTTCAAATTTCATTAAGCTGCATAATTTTGAATATCACATTTTATTGAAAAGACTTGCTATTTATTTTAAGTCAAATAAGTGTCTAGGGGTACTTACAATTGTTTACTTGACAGATATCTGTCTGCTTTGGTTCTGTAGAGGAAGAAAAATTAATAACATGAAGTTTTATAACATTCTTATGAAAGAGTAAATCACTTTTATTAGTACATGTAATAGACTCAGACACATTTTCTAAAAAGGAAAGAAACAGAACAAAATATTGTTTCATTGATAATAGATTGAGTAAGAATAAGATTGCAACACTGTTGAATACTTTTTAAGTATGCAAATGAGTAATCAAAGACAGAAAACATAGACATCACTATTTTTCTCTCTGGTCCTTATCTTCCCTACCAAAACAGTTCACCTGACCCTGTTCTAAGGCAAAGCCTCTGAATGTCTACCTATGCACAATTACTCCTCTATTTTTCCCTTAAGAGGCAACCTAGTGACTGAGAGCAAGCTCTGGGTTCATCTTGAGCCAACTACATGGGTCTCTGACTGCGATTGCTTTATTCCTCTGTTCTTCATTTTTCTCACATGAGAATGAATTGGGGAAATGATTACAATATTTAAAACAGTGCCTGCCCCATTAGAACTGCTCCACAAATGTTAGTTTGCATTATTTTTAGTGTTTATAATTGAAATCCGTTTCTCCTATAAAAATGTAAATATTCTGTGTTCTACTCTAAATATTATTCTGTCTTTTCTTAATTTCCCATCATCATTGATAACCAAATGCACCTACTTGTTCATGAGCATAGGGAGTGAGTTGGGGAGGGATGACTTCTCTAATGCTCTTCCCATCATCCACCTGTGGCAACTTCCACCCTGCCCATTGTCATTGGATAAACTCTGCTCATTTGTCACATAACATGAAAGATTTTGACAAGAAACCCCAAATCATCTTTCAAATGCTATGTAAAGCCGGGCGCGGTGGCGCAAGCCTGTAATCCCAGCACTTAGGGAGGCTGAGACAGGAGAATAGTGAGTTCAAAGCCAGCCTCAGCAATGGCGAGGTGCTAAGCAACTCAGTGAGACCCTGTCTCTATATAAAACACAAAATAGGGCTGGGGATGCGGCTCAGTGGTCGAGTGCCCCTGAGTTCAATCCCCAGTACCCCCCCCCAAAATGCTATGTAAGTCATTCCCTAAGTGATTTGAATAAGTGTCTTACTCAGCATCCTTGTGTAAGAGTTTCCTGGCTTTCAGAAAACCAATGAACTGCAGTATTTGCACTAACCCCAACAGAAACTAGGTCTCACTGTGACATGAAGCTTCTTTTCCTATGTGTGTTGTAATCTGTTTTATGTACTCTTTCTTGCTTTATCCCAAATGACTACACCATTTCTGGATCTTTTAACATAAATTAGACACTTGGTTGTATTGGTTAAGTGTGTTAACTCTAGAAATAATATTTATGGGCTTCAATCCAAGGCTTATCACTTAACTTATTGGGTAATCTTTGGCAAGTTATTAAACATATCTGGCCTCATTTTCACAATCTGTAATAGCGCTTTCTTTCAAAGGATGCCATAAGAAATGAATTGATGCCAGGATTATAATTGTAATCCCAGCAGTTGGGAAGCTGAGGCAGCAGGGTCATGAGTTCAAAGCCAGCCTCGGCAAAAGCGAGGCACTAAGCAACTCAGTGGGACCCTGTCTCTAAATAAAGTACAAACTTGGGCTGAGAATGTGGCTCAGTGGCTGAGTGTCCCTGAGTTCCATCCCCAGTTACTGTCTCCCCAAAAAATAAAGAAAAAGAAATGAATTGCCTTAGAACCACGCCTTACATATAACAAATTTTCAATATTTCTAAGCTATGACTAATTCTTTAATGTGTTACCTGATGAGAATTTTTATTCTATCTGGAGGACTTTTATGTTGGATAATTACAAGACAAAAGTATTTTTCAGAAAACAAGAAACTGAGGCTGAATGATAGGTAGTTGGGCTGATATTTAGTCATAAATAGTTTGTAATAGAATACAACGAATGTATATGCAGTGATTTGCACATCATTTCTCTTTCTTCCTATAAATGATAATTTTGAGACCAGTCTTCTTGTACATCTAGAAGAAATTCTACTGAAATAGCTTGTCGATGGAATTGGGTTATAAAAATATATTATAAATCCATTATCCTTGAAGTTTGGTTTTTGTGTATGAACTTCAAAGGTGAATTAATAAAAACATTTTACACCAAGACAGTTTTGGCTTATTATTTACTGTAATTCCTTTTGGGTCACTTTCTTTTAGCCTCCATCAGTGTTAAAATCACATTTTCATTCCTCAGGCTTACAGTGGCATTTTAGAAATGTGCTCCTATTTGTTAATGTGGGTTGGTTTTATTTTAAGTGTGAAGACTTGGAGATACACACACACACACAAAGAGATAGAGACAGAGAAGGAAAAAAAAACTGGAAGTAACACAAGATGAGACTTCTGGCTGCCATACCTCTAAAGAGTTTGTTTAATATAGTGCCATACAGCTACCTAATCTTTTCCAATTTGTTACCCATTTTTCTTTGTTATCTGTCTCAGTGATGTCTCATCTCTGCAACTAGCTGCTACAGGCTAGAAATCTGTAACAAAACTCAGTCTCAATCTCAGATACAATAAAAAAAAGGGAAGCTCCAAGATTAATGGCCCCAGCCATAATTATAAAGTCCCAAACCACAGACATTATAAGACCTTTCAAAATTTACTCAGGGTTGAAGAAGCTATTGTTAGTGCTATGGTGTGAAAATATGGGCCTCTAAGTAGAAGAAATGTTGCTTTATTCAATCTGAGAAGGCTATTGTGTTTTGAGCACTATTACAAACTGTGGAGAAGAAATGGTTCTTTCCTTTAAGGAACTTGTAATAATGCTTCCATCTCAGTTTCCTCATGATAACACCCATTTCTTATTAATTCATAGAAGAGAGGAGATATATGTATGCTTGGATCTGTCAAGTGGAAAGTGGATGAAAATAGACAGCCCATGGAGATTTCCCTGCACATGGGTTATAGCCACTTCTTTATGCTCATGGGGAAATGGAGCCAATACATTGCTCCTCAAGTACTGAGTACTGAGAAGGACAAAGATAACAAAAGTAGGAATATTTATAATTTTTCTTCCTCACCCTCTCAAACATCATGTCTCCCTAATCCTTTCATCCCATCAAACTGTCCTGCCTCCTACACACACACATACATACACACACACACACACACACACACACACACACACACACATTTATTCCTAAGATGTTAGGCACATTCAGTATATATAATAAGAAGTGGGCAAATAATTATTTATAGCATAAATAGAGAGCCAAATATAATAAAAATATATCTAGAGAGAATGGCTGAGTCCACCACTCACATAATAATGATACCGTGGAGCTAGAAGTAGAAGGGTGAAGTTTCAGGAGAGGAGAGCAAGAAGAGAGACAGCTTGGGGGTGGAGTGATGGTGAGTGACAGACTTCAAAGAAGAAGTTTACAACTGTTGCCATAGGCAATGCTTTGGATCCCATTTAATGTCCCTTTGAAGGGAATAAATTGCTTTGGTTTACGTTTTGGCTGTTAAACTGCATTTCTCAAATGTGACACCACTCTCAGAAAATGGACATGTGGGTGGTTACGGCTGCTCAAGGATCCATTAATGTTAACTAGCAATCTTATAAACAAAGGCTGTGGAGTGAGCAGAGACCCCAGCATCACAAACATCTACTCATCTAAAGGTTTATTCCCAGCCTGGGCTCTCTGCCTCTCTAAAAAATTGAAATTCACTCTTGAAATTCACTTGCTGTGCCCTTTCTTTCCCTCCATATGCACTGACTTGGAGTTTGCAAGAGAGTAAAGTTTGAGTAGCAGAGTGAGAGTCACTGGATGGATTCTTAGTGATATTCTTGCCAAGATGCTTTTTGAAAGCATGCAAATAAATACCTTTGAAACCCACTTCTCCTTACTTGCCAACCTGCCAAAGCCCCTACATGTCACACCTTCCCACCTT
Source organism: Xerus rutilus (assembly GCA_028644305.1). Lineage (NCBI taxonomy): Eukaryota > Metazoa > Chordata > Mammalia > Rodentia > Sciuridae > Xerus > Xerus rutilus. Next base: position 138,109,872 of record CM053402.1, on the reverse strand, counting down.
TCTATTACTTGACCTATGTTACTCTATTCATGGTTTAAACCTGTCATAAACATTTCTGTATCCAAACTGTGTGAGGTATCTGCCATATCATTTCTTCTCAATCTCCCTATCTCTTTATTTCTCTTTGCTTTTCCTCTAATATTTTTATATACAGTGTTGTGGTGGAAAGAGAAGGGAGCTAACATTGACTGATACTTACTACTTGGCCAGAATTTTATAGGTTTAGTAACACTCACCCTGTGTATGAAGTGTCATCAGCTGTATTTTATTAATGAGTAAAGTCAGCCTTTACATAGTTCCTTGCTCAACATTCCAACAATGATAAATAATGGAGACTAAAGATATACTTAAAAAATGATTTCAAATCTACTGTTTACTACTTTTTACCAACACTTAGTAAAATTTTGTATTTTCTACTTTTTACCAGCACTTGCTTCTTTAAGTGTTTCATTTATATGAACACTTAGGGAAGTAGCTAACAATATTATAAGTTTGTTATTCACTCAATAGTATTTTGACAATTTTAGTTTCTCTAAACTGCAGGCTCTAATTTCCTATCAACATTCTCCTTTGGAAATACATGCCAAATACTAAAATGTGTTTATATTTAATTGACATTTATTTTAGACCCATTTACTGCTGAGCTTTAATAAACAAGTAGTAGAATCAAAGTAATTGCCAATTAGAAATTTTAAATACGGGCAAGAATAAACATTTTTGACTAGTGAGCATGCTCTGCATAAAGAAGGCCTGACATACTATAAAAGACAATTCTCTGGCTCCACTTAAAAAATCATTTCCATTTTCTTACTTTCAGAATCAGACAAGTAATGAATGCACTTACGTTTCAAATTCAATGAGATGTGTAAAACACATAGGCCACTGTGTGGAATGTGCTCGATAAATATGAGACTATACAGTGAGGAAGACGAGGTGGATAGTATTGTCTAGATTGCATAGTGCAGGGTGGTGCTGGTCTAAGGTGAACACTTCAATACAAAGAAAAAAAGCAAAAAACAAAGTGAGAGAAGTTAATTAACCTGCCGGAGGAATAACACACCCAATAGCAGAGTGATAATTGAAATTCTGACATGTCTCATCCAGACAGACTTTGTGAATTCATGTGTATCTGTTGGTATTTAAATAAATTATTGACTTAGAACCACAAATGCAGGAATTTACATTGATACTGTTAAACTTCACATTTTTAGTTTTGGTTCATCATCTCATCTATCAAATCCCCTTAAAACTCGAACAGTATCCTACATAAGAGTATTTGCTACCCCCTTTCAGGTTGGTGTCATTTGCAGATATGGTAAGCATATTTCAAATGTTTTATCCAACTTGGTGATGAAAAGGTCAAACATGATAGATGTGTACAGAGACCTCTGGCACTCTGTTGAAGCCAGCACATCAATCCTTTCATCACATGTTCTGATATATATGCCACTCATTTAGAATCTAGACAACTACCCCAGGTCCCATCAGTGCTTTCAAGGAGAATATAATGAAAGGCATGGTCAAATTATAATATCTAAATCATCTTTCAACAATCTGCGAATCTTCTGAAAAACATGCACGAAATTAGAAACATTTTCTTGATTTTTATTTAAGAATATGTATTGATCTCCTATGTTCTCCAGCAAAAATACCACATAAAGCAAAATAGCTCTCTGAATTGTGGAATGTCTATATGATAGAAGGTAAATCCAGTGAAAGAAAGAAAAATCACATTGGCTTAATGTGACTGAAGAATATTTAGGATAAAATATAAAGGGAAAATAAGTTGCAAAACTATATAAAGCATTATATTATTTTACAATAACATACTTCAAAAACATAAAAAATTATAGTGCAAATATTATGAATGATTTTTATTTTCTTTTATATTTTTCTACATTTTGATATGATCTAAAATTGCTATGGTTATATTGAGAAGATAACGTAAAGGGACAAGAGAGGAAGCTAGGACATCAGGTAGGTTATTGCATTAATCTAAGCAAGCCATGATTATGGCTTATGTTATAATGAAAATGGAGCAGATCGTGAGAAATGATTGAATACTACACACATTTTGGAGTTGAGGACAATTGGATATATTGGATATATTAATGAATTTGGATCCAAGTTGAGAAAAAAAAGGGCTGAGGATGACTCTAATATTTGAACTGAGCTTCTGGAAGGATTGAGCTGCTATTGACTGAGATGGGAAAGTCTTCATAGAAATCATGTTTCGTTGGAGTGGGAAGACCAGTGATTCAATTTTGGACATTAGAACATTCAAATGCCTACTAATCATTCAGGTGGAGAAATTTTGTGAGCAGATGGAAGCAAAAGCTTGCATTCCACATTGTCTGGGCTAAAGATACAAATTTTGTAGGATGCTAGGGTTGTATGAGAATTAAATGAGTTAATGTAGGTGAAATGCTTATAGTATTCCACCACATATGGCTGAACAGGTTGCAAATTTTAACCTGTAAGGGGTATCATGTAGATAGATTATACTCTAAAGGATGCCCTATATGCTCTCAGTGGCCCTGGAGGGTTCATAGTAAGTATTATTATTATTGCTACTGTTGATTGCAAGCAGCAGACACATCTTAATGTATTCAATAAGTCTGCTGGTAGGGCTTTTCAGTTTGTTCAGATCCCTTATCCATATATTCACAAATGCATTTGACATTGATTGAATCTAATTCTATTCTACAGTAGTTGAAATTCTTATTCTACATTGTACTAACAGCTATAAAGTGAAAAGTAATGCTTTTTAATTTCTTAACTTATTATTAAAGTTTGACATTACATATATAAGATTTTTTATTTTCTCAGGAAAATTTTCCTTTTTCCTTCTAATCTTTAGTCACTTCATGTTATTAGCAGCATGACCTTTCTAAAAGTATTTGGACCCTTTAACATTATTCTCTTTGAAGTTCATTTCTATTGGCTGTAGTAACTTAAAGACATTTGAATGTGTGTTGGGAGGAATGTAGTATATCTAGGACAATAATATCATAGATCTTTGCGCTCATTGAGAAATGTTGTTCCTTGACCTGGTGGCCAGCCTAGCCCCATGAGCAGGGATAGGGTACTCTGGAACATCAGGCCTTGGTTGCCAGAGGTGGTGTCATCTTTGACCATGCAAATGACTTCATAGAAGCTGAGAGCCCAGCTCTGCCTGTCCCCTCCCCATTGCCCCCCAATGGTTCATCTACTCCTTCCCAGACTGCAGGGCAAGTTACAACAACACTTAGAAGCTAGACATGCACCTGTGCAAGCATGGAGGAGTTGTACAGCTAATGGTTGTGATTCAACATAAAATCAAACTTGAAGAAACATTTTGAACACAAACATGAAAATAGCAAAAACATGTAATTTCAAAGGTTGCAAGAAGGCCTTTAAGAAACATCAGCAGCTGACAGTCTATCAGTGTGAGCATACCACTGAGCCCCCATTCAGGTGTCCCCAGGAAGGATGTAGGAAGCACTTTGCCTCACTCAGTCGGCTGAAACGACACAGAAAGGTCCACGAGGGCTATACACGTCAAAAGGGATGTTCCTTTGTGGCAAAACATGGACAGAACTTCTAAAACACGTGAGAGAAACCCACAAAGGGGAAATATGAGAAATATGCCAGAAAACATTTAAACACAAAGATTACCTGAAACAGCACATGAAAACTCATGCCCCAGAACAGGATAGGTGTCAATGCCCAAGACTAAGCTGTGGTAGAGCTTCCACAACTGTGTTTAATCTCCAGAGCCATATTCTCTCTTTCTATGAGGAAAAGCACCCATTTGTGTGTGAACCCACTGGCTGTGGCAAAACATTTGCAATAAAACAAAGCCTCATGAGGCATGCTGTTGTGCATGATCCTTGCGGGAAGAAAATGAAGCTTAAAGTTAAACTGTCTCTTGAAAAAACAGATGCCTTTCACCTCAGTGGTTGTATTCCTCCCAAAAGGAAACAAGAGCAAGGCTCATCTTTGCCTAAAACCAAAGGGTTGGGGAGCTGCATGGAACATAAGATGCTCTGGACAGTCGCAGTATTTACCGTCCACTAGCCACCTATTGGACTTTGTTGAAAGAATAGACAACTGAGTTTTTTCTTTCTCAGAAATCTGTTTTTCTTTATTAAAATCACTGATGCAGAAAAAAAAGAAATGTTATTCCTTTAGTCTGTCTATTTTTTATTTGCCATAATATTCATTAGACTACTTCTATCAGTGATTCTTATCACAAGAGTCTATGGATAAAAGCAATAATGAACAATCTTCAATTCTAAATATATTATTAACAATTTTGGTTTCGATTGTGGAATCTGTGTTGCTCTGTCTGTTCCACTTGAACCTATGCGTGACAATAGACCCTAAGCTCAACATGCTAATAGAGTAATTATTTGCCTCTATTGGTGATTTAAGAGGTTTTGAACAATGGCACTCTTGTAGATTTCCCCACCTTATTCTACCTGGCCATCCTTCTATACCTGGGATTTCTGCCATTTACATTTCTCCTTGGGATTAATCTGTATGTCCAGATGGGCTCTAGAAGAATGACAATTTACAGAGGGCTCAGTCCCTTCCAACCTTTGCATAACTCTGTTCCATAGTAACTGGTCTGTCATTAGCTATCCTGTCTGAAGCCTGTCTGAAGTGGTACTGGGGAAGATATTGTGTGCTCTGGTATTCATTGATTAGCAGTAGGGCTTGGGCCCCTGTGGTAGGGTGAATTGAAGTGTTGCACACTAAATTTGATATATTTCACACTTCTGCTCAAAATTTGTTTTCATCCTATGGGTACGGATGCTTTTCTAAATCCTCATGCCATTGATTGCTGGATCGAACAACATGATGGTATCTTTAGGATAATCTAGTTTAACAAGTTCGACAATACCTATTTTTGTTTCAGTATAGTAACTACTTATAATATTTTGAATAACTAACTCCTTATAAAATGTACAATGAGATGAAAATTTCCAACAATATATTTTTTTAAAAACTTAATTTTATCTTCCTAAGCAAGTGAAAATACCTGCTCATCATTTCCTGACAATAAAAATACATAAAAGCTAAAGTTTCTATTCAGTGATAAACTTTCAAAGTAGGAGGACAGATAGGACTGAAAGAAAAAGTAAAGTCAATTTACATAACAAAAGTGGGGGATGAATCAACACAGGACAATGGGGACTGTCAGGGAGGAATAGGGAACTATCACATCTTATAAAGCACAACTCTACATTACAATAATGTCATTAACCCCCACTAATATGTCATTGCTGGAATCCTATTGAGACTTTATTATATATGAGTGGTTTATAATAATTTAAGTTTAAGTAAAAACTATGTATTTCTTATTGCTGTTGAGGAAAAAGTACAATTGGATGGAAATCTGTCCACAAATCAAGGAGTAAACACTGGAACATGAGAAACTGTTAGATGTCAACACTAATCTGAGAGTTTGGATACCCATCACATCTAACACTTAAATACTATTTCAAGATGGAGCCAGGGTGCTAACCAAATTTGGAATGATATGCCAAGTCACAATCTCTTTACACTCTGATTTTCAATCTATCAGCATCAGAATCCTTAGTACTGCTTTTTAAAAATATGGATTCCTGTACATCATGCAGGACTATAAAACCAGCATCTTGCACAGGCTGCTTAGGTGTCAATATTACATTTGGGAACCACGACACAAAACCATTTTCTATACTGCAGGTCAAATCATATCATTTCAATGCTCAAAAACCTTGGCCAACTCCATAATACCTGTGCAGAGTGAACTCCAATCTACATAGAAGGCTTCTCATTCACATTATAAACTCAAACTCCAGCTATTATGACTCCTGTAAATTGACCTCAAGAGACTGTGAACTATGCATTATGGCCTCAAAGAGCTGTGCTCACCCAGGCCTCTGTAATTGCTTGGGTTAATCCTTGGGCCTGGAAAACTCTTTCCTCTCTTCTCTACTGAACAAAGTGGGCGTCATGTCTGCTTGAGATGTCCACCCTTCTGCAGAGCCTTTCTCAACTCCTTCCTCTCCACTTAATTCATACCTTCATTTTACTACATTTTATGACTATGAAGATCACCTTCTTATTTCTCTATTTCTTGTGCCCTGAAAGCTCCTAGAGGGCAGGACATGGACTTCCTCATTTTTTATCTTCCCACAAAGAATCCAGACTACTTTAATGTAGGCCTTCAGTAAATGTTCCATTTCCTCTTTAGAATTATATGCTCATGAAAAAGATATGATTTTTCTCACTTCTTTCCCCAATAAAAGCCATTTTAAGAGGTCAAGAGTGTCAGTTTTTAAAAGGATTGAAAGAAGAATCCAGGATATAACTGCACTGCCTCTAGCTGGAGGCAGTTTTAGGATATAATCTTTTACAGTTGCCAGTGACTTCATATTTTGTAACTCTTCAACTGTCCTGGCATATTACTTGCAGAAAACATTACAGAGTAGATATTGAATCTCATCTCTCCTGTCAGGCAGTCACACAAACAAGCAAAACTTCTAGCATGAATTTATGACTCTTGAAAATATAAAAGCAATTCAAGGACTCTACTTTCTAAATAGGAATGCGAAAGCTACATTTTAGTAACATCTGCTGGACAAGTATAAAAGATGAACTTAGTCCTATTTGCTAGCTCCATGATAAAGAATACATTTTCAAAGAAGAGGGGTTTGCTTGTGAATTGAAATAATGCTGATATGGAATAATCAGCACTTATTTTAAACATTAATATAGTTACTAACAAAATAGAAATATTGGTTTAAAATTCTGTTTTTTTAAAAAGAATTTATCTTTTTGGTTGAGTCATAATGACAGCAGATATTAATTTAAATAGCACTGCTCTCACTAAGCCATATGGAAATGTCAGATTCTTCATTTTTAAGTGAAAAAGTGACATATTTTTTCACATAGCTTTAAGAGAATTATTGCAATAAACAATGAAAAATAGTCATGTAACAGGTTGAGACAGGGAAATGGACAGATTTGGACAGCACTCGTAGAATCCCAAAATAGTGTTCCCATTTTTATACACTAATATCTGATGAGTTTTTCTCTTTTCAGTCCTCATTTATAAAACCTATGCCTTGAGAAATAATTTATAAAACAAATTTATACTAAAAAGCTAGTGGCATGGTTGTATTTACGTCATGAAATCAAAGCTACTGAAAATATTGGCTGAGTGTGGTGGTGCAAGCCTGTAATCCCAGTGGCTTAGGAGGCTGAGGCAGGAGAACTGCAAGTTCAAAGCCAGCCTCAGCAAAAACAAGGTGCTAAGCAATTCAGTGAAACTCTGTCTCTAAATAAAATACAAAGTAGGGCTGGGGGTGTAGCTCAGTGGTCGAGTGCCCCTGAGTTCAATCTCCGGTACCCACCACCCACAAAAATAAAAGAACAAAAAGAAAATATTATATACCTGAGAACAGAGGGCAGGGAAAAAAGTGCTCAATAAGAGATTGGACATTTGAGCCTGTGTGGTGGCACATGCCTGTAATCTCAGAGTCTCAGGAGGCTGAGGCAGGAGAGCTGCAAGTTCAAAGCCAGCCTCAACCTCAGCCATTTAGTGAGGCCTTAAGAACTTAGTGAGACCTTGTCTCAAAATAAAAAAAAAATAAAACAAAAAGGGAGTCTGGGAATGTAGCTCCATGGTAAAGTGCATCTGGGTTCAATCCTGGGTACAAAAAAAAAAAAAGAAAGAAAGAAGTTAGACATGTATATCTCCATTAGGAGACAAACAAGGGACCTTTCAGACTCCATAACCATCCTCTCTACTGAAATGCTCGGGGACAATCTCATTCTACATGATGGAAAGATAAATCATTATGTTAAGAATATAGCAGAATTCCAAGCCATAGACATTACATTGGGATGATCTCACTCAAAGTGGACTTGTTCTAACTCTTCTTACCTGAGTTAGAATGCTATTAAAATGTAGATTTGTTGGCTTTCTCCCTTAATCTCATGGACTATAAACATAAAATACAGAATAATCAAAACTTTTCCTTTTCAATATGATGTGGAATTAATTCTAAATTATGAGGATGGTAGCCATGTCTGTTTCAGCTCAATATTTTATCTCTAGTACTTAACATTATACCTAATACACAGAATAATGAAGGTGCTTATGAAGTAATTATGAGGAGATAGATGGAAGCAAAGAAGACATTGTTGTTGTTCCTGTGCTAGACTGATAATTACTATGGAAACAATAAGTTTTACTACCCCATCATCTCTTTGATACTTTTGGGCAGCAGGAATGGTGAAAACAAAAGGGCTAAAAAAATTTTAAATCATTTAACTATAATATTTTATAGGACTGCACTGGCCAATTATCCACAAGTATCAAATTAAGGTGGTAGGTCTAAAAGTGTAGTAAACAGTGAAATCAGAAAATCTCTGGACAGAGATTTTGTTCAGATGTTGTAATATTGAGTTTATTGCGACAACTCAATGAAAATGGTGTTGATGCATGCATCATATATTGCACCATTTTGAAGATCAAAGCTGAACTGAACACTTGGGCAGATTCCAAAATAGTCAAAGCTCCAGAGAGACAGTTAAATCAAGGTAGGGTAGGCCAACCAATAGCTTATAGATTCACATGCCAGTCCAGTTCCTCCAGTGTGTTGATGGTAATGGATTCTGAAATGTGTAGACTGAGGGAACATCTCCTCTTAGTTCCCAAAGTATGTGGAAGGAATAGAAAATTCTGCGAAATCCAAGAAGAGAAGGAGCTTCTAGAGGTCTCCTTGTATACTAGTAATAATATTTTTGTTGAAATCCAGAAGAGAAATGGAAACTACCAAAGGAAATCTCATAGCAGCAAGTAGACGGGGTTAAGGTTTTGAGTGTACACTTTGTGTCACTCATTTCCAAATAAGTGAACTTGACCCCAATACCTCATCAAAAACCATGAACAATAATTCAAGAAATATACTTTTTCTTTAAAAAATATATTTATTTTAATAATACAAACAAACATAAACATTGTACATATTTATGGGCCTTTTATGCCAAATCTGGGATCCTGTATCTGGGTGGTGAATTGGAACTTGAAAAATAAAGTCAAAAATTTTTAGCCCCATTAAAAAATGAATATTGAGAGTGTTAAAGTGTGTTACTAATGTATTATATCTGTTACTCTGTTTATCCTTTCTTTTGTTTTCCAACCAGATAGAATTCTGATCTTAAAGAATAAAGCTAAATATTTTATTAGCTCAAACACAATTAAAGAAGTCACAGATTAAGGAGTAGGTCATCCTTTGCTTCAGATAGCTTCAATTTACAGACCACTTGGTGGATAAATTGAAAGGATTTCAACACATCTAAGAAGGCATATTAACGTTAGATACTTTCTCATAGAAAAAAAGTTTTGTTCTTTAAAAAGTTTTCCTTGCTTCCCAGTTTGTCTCACAGTCCTTTCTAATTTCCGCTAGTATAAATCAATTTAGATTTATTAGCTTGGTACAAAGGAACTCCAGTAAGTTTTTAATAATAATTATCATTATCACTGATTAAAGTTATATTGTTCAGGCCAGATGGAGTCCTTTTCCTGTCAGCTAGAAGAAGCTTGCATTATGTAGTTCTAATGTGTTTAGATCTAAATAAACAGATGGCAAAGTGACAGGATATTATACACTGGTGATGTCAGTAGCAGCGATCACAAACAGAACTGCTTTAAATAAACTCTGCTGCAGCAAGGATCCCCATACTTTTATAAGGATGACTTGAATTGATCCTAAGCATTGTATTGACTTGGAAACACTACTGTTTCCTTCTGAGGGCAGATCATCAGGATGGGCTGAGGTCAAAGTGTCTGCTGAATCTGTATTATAACTCTGAAGGCGTTTATCACTGTGGGTTCACTCAGGCAGTTTCACTGCAAGGGGAAAAGCCTCCAAGGAGCAAGAATGTTCAAGCTTATATTTAAAAAACATGTGTCCAGGGAAGATGGAAGCATTTGGTAAACACTATTTGATAATTTTCACAATAGAATTCACTTTGTTAGACACTTTGAATTCACAGTTAATACTTAAAAGTTAACAGAGGTTTAATAAGAAGCTTGTTATAGAACAGTTTAGTCTTTCATAGACTTTCATGTGTATTTTTCATTTTAAAAAATAATCGATGTGCCTAAATTTAGAATGACATTCAGAAGCCAGCTTCATACAAAGTCATTTTGCCTGATTTTTTTCTAGCTAATATTTTTATTGTTGAGTCCTTATGGGATTTCTCTGTGGGACAACTATGTTTGTTGAAGCCAGTATTCACTGTATATAAAGATGTCACCATAGAAGTTAAAGGCCAATTTTTGAAAATGCATATAGTATTAATAAAAATTTTAAAATCATGTATTAAATAACTGGAATTGTTTTCTAAAAAATTTAGCTCTTTTAAATTCTTGATTTTAAGTTTTATTCTGATGTTTTATCATATGTTTCAAAGAATATATTCCTGTTTTCATAAACTTGATTTCTTTTTAACAATTAACTTAATTTGTAATATCTATTGGAATCAGTAATCTGTAAATTTAAGAAATTATACCAAGTAGAATAATAGATCAATACAACAAAAATTTTCAACTAAGTGAAACTTATGTAATATAGCAATTTACTTCTGACTTTCTGGGAATAAATACAAATGTATTTATTTCTTTATCTTTCATATAAAATGTCAAGAGGATTTTGAATACCAAGAGTTTGTACTTCAGTTTCACATATATTGAACATTCAAGTTTTGCTACTTAAGTGGGCATTTTATGCACTAGGCCTCAAATCTAGTATTAAATAAAAATTTTCATAAGAGAGCAAGAATATGTCTTTGGGGAGTCTCTCCTCATCTAGGAGAGAAAGATTAAAATGTGCATGACCTTCTTCCCTCCTTGTTCCTCTTCTGCAGGTGGACGTTGCCATAAATCCTGTACTGGCCGATGCTGGGGACCCACAGAACATCATTGTCAGACCTGTAAGTACACAACAGTTAAAAAAAAATTTGAGATGGTCAAATGTAACATAATATGTAGTGGCTTCTTATATTTATTTGGCATTTCTAGGTTAATGATTTCACAGCATAGCTGTGGTGGCATTAGCTAGGACTTCAAAATTTGTGTATCAGTAGAAGGAGGAAATCCAAAATGTGAGCAAAACTATATTAATTCAATTTTAAGTAAAACAGATATTTCAATACCTTTCCCAAGCTGTTATATTACCATTCATTAGTTAGAAAAAGAAAGGACAAAAGGGATATTGTATTTGCAATATTCCAGGCACTATTCTAGGTACAGGGGTATAAACTAAGTGAGGTATGCATGTAGATTCACTATTGTTAATATAAACCTTTCTCTGAGAGTATATTTCTTGGATTAGCCATTAGGTAATATAGGTATGAAGCTATCCTTATTGCTTAAGCATTTAAAACCAAACCACACTGAGTACAGAGACAAATATCTAATATTTTCAGCATGATTAAAGTCATACTCTGTTTTAACCACCCAAGCTTTCACCAATCTTAGGTATAAATGGTTTCTTTAAAAATGGAAAATGGCTGAGTGCAATGGCACAATCCTGTAATCCCAATGGCTCAGGAGGCTGAGACAGGAGGATTGCAATTTCAAAGCCAGCCTCAGCATTTACCAAGGCCCTGAGCAACTTACCAAGACCCTATCTCAAACTAAAAAAGTAAAAGAACAGGCTGGGGATGTGGTTCATTGGTTAAGTGCCCCTGGGTTCAATCCTTGGTACCAAAAATAAATAAATAAAATAAAATAAATGGAAAACAAAATGCCCTGTACAAATGGTAAATACGTGTTCTTCCTGCTGCAATAACAATGGCTAGAATAATATCTGAAAAGCACTATTGTGACATAGTAAGCATATGCTTCTTTGTAGCATAGAAGACAGAAAATATTGTTGGAGACTTTTACATACAAATATTTTATATTGTGGAAGCTTGTTAGACTATTGGATGAAAATTCAGAGATTTTTAATTTGTCTCAGCTCCTGATATTTGCTAGATTCTGTTTGAACAACAGCAACCACCAAAAAAAAAAAAAAAAAACACAGAGAATTGCTTTCAAGCACCGAAGGAAGAAGTACAAGAGAAGATATATTTTCAATGGAATATTTTTTTAATTTAATTTTAAAATTGTAAGCATTCTCATATTAAGAATTCAAAAATATAATAGAATAGAGTAAAAAGTATCTTCTCACCTGTGTCCCTTCTTGGTCCCTCACCTGACCTAGATTGGCAACAGATTATTGGTAATTTTGATGTATTCTTCTCAAAGATAATTTATGCATACTCAAGGAAATATATATAAATATATATATATATCTCCTACCCCTTTTCACTCAGGTATTAGCAGGCTTTGCATGTTGCACTGTGTGTTATTCAGCTTTTTGTTGCTGTAACAAATACCAAAAATACTAAACTTATAAAAGGAACGGGTTTATTTTGCTCACAATTTTGAAGGTCTTACTCCAGGAGTGGTTGGTCCTGTTGGCTGTTACAAGGCAGTATTTCATGGCAGGAAGTGCATAACAAAGCAAACTATTCTCCTCATGGTGGGGGGCCAAGAGAAAAGTCTAGGGCCTGACAGTGGCCAATGAGGGCCCACCCCCAATGACCAAATGCTTTCCACTAGGCCCCCACCTCTTACATGTTCTGCTGCCACCTGATGGCACCAGAAGTGGGGACTGTCTTTAGCACTTGGGCCTTTAGAGGTGATTATACTGCAATTTTTTTTCAACCCATCCTTATATGTATGAATCATTTGCAGTATTATTAGAAATAGCATTTGTAGGGTCATACATATGTGCATTGCAATTTGATAGAGATCCAACATGGAGATCTTATTCTCTGTGGTGGCTGCTAACAATTACCTCTGCCAGGAGTGAGTAGGTGAATGCCTGTTTCCCTATTCCCTGTACAAAGCAGTACATTATGAAACTTTTGGGTCCTTTGTCACAGGATTTGATGAAAAATAGTATCTCAGTTTAGATTTAAATTAACTTATTTAATAGAGACAATATTTTATGGCAGGAATGTTTTGACAAGAATTTTAAAGAGGATTCTAAAGTGAGATTAGACTGCTATGTGAAATTCATTCACTACAATGTTTGGAGACAGTGTTTTAATAGCAGAGAAGTCAAAACCAAGGATTGCACAATGCTGAGATGACATTGACATGGCCAATTGTAAGAAGTCCAGATCTCTAAATTAATGAAGAATCATCACAGTGCTTTATAATGAAGTGACAAGTAACCATGAGAATTATTAAAGTGCATAAGGATCTCCAGTCTTTCATGGAAAAAACACTTCTGAGTTGTCAAAGCAGAGAATAAGCTATTACACACTTACCTGCTTTATTTTAAAGAAGGATCAAAGCTGCTTCCCTGTGGGCAGCTGGTTTGAGTGGGACACAATGGCTGTTAAGGAACTTCTAGGGGATAAGGGAACTTGGATTTGAGAAACACTAGTGTGGGTAAATATCTCTTCCTTCTCTTTGCGAGGGTTGGGGGGTTCAGAATCCCTGCCCTGTATTGTTCCTCCAGTACTAGGTCCAAAATCAGGCTGCCTTCCACTTTAGAATTCTCCTTTGGTCAGCGGTTGCCTCTTTTGCTGTTTTCAGAGTCTGCAGTTGAATGCTGTGGGTAGGGAGAAACAAATCTACCCATCTCCTCCAGACCAAAAGTTCTACATAATAACACTATTAGAAAAAATACTTTCAATAATGTTTTAATAAATAAAATAATTTAAATAATAAATGCATAATAATTTGAAATAATAAAATAATTTCATTTTTGTCTAATTTTACATGTATTTTACATGACTTTGTACAATGCAAATGGAGCAGTATACTTAGATCATAAATATTATGTATGCTATATAGTTACATATGGATGGTAAATATTCTGATTGGTATATATGCAAAAAACTTGGAAATCATCATATAAAGGTAAAACAAGAAAAAAAAAAACATAATGGGTTTTCCCCAATTTTAACTGAAAATAAAAATGTCCTTCAATTTATACACTGTTAAAAGTATTGAAACTTTTGTTTTGGTTATGTTGGCCAAAACTTATGAAAGTCATAATTTCCATCATCTTCCTATTTTTATAGTAGGCAACATGTCGTTGCCAAGCAAATATCGATCTTTCTCTAAGAACTGCTCTTGTTTAGAGGCTCAGTTTCTGTACTTATGCTTGTTTTATGTGACACTTTCTTTATTCTTGGTCAAAGAACAGTGTTTCTCAAGTAGAGGTGATTTTTGTCCCCCAGGAGACACTTGGGAATGCCTGGGTTCTTTGGTTGTCACAGCAGGAAGGGGAGGAGGACATCTACTGGCAGGAATAGGGCAGGCAGAAACCAGGGATGCTGCTAACCCACCACCCAAAGAAAGAACTTAGTACAAAATGTTAATAGTAGTGAGGGTTGGGAAATCTCAGGTGTAAATACTTGATCCAGGCTGAGCCATTAGGATTCTTACCCCCAAGGAATTTACATTTAGGATCCATAAATACTGGTTACACTCCCTGAGAAACTTTCCCCTGAAGAGATACTAAACCTAACTGAGGTTTCTACTTCTGAATCATGTGTGTTGAGAAGCAGAAATTACCAGACTTCAGAAACAGTGAAGAATAAAGCAGCCGTCTAGAGAGTGGGGGAGAAAAAGGGTAATGATTTTTGACAAGTTTTGCCTCCCGGTTCTCTGGCCTTCCTGAAGTATAGGTGCACTTCTCTCCGTAGGTACCTTAACAAATGCCAGTTCTTCCTGACATGTGGTGGAGTTTATTACTTGCCATCAAGTGGAAGGGAAAGGAGTCTTGGCTACGAAATTTTCAAGCCATAGCTTCTGTATCAAATCATCAAACACAAAATCATTCAATTTATCTGAAATTTCTGCATAGAAATTAAGCTCACTATAACCTAACACTCAGTTAATGGTCACTGTGCCTATTCCACAGTCTGTCAGACTTAAATTCAACACAGACATTTATCTAATATATACAAGTACAAATTTTAATGTAATATATGTTACCAATGACCTTTATAGTTTATAAAAATATTTCCATTTTAAACTTCATTCTAAGTGAATTTTCTGTGAGCTAAAGAGGACAGTTATCATCAACCTTATTTTATAATTGGATAAATAAAAGCAAGGAAATGATTAAAAGGGTTGTTAAACATAACTAATACTGAGGATGTCTAAGTGCTCCCCGCATGTGAACATGATCCCATCTCCTGTGTCCCATATTGAATTGCACAGAGGGCTTTGGATTTGAAATCAACCAGATGATTCAAACTCCAGTTGTTTCCACTTTCTGTCATGGGAAAGCACCTTCATTTTTCTAAATCTCAGCTACCACATCTATAAAATTGAGAGAATTACACATATCATCTCAGACAGTTGCTTTCTTTAGAATGAAATTCAAAGGCATGATACAGTTGAAATGCTTAAGTATTTCCTGTCATGTATAAAAACCCAATAAATAATAGCTGATGGTATAATAAACTAAAGGAGGTATGTCAGGAAACTGAATCCATTTAAAATCTGAATGAATGGAGGTGGGAGAGATGCTCCTCTGGCCAGTTGCTCCTTGTGAAATCTACTGACTCTCCATGCCTGGAGAATGAAGGAAAAAAGCCCTGGAGTGAGGTGGAAGCTGCTTACCCTTGACATTGGCTTCCAGTCTCTCTCCCTGTCTGAGCTACCTGAAAGATGAATTACTTATACATATTTAAAGAGCATAGAATCCTGAGGCAAAATGTATTTTGAAACTACTCAAAGACAAACTTATTGAAAGACTTGAATTTTAGAATTATGTTTTTTAACCTCCTCAGAATTTAACCTCCTCAGAGATTCCACAGTGATATGAGACATTCAGAAATTCCACAGAGGAGTAACATACAGGACCTTTTTTTTTTTTTTCCTTTTGGTATTGGGGATTGAACTTAGGGGTATTCGACCACTGAGCCACATCCCCAGCCATATTTTGTGCTTTTATTTAGAGAAAGGATCTCACTGAGTTGCTTAGTACCTTGCTATTGCTGAGGCTGGCTTTGAACTCATGATTCTCCTGTCTCAGCCTCGCAAAGTGCTGAATTACTCTGGTTTCTCTTCAGATCATATAAATCTTTGACCTTTTACATGATCAGTTTTTTAAATGTAAAGTTATCTAGGCTTTCTTTAGATTGACGACTCTTTTGATAATTGAAGTGTCTTTCTTGCCTCAAGGCCCACCTGAGATAAATTTATATCTGAACCTTGACTCATTTATTTTTTAAAAACAGTAAGTATGCTGTGCAAGTTTTTAATAATATTCTGATTTTGTTGATTGATGCTTACATGTGCATTTTAGGATCTGAAAGCCACAGTCTCACCTTTTTAATAAATTATTTCTTTGTCAATGATTGAAATAAATTCCCTTTAGTGAGCTTCTCTGGAGGTATTCATCTTCATTTTGCCAAATATTTCTTTATTTTTATGGATGATATTTTTTGAGACTTTCACTATATTAGGCAAAGAAGAAAGGAGTATTTAAAAGTTCATCACTTCAGCAAAGGAAACCAAAGTGAGGAAAATAAATTATTTCACTCACCCCACTTTACCATTGCTGGCCTCTTCTCACTGGTGTCCCCTCTTTACAATGTGCTAGATATTGTCCTCTGTGTCTCTAATGCTGAGAAGTCATGGTAAAGACATATGGTTCAGGCTCTGGGGCAAAGTTCATTGAAATGAATGAATGGTTAGGATGCAACTAAACAGTGGTACATGGAGTTAAAGCCATCTCCAAATAGGGATATGGGAGTAAAGATACTGGTTACCACAGTGAGCTTGAGGGGACGTTTGCAGGAGGCAGAAGTTTTAAGCAGCAGAAATGTGGAAAAAGTTTTTGTTCTTAATAGTGAAGTGGAAGAGTGGTATAAATTGACAACTTACAATGGCTCACTATGCAAACTTTTCAGACCGAAGTTGTAGTAGAATTTTATGAAATTTTAGCATAATTTAGTAACATTATAAAACTTATTTTGTCTACAGGTTGAGTGTTATAGTTAATTTGACTGCATATTGAATAGTTTGTGTATCATTGTGTTTTGATAGCATTTAATAATGTTCAGACTATAAACTGGAACCAACAGCTAGTTCTAAAACATTTATTTCTCAAAATCTAAGATTTTTTTATCTGAATAAATTATTTTTCAAAATCTGAGGCAACCTAAAGAACTTTTTAAATATTAAAGTAATTAAATGATACCGATAGGATCTTACTAAGTGCTCAACTCTTACAATTTTGGTTGTGAGTCTAATTTTCTGAAGCAACTTGATTTCATTCTCTTTAATTCCTTTCTGATGTTTGAGCTTTCTGACCCTATAAATCTAACCAGAATATTTCTCACTTAGCTGTAAAGGGTCAGAATACAACTTAGTCTGCAATAGTGAGAGCTGTATTACATGTAAAGCAGTGACTCCAACTTGAAAGTACTTTTAAGCTCAGTTAAATCATGGCCACATTGCTCCACAGCACAGCTTAAGTAAATTGATTCAGTGGATTAATGTAGTCATGTCAGGGGAGACAAACTTATCTGCTATGTGAAGTCTGAAGCTTATAGAAGTATTATTTAGCAGGCTTACTGGTAAGAATGACAACTCCCTCTATTCATAGGAACTGAGACCTGAAGTCTGAGCTCCATAGGCATAGGTGTGAAAGAGACTAAGCTTTAAGAAATAAAGAATAATGATTAAAGAAACAAAGTTATCTCTGTTCCTGCAAGATGTATGAAGCACACTTATCTCATTTAAAATAGATACTGCATGTCCTTTTTTATCTTTAAGCACAACATCAGGCCAGCTCTCTCTAGTCCACAATTATCAGGAAGGGTGCTGGTTTCGTTTCACACACTCCTTTGCCCTCCCAGGCCCAATGTCATCTTAGTTAGTCACTGCTTTTTGAGTGAGGAGAGGGACAAAAGCATACATGACAATATGATCACCTTCTTTTCTCAACCTTTGCCTAAATTTTATATAAAAGTAGTCATAATTGTCTTCAGTGGCATATTTTTTAACTAGATCTTCTAGGCTGATAAGCACTCAATATCTGTTCAGTCTTCCATGTTGCTTTAAGAATGATATTTCTTGCCTATAAACTGAAAAATGTAGGAGCATTTGGCAATAGGTTACAAAAGTTATTTGTCTTCTAAACCAAAATATTATACCACAAAAATTAACAAAGATATGCATGTTTTAACTACTGGACCAATGGATAGATTGTACTTCTGCCCAGTTAATTGTCATTGAAGTGATCAAAGCTAATATTTTTAACCAAGGGAAAACTTCTGGTGGCAGAATTTACTCCTACTTACTTACAATATTCTCTGTAGGCAGATTATTCCAAACTCTTATTTTTAAATTAAAGATAGAATAACAGAAACTAATACCAACAGTGTATTTATTCTATTGTAGATCATTGTGAATGGAGGCATTACTATATTAGCAAAGTAAAACCTTGTTCCAAACAATGCTTCATGTTACACACTGTTTCTATAAAGACAGGAAACTTAGAAATTATTCTACATTTTTCCTCTATAACATTATGCATGAGCATGAAAAAAATTACTTTCAACAATGACAATATATTAAAAGTTATTCTTTAATAACACAGGAGGGAAAAGCTTAAAACCTTACCCTGGTTTATGCATTCTACTCATTTTTAGGGAAGTCTTTAGAAATACATGTAATTTCATATGTTTTCCTATAATATATCTGGAACTGCTTTGGAATCTGAAGAAATGATTGGATATTTTTGTTCCTCAAAGTTTCATCAAAAATGTAGCAGCTCAGTTTTACTTTTTTTCCATGAAAATTAAAATTTTCCTGTAGATTCTGAAATCAAAATGACAAATTATGAACATAATACACTAATTATACTTGAATACATGCACCCATGTGTCATTTATCTACAGTGTAATTGTGTTTACAGTCTTTGTGGAACAAATGTTGTTTAAAAAGAAGGTGCCGATGTGGTAAATATCCCATTAGAGCAGAGAAAAGCAAGTGGGAGCTAATGGGGGAAAGAGAAAGAGCTGAGCCAGCACTCCTGATCAATCAGGAGAGCAGCCTGCCTTTGTAAGAAACCAGCTTCTTTAATTAAAACTCTTGTATTTTACTAATAACTTTGCATGTCCATAAGCCTTCTTATTGATTTCAATTATTTTCTATTTTCCCTTTTTTGGACTTATAGT
This sequence comes from Xerus rutilus, assembly GCA_028644305.1. NCBI lineage: Eukaryota > Metazoa > Chordata > Mammalia > Rodentia > Sciuridae > Xerus > Xerus rutilus. The sequence goes on along the minus strand of CM053402.1, from coordinate 138,090,618 downwards.
TTCTGAAGATATTGTAAAATTAAGGAAAACATTACAATGGACTAATTACTTGTGCACATTTAACATTTCTAACAATCACCAAATAATTTACTTGAAGAAAATGAGAAAAAAATATCTCCACTGATATGCTCTTCATTCTCACTTAAATTGATAATGCTTGTTGTAATCTGATGACTTTACTCAAAGATGTAAAAGAAGAAAATGCTTTCCATTTTAACTACAGGAGATACTTTTATTATAAATACTCTAGATATTACAGGTTAGCGTGATTTCTGAGATATTGCTTCATGCCTTGCTGAGGGCCTGTGGAGTATAAAGAAAATGCATAAATTTGTAACTGTTCTCTGGGCATGCCATGGTTGGGATGCAAAAGAAAGATAAGGAATGTTTGCAAAGGTCAAAATGAATTGAACTGGGGACATCAGGGGACTAGAGAGGCAGTGCTGCCTCTGAACTCAATTTTAAGAACTTCGGCTTTCCCAAATCCCTCATCCACATAGTAAAAGCATTGAGTAAAGCTGATTTCTGTGCCTGCTCCCTTGCATGGCTAGCGTGTGTGTGTGTGTGTGTGTGTGTGTGTGTGTGTGTGTGTGTATGCATGCATGCTGATTAGCTGTGTGTTTGGTGTATACTTAAAACAGTTATGGATTATGTAGACACCAATAACACAGATACAGATATAGAGAAGTTGAAGAGGATGCAAACTATCTGGCATGGCAGAGGTAGGCAATCTAATCCTTACAGAAATCAGAGAGTGAATATTCCATACAGATTACTAAGAGCACATTATGAAGAACAGAAGTATCTGCAAGTGCTACCATTAAAAGGATTTTGTTGTTCAGATAGTGATGTAGTAATGATGAAATTTATTCTTAATTGTTCATATCTTTGCAGCAAAATTATTGGCTGTCAGAGTAAATATCTTTGACTATCAAGGAAAACTTTTCACAATTTCTGTATGTGACCTGTTTCTGATAAGCAAGACACCTAATTCAACGTTTGCTACAGGAATGGAAAGAAGTGTGAATTTTAACTCTTGGAAATGCACACACTTGCCCACCAACCCCAGGGCTAGGGGATCTGGAAATCTGGTGAAAAATATGCACTTAGAATTCTGCCTGGCATTAATATGATGAATATCATCTTCTATTTCAAATTAGTTGGTTAGCTTGGAGGATGAATTAATTAAGGTAGCAGCATAGAGATGAAAGAGGATAAGAAGGGGTGACTTGATACAGGTCAATTTGCCTGGATCAAGTCTCATTTTGGCCTATTAGAATAAATGGGCATTTCCTAAATATAGGATATTTTAATATTCTGTATCTCGGGCCAATACAAATTCATGCATTATTTGAAAATTTATAATATTATCATGGTTGTTTCTCTACATGACCATGAGTATTTTCAAAAATAAATAATCCTTATATTAATCCATGTGAGGTTATAAATGATAAACCCAAAATATTTTTTTAAAAAATTATTTTCACATATTGCTATTTCACTGGAGACAATTATTTTGAGTTTCTCTGAGGTCATTTTGCCCATAAATTTTGTTACAATAGAGCTAATAGAGCATTGTGTTCACAGGAATACCTTCAGGTTTTATCTGATTTCAGTATTTCTTGAACTTGAATGCTTGTTAACAAGGACAATTATTTTCCTCTAAAGTGAAGAAAATAAATGTACATAATTTCACTGAGTAGAACATGGATGGGAAAAAGGGACAGAAGACTCTGATGTTACAACTATATTTCAAGACATAACAGAAAACTTAAATGGGTGAAAAATTATATACTAAGATAGAAAGGCATATACTATGAAAATGTTCTTCTAAAATTAAGCTATACTTTTAACCATATCAAAATAATTTTGAATGGCTTCATCTTAACTAAAGAAAAATAATCTAAAGTATCTCTGAAAATATGACATTTAATTAAAGAGCCAATCATTTGAAAAAAAGAACTATGTAAAGGATTTTCTACATCAGGTATTAACACATTGAAGGTAGTAATTATTCAAACACTGTAGTGTGGGGTTCAGCATGGAATTGCTCAATGGAATCTAACAGGAAGTACAATATAGAGGCTAAAATCTACAAAGAAAATTACTTTTTTGTAAAGTTGGCCATTTTAAAATATACTCAAAAGCATAAATTAATCAATTAATACTGCTGGAGCAAATGTCAAATGTATGGATTAAAAATGAAGTTAAATCCCTACCATAAAATGAAAGACGAAAGGTGGATTGAGCATTACATTTGAAAGGCATGAAGTAGCCTACAGATTATACATGGAGTGTAGACTAAAAGCTTAAAAAATACAAAATAACAGATTGTACTAGGAAAACATACAGATAAAAATTACAGAATGATGAAGGTCCTTTTAAATATGACAAAAAATATAAAGAAGAAAGAAAAGACAACTTTAACTACATTATAGTAGTTGGTATTTTTAAAATATTTTAGCAATATTTGAAATATTAATTCAGACATAAATCTAAACACTGCTTGGCCTATAATCAAAAACATACAATTTTTACAAACTAAAGTGTTCAGTAATTCCCAATTTGGATGAAAGTATGAGAACAGGAATAATCTCAATTGCTTTTGGTGGATTATAGATAGTAATCATCATTGTATTGACTAATTGATTGTGTTCAAAAGATTTGAAATATAAATTTTCAAAGGATAGAGAATTTCTTTTAATACATATTATACAAAATGAATATTAAATATTATGTATTATAACAGTATTTATAGTAATAGCAAATGCAAACAATGTAAACATTTTAGAAAGGGGATTAAGTTAGGGCATATCATATGGTAGTATAATTTATTATCATCATTATTATTATTGTTATTATTATTAAATGTTTTTAGTACCAGGAATTGAACCCAGGGGTGCTTTATCACTGAGGCACATCCCCAGCCCTTTTATATATTTTATTTAGAGACAAGTTCTCACTGAGTTGCTTAGGGCCTCACTAACTTGCTGAGGCTGGCTTTGAACTTGCAATCCTTCTGCCTCAACCTCTGGAGCTGCTGGGATTATAGGCGTGTGCCACCATGCCCGGCTCATATAGTGGTATAATTTAGAGCTTTGAAAAATCATATAAGATCAAATACCATATAAAATCAGAAGAAGCATATTAATAATTTTATAACAAAATATTAATGATACAATATTTTGTGGAAAAACATCAAGTTATAAAGCAATATAATTATCATCATTTATTACTTGACAATACCAACAGCAAATATTTACGTAGTACTCACTTTATTAGGCACTATTCCAAACTTAATAATTTCTAATAACACATATATGTTCTTTAAAATAGCTCTGTAAAATACATACAGTTGTTATTTTTTATACTTGAAGAAACTGAAGCACAGAGAGGTTAAGTAGTTTGTCTGATGCAGCACAGCTCTTATATAATGTGAGAATTGGGGTCATTTTCAGATCTTTTCCTATGGTCATTAATGGTGCTATGAGTCACTTCATAAATTGTTCTGGATTTGAGCTAACAGCTTCATATGTATCATTTCCTTCAATCCTCATAAATAATTCCTATAGAGCATCCTGGGGGCCAGGTGGGAGGGACAAGATGCAGAAGGTGAGAAAGAGTTTTAAAGGAGATGAGAGAATTCCAGAGTGTAGAAAAGTGCAGATTGAGGGGACTTTTCTCAGAGGTACAAAGGGAGATGTATCTCCTTTCTGGAATTTGAAAACTGCCCTTAAAGACTGAGGTAATTTGAGTTACTTTTGCAAACTCTTGCCTGTTCATACTGCTGTGGACCATAATGGGCAGGTCAAGGACACATGGATCCCCAATGTTGTTGCTGTGGTAAGAGAATGAATGATTTGTCTTTGGTTTAATCTATCTGTAGTTATTTATACTTCCTCAAAAATGTGAACTGTGTATGTTATTTCAGAATTTTAAGAAGGGATGGATCAGTAAATAAATCATACCCTCTTTATTATCACATGACATTCTATAATTTTTGAGGATTTCTAAGCATTTGTCCAGATCATAGAGTTGGTAATTCTTTTTTTATTTTTAATTTTTTTTGTTTAGTTGTTGATGGATCTTTATTTTATTCATTTATTTATATGCAGTGCTGAGTATCGAACACACTGCCTCACACATGCAAGGCAAGCACTTTACCAATAGGCCACAATCCCAACTCTTGGTAATATATTTTTATCAATGCATTAATGATGCATAACTCCTTTCCTAATATCTGTAGATATATTATTTTCTATAAATATTTTGCCAAAGAAAATCATAAATGTTGTTTTGCATTAGCCCCAAGTTTAACACACTACCCTGTAGAAGTTCAGAGTTAACTACCCCAGATTTCCAGTGATGGAGGTGGAAATAAGAGGCATGCACTCCTGGGAGTAGTCTCAATGACACAGTTTGGAGGGAAGGTACGTGGCAGACGCTACAATATCGTATTTTCTGTGGTCTCTGAAACTTCAGAGAAAGGGAATTTCATCTCTATTGGCTCCAAGCTCCTGAATTCATTAGAAGGTTAATTTGCTGCACATATAGAAAAGGAGCCCTCAGACTGATTTTTCTAATTCCCTAATTTGACCTTTGTTCATGCAGTTGAGCAGTCCTTTCAAACTGCTGGTTGAAACTCGTTAGTGGATTGTAAAATCACTTCACGGATGGACCATGGCAAACATTAAATTTATATTGAAATAAGATAGATTGGAATAAAATAGACCAGATTAGGGTAGGACAGAAAAGACAATATCAAAATGTTTTGCACATTATTAGAGTCAATATTATCCCTCAAAACTTCTCATCATGTGTATGTTTACTGAACCATGTTGTACATTACATTATTTGTAGTGTCATTTGTAGTTTAAAAGACTGAAAAACACTATGAAGCTGCTTTGTTTAATTTGTAGGCAGACATGATTGTTTTCATGACCAGATAATCCCAAATATGTTCTATGAAGACAAAAGCATTATTACAAAAATATTTTTTCATTATATATTTAAAACATGTTTATAGCATCACTGTTTTAACTGTGTTACTGAGATATAGACTTGAATATTTGCCCTCACCATGGCTCATTTTCCTTCTCTGTAAATTTTGTATGTTGGACCCACTATCATGTAAGATTACATGATTACTTAGTATCATGTAAAACACATGATAGTATCATTTTATAGTATCATTTTATAGAAGTATCATTCTATAAAACACAATATATAATCTTATTTCTATGGCTTAAACCACAAGTGTGAAGAGCATTTGAGTGATTTCTTAGCATTTATTATCATCACTTATAATCATGATAGTTAATTTGACTTTGGAACAGACTTTTTTTTCAGAGATGTAAAGCAGATATGTGTTTGATAATTTTAGTTACAACATGTCGCATATAAAATGATTTCTGGAACTATCTTCCTCCTCTCCCCCATTCCCTTTGGTTGCTTGTGGCTCCTAACTTAACACAAACAAATCAGTGAGGATATATAAGAATCAGGATACTTATTTTACACCAATTTAATAATAACTTATTATTTGACCCAGGATGGTGTATTTTTAAATATCTTCTTCTGTGACACTGGGATAATTAACTTGCTCTTCCAAATGCACAGGTTATTTCATTAGTTTTTTTTTTCCATTTTTAAAAAATTTACATGACACTAAGAGTACAGAATCAAATATAACACTGTCTCTTTATCAGTGAGCACACTTTTCCCACCCTATGTTTTCTCTCCTAAAGTGATTACTTGTTAGTAATGTTTTGTGTGTGTTTGTGTGTGCATGTGTGTGTGTATGTTTCAAGCATGTATGTATAATCAAAAGCATATATAAGTGCTGAGATTTTTATAAATAAAAATAATATATGTTAGTAAACGTTTTGTTGCTCTGGCAAAGTAAACAACATAAAGGAGGAAAGATTTATTTTGGCTCATGGTTTTGGAACTTTTAGTCCATGATCGTCTGGAACCATTACTTTGGGCTGGAGATGATGCAGAACAAAACATGGCAAAAAGAGCTGACGGAGGTCAACCATTTACTTCATGACAGCCAGGAAGCAGAGTAACAGAGGTGAAGGGACCAGGAAGAGATATACCCTTTAGAAGCTAATCCCCAGTGACCTACCTCCTCCAACCACTTCCCAATTCCCATTGCCTCTCAATAGCACACCAGCTGTGGACCAGGCCTTGAACAGATGAGCCTCCAGGGGCCATTCTCCATTCAAACTATAGTAGAATACTTATTTTTCTATCACTTAATGTTTTTTTTACCTACATCATGTTTTTAATGTTTTTCATTTCAGCACATAGAGATCAACCATATTTCTTTATATGCTGCAGCATTTTCCCTAGTTATGGGTGTCCTATACTTTACTTAACCAATTCCTGATTAGTGGACATTTGAGTTGCATTGTTCTAGTCTCAATTATGACCAATGGATATTTTAAAATGATAACTCATTCACCTTCTTCCATAATTCAGATTTCTTTCTAGCAATAGAACTGCTTGGTCACAGATGCATTTATATACACAGCTTTGATGGATAAATTACTCTTCAAGAAATCTCATATCATTTCTACACCTATCAATAGATTGTCCAATTTTTGAGTCCTCATCAAAATTGGAAACTGCCTGGGATACACTAAAGAGGTACTGATATCTCTCAGAGAGGTGTGAATATTATTTTGAATTTAAACAGAGGCAAGTAACAGTAACAGATTTCTCATCAATAGAATATGAAATTTAGACTATATAGCTCATTGGTTCAAGAGATATCTACTCATTCCTTACCCAATATGAGCCTCTGTCTTTTCCATTTTAATATTCTGTGATTATTTTCATCACAATGTGAATAGGAAACTGCCATGCATATTAAGTGGGAGAGAAATTGTCTTCATTCTCCTCTACTAGTATTTCAGATAAATAACTAGAAAAAGTGAAAGTAATAGGGTATTCTTGCCTTTTCATTTTGCAATCAAGACTAGTTCAGAGATGTGATCTTAGAAGTCACTAAGATAAAGTGACTTCAAATGGTGAATATCAATTTTTCTACATTTCTTGGTGTGTGAAAGGTCCATGATAAGATTATTTCAATTTTGATTACGTTATCTCCATTATATCCATTATAGTAGTGGACTGTAAGGTGCAGCCTCCATTTATAATGTAAAAATATATTTTTAAGATGCTATTTTAAAAATTTTCTCATGCAGCTTCATGTCCTTCCTTTAGGGTCTTAACATTTGTATCTTTGGTCCTGTGAGGGATATGTAAACTAGCTCATACTCACTCTTAAGAATATTTTTTTTAGTTGATGTAATTGGGCAATATTATTTTTTCTTTGAATACTGACTCACAAAGTTTGATGATGCTCATAGCCTGTTAATAAGGAAGAATTTCCCTGGTGGCCAAGAGTCTAGTTTAAAATCAACTTTAAAGTCCCTGATGAATCATTGATCTTGTCTTTATAAAATAGGTTAAATAAAACTTCATTAAATAAATGAATAAAGTGGCTGGTGATGAAGAATGGCTAAGACAAGACCCCTTTCCTCATTGATACAACTAACAATATTATCATGGCATAGCCCTTGGGGTCACCAGAGATTTATCTGGGAAAAAGGTCAAACTTAATTAGTACCTGCCAAAATCTGGGCACACTTATTTTATCTGCCTCTGAATGTCATTTTCAGCAAAGGATGAACAGGAACTTGTCAAATTTTCCAGGTAAACTAAGCAGTTTTTGCATTTAGGATTAAAGACTACCTGTGGTAGTGTACACCTTGTGGTTTACAATGCTCAGTTCATTTACAATAGCTATGATCAATGTAATTAGGAATTAGGAATAAAAGATCAGTTAGATTTTCTTCCATGTTATGAGAATGGGGATTTGGAAGACCTAAATACCTTTTCATAATTCTACCTTGTTAGCTTTAACTGTTAAAAAAATTAAAATTAATATAAATACACACATATATATACATATACATATATATGTGTGTGTGAAATACAGAACTTCATATCAACTGAGAGGCTTCTTCGGTATGTTAGACCTAATGTATTGGCTAAAATAATTGAAAATTCTTAAAAGTGAAAAAGTTCCTCCCTGTACATACCAGGATACAAGCTTATCAAAAAGCCTTACTCTGTGTGGCAACAATTTTTGGCTTACTTATTCTGTAACTTAGGGAGATAAGGAAGAGCATTCCAGTTTAAGATCCATCTCCACCTCAGCCTTTCCATCTAAATGTTCTACCTATGCTGGAGGAGCCTTTCCTAAGGAAGAAGAGAGTGTCTTTGAGCAGAAATTTCAAAATATTGGTTTGTAAATTCTCCCTCTAAAATACTTGGGGTTTCTAACACACACACAAAAAAATGAATTTTCTTGCACCTTTTCTAGACCTGCTAAATCAGAATGCAGGAGGAGGACCAGGCATCTTATTTTATATCTTCCTATTTGATCCTTAAAGTCCACCTGATCCTGGGTACACAGATGTGTCCAGCTATTCTCCTTTGGGAGAATGAATAGTAGTGTGTACTTTAGTGTTAGTTTCATTAAACCTGATTTTCCACACCTCACAGCCTGTTCTGGGAGTTATGCCTGCTCTTGGATGGTCTGTGGGTTTTATTTGTTTCTCTCCAAGTACATCCTGGTGATGGCAGCTTCTGCAAGTATGCTACGTGACCCAGTCTACTCATTTTTTAAGGAACAATTTTACCATTCATAGGAATAAATATTGAACTCTAAAGCTAAAAGGTAACTCTAGAGCACATTTCATCAAGCCCCCTGCCTTTAATTAAGTGAATGTCTAAAGCATCCAGGAAAGATTTCCTTTAAAATACTGACAAATAAACACTAGAAAAACCCATTCAGTAGCTCATTACAGTGTTTTTATCACCCTAATAGTCGATAAATTCTTCTTCACATCCAACCAAAATCACCTTTGTTTAACCCAAGAATTTTTCTTCTTATTCAAACCTCCTGGTATGTAACTTAAAATACCATAACCTCAAAAATACTCCATTGAAATAGTATTTAGTATATTGTGTTTTATGGGCATGGTTTGCAAAATTTTGTCCATAAAAATTTAAATAATATAGGCACCATAGATATGAGTCATTAATACTATTTGAGATAAAAATGAAAGAAAAATAAAATGAATGTGCTTTAAAATATACTTTGCAATGAAATTAGGGGTTGCCGCATGATAATGTGCATACAGCTGCTGCCTGAGGTGCTAATGATGATATGTCCCATTTTTCTGAAACTTTTGCCTTCAGAATGAGTCATGCCATGTTTCTGTCCCAAATCTAGGTCATTTTCCTCCCAAATTTTATTATCCATTTGCTTATCAATTTTTGCTTGATTTCCTATTAGTGATAGAGCACTTAAGAACACAAATAGGAAATAAAGCAAGAGGTCATTGTGATTAAGTTTCAGACAAAGAATAATTGGTCCTTCAATCAAATGGTATAAATGACTTAGAGATTTTTCCCATTTTGACTAGACAGAATAATGTTTCTCAACTCTAGACCATGCATTGGAGTCACCTATGCAACCTACTAAAACCATAAAAATCTCTTAGTGCATTGCTGGTTATTTTCATTTAATAGGAATTAGGTGATTCTCAGTCAATGTGTTTGAAAAAAATATTTTACTAATAAAAACGGGGTTTGTTGAACAGCAGAAAATGACATTCCTTAGGAGCTTATGGCAAATGAATAATCTTAGGCTCCACTGATACTAAGTGAATTGAATTTTTTATTTATATAAAAATTTTCTTATATTCAAGTTTGAAAGGTCCCATGACATGATCTAATATACAAACCAGTTTAGAAGCACTGGGTAGAGGAAGTGAAGCCAATCCAAAGCCAGACTCAGAAAGTCAAGGGCTGAATATTTGACCTTATACATAGAAGCTAGAGAGAAAAATCAGGAATGAAAAGAAGATCTCATGAAAACAGAAGGGAGACCAACAGAGTAGAGGAAGGGGGTGATGCAGAGGGAGGGAAGAACAGGCATGGGAAAGAAATGGAGAACAAAATTAACCACATTACATTTCATCCATATGTGAGCATACCACAATGAATCTCAAGCTTATATGTAACTATGATCCACTAGTTAAAATGTTCTTAAGGCAATGAGGGAGAAAAGAAGGAGGAAGGAGAAAAAGAAGGGGGGAAATGGTCAAGTGCAAAAATACCGGGAGTAAACATTTATAAAGGCTCTCCCTACATTTAGCCTTCTTGCTTCTTCTTATTGGGCAAATAGACCTTTATGCTTGTCACAGTAACATCCTTTGGGCTACTTGTAGAAAGCAACAACAGATATTTCATTTGCAAACTGATACTTTTCATATGAGATTTTTTTCTAAAGGAACAACTTTAAAAATAACATTGGATATCACTGTGTTTAGAGAAGTAATTAAATGTTTGTTTTCATTGGTGAGGTACTGGTAAGATCATGCTAACAAATACTTTAATTTTTAGGGGTGATAGATATTCTCTCAGCAATATTGCTATACACGGAATACTTGGTTCTTTAAATTTGCCCATCTAATTCTCATGGATATTTTGAATAAATCCGCATTGCCAACTTCATGTTTACTGACCCAAATATAAGTTTAACTTCTCAAGTTTCACCCTTTATATTAATCTCATTTAGCAGTATACCAGCATTGAATAAGCTAGTTAAAACTTGACCCAAATATTTTAATGCACCCAGTGAAGCAATTTAGAAAGCATACCAAACACAGCAAAAACATTTCCAATGAAATAGCCCAGCAAGGATGGAAATTAATAAAAACTAAAGCAATTATACGTTAATGTTCCTATGGGGGCTGAGTTATCTCATTGATTTTAGGAACTGTTTTTTTCTTTCTCTTTCTCTCACCATAAACTTTGAGTACAGTTTGATGAGTTTACCTCTAATAAGTGAATGATGCTTAATAATCACCAAGTTCTAGCAAATGGATTTACTTTACAATGCTGTGCTCTTCTCTCAACACCGATGTGTGCAAGGGGAATGTTTTATTTCTAAAGCAAATCTTGTAAAACAATGTAAAGGATTTTTCTTAACTCTATCTCATCACTATTTGTAAATTAAATTTATCATTTTGTTCTTTTGTTTACTTATTCATCAAACACTCCCAAATGTGTTCCACGTTTAATGCATTTTCATTTGGAATTAAAGAGTGCTATTTTTAATATTGAATATAATGTAATGTTTGAAAACTCAGTTATAGACTCTTTTAGAGAAAATCCCACAATTTGCTTTTAATATCTTAAAATAAATTTCAAAATATATTTGCCTTTGAATAATGACTTGAATTTTTTTTGCATGTTCCTGAAGTGGAATGGAACATCAAGATGTCTTGGATATGAATGAAATATTTGAATACTGTATGGGAGAAATTGCTATTTTAAAATATCTAAAGCTGACTTAACACATATGACTAAATCTTTTAAAATACACATTTTAAGCAGCATAAAGTACAATACCTGTTATTGAGTCTAAGATTGTACTCTTATAATGATAACATCCAATTTTCATGTTTGAATAATTTGTCCCATGACAGAAATTATTTTAATATGAACATTTAATCAATAATTTTAAAATAAATTTAGAATTAGTTATCTTATTTCCATAAATATTTTCTACATTACTTTCCTATTTTGTCAGGGAAGACCAGAGTAAACAAAGGGAAACTGAAACACTTTGTATACTATTTTAAACGGTGGTAGAGTTAAAAATAGAAATAAACACTTAGACGTATGTATCTAGAATTAAAATGTGATGTGACTTATAGGATATGATTGTTGATTCAATTCCATGCTATTGTTTTCCAGCTGAGTAATACCTGTCAACTAGAATCAAATTAACAGACTTTCCTGTGTTGACACTTACTTCAAATGTATAATTTTTTATCATATGTTTGTTATTTTAATTAGTGACTCTTGATACATCAAAAGGGCTTTGTTCCATCTGGAAGAGAAAATATTATGTTTTAATCTACTCTTTAAAACATCTATTAAAAGCATTTGCTTTATATAGTATGTATTACTAATTAGCACATCTAAAGTACATCTGAATAAATACACCACTTGGTTAAAAGATAGAGACAACAGTGTAGGTACAATATATGAATATAAAAATTAATGAACAGATGTAATTTGTGTGGATATTTATAATATTTATGTGTATATACACTCACACACAATGCATATATAAAATATAAATAACATTACATGAATGCCAGGTATAATTCTAGACTTTGGAATACACTATAAAATAAATGTAGTAAATAATTTGAAACATATGTTAGATGGTGATGGATACTGTAACAAAAATGAATAAAGAAGTGAGAAAAAGAAGGAAGGGAGAGATGGAAGGAAGAAGAGAGGGAGGGAGGAAGGAAGGAAGGAAGGAAGGAAGGAAGGAAGGAAGGAAGGAAGGAAGGAAGGAAGGGACGGAGGGAGGGAGGGAAGGAAGGAAGGAAGGAAAAGAAGAAGGGAAAAGAAAGGGGAAAATGACAGACTGGACAAGAGAAGGAGAAAGAAGAGGAAAGTTTCCAGGAGTCAGTTGTTTGAGGAAGTTCTGAATTAAATAGGAACAGATTTCACTGAGAAGGTGAGACTTTTTAAAAGGAAAGTAAGCCAAGCAGTGTTATTATGTAGAATTTTATACTATATTTATAGAAGACATTTTTTTTCAAAATAAAAAGAAATTATTTTTTTCAAAATGTAATGAAGCTCAACTTGTGAATACAAGATACAAACTCACACATCCAGATCCAAATATTTATTTTCCAAATATCCTATAAACTTATGATAAGACAGTATCTCCACAGAGAATCCACTTTGGATTTGCAAGTCATGCAACTTGGGTTGAATGCTTTTATCCAGGAATGAACCTGTAGCCCACAGAAAATTGTCAAGACCAAATCTGGGGAATGCTAATGTTTAAGAGGCAGAGTCATTGTAAAGAAGCAGTGAAAGAAGCTTAGAGAAACTAGTCACAAAGGTTGAAAGAAACAAGGCTGAACTGGAAATATGGAAATGATATGCTACCCATATCCTGTAAAATGTGTATTTGAAAAATATTTTAAAATCTCACTGGAATAAGTGAGATAAACAGAGTTGTGTCCCTCGTTACTATAATTTTGATGCACTATCCATAGCCTTGATGTTACTAAAGTATACCATGATATGATGCTGTCAGCTTGGACAGAAGGATAAGAAAAGACTAGTGAAAGTTTTTGTTGAGTTAACTATAAGTGTTCCCTTCTTTCCCTCCCTTCCTTCTTCCTACCTTCTTCCTTTCCTTTATCCTCATCTAAAATACATTGTGAATAAATAAAATATTTGTTTCCAAGAGAAATGCAAATCAAAACTATCCTAAGATTTCATCTCACACCAGTCAGAATGGCAATTATCAAGAATACAAACAACAATAAATGTTGGCGAGGTTGTGGGGAAAAAGGCACGCTCATACATTGCTGGTGGAACTGCAAATTGGTACAACCAATCTGGAAAGCAGTATGGAGATTCCTTAGAAAATTTGGAATGGAACCACCATTTGAGCCTGCTATCCCACTCCTCGGTCTATACCCAGAAGACTTAAAAACAGCAAACCACAGTGCTGCAGCCACTTCAATGTTTATAGCAGCTCAATTCACAATAGCTAAACTGTGGAACCAACCAAGATGCCCTTCGATAGATGACTGGATAAAGAAACTGTGGTATATATACACAATAGAATATTACTCAGCAATAAGAGAGAATAAAATTATGGCATTTGCAGGTAAATGGATGGAGTTGGAGAATATCATGCTAAGTGAAGTAAGTCAATCTCAGAAAACCAAATGCCAAATGTACTTGTTGATAAGTGGATGCTGAACCAAAATGTGGGGAAGGACATGGGAACAATGGTGGATCTCTGTGCACTGGGGTGTTAAGGGGGGAGGGGGCATGGGGACAGCAAAGGTGGTGGAATATGATGGTCATAATAACCCTAACTTTATGTATGACTGCATATATGTTGTGATTCTATACAACTTACAACTAGAGAATTGATATATTATCCTCTATCTATGTACAATGAATCAACTTGCACTGTTAACGTGTAAGCCTAAATAAAAAATTAAAAAAAAA
>CM053402.1:138033805-138076367 GCA_028644305.1 Xerus rutilus | reverse complement strand
CTCTTAAATTTGCTACTGGGGCCACCTTTTCCCACAAGACCTTACTGTATACATTGTGTGAAGTAAATTCATTGCTGACTCCATCATTCCCAACCTGAATGATTTTTATAAGGCATTATAAATATTCTCAAAACAAGAAAGAATATAAAAATAAATGTATATATTAATATTGGAAACTTTTATATTGTAATTTTGATCTAATTGCAGACTTTGCTCATTAAGTGTTTGCTGAATTGAGTCAAGGTCAGGTTGAGTAAATTGTTACTCCAGAACTTAGCTTTTCTCAGTGGTTGCCCATAACCTTGGGAGTTTATGTTGGTGGTTGACCCTGATAGAGGCCCCATCTCTGTCTTCCGCAGTGACAAGGACGGTGTGTGCAGAACAATGTGACGGCAGGTGCTATGGACCCTATGTCAGTGACTGCTGCCATCGAGAATGTGCTGGAGGCTGCGCAGGACCTAAGGACACGGACTGCTTTGTATGTCTGGGAGTTCTCCTGATTCCTGTGTTCCTCTCTTTTGTTCCCTCTTCATCTCAGGCATATTGAATTTTTCTCATCTGATTATTTAACACCAAGTTTTGCCATTTTAGGATTAAGCAATATGACCTGTCTTCCTAGAAGTCATGCCCTTACGGAGTTGGCTTTTGATTAACTGGAATTATTCTGTTCCACTGAATGAATTCTGTATTTTGGACACGATTTATATTAAAAGTGAGGTTTACTTGAGAATACATTGAGATGTCTTTCTTAGGGTCTAATAATATCCTTTCCAAAAATGCAGAGGTTACCTGTCAATATCATTGCATATTTGAGTACAGTCAGGGAGGGCAATTGTATTCTGTATTTTTAACATAAATTTCATGATTATTGGAGATACATTTATGAGTTTAAGTATTTTCCTGTTCATATTCTTTACAAGTTTATGTTATTCAAAATTTAAGTTTTAAAAACGCACATTTAAAACAATCAATATGCTAATTTTATGATTTATATTTTAGCTGCATGTGCAGCTTGTCAGGGACACTTTAATTAAATTTTGATAACATATCCTTGATATAGTACTTTTTGTTCTTTAGAATACATATGAGCAATTCTGTGAGCAGTAGTTAACTCAATTTTATGCACCAGAACTCTAGTATTATTTTTAAGCTAAAAGTCATAAAAATAGCAAATGGTTTTTATTGAAAGTGAAAGCAAAAACTTGTTTTCTTTATTCCACTTCTCAAATATCCATCACATGAACATATATAATATAATTGAGCATTTTTAAAAGTTGACACTTAATTCCAATAAGCAAAATAAAAATTAAAGCTCTTATACATAGTAATTTCTTAGTTATTTAAAATCTTGTAAGAAATTTAACTTGTCTACTCTAATTGTATAGTGAAATAAAAATATGTATTTCAGAAGTGTATAGGGAGAAAGAAAAAAATAATTCAAAATGTTAAAAATCTGAGGTAGAAACTCAGCAGATCTTGAACTGAGAACTTTTTCTTGTCCATCACCAGTATAGACGGGTTTGGGAGCTTGATTTTTGAAGACACTGAACCTGAAGGTATTTCTTTAATGATACCAAAACAATAACAACAATAAACAATAACAAAACCCACCTTTTTTGTCAATTCATTATCATGATAAGCAGATAAACTGAGCTTCAGAATTCTCATTTCATTGCTTTTATGGAATGGCCTGGTGATTACACTTTGGCATTTATTACAGAGTGTTCATGAATGCCAGACTAAGGCCCTGGTATAAGTTACACTATGCTTGTTTGTTGTCTGAAAGGTAAATATTTTTTATTTCTCTGGCTTATATTCTTTGTTCCCAAGCAATCTATGCATAAGATTGTTAGTTCCCAAGCAATCTATGCATAAAATATGTTAGTAAAGCAATTATAAGGACACGCAAAGTTTCATAACCATAAATTAAAACTTACTGAGTTTTCTAGATTGGTTTTTAATAGATTCTTCCTAAAAAGTGTCATCTTAGTGAATAATGTATCATCAGTGAGTCTCATTCTGATTATGCATCTAGTAGACCTTCATCAGGGAATTGTCAGGTTTGTGATAAAGTGCTCACTAAAACAACAATTGATGAAGCAAATGTTTTGAGGAAACAGAATAAATTAATGCTTATTAATAACCATATGACAATTTACAATGAAATGTAAAACAGAACTTGAGTTCACATTAGCTTGCCTTCCAAGGCCTGAATTATTCCTATGAAAGCTTAATTTCTTAATTAAGAGAATTAGTTCATCCACACTTTTGTTAATCACATGCTTAAGTGTATTTATACATATGTTTTTATTTGCTGCTGAATACCTAACTCTCAGGTGGTAAAATGGTTTTCAGTTCTTCTCAAATGAGCTTGAAAGTATTAAGTAATTGAGTTCTCAAGACAAACTTATGTCAGCAGAAATAAATTGTCTTATTTGAATGTGGTGGCTCTACTAAATTATGTGGCATTGTGAAAAATGGCCATAGTATTTATTTACAGGCTAATTATATAGCTTACATTTACCTGTGGCTAGTCACCTACCAGAGCCTTTTCCTTAAGTCCAGCTTAAACATTCATCACATTTTCTCACTATTCAATGATGATGTTTATGTTTAACATTCCACTTAAAGCACTGAACTCTATATATAAGCTCAAACACAAACAAACAAAAAAAACCCCATAGAATTAAAGATTCAATTGACTCTAAGACTTAATATAAATGATTTGAATCAGTCTGAACTTAAATAATTATTCACTATCAGCTAATTTTAATAATTGAAACCATTTCTTAGTTTCAGAATTAGTGACTAAATACTAAGCAATTTGGACATGAGAAACCATAGATGATATATTACTGACATCTGAAAAGAAAGTTTAGTGGAAACTTAAAAGCATAGAATGACTCTAAAATTATCAAAATTTGCATATCAAAATTTGCAGTATCTATAAAATTGATGTATACTAGGTAATGAACACAACTTTCATAAAAGTATTGCCACAGTATTTCATTAGTATGTATTATGAGAGTTATTTTTTAATGAAAGTTGTATTTGCTGTTGCAGGCCTGCATGAACTTCAATGACAGTGGGGCATGTGTTACTCAATGTCCCCAAACCTTTGTCTACAATCCAACCACTTTTCAACTGGAACATAACTTCAATGCAAAGTACACATATGGAGCATTCTGTGTCAAGAAGTGCCCACGTAAGTGACAGAATAAGAATAGTCAAATTAAATAGAGAATTACTTGGAAATGAAAAAACATTTCTTATAAATTCATTTTAATTTGAAATTTGAACAGTATCATGAATTACTTTGGGTATGGGTACTCTCACACTCATCTTACAAACAAGGAGATTAAAGCTCAAGATATTTTAAGTGTTCTAAACTTCATAGCAAAAGATGGGAATGTCTGTGGTTAGAGCAAGGAGTTGTTGGCTCCTGAACTTGTTAGTTTCTCTAAATCTGAGTTTTCTTGCACATTATGCTGTTTCTTAGAAAAGTTAATTGTTGATTAATAAAGTGAAAGCAAGCTATGTAATAAATAGGTCCTTCTTCTAGTAGAATGAATTTCTACCTAAATTCATTCTTATAATTTGTTTACACTAAGATATATATTATTATAATTTTAATATAAAATCCAATGTTAAACAAAAAATAATAGTTATAAAGAATACATTAGGGGAGCTTTAGAAAACTGATTACTCATTCTGGGTATTCAAAATGACCATCAGTGCTCTCCAGGTGTTCAGTATAACATATATGCTCACATTTGCTAGAGTCAGTTTCTTTACTTTGGATGACCAATGGGACTTTCCTCCATGTTTCATATTTTACCTATTGGGAAAGACCAATAACTGTAAATGTAAAAGAGTTACATTTCTTCACATACTTTTTTAAATGAAAGTTTTATGATTTACAGAATATAGATGTGGTAACTCTAAAGCTTCTTTTCTTCCATTAGTTAATATCTGTGAAATTACAGACTAATGTAAAAATTTCAGTACATGTCCACTATGAAATTTAAATCTCAGATGGGCATTCTTCATGATTGTTGGTTTGCCAAGCTTGAACTGTCTTGGGAAAACAAGGACATTTAGCTTCTAAATACAGGTCTACAATCCCTAATCCAGAGTTCTGAAATTTAATAGCTCCAAATAACATACCTTTTTTGAAATAAATTTGGCTGGAAAACCTGAACCTGATTGGCATAAGGCCAGTTATAATCTTTATTCATTCTACTTGGCATAAATCACTGCATAAATATGAAAGCATTTAATTATACAGTACTGTCCAAGACCTTACAGAAAGAATGCTTACTTAATATATAGTATATGAACAGCCTGATGCAGGTTGGTTCCCCTGGCAAAGAGATTAGGTTATTAGGGAATAGTCTAAGAATCATACCTATAGGGGAAGGGAAGGAAGCAGGAATAGGCTTTGATGCCCTCTCAACAAAGGGTCTCTTTGGAGGTTGATGTTCTCTGATAGATAATTGGAATACAGGGATTGCCATGCCTACTCCCACGAATACAGCAGATTTACTTTGCTATCAGATTTTCCAGTATTTCTCCTTCCTGAGCAAGTCACTGATCACGAGTTCATAAAGGAGGCCTCTTCTTTCTCCACACAAAATGAGTGAATTTTACTACCCAAAACTATGCTCTCTGTAGGGTTTTATCCTTCCATCTTGCACCTCTTAACTCCACTCCAAAGTGAGGCTGCAGGGAAACTACTGTCCATTATTGGATTGCACCCATGTGTCAAGCTTAACTTTGTTTTATTTATTTATTTATTTGGTCAGCTTTTTATAAATGCCACCTCTCATCTCCATGTAGCAAAGGCATGAGCTGAGTGTAGGATATAAGTGCAGGAGTAGGTGACATGGGGTCTGAATCACTAGCTAATGCAGGTCACTTGTGCCACTCCCCTGCACAGACTCAATCCCAGATGCACTGCATCAATTTTACAGTGCTGTTGGCTCTTCCCAATGTAATGACATCACAATTCTAACAAAACTTCCTTCATGATGGATAGTTCTGGCCACAAGGGTAACCACTGACCCATGATGAGGTACTTTGATTCTACCAGAACTCAGAAGCATGTCAGGAACTCTTGTTAAAGGATGTATAATTTTATGCCACTGATGGCAAGACTCAGCTCTAAAGACCTAGACTTCTCTGCTAAGTTTTTCCAGTTGCTACTTATCATAACTTTATGTGCCATGTACTTCCTATATCATACAACCCGTTGGGTTTTATGTCCCAAGTAGCAAAAGTGCCTGCACCATAGCATGAACCTGCACCATGTGCCTTTCTGACTGTGGCTCCCGTACAGTCTGGAAGGCTATCACATTATTGCATATTGGGCTACAGCAGTATTCCCAAGCATAGAATGATTCTGTCTTCCAAACCAGAGTGGCCTCGCAGACACTGTATTTTCCCTTTATAGTGGGAGACTTGAGAGACAGTCATTTGTCCCTTATTCTGGGGAGGATGTCCTGGTGTATCACACAGATCACTTGGTCTCCTAAACATTTCACCAAAGTTTGGGTAGTAAAATGTTCCTTGTTTATTGACGCACTTTTCCTAAAGTACTACCCTTTGAAATTTCCTTTTGTTTCTTCAAAAAAAAAAAAAATGAGAACGTTCTGTGACACTCCATTGAAACACAGAACGCATTTTAAACATTTTCTCCTGGTTATGAAGTGCACTCTCTTTATCCAAAGCAATAAAGCAATATAACTTAAGCTTCATTTGTGCTTCATGAACTTGAAGTATTTTTAGACTTCAGACTTGCATCATGACCTGAAATGAAGTGTAACTATTGAGAAACACAAACTAAATGTCATGTAGTTTCCTAAGTGTATACAGGAAATCCACTCTACCTTGGGGGCAATTCAGAATGTAGAGCCAGAGCTAAGCAAGTACAAGGTTCTGCTAACACACTGCGTAAGATTTCAGTGTGGATGGTTAAGATACTATTTCAAGTTGAGATAGTAAAACAAAAACTGTTCTAGGAGAAGAGACATATATACTGTCAAACCCTACAATGTTTTGTTTAAACTTGATGGCTAAGCCAGGCATAGTAGCACAGACCAGTAATCCCAGCAATTTGGGAGACCTAGGCAGGAAGTGCTAGATTTGAAGCTAGCTTCAGCAATTTAGTAAGGTCCTGAGCAACTTAAAGATACAGTCTCAAAATAAAAGGGGTTGAGGATGTAACTCAGTGGTAAAGCATACTTAAGTGGTTCAGCTGAAGAAATAAAAAGTAAAAATAAATAAATAAACTGATGGCTGCACATTCACATTATTATTTTACCTTTTTTTTTTTTTGGTATCAGATAACTTTGTGGTAGATTCCAGTTCTTGTGTGCGTGCCTGCCCTAGTTCCAAGATGGAAGTAGAAGAAAATGGGATTAAAATGTGTAAACCTTGCACTGATATTTGCCCAAAAGGTGAGTAATAGCTTAGGGTACATTGGTTAGAACAGAGTCTTATACCAAGCCTTGTACCGAGACCTTATACCAGGGTCTTTCATTTACTTTTCAATAAGCCATTGAAATTAGCCTCAGAATAAACTCACTACCACAATGAAATCTTCCTGTCTTCCGACACTTTCCATGATTTTGGACAATTCCCCAAAGTATTAACTAACAGTGCATATTATTGGTTTTGAATTATATCAACTAAAGCAATCCAGATAAAACTCAGAGTTAACTTTGATAGGAACTCAGAAATAAAGTTGCATTTTATCAGTAACAAATATTAGATGTTTGAGGGGTGGGATTGTAGGTCAGTGATACAGCACTTGCCTCGCATGTGTGAGGCACCAGGTTCGATCCTCAGCACCACATAAAAATAAATAAATAAAGATATAAAAGAAAGAGTTAAAAAATATTAGGTGTTTGATATGAATCAAGGATTTGCATTTTAGTATCAGCTCATATTAGCTGCTTGCCACTCTACACAAAATGATCTTCTAAGCATAAACAAGAATGCAAAGGAATATACCACATGAAACTTACTCTCCAGGTCTTAAAATGTTTTTTAAAAGATATATGAAATGACAAGGAGGTTTACTATAAGCATTAAATAAATGTTGCAGATAATTCATGCTGTAGGATTTCAGTAGAGGAAGAAATCCCTCCTAGCTGTGAGTGATCAAATGCCTCACCAGAACGAAGCTTAAATTAAGCAGGACCAAAGTATAGTTTAAATCTCCTAAACATTATTAAGCTTATCAAAGATCAAGGAGTTCCTTAGAAAATACCAAACGTCACATTGACTTTTAGACTGCCTTATCTCTTTCCTTCCCTCCCTCTTTCTCTACACCCACACAAACACACTTTTATTTTAAATAAAGTCTTTAGAAAGCAGACATAACATGGAATTTTAAGTTCAAATATGTAAATGTCCCATGACTCTGGTAACAACTCATATCATTAGTATTCTTTGTTTAATTCATATTCTTCATTAGTCCAGTGTTTTTCAAATTACATGTTGTAGAACATTAGTAGGCCAGGAAAATATTTTGTTAAAGTGACCAACATTTTAAAAGTAATAGTTTAGAATGAGTTAGAATATAAATAATTTAATTGAGTAAGGAAAAGTAATGACTAATGAAGGCTTTTCTTTTGTATGTGGTGTGTGAATGTTGGGTTTTAGCATAAAATACAGTTCTTACCATGACTTGTGCAATGACAATCTTTTTTTCAGGAGAATATTTTAAAATAGGGACAAGAGTAAATGACGAATGAATGATTTTGTTTTTCAGAAAATATTGACTTTTTAATTTTTCAATAAAATGCTGTTTCCTTTATCATGAGAGTACAATAATTTATTGGCCAAAAATAAGTTTTTCAGCCCACTGACTGAGTCTTGTTTCTACAGCTTGTGATGGCATTGGCACGGGATCATTGATGTCAGCTCAGACTGTGGATTCCAGTAACATTGACAAATTCATAAACTGTACAAAGATCAATGGGAATTTGATCTTCCTTGTCACTGGTATTCATGGGTCAGTATTCAATTTTATTCAAAACTATTTTACAAAATGAAGACAAAGCAGACGAGATTCCTTAGCTCTGTTGGATTCTTCTTAACATAAAAGAGTGTTACCTTTTGTTAATACTCCTTGCCAATAAAAGTGATGCTCAGTTCATCAACAGTGAAACTAAACGAGAGTTTTGGGTTACGTCTGCAGTTTGAATTAGGTG
Organism: Xerus rutilus; assembly: GCA_028644305.1. Taxonomy (NCBI): domain Eukaryota; kingdom Metazoa; phylum Chordata; class Mammalia; order Rodentia; family Sciuridae; genus Xerus; species Xerus rutilus. The sequence continues at coordinate 138,068,148 of CM053402.1, read as the reverse complement.
GGAAAATATAAATTTGTATGTAAGTAAAATTCATTGGCAGGGTATTCTAAAATTTGTAATTTTCAGCAATTTTGAGTTATTTTTGGTCACTTTTAAGAAAATAATATTAATGGATAAGGTGGAGAACTTCACTCAAATCCCTAACTGATTAGATCAAGACAACATAAATTAATATTCCTTTAAAAGATTTTTCATGTAAAACAAATGAAATAACCTGTCATAAAACAAAGTTGGGATTCTCCTGAAACTCTTTGAAATTTTCTTTGTCCTGATGAAATCTTTTTATTTTTTTCTTAAGCTGGGAAATTACTATGACTGTAAGAGATCTATTAAACAAATTTCATTTTGGTAATAAAAATTGGAACATTATCTGGATGCCTTCATTACAGAACTGCCTGCTGGTTTTAACTGGGAAAACAACCAAATTTGTATCCTTTGAATTGTAATAAAAATGTCAATATTTTTATTTTATATTTTAATGTTTTGTCTATATTACTACTTAATCCCTAAATATTAGCACTACAGGCTACAGATAAAGACTATCCCACACATATTTCAATTCAAACTCTTACTCTGAACATATTTCACATAATTTCTAGAAGCAAAATCATTAACATATTAAAAATAAACATGTTCAAATAGGAATAGCAAGAACAACAAAACAAACTATTTCTTTCCATTTAAATAAATTATTGACTGTTTTATTGCACAAAATAATACTTTACTTTAAAATATAGATTTTAGAATTGTTCCATATCAGACACTGTAATAGTTATATGTACTCTCTTCCTGATTTGTTGTATTTGATCTAAGAAATGTTTTTTTTTAATAAAAATTTTAACTTCCCTTTAAAAACATGTAGACTTGTTAAGTGCAAGCTCACATGGCAGCAGTCTGCTGGAGATGGACTGCCCTAGCACTGGAAATGCGACCTGTCCATTGACTTTACCATAGTCTCCACTGGCCCTCTACACACACTGCATTGCTGTCTTAGCCCCCTTGGCCCACTGGGTAGGAAACCTGGGTCAATATTTAAGTGCATATTTGTAATTAAAAAATATACAAAACTTAATAAAACAACATATTTGCATTTTAATTATTTTTAAAATCAAAGATTACCATGAATGAAAGATCATATATTAAGTTCTTCTGAGAAGTAGAGAAATAAGAGAGACCCACTTAACGCACAATACTTGCTTCCATGTGGAAATAATAAATGAAATAGCTTCAGGTCCATCAGTGAAGAGAATGATTGGGAGTCATATTCTCATGAATTGCATTAGACAAGTGGTTTTCAACCCTATAGAGCTCAACTTTTCTCTTTTATATATTAAGCATTTGATGCTTCTTCTCAATACTGAAAACCTATGGAGAATAGAGCCTATTACATACATAATTTTTAGAAAATCATTATAATTCTCCAGTGATAATTTAAATAAGAAATGAAAGTCACATATAATAAAAATAAACATTGATAGGAAAATGCTCAGCTTCCACTTATAATGAAAAATTGAATTTATAAGCAGTAAGATTAGAATTAATTTTGTATAGGAAATATGGGGTGGGGGAACAAGAGAGGAACAGCTGACCCCTAGAATAGAGAAAAACTAACCAGAACATGATGTAAGCAAAGGAAGAGGGAAATAACTTTCACTGAAATTAGAGAGACTGGCATAGGGAATCACATACAAAATAGGACTAAGCATCAAGTTTGCTGATATGAGGTCCTAAATGTCAGGGAGGATGTCTTAAGGTTGTATCATAGGAGAGGTGATTCTTCACTGTAAGAGGCATTTAACAACCTTGGCCTCAGATTATTACTAAAAGTCTCAACTATGCCCTAATTACTGTTAGAATCAAAACAGTCTACAAATGCCCAGACTTCCCTTTAGTGGGGTGGAACTACCTCTATTGATAAACACTTAAAAATGTTTAATGATACTAGCAGGATTATGAAAAGTGATTGGCTAATGGTAAAAATTCTTACAGATAATGCATGGACGGGAAGGCTTGAACAAGACGTGATCCAGTGAGTTTCAGAATAATTTAGTCTTGGTTCATCATGCAACATATTTTTTAAAACTCTGGGTTTATAATAGTTACACAATGATTTTACATATTCTAATTCACCCATGATCTAGGTTGGGGAAAAGTTCAATAAGTAAATGTGAAATAAATGGACAAGGTAATCTCAGTAGGAACAATGCATTTGCATGTTCCTGAGAAGAAATGAAACTTTAGATTAACCCAGACTTTTTAGGAGAACAGTTTTGCTAATTCATTCAGGTTACAAACAAACAAACACTATTCAAACATCAAATAATTTGGATTAGAAGTACAAAGGTAATCACAATAAAATAAAACACAACTAAAAATAACCTTGGAAAATGCAAAGTAGAGTTTGTAGCTGGGTAACTTAATCTAGACCAATTTGATTTGCAGCTCCATGGTGGACAGTTTGCTCTAAATTGGGTGGTACTCCAGTGAAAGGCTGAGAATGGAATGGATAATAAATACCCATCTTCTCTGATTGTTATGGCGATTAAAAACAAAAATCATTTTAAATTATTCAACCCTCAAATGTGGCATATGGTCAAATCTTAATAAATAGTGTAAAAAACAGAGGGTTTAGAGATGCAGAGAAAAAAGAGGGAGGAATTGAAAGGGAGAGAGAGAATGAAAAAGAATAAAAACAAAGGAGGAGGAGAAGACAGTGCAAAAGAAAAACTTCAGTGACTATGTCGAGTCTATAGCACAGAAAATCACACACAAGTGTTATTTTATAGACTTAAGTATAGTCTATTGTAGATTCTCTTAGAAACCAAAGGCAAAATTTCCTTCAAGCTCAATCACTGGTCTTCAGATGATTCTTTATCCTTAATGATAGCACTTAACCCTGGAATATTTGAAGTTGTAATTGATATAATTGTGTCTCAAACATAATATATTTTGCATTTTCCTGTATAAATATACATCTAAAATGTGATTTATCTTTCATTCTTAGTCTCAGGCCAGAATGAGACATATATTCCCTTTCTCTTTCATTTTAGGAAAGCATGACTATAAAATTCAGTAGACCTCAGATTCCCTATATATGTATAAATAAAGATATGGTCTATGTATTTTGTGTGTGTGTGTGTGTGTGTTTATGTAGAAAGAGAGTCAGAGAGAGGGAGAAAAATACAGGGTATTATAAACAGAAAATTTCTCGTAAATAATGTTTTATCTTACTACTTGTTATTAATCTCAATATATAACTAACAAGTGTTTAACAGGATGTTTCTTTAATTAAAATAGCTGAGATAATTCTTTAGTAAAGGGCGAAAGATCATAATTAAATGATTTTATGCTTTTCAAGAAAGAAGCGTCTGCTGAAAATAAATTTACTGGCAATTTGTCAATTAAAATTATAATACATAAAAGGGCTAAAGAAAGTTAACTGCCACGTTCAGTTTACAACAAAATATTGCCATTGCCAGAAATAGAAATAATACTCATTTCCTTATTTAGAATGGAAACCACAGGCAAAACTTAATGGTTTTAAAAACATACTTAATGGTTAGAGTTACCAGTTTCTCTGTCCTGTTTTGCCATTTTGACACTGTTCATGTTCATGTACTTAGAGTAATATCGTGCTCACCAAGTTAGCATGCAGATTCTGTGTCACAGGGAGATGGCAAGAAAACGTTTATGTGATAGACTGCAATGATGACACATGGTGAAATGGAATAATGGATTTGGTGATAAAATGAAGTGATTTCAGTGGAATTGTGAAAATATGTATCTCTGTTTTTATCCTAGGCTTCATTTTGTATCACCACACACAGTGACAGGGTGGACATAATGTTCTTTTGCATGTCTCTGAATTTAGGCAGGGAGGTTCTTGATTTTAAAGTACTGTGGATTTCAAGTGACTATAGACTGAAAATCCCCAAAGCTACTTTTGAAGTTTGTAAGTGGAATTCTGTCAACTTATTTTATGAGAGTCCTGAATCTCTAAAATTAAGTATATAAAATTTCTGTGGTCCATCGGGCTGCATGCTAACAATAAAGAACTCATTAACTTCCTGGCAACCTGGAACTGTTCTTGATAAGATTTGGACTGACCCCATTATTGTGTGCTTGCCCTGAATTTTGAGTCTTTCTCAATAGAGCCAGGATATTTGATGATATGACCAAAGCTGTTCTACACACGGCTCTTCATCAAAGAACAAATGTTGAAAGCTAATTCTCCTACTGCACAGATGATATTTCCTCTGTATTTAAAAGTCTTGGCATATTAAAAAGTGAGGACAAGGGGCTGGGATTGTAGCTCAGTGGTAGAGCGCTTGCCTTGCATGCGTGAGGCTCTGGGTTTGATCCTCGGCACCACATACAAAGCAATAAAATAAAGACATTGTGTCCATGTATAACTAAAAAAATATTTTAAAAAAAGTGAGGACAAGGGTTGTCTCACACGGTACACTTCATTTTTTGGCTTCATAGTCTTCAAAATCATAGTTATTAATTCCATATGTATTAACTTTTAAAAAGAGCAAGTTTGTAAGAACATTTAATTTAGAGTTTAAACTTTTAAGAGATATTCAAGTGGCATTGATAAAATTCTGATAGTTTGTGTGTGAATACCAGGGAAAAGCACTTACAGGGGTCTCCAGTTTCAGTAGCATCCAGTGTTTGAGCTTTCTACAGCAACCCATGTTAAACTAGTACTATATTCCATTGATAGATCTTCTTAGTTTGAAATAGTAATTGACTCAATCAGAGCATCTTAAAAAATGTGAAACAGTTTACAGTATAGAAGAATATGCTAGTGAACCAAGTTAAGAAAGTCAGCACCAGGCAATTCTTGAGATGAAGGTTGCTGAAACTAAGAGTTTTTCCAAGCTTCTAATGCAAATGAATTCAGACTCAAATTCCCAGGAGGTAAACCATATGACACACATATCTGTGTGTCAGGGGATTGTGGAGTACCTTGATTGATAGCCCTATTAAGACTGTATCCGATAGATCACTGTATTGTAGTCATTTTTCTCCATACCATAAAGAAGGTTCTCATGGACTGGCAAAAAAAATAAGTGTCCATAGGATGAAGAATACACATTTGATTGCTACAAGTATATACATACTTAAAATAAAATAGTTTATTGTTTGTGGAAGATTTAATTGTTTTTGAAAGAATCCAATGAATTTAATTTAATATTTCTGTAAAAGGTATGTATTAACATGAAGTCTCCACCCAACCAGGAAATGTAATAACTTAAAAATGTTACATATCCAGTAATATACTTGAAATGTTGCTATAATTATTGAGAAGGTTTTGGTACTATGTTTATGTTTGGCTTAGTATTCAAGTATTCAATTATTTCACACAGTCAATATATTTTATCCCCAAAATATTTTCTTAATATGAAAACGGAAAAAAAATTCTACTAAATATTTTAGTTTTAAAAGGTAACTTTTGTTTATATTTTAAAAGATCCAACTTCTGTATATCAATAACATGAATTATATTAGTATGTTTATACATTAGGAGATGATATTTAAAAATTTCCAAAATTTATACCTTTGAATATTCTACTGTTGCAAACTTTTTTCAAATATAAATATAATTCATTTAGATGGAAACATATTTTCTGTTATAAAAGTGAATATAAATAAACCATATAGAAGCAAAAGAAAAGACACAAGAAAAAACAAAGTATACAAATAAAAATACTTCATTTCTTATGACTTACAAGTGCAACTTGCAATTTAGATTTCTTTGTGGAGCCCAAAAGTCAGTTGTTCTCACCATGATATAATTTGTCTTTATACTATATCATTCCTGATTAAGAATAAACTTTTGAAAATAAAATAAGATGGTTTGTTCATGGACTTGCTACCTTTGGAGTTGTTTTCATTTTAGTTGAAAATGAATCATTCTTATAGATCTAGAATAGGCTTTGACAAAGAACTTATATTCTGTGTCATGAAAAATCTCCTATAAACATCTATAAATTCCCACTCCACATCTAGCAACACTTTGTTTGCCTTCCTATTTCAAATTAAAATTCAGTTTTAATGAAGTAACAATTGTCACATTTTTCATATTTTCACTTTTTTATCACAGTTTAAGTTTGTCTGCATCTCTCTTTGACTTTCTAGGGACCCTTACAATGCAATTGAAGCTATAGACCCAGAGAAACTAAATGTCTTTCGGACAGTCAGAGAGATAACAGGTACTTTTCAAAATACAATTGCTGTTTTATGAACTATGTGAATTTGGTATTTTCTTGAAAACATTACGTAATATTAGCATAAGCAACTCATTTTCAAAGCAAATTCCAATTTTTGAAATTCATGCCATTTTTAACCAGAGGTATCTTACTCCTCAGCTTTTGTGCTTATTTTGAAAGTACATAGAATTACAAAAATAAATATCCTTGAAATGTTGTCATCTTTTGCAACTGTCAAATGATCTATGATCTTTAAACTCATGTTTTTCTATGTACTTTCTTAACGAAGTATTAATTAACTTGAGTTACATGTAGCATTCTTTTCTTTCTTTCCTTCTTTCCTTTTCTTTCTTCCCTCCCTCCCTTCCTTCCTTCCTTCCGTCCTTCCTTCCTTCCTTCCTTCCTTCCTTCCTTCCTTCCTTTCTTCCCCTCTCTCTCTTTCTTTCTTTCTTTTCTTTTCTTTTCTTTATTTGGATTGAACCTAGGAGTTCTTAACCACTGAGCCACATTTCCAGCCCTATATTTAAATTTTGAAGCAAGATCTCAATAAGTTGTTTAGGGCATTGCTAAATAGCTAAAACTGGCCTTAAACTTGTGATCCTTCTGCTTCAGTCTTCCAAGTTACTGGTATTGCAGGTGTGCACCACTATGCCCAGCACATGTAGCATTCATATTTACTGAGCACCTAAAACTTCAATACTGATATAATAGTGTTATACAGCCCATAAATATGAATCAGACATGGACTTACATCAGAATTTAAAGTCTAGTTGTTTAAAGAATCTCCATACTTCTTTCCAGAGTGATTGCACTAAAAAACTAGCAATGGAACAACCATTTGACCCAGCTATCTCACTCCTTAGTATATATTCAAAGGATTTAAAATCAGTGTGTTACATCAATGCAGCAGTTTATAGCAGCACAATTCACAATGGCTAAGCTACAGAGCCAACCTAGGTACCCTTCAACAGATTAATGGATAAAGAAAATGTGGTATATATACACAACAGAGTATTATTTGGCCATTAAGAAGAATGAGTTCATGACATTTGCCAGTAAATGGATGGTTCTAGAGACTATCATGCTAAGTGAAATAAGCCAGTCCCCCCAAAAACAAAGGTTGAATGTTTTTGCTGATGTGTGGAAGCTAACTCACAATAATGGGGACAGTTAGAATAAAAGTTTAATAGATTAGACAAAGGAGAATGAAGAGAAAGGGGAATAAGAAAAGAAAAGACAGTGAAATGAATCTGACATAAATTTCCTATATACATATATGAATACATCACAGTGAATCTCACCATTGTGTGCTTCCATAAGAGTGGGATCCTAATTAAAGTAAGATATATCTCAAGATGTATAATCATATAAAAATGGATTCTACTGTCATGTATAACTAAAAAGAACCAATAAAGTTTAAAATTAATAAAAGAATTTAACATTTAAGAAGAAAGGTTAAGTATGTACATAAATGCTTATAAGGCAAGGTGGATACTGATATCACAAATATAGAAGTAGAGTGGTAAATTACTTCAGAGAAATAGAAACCATATTTTTCTTTAATTAAGTACATTTTTGCATTTAAAAGAATCAATCAGACTGAGTCATTTATGTCTAAGCATATATGGTTTTATGTTCTCATATGTTTGAGAAATATGGATTTTTGGTGCTCATCATTTTGATATAAATTGTTTATAATTTAACCCAGTGTGTGGGATACTCATAGTGTTGAGACACTCAATACTGTAAGAATAAATATAGAATGTTTCATAACCAGAAATGGACAGTCATTTTATTACCTCCCATGAACTGTCAATATATTTTCATCATATTTTAATAATCAATGCTACTACTAAGACAATGATATCCTGATTTATTTTTACTATTCTTATCACTTTTAGGTTTCTTAAACATACAATCATGGCCCCCAAACATGACTGACTTCAGTGTTTTCTCCAACCTGGTGACCATTGGTGGAAGAGTACTCTATAGGTAGGTATATTTGGTTGAAGCTGCAAGTCACCCAAATTTTAAGAGTAGATTTTTGTGCACATCAAATCAAAGCCATCAGTCTTATTGATTTACTGATTCTGGAAGTATGATATCTCCGCCTTTAATTCTGAAAATAAGCTCAATGAAAATAACTCTGATGATGATATAAAGTATACAGAATACATTATAAGATTTTCCAACTGGTATCCTTTAATGTAACATTAGTGTTTTGCACATCTGTGATGCATGATGTGAACTATGAAGTTAAACTTTCTTTTTGATCTTATGTTATCATAAGGTATGGCAAAGTTTCTTGATACTGTCTATGCCGTTGTACCAGAAGCCTGTATTTGTCTCTGATGCTGTCCCATGGGGCTGGTGTTTCGGGATTTTGTCCACCATTCTACATGCAGCTCCAGTTAATAAATGGACAGCAAAATTAAAACTTAGATGGACCTTGTTATAAAATTTTAACCTCAATATTTTAAATTCACATGATAAAAATAAATGAAAATCTTTACTAAGCCACTCCTCTCTTTTTACGTTTATCTCAGATTTTATCTGCATGAAGTTTTTACTCATGAATGAATACAAGTTGATTTACATAACGATATTTTTATTCAATTCATTTTCTTAAATCTGTGAAATGTCTAAAGTCAATACTATAATTAACTTTTATAATAATGTTTTTATAAAGTACACTGCATTTTATTATTAAACTCTATAATATCTGTAAGAAGTTTTAAAAAGGTGAAGGGGAAAGGAGCTTAATGTAAATGGGTAGTTGAGAGATACAGTGTGCTCAAGTGCATTTACAAACAACTTTTAATATCCTTGAATAAAATATTATAAATCAGTTAAGGAATTGTGCTGACCTTGTAATAAAAACTCAAGGTGGATGTGAAGGAAACAAAAGTTTTAAAGAGTGGATTATAATTCAGTCTTTATCATTTAGTTTCATATATTTTCATTATTAAAAACAATTCTAACTATGAACAGCAAGGTATATTTAAAATTATTTTCGAAAAGGAAAACTTTATTCTCTGAAATGAAAAATAGCCTTCATAAGTTGAATGAAATACAAGAATTGTGGGTTTTTTGTTTTGTTTTGTTTTTTGTTTTTGGCACTGGCAATTGAACCTGAGGTGCTTAACCACCAAGCCACATAATCAGCCCTTTTGATTTTTTTGTTTTGACACAAGGTCTCATTAATTTGCTTAGGGCCTTGCTAAATTGCTGAGGCTGGCTTTGAACTCACAATCTTCCTGCCTCAGCCTCTCTAGCTGCTGGGATTACAGGTGTGTGCTCTGGTGCCTGGTGAGGAATTATGCTTTTTAGAGAATAAAAGCAAAAATAATTACAAAACTATGGACTATGTTGAAATAAGAGCAATTCTTTGAAATGATAATTGCTTTACAGAGTGGTTGTTTTTTAACTTTCAGTGAAGTTTTCCCCAGCTGTTCAAGCCTTCTGAATATTTTTTAAAATTTTATTTTTGTTCTTCTCTTTAATTTTTAATATGCCCTAACTTTATTTATGCATTCTTTAATGACAATTGTTTTGGTTTATGAGGAATTAATAATCCTCAAATCTGTAGTCATTTTCTGCAATATCTACCCTCCAGAAGTGTTTCTAAATCTATTACATAGTTACAGTAGAATCAATGTCTCACTTTGGGTAGATAAGCCAACATTCTACAAATAATTATTTAGACTTACTACATTATTTCATTGTTAAGGAGTATGAAATTTGGGTAGGAGAGGAAAGACAGTGAGCAAATACTTCAGTAGTCAATATAAAGATAGAGATATATTTTCAAGATTCATAGTTCTAAGAAATGAACATATTCCTTTTGGAAACAAATTATTAATATTAGAATTGACAGTATATAGCATGCAAAGAGAAAAAAATGTTATTTTGAGCACAGATATATTTATCAGTCTCTGTGATCCATAGACATTCTTTTTGAAGTAAGAAGTGACATCCTTATTTTACTTCAAGAAAGCATTTCATGGCCAGAACATATTTATTCTTACCCCATTCCCCCTTCTCCTCCTCAGTGGCCTCTCCTTGCTGATCCTCAAGCAACAAGGCATTACCTCTCTACAATTCCAGTCTCTGAAGGAGATCAGTGCAGGAAACATCTATATAACTGACAACAGCAACCTGTGCTATTATCACACCATCAACTGGACAACCCTCTTCAGCACCATCAACCAAAGAATAGTGATCCGGGATAACAGAAAAGCTGAGAACTGTAGTAAGTACTTGATCCAGACACTTGAAACACAGAAACTGTAAAACTTTCCATTCACCATTGGACCAAACACTCCAAAATAATAGTAGGTCTGAATGGTTCCCCTCTTATTCCAACTCTGATAAAGGGGGTTGCTATAATTACCAGCATGGAGCAAAATAATCAGAGAAAGTGATGATTGATTACATATTGCATGTTTGCAAATCTTGCCTATCTTAGGAATCTTCCTGTGGAGATTTTGATTTGGTAGGTTTAAGTACAACTTGGACATTGCCTTGTTTAATAAGCATCTAGGTAATCCCTGGAATTCTATCGCTTTGTGGAAATCCATTTTATTAAATTCTGTGTTTGCTGTTTGTTTTCAATGAACTTGGAAAACATAACAAAGTTTTGATATTTGGAGTGGGGGACAAGTGAAGATATATGTTCTTCTGGATTGTGAAAAAATACTGTTCTAGAAGTTACTCTCTGAGAGGAATTTTCCTTTTACTAATGTATTTATGTAGGTATATCATTATTTCCTTTTTCATCTCTTTGATACTACTGATCTGCTTCATCACTTCTTTGTTACAACAAAGGAAATAATGTTTTCATGGGCATAGGGCTATGCCATTCCTTATGTGAGACATTGAGACTCCAGTGATTAATACTTAACTCCTCTCTGTTTTTCTACTGAGCACTATTCCTTTCTACTTTCTGGGAGTGCCACTAGTATTCATAGTGACCTAGTATTCAGGTCTGACTTATTTATGGTAGATACCAAATATGAAGATTCAGAAATCCAATGATTCATTTGCAAATTGCATATTCTCTTGTGGCCACTAAATGTCCATTCATTTTAAAAGGTAGATTCCCAAAGAAAAGTTTTGCTCTTAGGCTATTACATTACTTCTTTGATCTCACTATAAGAACAATCAATTAATAGTGATCTAGTGTGCGTGCACGCACGTATGTGTGTAATGAATAGTAGAGGATTTTTTAAAAAAATTTAAACTCTTTAAAGGCCATCATGATTTAATTTTATGCAGTTAAGTAGCCTGTGAATTGATTGATTTATTAACACCTCACCTTAAAGCACAAATGGTTTAAGGCATCTCTGACTAGGAATTTTTATAAAATAGAATTTATAATTCATAAGTAACTCGCTTATATTTTAGCTGTTTTTGATTCTTAAAAGGATTTTCCAGAGAAATCTATTGCAGTATGAAGTTCCTACTTTAAGTGAACTTAAGTTTTTATGTATTCTTCTTTTCCATGTACAACAAAAAATAGAAGATCTACTTATGTATCAAAATATGCAGCTTAATGTTAAATGAAATTCATCTTTCATTTGGTCTGAAATAATTCCTTGGTTTTATACAATGCTGATTCCTGACAGAGAATCTGCTTTATCCTTTCTCTAATACTTAAGCTTCTTGCTCCCTAGTTCTCTACATATGTGTGCATACACACCACAAACAAATAGATGATTCATGATACTAAAATAATCTTCAACAATGATTTATGAATATTTCCCTAGTGAGAGTAATACAGTCTTTTATTTGCTTCATTTAAAAAAAAGTGTCACTACCTTTCAAAGATAGGAAGGTAACTCGAAAGACAAGAAAAAAAAATCTACATCTTAAAAGGTCCTTTTTGGTACAGTCTATTTGTAAACATTACAAATATTCATTTTTTATCCTTCTTATATCACATCAAAACAAAAACAAATGGAAAATGAAAATATAATTAGAAATTAACTGTAGAAAAGCAAAATGGGAAAAGGGAGTTTTTAACAAATTATGTAATATTGTTCCATACTTCTTTAAGACTTTTAAGTTTTCCAAAGAATCAAAAGAGTGAATAGTAGTAATCATAAGCATGGCTAACTAAATATCTATCATGATCTTGAGCTTTTGGTGTTATGCCTCTTGGACTGAGATTAGCAATTCTTCAGACCAGGAATCTATTTTCTACTTCTGTGTATTCAGATTTGACTTTGCAGTGTGGGGAAGAAATGAAGCAGTTAGGGGAAGCAGTTTTGTGGTGCTATAGTATAAAAGCAAGCATATCATTTTTCATTTTTAACATCTTTGAATAAATATATTTGGCATGAAATCCATTTTTCAAAATTTGGACTTCTATCTCACAGCACATTGGATTTATGAGAATCACACATGCTTATATTTTCAGAAACATATTTACCTTTGAACATGACCTCAGAGATCATGCTCCTTTTATTTATAGCCCAAAAGTTGGTTCCACATATGATAAGAACTTTCTTATCATCCACAGTATTGTCTGCAAATGGGAAGGCCTAAATATTTGCTTCCTTTTACATGCATTGTTAAATATTGTTAAATATGAATATATTTTTTCTTTGTATCTGTAAAAACACAAGTATACATGAGCATACACATATATTCGCTATCACGGATAGGTGTATATATAATATGGAATACATATACATATATGCACATATAAAATACCCACATCTAGAGTGCATATGCACATATATAAAGACTCATATATGCCTGTGCTCTACCCCATTCCTGACAAAATACTCCAATCTAAATCTGGGTGTTGTTTTTATAACCTAAAAGGCATTGCTCATTTATAACAGTGGCATCTGGAATTCAACATGATTTAAGACGGTAATGACAATAAAAGCTTCACCTCCTCTACAAAGGGTGACAGTGGCTTCAATAAGCTTATTCTTTCAAGTCAAAAATTTCAAAGCAGGCTTTATGGCTTGAAAAGATGGAAATTGAGAGAAACCCAGGACATGAAAAGCTGGAACATTTTCTTTCTCCTTCACCTGTGATATTCTGGTACTAACAAAACAGTGCTAGGTGGAAGAAATTTTAGGGGAGGTTTATACAAGTATTTTGAACTTTCTTTAAAGAGTTAAGCACAAAATTTTAAAACTGACCAATAAATAGTGTAGAGATTGATATTAAACCAACTTTTCAAAAACCAGGTTACATTTGAACCCATACATGTCATGCCGTAAACTTATTTGTACATGTAGAGTTAAGCTCAATATAAAGAAAAGAAAAATTAAATTCATGATTGACTTTTCAAAATAGAAATATCTTTATTTTTTCCTTTTATAATACAGTACCTTTCTCATTGTTGGAAAACAGAACAATGAAAACATCTAAAAGAAAGACGTTTATTTGTGTGCATAAGTACATATACATAGCTATCAATAATGAAATGTATATTTTCATGTGAAAATGAGATCATACCATATACACTTAAATACTGTTCAGTCATATATGTCTTTTAATACATTATAAGCCTCTCTCATGCCAGTGTATAGAGCTCTTCTTTATTCTTTTAAAAAGCTTTATATAAAAGTATTTATTGAGTCACTGTTATATTAACATAACTTATTTCCATTTTTCATATTATTACTCCTACCACAATGTGTATCATAGTTCATAAAACCTTATACACTGTGCAATTATTTCCTGAGGCTAAAATCTTAGAAGTGGAATTTCTGTGTAAATGAAGCTACATAAAGTTTTCTTATATACTGCTATATCATCTTTCAAAAATACTGGATCAGTTCACAGTTGCCCAAACACTTTAGGATAGAATATTTTCCACTACTTTTTACAAAATTGGATCTTCATGGTTTTAAATTTCAATGAGCTTAAAGATAAAAAGACATTCTTTTAAATTTACATGTTTTGGCTTGACACTGAGCCTCTTCTATATGTTTATCAATCATTTACATTTTTCTCTTCTAAATTACTTTATATATTTTATTTATGAACTTTGTGTATTATCAGTTTGGGAGTTTGCTTTTTCCTTCTCTATTTGAAAAGCTCTTTGCAAATTAAACACATTAACATTTTGTTCCTTGTAATTATTGTGAAGAACTTTGTCTTACAGGTAATTTTTGAACTTTTGTCTTTTGACACATATTTTTTGTGTATTTTTTAATTTTGATATATTCTTAGTTCTTTTCTTTTAGTACATTAAAAATTATATTGAAAATTTAATCTACATGAAAATTTTGGTAGCATATTTTTAAGAACTTCCTATTGATTATATTATTGAGCCAACAGAGGTTTTTGAACAATCCATCTATTCTCACTGATTTTAGTTGTCTAAAATGTTTCTACTAAATAAATAGATGGAAAAGATGCCAGATTCTAAGTATCAATCTAATTTAATTGTCATAACCACTCTGTAAATGATAATTCTCTCCATTTTTCAAGTGAATATATAGAAGTCAACAAAGTTAATAATATTTTCAATGTGTAGAGCTACTAAAAATATATATCCAGGGATTGAACCTAATGTCCCTCTTATTTCAAAGACTCTGCTCTTCATTTCACTATGATTTTTATCTCAAAAAGTAAACAACTGATTTTATAAGAAAACTTGCTGATTTACTATGGTATACCCTGTATAATAAAATATTCAGCATCACTCATGCTTAAGCCCATTTCTGTGTGAAGACAATAAAAACCCTGAGGCTGGATATTTTATAAAGTAAAGGAGTTCATTCAGAGTTTTTGTAGGTTGAGAGGCCAAGACTGAGTGTTCCCATATGGTCTGCCTCTGCTGAGAGACTTCTGGCTATGAGACAACATGGCCAATGGCACAGCGTAGTGGGAGCATGTTGGAGATGGCTTACATGACAGGAGAGGAATGAAGGGCAAGGAAGAGTATGGCTTGCTCTTTTGTAAAACCCACTCTTGAGGGAATTCATTCACTCCTGGGAGATCAAGGGGAGATCAGCATTAATGGCTTCATAAAGGCAGTCATGCTTCAATACCTCCCATCAGGCTCCACCTCTTAAAGGTTCCTGCTCCTTTCAATGCCAGTGCATTGAGAGCTTAGCCTTTACGTGAGTTATGGTGAGATGAACCACACTTAATCCACAGTGGCACTGTAGAGCCTAAAGGCTAGAGTTTTTATCTCAGTAAAACTCTTTAGTATTCCATTTTTAAATTCATTTAAAAATATCTCTATCCTCAGTTTTTCATTTGCAAATTAGAGTCAATTTACCTTCTGAATATCTATCCAAAAATAAGTGCTATATATGTGCTAGCTTTTATTATTATACAATTATGTTATTTTCTTTCTTTCCTTTTTTGGTACTGGAGATTGAACTCAGGGGCACTCGACCACTGAGCCACATCCCCAGCACTATTTTGTGTTTTATGTAGAGACAGGGTCTCACTGAGTTGCTTAGCGCTTTGCCGTTGCTGAGGCTGGCTTTGAACTCGTGATTCTCCTGTCTCAGCCTCCCAGTGCTGGGATTACAGGCTTGCACCACCGTGCCTGGCTATGTTATTTTCTTATTAAAATAAATTAGAAACTATACACTCACATATGCATACATTATGTGGCACCAAGATACAATGTTTAACTTTTACTTAATGAAAACAATACGTTGTTTGAGAATGAAAAAGGAAAAAGAAATATCAAAAGCTTTTTTTTATAAGAAGAAAAATCCACCTTATTAAAGTAGTGAGCTAAAAATTTATAAGAAGCCTATCAATCACTGATAGACATGAAGTAATAAGTGTAGTTATGAACAGGAGATTAGAAATGTAAAAATCATCTCTTGAGATGAAAAGTGGATAAAAGTCTATACCTGAGAATCCCTTTGAATGCATTATTTTCCTTTTTTTCTAATTAAATAATATATTTAAAATTGACTTTATGGTAAGTAACAGACTTGGTACTTCCAAAAAATAAGAAAATAAAAGTAGTAGGTGAATAATTCAGGAAAAATATGACAGTCACCATCACCTCCATATGTTCCAGAAAATGAAATTTGATGTTAAGATCTGCCTTAAGAATCTATAGCAAAAGTGGGAGATTTTCTTTCTTTTGGTCTCATATTCTCACCATTTATTTGAGCATCCTGTCCCATCCTATACTGCCTTAGGTAAATGTTCATTACAAATGAGATGCTACCTGCAAGGTTAGAAGAATCATCCTTTAGACCTGGAGGCCTGTCTTCACTGGGAAGGAAATTAATGAATTCTGCCTTTTGTTAAGCCATAGTTTAGTATGAACTATAAAGTACATAACTTAGAACATAGTGAAGTCTATATTCCTCTAAGTAATCACAAGATAGGAAATCCTAATTATACTTTTAATATTTCCTGCTTAAATTACCAAAGTAATACATCAATATACTGTTCTTTGTAAAAGAAAGAATTCAAATAAGATATTCTTATTGTATTTGAAACAGTACAATGTCTAACTACTAACATACCACAGAAAGTTCTCTATCTCTATGTTCTTATCAAAAGGGTAATAAGCAGTTACTGTTGCAGAATAGTTTCAGAAATGTTACCCCTTCTATTTTCCAATGGAGGAATTCTGAAGGCATGGAGGACCTCTCAAAAATAAACCTAAGGGGCTGGGGGTGTGGCGCAGTGGCAGTGTGCTCGCTTAGCATGCGTGAGGCACTGGGTTCGATCCTCAGCACCACATAAAAATAAAATAAAGATATTCTGTCTGCCTACAACTAAAAAATAAATATTTAAAAATAAATAAATAAATAAAGCTAAAATTACTACAGCCTTTGATTTTTATCACAAATGGCAATATTCCCTCTAGATCAGTGGTTGTAAAACTTGATAGATAAAATTTTTTATTATTAAAAACTGCAGAAATCTTAAAAATAATGCAGAAATCTAAGCTCCAGTTTCCAGAGGTTTCTATTTCGACAGTATTTGTGGGTTGTATTGTGTCCCTGAAAAGCATATGCTAATGTCTTAACCCATGATACCTTAAAAGTGATCTTATTTGAAGTTGTAATTAAACTATGTTAAAATAAAGTTATACGGGCGGGATGGGTCCTTAGATAAGAAGAGACATAAAGACACAGAACAAACACTATGTGAAAACCCATACCAACCAGTGGGGAGATAGTCATGCAATGACAGAGGCAGAGACTGGAGAGAAGTAGCTGAAGCCAGAGAGTTCCAGGGATTCTCACACCCTCCAGAAGCTAGGAGAGAGGCGGAGACCCTTTACCCCTGGCCGCACAATAAGGAACTCACCTGTCAAAACCTTGATTTTGTACTTTTGGCCTCCAAACTGTGAGAGAATGGATTTCTATTATGTGAAGCCACCCAGTTTGTAGCTCTCTGTTAACCAATCCTTCGAAACTCACAAGGACAGGATGATGTGGGAACTCAGATTCTGCATTTTTAATATGCATCAGATTCTTCTGAGGCAGATGTTTGTGGGGAATCCTCTGGAAACTACTCTGTCATTTCTCTTATTATCCTCCCAATCATGCCATAGTCAGAAAAATTTAAAACCTGTGGTCCTGGCACTTCATTTCTTCCTATTAGGGTCTCTTCCCTTCTAAAAGACTCATGGAGGCAAATTTACAGGTGAGTAGCTGAAAACCACACATTTCACAAGTTTGGGAAGACAAAGCTCAAGAGTGAGCTTTATATAGAGTCCTATAAATACTGTTCTTTTTTTCATTGCTAACAATAACCCTCTCAATAAAATAGAAAGAATATTTAATGATAGTTTAACATATTAATTAATTATAGTACAGCACATATAGTACTATTAAATTTTATTTACTTTAGAGTTTCAGTAAAATACTGATTTATGTTTTTGTAGTTAATGTTAATACTGAGAGGTATTTTTAAATGTGCTTAGTATTCCAAGCAAATATTCAAGGTCTGTCAAAAAGTATATGTTACTTTTAGTCACTGCTGCTTCTTACCACCTCCTTTCAGGATTTTCTACCCAAGTCCTGTGTAAGTGAGAGACAGGTTTCCCTCAGGGCGTAAGAGTGAGCATTCTATGGGTAACGTGTGCTTATCTTATGAATGGTGAATGGTTATATCTTGGTACTTTCCTCCATGCCTACCTCCCTAATTTCTTTATAGATTTATCTCACTTAATATTTCAAGATTTATAATGTCATGTCAAGATACATACCATCCTTCCCCTTTATATATGCTTCAACACTATTAAGCACTTATAAAAGGATAATGATACTCCGCTCTCCATCCCCTCTAGGATGGCCACATCCTAATCCACAAAACCTGTGAATATTGCCTTTTAAGGCACAAGGGGCCCAGTACATGTTATAGAACTTAAGATGAGGACATTATCCTGGGTTATTGAATGAGCCACAAATGTAATCTTGTGCATCCTTAGAAAGGGAAAATTCGGCTATAGTAAAGGAAAAGGTGATGTGAACATGGAAACAGGTTGGAGGGAAGTGGCTACAAGCCAAGGGTTACTAAGAAGTCCTCTAAAAGCTGGAAGAGGCAAAGAACAAACCCTCTTCAGAGCCTCCAGATGGCATCAGTCTTGCCATTACCTTCATTTTAACCCCATAAGACTCATTTTGAGCTTTTTACATCTAAACTGAGAGACTCAGTTTATCTTGTTTTAAGCAACTAAATTTGTGGAATTTATTTTAGCAGCAATAGCAAACTGTTTCATATCTCTCTTAGTGACAAAATCCCAACTCAAATTATCTTAAGCAAAACTCAACTCAGAAGTCCAAGGAGTATCCTTCAGATTCTGTTGGATCCAGAAGTTCAGACACCACCACCTGGACTGAATCTTGTCGTTTACTTGATCCTGCTTTCCTTAAGGACAAACTCTTGTCCTTTATGAAAGAATATGGGTGGTTCTGCCAGGGACAGCTAAAAACATCCTTAACGAATAGGAGTACAGATTTAAAAAAAAAAAAATCAGGGCTGAGTTTGTGGCTCAGTGGTAGAGCGCTTGCCTCACATGTGTGAGGCACTGGGTTTGATTCTCAGCATCACATATAAATAAATAAAATAAAGGTCCATTGACAACTAAAAAATATTTTTAAAAAAACAACTGTTTTCTTTCTCCCAGCATCTATATTGTGGGGGAGAGGGAGAGGAAAAAACAACAACAACAACAACAACCTGCAATTGGTGCTGCAGGAAAAAAAAAGGCAAAAGAACTCCAATTGACGCTGTTTTGCCACCAACTGTTTAAGCATGTTTTCAACTGTATCACATAAAGAATTTGGAGTAAGATTTTAAAAATACAAACTAGATCCTTTACTCTCTGGCTAAAAACCTTTCAACTGTTTTAAGCAGCTTTTCAGACAAGGTAAAAAATCCTAAAAATGGCCATTAGGTCTTATATAACTGGCCCCTGGCCACCCCACTGGCTTTCTTAGGACCATTTTCTCACATTGCCCATGTCCATCATCTTCTCTAAAAACACTGATCTCATTTCTTCCTCAGAATCTCTTGGCCAGAGTTGTAATTTCTAATTTCTCCCAGCTTCCTTGCTTTAATGGTTTCTGTTGTCTTTCGCATCTTGGCTTAAATGTTCCTCCTGGGGGATATCACCTAATGCTACCTTCTAAATTGGTGGGGACAACCGCTATGATATCTCTGCACTCTGTAAAACTTTGTCATGTCATCTATCAAAATTATAATTATGTATATATAATAATTAAGCTATTATGTCTCCCTAACTAGCTGTAAGTTCTGTCAGATGAGAGAATATGCATTTTACTTCACGTTTCTGTTATATCCCCAACTCTAGGCAATGTTCAGCATAAAGGAAGTAGTTCCTCAGCAAATATTTTAAAAGTAAGCACATGAGTATCTATACATGATTTCAAATTTCTGTTGAGTACATTTACGGAGTGCTACTTTAATGTGTCAGACACTGAATTAAATCCTACACTACTACTAATATAATATTATGCCAAAACATTATCACATCCTGCAAATGTAGATGTGATTATTCTCTTTACAGAGGAGTAACATGTAAATAGTCGCTCAAGACTGCATGGCTCATGAAGCTGTGGGGACTTGAACTTCTGTTTCTGATCACCAAACCTCAATTTTTACTATGTTAAACCATACTATTCAGCCTTTAAAAAAGAAAGAGATTAATGATACATGTCCAAATGCATTCCAAGTAAAATCCATGTGTCCATATATAATAAAAAATGTGAAGAGCATGGACGAGTTTGCTCTACAATAGAAGACAAGATATTTTTATGCCCTTGTGTCTGTAGACAGGTGCTCCATTTCAATATTTTTGAGCTAATCCATTTGCTTTCACACATACCGCATGGTAAAGAAGAAAAAAAAAACATTATTTTAAGCTTGTCTCCATTTTAATGGAAGCAGGTTCAATATTCTCTATAAAGGTCGAAATACTAAGCACATTATTATCTCTCCACATTTTTAACAGGCAGGTACAATTCAGATGAGATAAAGAAAAATCTATTTTATAGCTTCAGAGGGAACACAGAGGACGTTAATACTCAATACTCACACTGCTAAAGTTTCTTTAGAGAGGTTTATAATGTCCCTCTGAACTGCAAACCATTCGTTGATAGGACTTCTACTCCTTCACAAAGGAAGATCATTTCGAGAGGTCAGAGGACTGCTGAATCCCTGGTGCTCATTGAAAATGTCTCTTAAGAATTTCACAGAAGTAGCTTCCCTGGGCTTTTGTTTTATGCTTTGTGGGGGCAATGTCTTTGGCTTCACTGGAGAGAAAATGATCCACTAGTCCCCAATTCCATCATATAGTGGTTTGGAAAGAAGGAGTGGAACGTCGTTACTGTGAATTCCTGTTCATTATTTCTTTCCTTCAGAAGATAGGCTGTCTTAATGCCCAAGTCCTCTGATATTGGGCACATGAATACAGGTTCAAAGAGGCAACAGACAACAGAAAATGAGGTGGGATCCTGGGTTAAAACATTCCTGTCCAATTAACATTATAGCTTATAACAGAAAATCCAAGAAACTCTACCCTTCTCCATCTTGACATGTCCTGTAACCCTTGGGAGAGAGAGAAACAAGATCTGAAAGTGAGAGGATAGCTAACTGGAAGAAAACTACTGTTAAATAACAAAATAAAATAACGGACTTTAAACACTGTGATGGATCCTCATGCAACAGCATTGACTAAGTACACTGTGGTCTTGTCAACATTCTCAAGAAAGAAACCAAGAATATTGTTGAGGTGGTCAGAATGTGATGCATGAAGAATTTGAAGAATACACCATATTTTCTAGAAAGACACAAAGGTGATAAATACAAAGAATGAGAAATTCATGACAACAGACAGTACAATTATAAATATTCAGTTCTTATCTTCAGAAGTTGCTCTCATGATATTTTCTTCTCCAGGATTTCCTCTGGTGATAATGTTCATTCCATAAGCAAGAGTATATAAACCTTATATATCAGTGTTTTTAAATCAGAACATGAAACTCAACAGTAACCTTAAAATGACAGAATGCTTATAAAAATGGGTGTTGAAAATTTATGTATATAGTGTTGATTCGTAAATATCATTGAATTTTGTCTTCAATATAATAAAGCCCTAGGCACCACATACAAACTAGACCTAAGACTCTGAAAGGTAGAAAGAAAAGGCAAACAGGTTTGGGAATTTGGAACCTAAGATATGACACCTAAAGCATATCCTGGGTTGTCTTTTTCAAATATCCTGAATTTGGAGGTGAAGAAACAGATACCTCAAAAACACCAACAGGTACAGACAAAAAAAAAAAACACCAATAAACACCAATAATGCCTGCTCTCTCCACCCAAGGGACCAAGAAAGGGACAGCTTCACAAGAAAGAAAACTTTTTAAGCAATAATTGCTTATTTCTATAAACACTATGAAAAAAAATATGTCCCCAACTTGACCTAGTCAACAAAGGAGTGGATAGTAGACTTCCTTCCTCAGCAGGATATAATGAAACACACATCATCATCCTACAAAATGGTGTCAAAGAAGTTGAGGTACAGTGCTGAGACTTTACTCCATCTGGGTGGAAATGGACCAGGCAGAACTAGGTTTAAACCTGGCTCTTATGGTTTAAGGCAGGTGAGATTTCTGTGGCTATGCCCATCTGTAAAATGAACCATCATTCCTACCTTGGATGATGGTTTTGTCCATATATGAACAAAAAATAGCAAAGAGAAGAGGAATAAGGAGAAGTGAAAAGAGAAGGAGGAGAAAACTAAAGACCATTGTATCTCTCAAGAATATGTACAGGAGAAAATCCATAACAAAGTAGCTGTAGTAGTCAGTAATATATTAAAAGAATTATATAGCATAACCAACTGGATTTATTTCAAGGATATAAGGCCTATACAATATTTGAAAATCAAATAATATAATATACCATAGTGACAATGAGGAAGAAATATATTGCCAGTGATACCAAAGTTTGAAAACCATAACATGTATTTCTATTTTAAAAAATATCTCAGAAAAATAATATAAGTGCAGGTGAAATTTCTCAGCTTGGGAAGACATCTAAAAGAATTTGAAGCTAACCTTGTGCTTAAGGATGGAATACTGAGTGCTTTCCAATAAACTGGAACAAGATAAGAATGTCATATCTCATCATTCACTCAACAAAGAATTAGAAGGAAAGAATTTCTTTTCTTATTGGAAGGCACCATAAGGAAAGAGCATAAACATAAAAAAGGATGAAATAAAACTGCCCTTGTTCATAGATGACATGATTATTCACATAAAAATTTACAAATAATTTACCAAAAAAACCATAAAATAAATATATGAATTTGTCATGATCTCAGGATACAAGATGAAGTATAGAAAATTGTAATCAAATATTAGCAATTAACATGTAGACACAGAAATCAAAACTATAATACTTATAATCACTAAAACTTGAAATACTTTGGTGTAAAAGCAACAAAATCTGTATAGGTCTTGCATGCTAAAAACTTCATAATATTTTTGATAGAAATAAGAAAAGATCAGCTGGACGCAGTGGCACAAGCCTGTAATCCCAGCACTTAGGGAGGCTGAGACAGGAGAATCACGAGTTCAAAGCCAGCCTCAGCAATGGTGAGGCACTAAGCAACTCATTGAGATGCTGTCTCTACATAAAACACAAAATCGGGCTGGGGAGGTGGCTCAGTGGTCAAGTGTCCCTGAGTTCAATCTCCAGTACCAAAAAAAAGAAAGAAGAAAAGATTGAAATATCTACAGAAGCATACTGCCTTCTTGAATTGGAAGACTCAAATCATAAAGATGTCAATTATCCACAAACCAATATGAAGATTTAGTGCAACTTCTATAAAAATCAAAGTAAGGATTTTCAGAGAGATAAGATTATTATAAAATTATAGGGAAAGAAAAACATGTTAAACTAGATAAAATAAATCTGGAAAAAAAGAAAATGAAGTGGGGACATTTAGTTAACAGAATTTCACCATATTATATAGCTACAGTAATTAAGCCTATGTGGTATTGGTAAAGGGACAGATGCACATAAATCAATGAAAAAACAGAGAATGTAGAAATGAACCACAATTGAAAAATATATGCCCAATTGATATTCTCAATATAATAATCCATAATTAATTAATATGCCCAGTTGATTTTTGGTGAAGATGTAAAACTAATTCAAGAGAAGAAAACATAGTCTTTAGAAAAAAATGATGCTGGAACAAGTGACTTCTCATCGGCCAAAAAATAAATCTTACCCTAATTTTTACCCCTATGTATACATTAAAAAAATTTGGGCCATGAACTTAAATGTAAAATATAAAGCTATAAAACTTTAATAATAATTTTAAAAGGACTGTAGGTATAGCTCATTGGTAGAGAGCTTGCTGAGCATGCAGGAGGCCTACCGTTGATTCTCAATACCACAAAGGACAAAAATAAGTACAAAAGAAAAAATTATTTAGGATCTAGGGCTAGGTAAAGGAAAGCACCCTATGTTAAGGAAATTAGATAAATTTACCTTCATCAAAATGAAAATATTTTCTCTGAGAATCATCCTATTAAAGGATTAAAGTCCAAGCTACAAGTTAGGAGAAAAGATTTTGTAATCAGATAGATATACATGAATATATGGCAGATAGACTCCATAACAACAACAATAAGATCTGAAATGGGCAAACACATGAAAAGATATTCTCCAAGAATATGTGCCAAAAGAAAATAAGCATATTAAATGATGCTCAGCACTGTTATCAGTTCCTGGAAATTCAGAAGAAGACTGTTACCAGAGTCCTAGGCTGGAGACTTGACTGGGGAATCCATAAAATCAGGTCAAGCCACACACCTCAAAAAAAAAAAAAAAAAATAGAAAAGGTAATGGTGAAAAGCATTAAAGGAACTTTCATCAGTGTAGCTATACCAGAAGGACAAGGAGACCCATGTCCTTATCCCTGTCTTTGAGGATCTGAGATTTCTATAGAAAGGGAAATGAGGGCAAGGGTTGGGGGGTTTACATAGCAGGGACTTTTCCTAGCTACCCATGCAGGTGATTTTGATCTGAGGTGGTCTGTGCATCATTATCTGAGAATTGGTCAGGAGGAGCCTTGTCCCAGATAAGAAAGTTTCTGTTGCCTGGGTGGTAGCTTCCACTCATTACAAGATGTTTATCAGATCAGACCTTGTTCCTGGAATCCAAGGTGACTAGAGCAAAGAACATGGATACAAAATGGAGACAGACATGTCAACCAAGGCTTTAACCCTGCTTTTAGCCACACATTGGAAATTTGAAGGCAAAAACATAGAGTCTAAATCCTTGTTACAAGATCATGATAAGATATTACCATAGATATCAGAATAGCTTAAACAAGGAGCGACAAAGTCAGATGCTGGAGAAGTTACAGAAAAATGAAATAATGTGCACATTGCCAATGGAAATGTTCCATGGTAAAACAACTCCAGGAAAAAAAATTGGTGTATTCATTATGAAACAATTAACTGAAATGCTACTACCATGTAACCACCATGGCCTATATACCAATGTTTATATCAGCACTATTTGTAATACCTCGAAACTAGAAAGGACTCAAGTGGTTTTACACAGGTGGATGGTTAAATCGTGTGGCAATCCAGACCATGGAATACTACTAGCAGTAAAAAGGGAACATGTTACTAACATATAGAACAATCTGGTAAATCTTTGCAGATCTGAGTGAAAAGAATCCCAATCCTGAAAAGTTAGATATTGCATGGTACCATTTATCTAATATTTTTAAATGACCAATTATAGAAATTGGAGGGGTTGGTGGGAGAGCAAGGTAGAAGTGAAGGTAGGAGACAAGGCAATGTGAAGATTAACGTGCAGCAGTGGAGATTCTTGCTGTGGAAGGAATCCCTTCTGTAGTTTGACAATATCAACAGCAACAACCTGGTTGTGTTATTATGCTCTACTTTTGCAAGGTCTTATCATTAGGTAAAACCAGATAAAGGTAACATGGAATTTATCCATGTTGTTACTTACAACTACACACAGATTATCTCAGAATAAAAAGTCCAATTAAAAATGTGTACATTACAAGCCCAAAAGATAAAATTGCAAATCAAAAAGTTATGTAACTCATAAGCCACATATACCATAAAAAATTGTGGAGGAAGATAATGAAATCTTAAAAAATCAGTTAATACAAAATGTGGCAGAAACATAAAAGAAAGGAGAAGAGAACAAATTAAACAACAAAAAGTAGCAAGATGAATGATTCAACTTAATTATACTAATAATTAGACTAAATTGGTCTAACATCTGATTAAAAGACAGAAATTGATAGATTGAATGTAAAAAATGAGATATATTACATGCTACTTACAGTACATAAGGTTCAAATATAAAAACACAAATAGATTACCAGTGAAAAGATGAAAAATATTTATCTACCAGTGGAGATAAACAGATAACAGGAATAGAACTAGAAATGAATCCACAACATAGGAACAACTAATTTTTCCCAAATATGCAAGTGTAACTTTGAAAAGAAAGGATAATTCTTAGGCAAATAATGCTGGAAATATTGACTATCCATATACAGAAAAGGAATAGATTCTTACTAAATATGATAGTAAATTTTGTCAGTTTAACTAAGGCATGAGATGCTTAGATATTTAATTAAACATTATTTCTGGGTGTGTCTGTGAGAATGTTTCTGGATAAAATTAGCATTTCAGTTGATAAATTGAGTGAAACGGATTGCCCTGCTTAATATGAGTATACATCATCCAGTCTATTAAGGGCTTGCATATAATTTAAAAAAAGATACAGGAAGGAAGAATTCACTCTCTGCCTGACTGGTTGGGTAGAGTGTTGACCTTCTTGGATTGGGATTTTTGCCGTAAGTGCTCCTGATTCTCAGCCCTTTGGACTTGGACCAGAACTAATAAGGGATTGGTTCACACAGTTATACTATATATATGGTTTTATATTCTTTTTGTTTTTTTCTGGAGAACCTTGACTGATACACTATCATGAACACAAGTTAACTCAAAATGGATCATATACATATTTTTAAAACCCAAAACAATGACATTATAAAAGAAAGCATCAGGAAAAAACACTTTGATCCTGGATTAGGCCTATTTAAAACTTTTTAGACATGATATCAAAAGCATGATTTATAATGATAAAATTGATAAGTTGAGCTTCATAAAAATTTGAAACTTCTAAAAGATACTACTGAAAGACTAGAAAGAAAAAGCTAAGATGAGGAGAAGAAGATACTTGTAGAATAAAGAACTCTCAACACCAGGAAATGAGAAATGAATTAATATCAAATACAAAGATTTGGTAACACTTTACCAAACAAGATATATGAGTAGAAAATAAACACATTTAAAGATGTTCAACATCTTTTAAATTTTTTAAATTTAATGTACCTTTTTTACTTTAGTTATTTCAACATCTTTAATCATAGGTAAATCTAAATAGAAATTTCCATGAGAAACTATTACATGCCAATTAGGAAGACTAGATTCAAACAGTGATCATATCAAGTATTAGCAAAGACATGGGGGAACTTCACCTCCCAAATTGTGTTCATTGTTGGTGGGAATGTAAATTGGTGCAACTACTTTGACAGACAATTTCACAGTTTCATAAAAGTTAACCCCATGCTTACCATTTTATTCAACCATTTCATTTCAGAGTTATTTATACAATAGACATCAACATGTGTATCCATACCTTATATGCAGATATTTATAGTAGCCTATTTGTTAAAAATATTTTTAGTTGGACACAATATCTTTATTGTAAGGTTCCATCTGAGGATTGAACCCGGTGCCTCATATGTGCTAGGCAAGCACTCTACCACTGAGCCACAACCCCAGCCCTGGAGTCGCTTATTTTAATTTTAATTTAATTTAATTTTATTTTATTTTATTTCTTTTTTGGTATCAGGGATTGAACTCAGGGGTACTAGGCCACTGAGCCACATCCCCAGCCCTATTTTGTGTTTTATTTAGAGATAGGGTCTCACTGAGTTGCTTAGTGCCTCGCCGTTGCTTTGAACTCGCAATTCTCCTGTCTCAGCCTACCAAAGTGCTAAAATTACAGGCGTGCGCCACCACACCTGGCTTGTAGTAGCTTATTTTTAGTAGACCAAAATGGGAAATAGTTTAAATGTCTATCAGTAGGTAAATGGATTTGAAAAAATGATATGTTCAATGGAATATACTCATTAATAAAAAAAGAATGAAGTATTGATACACAGAACATGGATGAATCTTCAAAAATCATGGGAGTGAAAGAAACTGTGTAAGAAGAGGTACATATTATGTAAAATTCTATAAAATACAATTGATACACAGTAAAGAGAAAACCCATGGTTGTCTGAGGGGGAATGGGACAGAAGGGATGGATTACATACATCATAACAAATCTTTTGGTGATAATGAATACATTTATTATCTTTACCCTGGATACATTTCATAAGTGTATACACATGTCAAAACTTATCATATTGTACATTTTATATATGAGCAATATACCATGTCATGTATAACTCAGAAAACTAAAACTGCTATACACACACACAGACACACACACACACACACACACACACTCTCTCTCTCTCTCCTATCTTTATACTGGAAGAGATTATTCATTGAAGCAGTTATAAAGTAAAAAGTTTTGTTGATAAGTCTGTCAGCCTTGAGAAAATATTTTACACTGTTTAACATGGGCACTTCTTTAACCTCAGGATATTAGACAAAGAAAGTAGGAACTAGGAAATTTATTTCCCTATTTTAAAACCTAGTCAGCATCCAAGATGCAAGTAGTTTGCTCTCAAGAATACATTAGAACAGCTGACTTTTACATGTTCCCGGATATGGTCCCCTGCTTCTGTTACATTAACATGTTCAGGTGCTATTTTCGTTCTATTATTTTCTCCTCTTCTAACCTTCTTTGAGCGTGTTCTTCATTTTTTTTTGTTGAATTTATTTTTGTTTAAGATAGGATTTGTCTTCTATTTCATATCACAAATGGCTCTTTCCATAAAGCCTTACAGCCCATAATAAAAAAAATTGTTAATCAATGGAAAGATAAAGATTTCAATGATTTTATCTTTTTGAGAATTCATAACATTTCATGAAAACCATATGCACTTGTGTGCCTGATGCCTAAAATCACTTCTCAGGTATGCAGAATAGAATTTGAAACCTTTATGATCCTTCTTATTCACCATCTAGTGGCCCTTCAATAAAATTATGTTATATAATATAAATAATAATATATTGAATAAATGTCATTCAGTATAAAGGAGAACAGAAATGGACAGCCTTAACAGCTTTAAAACATGGCCCCCAAAGTCTTTGGCACTTCTCCCATCATAAAAAAATGATAAAAGATTAAAACTCCCGTTTATATTTTAAACTCTATACCTCCTCATAAATAAGCCTGCAATTCATTGAATATTCTTTAAAACTTCTTCCTTGCATGTGCTAATATTTTAAGGTATATATAGTCGTACCACAGTGGAGGCTTGTAAAAATCTTGTATTTCAGTTGTATTCTTGTAAAAATCTTCTGTTTTAGTTCTACTTACCCTCTGTGTATGTGTTCTTCATTTTTTTCTCTTCTTTGTTTAAGTATTTTTTTTGTTTAAGATATTATCTTTCTTCTGTTTCTTTCTGATGTTGTTAGAATTGAAGTGTAAATACTTATTTTCTTAGTGGAGCCAAGCATTGGTCTGGGAAAGATCTGGTCTAGTCCTAACCTTGGAACAATCACCTCTCTTCCCTCCAGTATTCAGATAGATGCCTGGGTTTTGTTCAGTCTTACAAAAAAAATGCAACATTGCTGTACAAACATAGTGACTAGAACTCTGCAACATGGAGGAAGTGGGAGGTAGGCTGGGGCATGGTGACTGGATTGGAAGCAAAGTTATCTGATGTCCATTTCCTTTAAAAAGCCAATGTCTTTTAAACTCTTCAAACAATCTTAGGAAGATCATAAGCTTTGACACATTTTTTGCTTTATTTCCCTGTGATTTTGGTGTGCTTGGCAGCTGCTGAAGGAATGGTGTGCAACCATCTGTGTTCCAGTGATGGCTGTTGGGGACCTGGGCCTGACCAGTGCCTGTCATGCCGCCGCTTCAGCAGGGGAAGGATATGCATAGAGTCTTGTAATCTCTATGATGGGTAAGGAATTGCATACTATCACTTTTATATCATCAGCAGTGAGGTGCTTATTAGCTCAGATTTTTAAGATTTAAGAAAATAAAAAAATTTCAAAATGTGTGTAGAGATCAGGATTTTTCAGGAGACTTCATATTGCATAGGGAGACAACATATACAACTGTTTTAATGCAAAATGGTTTTATTTTAAATAACAAGTCCAAGTGTTTATATACTGAATATTATGTACATTTTAGAAATGTTTACTGAGGTAGATAATTTTTAATAAATTATAGCAAAAAAAGCCCAGTTTGAAAAAATAAATGTCATTTTTTTTAGAAGGAAGATTTTTACAAAGTTTCAGGTCTCAACAATCTGATACGTTTTACTTCTGATTTTTTCCTGTTACTTTTCATCCAGAGTCACTGCATAATTTTTTATTTTTTTCCATTCCAGTTGTACACTTATTTGCATTTTAGGAAAAGTCCATGTTTCTATGTCGTTGACAACTTTTTAGCCCTATAGAAAAAACTATTTTTGTAGTGTCTAGTTGGAGACATTCCTGAAAGTGTTCTGCCACTCTCTAGAAAACTTGAGCAATATTTTAAACTAAGTATTCTCAATTCCCTCTGGTAGTACAATATTCACATTATTAGTAATAAAACCTAGCATATACCATGTTGCCTGGCATTTCATACACTCATAAAACTTTATCATAAATATACAATTTTATGCATCATAGTTGTCCTTTATTGGTAATGCATTTCTTAGCACTTCCCCAAGTCAAGTTTTCCCATATTCCTCAAATGAAAATATTTTCAACAGATTTGTAAAGTACAGCTTTGAAGCTCTTCGTTTTCTTGTGCCTCATGAATTATCCCATTTTAACAACTATTTTCATGATATCTGATAAGATTGTAGTTTTACTTTTTATATCAGTAGAATAAAACTGTATCATAATGTATCATAATTATATTGGTATGTCTCTTCTTTGAAAGATGACCCAAACATATTCACTTCACATTCACAAAATTTAGAAGAAAAAGATAAAACTTAGAATTTTAAATATAAATAACATTTTCAAAAATTCACATAAGAATGTTATTATTTTTCAGGAAATATTCAGCTTGTAATTTTGTTAGGTACAATCACCTGGTAAATTGGATAGTGAATTGAAAAGTGTGTCCTACTTGTCTCATTGAATTGTGTTTATAACTATACACATTATGATGAAAGTATATTTTATGTACATAAAATACCTTGGATGAAATATACCTGTTTGTGTGTGCAGCAGTTGGCACCTCTAAAATGACTCATAAAAGGCATTAGTTCCACTAAGTGAATGTTATATTAAGTGTTTATTAAATTTATATGTGTAGTTCTAAGCAGGCAATGTATGCTAGAAATCATTTTATCTAGTAGCACAATCTTATAAATAATGAGGAGCAGTATAATTAAGTACTTGCTAAAATCATAACACTGTAAAAGAACCAAGCTAGCACTAGAACTAAGAACACCTGATTTATCCTGTTTCCTTTCCAGAATGATGCTATTTTTCTTAAATATTTCAATTTCAAACTTGTCAGCATTATTAAATTTATAAATATGTGCTTATAAATATTAAATTTATAATATATAATTGTATATATATTATATTGTGTATATATGTATATATACATATATACACATATATGTATATATACACACAATATAATATATATACAATATAATATATATATGCTACATTCTGCAAAAGAGTAAATGGAAAACAAATAAGAAATGAAAAAATTCACGGTCTCTAAGCACTGATGAACAGACTGGTTTTTGATATTTAACATTTTTCATATTTACATTATTAAATCAAATATGTTAATGAAATTCAAAGTTTCCAATGTATTTTGCAATGTAGTAGTAATGACGCCCTAGGAAATAATAAGCATAGGGGTACTTTGGAAAATAATAAATGCAACTATCTTGTAAAAGTTGGATTCAGTTCTTGGCTGTCCAATGAAGGATTCTCTCTTCTCATCTTGTGACACTGGCTAGTTTCTGTCAACGTTGCCTGGTTGCCTGGGTAGTTAAGGCCTTTGAGGAAGAATGAATTCAAATCTTAACTTCATTACTTCCTAACTGAAATGTCCAACCTTTGACAAACACCCTAACCATTCTAAACTTGGTTTGTTTCATTCATCCCTCCCTCTTCACTTTCTTTTTGAAATGTAGTCTCATTGCACAGATTGGTCTTGATCTCCTGGTCTCTAGTGATCTTCCTGCTCAGCCTTCCAAGTATCTGGGACAATTAGCACTCTCTATTGCACTTGACTAACTTGGTTTTCTTATATGAAAAATAGGAATAATAATGGAATATTAATGGTCTTGTTTAAGTCCCAGCCATGGAAATTATTATCATTATTTCCTTTTGTGTCTATTATTCTGAGCTGCTTAAATGGTTCAGTGAAGTAGTCATCTTAAAAACTGCTGAAAATAATCAAATGCAAATTCATATTTACCAAAATTGGGAGGGCATTATACATACACACACAAACACACACACACACTCTTCCTAGTGTGTGTGTGTGTGTGTGTTAGAAGAGAACAAATCTTCAAAAGAGAATTTTTTGAAGGGAAGAAAAAAAAATAGTCAATTCCTGGCTGATTAACATTGAAATTTGGGTCATATAAGTCATTGTATTTCTGCATTTCTTAACTACAATGCAAAATCAATTAGAATGAAAGAAACTATAATTGTAATGGAACCTTAAAACTTTTCCTATCTTACTGGGCACAGTGGTACATGTCTGTTGTCCCAGCAACTCAGGAGGGTGAAGCAGAAAGACTGTAAATTCAAGGCCAACCTCACTCATTTAGCAAGACTCTCAGCAACTTACAAGACCCTGTTTCAAAATTAAAAAACAAAAATACAAGGGTAAAGTGGTAAAATGCCCTTGGGTTCAAACCCTTGTACCAAAAAAGTGAAAAAATTAAAATTAAAACCTTTCTGTCAACTCTTATGAAACTTTCAGTCCAATACAGAAACATTAAAGATTGTGCCAGTCTAGGGGGGCGGTTCCAAGATAGTGGCCTAGACAGTCCACTCTGCGCTAGGCTCTCAGGGACCAAGGCTGGAAGTGGTGGAGGCGCCGTTTTCCAGCCAGCTTCCTGGCATCATTCTGCGGCTCAACATCCCACGCAGGAATTTGGCTCGTGTGTGTGTGCGAGTACAGGATCACCGGGAGGCAGCGGTAGCTGGGAGGCATGACTTCGGCACCGGCCGGAGAAACGCAGTTGCAGCCCGGGCCTCCTCCCAGGGTTCAGGCTCTCCGAGACCGAGACTGGAAGTAGTGGGGTGCCATTTTCCAACCAGTTTCTTGGCAGCTCTCTGCGGCATACCGCCCCACAAGTCTCGCTCGCGTGTGTGAGTGCAGGGCCACCGGGAAACAGCAGTAGCCGGAAGGTGTGACTTCGGCACCGACTGGCGGAGTGCAGTTGTGGTGGGGGATCCGGCCCAGGGCTCCAGCCCGGAGTTTACCCCGGGCGTGCTGGGCCTGCTTCTGCACAGGGTGCCTGGCCCCAGCGCCCACCCAACCGCAAGAGACCGCTAGCAGATGCTACTGTGGACAGACTGTCTCCTGAGCGGAATCCCAGCTATTATTCTTTGTGGACCACCTTCTAACACTGCGGAACTTCCTACACACCAGGGGCGCAGGTGAACACCTGGGAGCAAACCTTGGCCACGGTGGAACAGCGACTCCACCAGTGGCCCAGAGTTTCACCTTGGCCTGGGACCAGTACCAAGGATACCAGCCGGGAAAGTCCAGCAAACAACAGACAACGCCACCTACTGGAGAAGAGGTAACGAAACCCTGCAGGGAAACTATAACCATATAGGAGTTAAAACTGTAACACCTTGGATCAGCAGAGCTAGAAGGAAAGACACACAAACATCATGAGAAAACAAGGGAAGAAAGTGACTCAAACAAACCAAGATACTACACTACTAGAATCCATGGTCTGTACAGCAGGAGGACTGACAGAACAAGAATTCAGGATGTACATAATTAAACTGGTTGGTGACTTAAAGAATGATATAAGAGAGCAAACCCAGGCAGCAATAGATCACTTTGATAAAGAGATACACAGGCAAATACTGGAAGTAAAAAATCACTTCAATAAGGAGATAGAGATTCTGAAAAGGAACCAAACAGAAATCCTTGAAATGAAAGAAGCAATAAACCAAATCAAAAACTCAATAGAAAGCATCACCAGCGGATTAGACCACTTGGAAGACAGAACTTCAGATACTGAAGACAAAATATTTAACCTGGAGAATAGAGTTGACCACACAGTGAAGATGGTAAGAAGCCATGAACAGAACATCCAAGAGCTTTGGGACAACATTAAAAGACCAGACTTGAGAATTATTGGGATAGAAGAAGGTATAGAACTCCAAACCAAAGGAATGAACAACCTATTCAATGAAATAATATCAG
>CM053402.1:138009583-138033705 GCA_028644305.1 Xerus rutilus | reverse complement strand
TCATTGAGACACTATGTTCCTCCTTTACGGAGGATATTTAGAAAATTGAACTTAGAAAAGTTAAAGTATTTAAATCCAAGAAATGTCACTGTTGATTATGGATTTTAGTTTTGCAAAGACTAGCATTCTCTTTTGATTACAGGATTGGTTAAGTTAACACACAGGTATTACAGCAAAAACAAGTGAAACGAATTTAGCATGCAAAGTTCATGCTCAATAGGCTAATTTGTTAGGTCAGATGCAAGTGAAAGGGGAACTCAGGCAAAGTCACAATAGAGTCACTAGGGGGCAGGGAAGGAAAAGAACAATGATAGCAACAGTGACAATAAAGGGTGGAAGCCATAGAGACTGCAAGGAGGATCCCTCAGGAAGACGGAAAGGAAGAGAGTCACACAATTGGAAGTCTATGGAAAAAAAGGCAACAAGTTGTCTCCGTGATTTCTCATGACCCGCATCTTCCTCTTCACCTCTATGTGTAGACAGGTGGGTTCTGGAGTAGAAGAGTAAGAGAACATGCCTTATGTTTTAGTAGCACAAAATTAATGCACTTCATTTAGTACCACAACCCTTTAATCTCCAAATACATTATTATCCAAAACCAGTAATTAGCTGATGATCCCAGGTTTTGAGCTGTCATAAAATTTTATTATACAGTGTTTTGATCTTCTTTATAGTTTAACCACTCCCCCCATACCAGGTCATATTGATCTTTGTATTCTGAATGGGTCCTCTGTTGAATACTTTCTATGGCTCATGTTAATGAAGCATACAAAAGAAAACCTGTTTTTATAATTGAGAGTTTAAATTTAAATTTAAGAAAAGTTGTAAATGGTTTGATCTATAACAAACTAATATCTCATTTTTAAAGTGCAAAAAGCATGTAACTACATATGTGCACACATAATTAAACCACCTATTTATGCTATTCGTTTTTGAAAACCAAACTAATTATTTGGCCTTGAAATATATAGAATCATATATAATCAATAGAAAACACAGTTTACCCTTTGGACTTCTCTTATTTATTAAGGCTTTAAGTATTCAATTGTGAAAATATAATTCTTCACTGTAGAGAAAATGTATTTGAATCTGTCACCTAATCAGTTGTGGTTTGGAATGATAGCTCAGGAGAAAAAGTCATGAAATAATCAATAAATTGGCTATAAATATTTATTCAAATGTTGTTAATTACTCCTAAATAACATTCAAAATTATCCTTACCTAGTTCCTCAACCTTTTGTACTTTAGTGGAAATGAAGTAGTTGGAGCATATTGTAGATGACTGATACCAATTATGGAAATAAAACATTTAGAAGGGACTTTGGAAAATTTAGGTATTGATAACCATATACAATACAAATAGCCACAAAAATTTAAGAATTAAGGAAGGATGACCATCATTTCAGTAGATTTCAATTAGAAAGTTTTAGGATTTAGCCATTAAACTACTTTTTAAAATTGTATGCCATATAGAATTACTTCAAAAAGAATTTAGACTTAAAAAATGTTGTGCTATTAGATCAATAATCTAAGAAAATAAAATCTACCATAAAAGATATTTTTTTCTAATTCTCTAAGGCAGATATTTTAAAAGGAGAAAAGAAATCAAAGGGTTTTTTGAAGTTTCACCAAAAATAAATTGAATACTCTTGGGATTTGAAGGACAAGGATGGGGAACATTCATGTAACTTAGCAACAAGAAAAATACAATAGTTCTCTTTCAGAGTTTAGAAATGAAAGCTTCATCCAAGAGTAAACTTTTATATGGATATAAACAGGCATACCCTATTCAAAAAGGTAGGAAGGATTTGGAGATTTTGCTGTGTCATCAGAAGAGTTACTTTTCTTTTCGTTTCTTTCTTTTTGTTTTTTGAGAGGGCTAGAATCTCTCTCACAGGAGAGGTTTCCAGAATGAGTCTTTCATTGAATTCAATGGAGGGCAAGGAGAGCCATCTGGCTGCCATTTATCTTTCCTCCTAATGGAGAACTTAGTCCTTAATGCACAGGGAAATGTTTCTGATGCTCCTGGCACATAGAGAAACAACTCAAGTATTTACTCTGCCAATAGGACTTTTAGCAGATGTTACTTCATTTTTTAAGTTGACAGCTTGTTTGCTTACACCTCCTCATGTAGCTGATATTTTCACAGTGAATTCCGGGAGTTTGAGAATGGCTCCATCTGCGTGGAGTGTGATTCCCAGTGTGAGAAGATGGAAGATGGCCTCCTCACATGCCATGGACCGGTAAGCCTGGAGACATTGTGGGTGTGCTGGCTTGTGTAGTATCATGTGTGAATGTTCGTTCTGTCCTCTTATTGTTTATCTATCCATTCAGCAGGTATCTATAAAATGCTATGGGGGAGCATGCTTAATCGTTCACCCTTGAGAGGATTACACTTTTGTGTTAAGATAAAATGTGAGATAAAGTATTTGAAAATATGATATAAATATTTATCCCCCTAAGAATGTATTTAAACAGAGGTATAGATATGAAGTTGTCTTGGAAGATGGCACATTGTTGAGAAGAATGTTACATGAGAATTTCCTTGAAGTATAATTATTGATGTAATATAAACATTTGTAAGTTATAGGAAGATTAATGAAGGAGAAACTAATTACATCATTGGGCTAGGTATTCAGAATGTCAAAAAAGATCATAGTGAAGTGGTATTTGAGCCATGCTTTCAAGAAAAATTTGGAAGAAGGAAATGTAGAGACATATAAGTGTAATTGTTCATGTCATGTTCAGGAAAAACTATAACGCATTAGTATTTAACCACTTGCCTATCATGGCAGTGTGAAGGATAGTAGAAAGAAGAAGGAAGACAAGTACTTCTAAATACAATCTAAAGCATTATGAAAAACAGTATTGCAGAGCGAACTGAGCTATGAGAATCCAAGGAGAAGCTGTAGGATCAGGGAAGTCTTCATGGATGAGGTGCCATTTATATAATTTGAAGTTATCTTTAGGGAGAAAATGATACTTATTTTTTAGATGTCCTTTTGGTTTCCATCATTTGGGCTTTTCCTTCAAAATAAGATCAGTATGAGTTTGTCATCTCAAAGTGTCATATTCATCCTTCTTTAGAAAAATTTCCAGTTTATCTGTTATTGAGTCATCTCTCAGTAGATAATTTGGGTACCAACATTTGGGTGTAACTAAGAGCTCAACATTGCTCCATAATAATTCATTTAAAATTTAAAGAGTATTAATTTGTCTACCAGAGTGCTTATTTAGCACTTAATTAGCTTAGGAAAAGAAAATATCACTGAGCCCTCCACACTTCCATTAGGCCTCAATGACCTGTTCTGGAAGTTCATCTAAAGAAGGATATGGAAAACTTGGACAGTTCAGAGGACTACCACAGGATGATTAAACTTGGAAAATCAGACCTCTGAGAGAAAGAAGTGATGTTATTTGGCCTGAAGAACCAAAGTCTAAAAGGCAATTTAATAAGTAATGATCTTCATGTAAGTACGTGAAGGGCACATGCAGCTATTTTCCTTCTCCACCATGAACAGGCATGGAAAAACAGTCAGTCCACAGCATGAGAAATGTGAATTCCTTAAGGAAAGTCATGAAACATAGGGAAGTAAATTTCTATAAAGATTTGATAAAACAAGTTGAGTTACCAATATTTGTTCTTTGAACACAAATGTATTTAGGTAAGTTCTTGACAATAATTCATAAAATGAAAAACAGTCTCAGAGACTCTGAAACTTTGAAAATGAACAATTGAAATTATCAGGAATTTGGCCATCTCCTCTAATCAATGATGGGGATGACCTAATGACTCTGGGTCCAGTAAATACTTTTTAAAAATATTATGAGCAACTGCCCAAATTATGTCATTTTGTTTGTGGGTCCTTATAAATACTACTTCATTACACTGATATTTCCTATGGATTTCTTAGTATTATTGTGTAACTGAACTTTTTTTTCAACACATAATTTTGTTTTTCTTTCCCTTACACTTTTAATTCTGGAAAAAAACAACTCTGAGACACAAACAGTTTAAGTTCTACTTAATATTACAAGTTCCTTTAGCATACCAATTATGAGTTTTTACATATTAACACACTAAATATTAATGTGAAAAAATATTTCTCCAAAATCAACAGAGGCATTATTTGCATAATTTAATATATTTTTCTCACATTAGGCTTTTTTCAAAATCAACAGAGGCATTATTTGCATATTTTAATATATTTTTCTCACATTAGGCTTTTTTCCATCTATTGCATTGTTTATTGAAAAGTATGGTATTTTTAGCTTTCTTGTAATTTTTACTTTTAAAAAGTCACTCATTCCTAGTAATTAGTACTTTTAGTCCACCTAATCCCATAGACAGAACACTGATTTGCTTAGAAGTAATGTAAGCATAGTCAAAAATACACTATTATGTTTTCTAGAATAATTTCATAGGGAATTTACCCTGTATAAATCTTTATAACTGTCCTATAATATGGCTATACTAGTTCTCAAGTATTTAAATATTTAATAACCATTTTATATATTAATCAGAAGTCAGAATTATTATGTTCATTATAAATCATAAGTATGCCAAGTGTGATGGTGCATGCCTGAAATCCCAGCCACTCAGGAGTTTGAGGCAAGAGGATCACAAGTTCAAAGCCAGCCTCAGCAACTCAGTGAGGCCCTAAAAAACTTAGCAAGACCCTGTCTCAAAACAAAAAATAAAAAGGAATGGAAATATTGCTCATAGATTAAGTGCCCCTGGGTCCAATCCCTGGTATAAATAAATAAATAAATAATTAATTAAGACTCATATTCATGACTTAACAATGATTTGCCCTTTGTGAGCTGGTTCTTACATAGTGTATTTTCACACACCTTTTTTTCATTTTCTTTTAGATACTGTTCCCATTTGCTAGTAAGGAAATAATCTCAGAATTGTTAAATTAATTGTGCTTTATAGTAGATGTGTGGATCACAGTTCTAGCCTCCCACCTCAGGGTGCTTGACTGTTCCATAATCTTACTGATTCTCATGCTGCCTCCTATTACAAAATTATGTTAGTGAAGAACTAATTTATTAATTTCTTATTTTGTATTTTTTACAGTTGATTATTTTTTCTTCAATAGATTTGCATAGTTCATAAATATAAACATTTAAAAAATCCTAAATTAATCCTCTTAGAATTTTCATAAATTACTTAATAGGAAGGATTGAAAATAGTGTATAATGAACACATTTTTATTCCATAATGGAAGCATTTGTTGAGCCAGATAATTAATATTACTACCTAACAGTAAAATTGTGAATTGACATATCAAAAGATAAGAGGTCATCTGTCAAAAAATAGAAAGTTCAGGAAGGCTAGATAAGACATCTGTGGAGGATAAGAGCACCTAATAAAGACAGTCTAAGAGATCAGTAAGTCTTGAAATGCTAAGCAGTTATGAGCACAGTATTTTTAGAAAAATTGTCATGACTGAACTCAAACAGTAGTCCAAATTTTGCACCTCTTTAGGATGAGGATTTGCTTGCTTTCAGCCTTTACAATTCATATAAGGTTTTTGTCTGTTTCTGGATCCACATGATGATTTCACAACTAGTGACAGAGATGGTTTTGTGTGCTAAGTAATAGGCTTGTATCACTTGGGTTATCCAAGAGGTTCTGGAAGCTTCTCCATGAGACCGACACTGATAAAGGAAGTCATCAATGTTATTTGGAAATCACACTCTTGCTCTTATGGTTTATTCTGGTGAAATCATATTTCTTTGATATGTCAGTTTTTCTCTATGATAATAATATATGTAATGTATATTTATGTTTACCAACCCTGTTAATCTGAAGCGTGCTATAACTTTCTCCGTTTAAAATAAAAAGAAATTGAACCTATAATGATAGAAAGTTACTCCAAAAGACAGCAAATCAGGAAGATGTGGAGCTGCAACTCAGCTATAGAAAATCTGACTCCAAGTTTCTCACACTTATCATTTCACTTTATTTTTTCCAGGCAACAATGTCTTTAGTATGATAAGAAGAAAATGCTTTCTGGGAATATGCTAGTTTTGTGTTAAATGGGATAGTATTATCCTGCCTAATTATGATAGAAATACAGGATCATCTTGAGAGGAATAAATTTGAAATGAAGGATGTCCTTTGCTTTTATAACCTTGTCCCTCTGCTGTTGGTCTTTGTTATTTAAATTAACAGATTTATTTTTACTGTTTTTCCCATTCTGTATTACTATCACTATTTCTGTATAGTTCTGTTGAGAAAGGTGAAAGAAGGGATAAGAGAGGAAAGAAAAGGAAGGGAAATCAGACAAAGTTGCAAGAGACCAAACTATTGCCTAGAGAGGCAACAATAGAAGAGAAAGGACAGGGAAGTGGAACTCATTTTCAAAATACTATATATATATATATATATATATATATATATATCAATAAAATTATATATATAAATATATAAAATTATATGTATAAATATATAAAAGTACATATATATAAATATATAAAATTACATATATAAATATATAAAATTATATATATAAATAAGCTAAATAATATATAAATAAATATAAATAATATATAAATAAGCTTATTTAAATATATATAAATAAGCTTATATAAATAAGCTAAAGTGGTTCTTAAAGATAGGTTTTTAAAAAGGTTGTGCTGACACAATATATAGTCTTCATGTTGCAGTAGCTCTCAGAAAAAATGTTGACCCTTTCACATAGGATACACTGAAAGTCTTAAAACTATTCAGAAGCAGGCCCCTGCAGGTGGTGGCCTAGGATTGAGGGAGGCTTTGAACTCATGACACCCCAGTTCAACATAGGGTCCCTGAGTCATGGCAGCCAGGAGAGAGAAGGCTGGAGAGTTGAGCATATGAATCCAAATTCATGTGAATTCTACTTACAGTTCCCTGTCCAAAGTAAACAGTGCTTTATCTCTATTGAGAGGGGAGTTCACATGCAGCTCCAAAAAGAGAATTAGATGCCCATGAATAGTAGCTTCATCTGTTAAAATAGCTACCAGAGAAAATCATCCTGAGAGTAAAATGCAATGTTTCTATCAGGAGTTAGCCTGTCATTTAGTTCTCTCTCTGGATTATTGAATCCAGAGGTAGCTTACAATCAGGAATTAAAAATATTGCCTTCACCTACATTTTCTATTATTGCATTTATCAGTTCATTCTCTGCATCTAGTTTTTAAAAAGGTTTGGAAATAGAAAGATAGAAGAGCAAACATTATATGTATGTATATTTCTTTAAGTTCTTTATTATGGAAATAAAATGGGAAATCAGTATATATTATTACTTTTGATTTTTTTTTTTTAGTTATCTCAGTTTAGGATACTTTGTTTTGTATCATAAAACAATCAAATGGTTGAGATGCTTACAGAACAAAGAACAAAAAATGATTTTCTTCAGTAAAATAATCTTGAATATTAAATAAGAACTTAGTTTTAGTTTCACACATTTTTCATATCTTCTGATATTACCTGGATATTATTTTACATTATAAGAACTTAGTAGAGAAATAATTCCTGATTTCTAATTCAGACTATAACTGCTTAATTTACCCATAGTAAGTTTTATTCTGTGTTTTGCAAGAAGCATGTTTTTTTGTACAATAAGTCATGCCACTGAGCATACTTGCGCAGTAAACCATTCTGAATATTAGATGGTATTAATAAGTAATAAGGTAATAAGTACCCATGAGCAGGTGTTAAAATTGGAAGTATGTAAAATGTTCTTTTTTGAGAGGAAATAAAAAGTTAACATTAGCAAACTCTTTAGGTAGAATAAGAATTAGGTTTCATAGGCCAAATAATATTTGTTTTGTTTATTTATTTATTTAGTTCTGAACTTTACATCAAAATAGTGAAATAGCTGATTGATTAATACTCACTAGTCTCAAGATTTCCCAGCCTCTTCCCAATTGCTTTTTCTTCATTACCTTACTATGATTCTTCATCAGCAACCTCTATCTTCAAAATTTTAAATCTTATAGTCCTTATTTTCCTCATGCCTTATCAACTTACAAATTCTGGCTGCTTTTAGGTTAATTTTTGTGGA
Source organism: Xerus rutilus (assembly GCA_028644305.1). NCBI lineage: Eukaryota > Metazoa > Chordata > Mammalia > Rodentia > Sciuridae > Xerus > Xerus rutilus. The sequence goes on along the minus strand of CM053402.1, from coordinate 138,025,648 downwards.
GGTGGCATAATGCACTCCCATGAATTGACCTCATCTCCACTGTCCCTCCCAAATAAACAGTCCTGAATAGCTTTGTGTTTACATTTTGACTTCCAAATTCATGATGTTTGTGACTACAAGCCTGATGTAATTGTCAGGTATTTATTGTATTCTATTTATGTGAGTTGTCTTAAGTGTGAGCTGTCAAAATTGTTGACCTCTTCTTTAGATATAGAATGATAAGAATGATATTGGGGAGAATAACTGAAGGGAGAAGTTCCAGGGAGGAGTGGCCAAAGAGGTTCTATTATCTTATAATCCTAAGACAAAATGGTGTTCAAAAAGGAGGAGTCAAAGTAAATTTCAAGTAGTAATATTCAAAATAGGTAAATGTGTAAAATTATAGGTATATCTTATGAAAAATGGCATTTTTAAATTGAAATGTTCTCAATATCTTTGATCTAAGAATAAATTCCTTATTAATTCTTATGTGTTTATTATGCACTATATAAGATACAGACCAATTTCTTAATTTATCCACAAATTCTTAGATGTCTAAAATTAATTTTTAAATGTTAATTATATTGATTTTCAAATATCTTTATTTTATGGTTTACTAACCTGTATATTAATAATTAATGTATATTATAAATAAATAGATAAAATGAGTTAATTCTACTTAAGCTTTTCACACACACATTTATATATCATCTTCATTGTTGGATAAAACTCTCCATACAGTTTTGTTTTTATATCTGTTCTTTATGATTTAATTTTTGACATTTACTCATCACAGTATACATTGTTGTGACTCTCAACCTCTCAATATTGTTCTGTGATGTACTAAAATCTATATAAATAGACATAACATGAGTTTTGACCTTAGCACAAACTGTTCTGAGGAAGAACCTAAGAATTACTTTTATACACCTAATCTACCTAATTCCTGATAATTCCATCATAATAAATGTTAAAATTTAATTTTCAAATGAAGTCCTCCTTCTACAACCAAAGGACAGTTTGCATTTTCACTCTTGTATGTAATTCAGTGTTTCCTAATATCTGTTATATCTTTTTTCTCTCAAACAATTTAGTAAGCACATTCACATGTTTCTAGAGATAGTGATGAATCACCTCCGTGGAAAGTTGGTTATTATAAAATATTGTTGCACTATAAGAAGAAAACACTGACATCCTTTTGAAAAAGTCATTGAACAATTTTGCTGTTCAAATTAAATTGTACTAGAGACATGACATGGAAATCAGTTGACCCAGGGACTGATGGTTTAAAAAATGCAAATATCTCAAGCACATGAGTGTTTCTCTAATATTTCTCACACACACACACACACACACAAACAGGGTATCAAAGCTGAACTTGAGCCACTCTCAGTGCTATTTTTACTACAAGAGCTACATCCCTATTTGTACTGCTGAAAATCTTCTCTCTAGGGGAAAGTTATTTGCCACCAAATGAAGTCTTAGTAAATAAACCACATGCATACGTTTCAGTGAAATGGCACCCACTTTTCTTTATATTCTTTTTCCTGTTTTCACATTCTAGGGACCCGACAACTGTACAAAATGTTCTCACTTTAAGGATGGTCCGAACTGTGTGGAGAAATGTCCAGATGGCTTACAGGGGGCAAATAGTTTCATTTTCAAGTATGCGGATCAGGATCGGGAGTGTCACCCGTGCCATCCGAATTGCACCCAAGGGTAAGCATCATTGCCAGCCAAGGGCTCCAGCTTGTATGTGTAACTAGTCAGTAGGTGCCCTTGTGCATCTCTATCCCTGACATGGTCTCCCAATTCAGAATGTCATCATAAAACTCTGTTTTTAAAGAATTTCTTTCTAAGAGAGTCAAAGTTGTTTGTGCCCTCAGAAATATTACTGCTTAACATTTACCTACAAACATTTTATTGACACATTCAGGAGGCTAGTATTGGGTATACTTCAGATCTGATATAGAAATTCTTCCAATTTTAACTGTAGATTCAAGATTCAGAAAAGATAAGACAATAATCATACTTTTGAGATTTGTGTTCATTAAATCTTTAACAGGTTTTCTGTTTCTGTGTTGTCACAGTCAGCTTAAAGGGAGGATATCTCTCTTTAATAAATACTACCTCGGGTAACTCCTTCAATAAAATCAGAGCAAAGGTAGTAATGGCAGAGAAAAAGGAGACCTAGTGATATGAATATTAATAAAATAACTGGAACATTTTATAGAAGTAATTTTGTTTTATGTTATCCTATAACCTAGAATTTCTTTGACTGTAATAGGATAATTTGAATATTGGTACACATTGTTCTATTTTTCAAAAGGTGGTGTTGTATAATGTGTAATGATCAGATTGCCTGTGATATGGGTAGCAGTAGAATAACAAAAACACATTATAGAAAGAAGAACACTCAACTACAAAAGAAGTAACATCATTCATCTAGAAAATCCCAAAACTATTTTTTTTCAAATTTACCTTAGTAAGGATTTTTCTCTTTCTTTTTCTCCAGAAGGTAAATAATGTAAGAATTGAGAGCAATTTCACATACTCTATCCTCCTCCTGTCCATAAAACCTCTTCTCCATTGTGAATGCCCAGAGGCATGCGCGCGCGCACGCGCACCCACACCCACACACACACACACCTTGTTGAGAATCATCTTGGGTACTTTGTATCTGGCAGGAAAGTGTGAGGTTCCATAAAAAGATTTTCTGCCAGATTAAAGTCTAGCTGTTAGAGGATATTGAAGAAGTTAAGCAAGCAACATCATTTTCTGCCAAGAAAACATCAATTTGCAGATGCTGCCACAATTTCCTGCAGGTCAAGAAATCAGCTTAAGTCACTCTGAAGTGGCAGATCCTCAAAAGGTAAAGTAATATTCTGCCATTCAAATTTAAATTCAGTTTGGAAGAGCTAACTACCAACTCATTGGTTTATACATAAGCAAGTACATTGAGGATGCTGAAATAGTCACATAGACACTTTGCTTCAAGGAAACTAGAAGTAATAAACTGTTCTGCTTGTGGGTTTGTGGCACACCTGAGTTAAGGGTATTTCATTAAAAAAAAAAAACTGGAACTGCTGGAGCAGAAGAGTCAGCAACTGAAAGTGAAAAGTTTGCCTGCTAAAATCATCCACAAGAGGGTTTTATTGTTTTGCAGCTAAAATTAAACCAGTAAATTATTCAATATAATGTTGATGTCAACAGCTGTTGCCATTCAAAATGAGACCTTTTGCTGTTTTTGCAAATCTAATTACAATGCAGCCATTAGGGAAATGAAAGTAGAGATCACAGAGCCATAGTCTGAATGTGTGGCTGGCGTGTCTTCCTCTCTACCCTTTTAAATCACAATTATATAATAAAGGAAATCATATATAGTGGAGGGAAACAGAAGTAGAGTGCAATGGAAAAGGATCAAATCACCATAGCAGCAAAATTTGGATCTCAGCCAAACGGAGTATGAAGGTGTAACAGGGAACACATCTCACGAGATCATTTGGGAACTCCAATAAATAGAAAGAGGATACCCTTAGCAACTCATGGCTGCAGAATCACAGTGGTACAGAATCCAAATATTGTACTCCCTATCATCTTCTAAGGTAAATGTATTTTCTAATGACTGACTTGGTCCTGAGAAATTTTAATTGTTTTTATTTAGCTTCCTGCTATCTTTCTTGTAATTGCCTCTATATTGTTCGGGTTTACTCATTTCATAAATGTTGTGATTCCCAGAACAAGTTATTTTGTTCTACCTCAGACAAAAATTTAGGAGTTCCCCTGAGAGCGAGTCCCCCTTATCTCCAAATTGAACATGAGCATGTAGAAGTATCATCTGTCCATCCAAAGATCCCAGGGGCAGTGGAGTTTATAGGATGAGTGACTATTTTCATTCCTAAACGCATGTAATAGATGACCTATCAGTAGATATGAGCTCACCAGGCCAGCTCCACTTTGGAAAGCTGCTTTCCTTTTATATGCCAATATTATGTCAGATAATTCAAGAACCAAGTTAATGGAAATGGTCTTTCCAATTACATTTTTTAGAAGTAAAGTTCTTACTTTGAATACTGTTTAATGATTTTTCTGAAAATAAAATTAACTATGTAATACCTTAAAAGCACTTTTACTACTATAAAAGTACATTAAATATATTGGCTCTAATAAGGTCCTCAGATATATTTAAAATAAGTTATCCACTTAGCCACTATCAGGAAATTCTCACCAGAATTCTTAAAGGAAAGAGGGGGGGAAAAAAAAGACAACCAAACAAACACTAACAACACAAAAACATGTCTCTTTTTGTCATGCCTAGAGAACACATTTTAGCACTATGTTCTTATTTCATTCATTCTTTGGCTCTATTCTGTTGGATACCTGCTCTGCATCAGACAGTGATAGGCAAGTTCAGAAATGAAGATGCAGATTTTGACATCTATGAACACACAGTACAGTGAATTTATATTCTTCAGTTACTGCTGTCGAAGATTAAACCCTTCTCTACTATGTTTTGAAATGATGACCAAGAATGTGAAACTGAAGAATGATGTTTCTATTTGTAATTAATTTGAATTTTTAAAAAAGTCTCAATAAATAAATTTATTATTTTTAGATGGTAGTGAGTTCAGCAATTATAATTTCTTTAGTAACATTACTCCAATGCTTTTCAAGGAATGTTGATTTCATTTTGGCCTTATTTCAAACCAAACCTGCATTTTAGATATTGATCAGAGTTTATTTCATGGGACATCTTTTAAAAATCTCATTAAATTTTTGTTAATCTTAGAATCATGATTTCACATGTGCTTTTATCTCTTTTTATCAATTCTTTTTATATTTTAAAGTTATATAATAAAAATGTATTGATAGAGGAAAAGAAAAGCTGCTTGTGGCATTGTTGTCTATATCTTTAAATTGAAAAATTTTAAAATGTGCTCTAATTTTTATTTGAAAATTTGGAGATCTTCCAAAGAATTTCTAAATTGTGTTTGTTATATGTATATATCAAGATTTATACATTATTAAGTACTAAATCATAACCACAGCTCAATCATCAGAATTCCAGATAGAGTTTGGAAATACATTAGGCACGTTATGGATTTGTTTTCTGGTCTTTGTGAAAATATTCTATTTTGGAACATTAATTCTTTAGTTGTATAATTCCATATCCTATTTTTGTCTCTTACTTTCCATTTTGACTATTCAGAGTTTAATGTTTTTCTTGTTCTGTGATCTTGCCGAATGAATGTAATTTTATGTGCAAGTTAGTGGCTCATTGAGAGGAAATACAAGGAACTGAAATACTGCCTGGCATGGGGGCGCACACCTGTAATCCCAGCACTTTGGGAGAATGAGACAGGAGAATTGGAAGTTCAAAGCCAGCCTCAGCAATGTTGAGGCACTAAGCAACTCAGTGAGACCCTGTCTCTAAATAAAAACACAAAATAGGGCTGGGGATGTTGCTCAGTGGTTGAGTGCCCCTGAGTTCAATCCCTGGTACCAAAAAGAAAAAAAGAAAGAAGAAAAGGAATTGAAATACTACATTCATCTTTAATACATGGTGGCTTATACCTGGAAAGTATGGTTCCACTTCAGTCAGAGCCTCACTCTCCTTAGTGTCTCATTGGTTTCTTTTAGCCTTGGTTTATAAATGCATTTAAATCTCAAATATCCTAATCAATCTCTCAAACTTCTTGGACCAAATCCTGTCCCTTGTGCTCTCTCTGCCACTTCTTGTATCTATTGCTCCATCTCCAATTTACTTCTCAACTTACAGCAACCTAAATTCTAGAGACTTGACAATCAAAATTATTTTGTTAATTCTTATTTTACTAGATTTCTCTGCATTTTATTCTGCTTATCTCCCTCTCCTTCTCGAGGTTCCTTTCTGATTAGGTTTCTAGGACTCCACAGTTAACTAATTTTACTCAATCATTTTTTTTCACAAGCTTTGGGCACTATCTGATTTCACATGACACTATCTGGTGTCATATGCCACTGGAGTTCCTTGGGTTTCAATCTTTAGTCTCTGCTTTTCTCACTGTATATATTTCTCTTCAGCCCATCTGCTTACTCCGATTGTTCCAACTTTCTCCTGTATGTTATTTCAAAACTGACTATGCTATGTGTGCATGTTCCCCTTTTACCCTGGACTGGCTTTTCCATCTGATGAGGAACATTTTGACCTAGATGTAGGATAACCACACACTAAATTCTAGATAGAAAAAACTGAATACATCAACTCCTCCTCCTTCTCCTCCTCTAACACAAACAACAGGAAATGTATTCCTCCTCCTGGATTCTCTCAGGGTGCTACCTTTATTCTTCAACCTAGAAATAGATGTCATCCCAAAGTCCTTTGGTCTTCTCACTTGCATCTTTTGTCAGCCATCAACTCCTCCCCAGACCATACTTGTTTTTTTTTTTTTTGCCAAAATAAACTTTTCTTCCTCCAAGTTGTTCTCTTTTTATTATTATTATATTCTTTTTTAAAAATTTATTTATTCTACTTAGGTATATATGACAACAGAATATATTTTACTTCATTGTACACAAATGGATCACAACTTTTCATTTCTCTGGTTTTATATGATGTAGAGTCACACCATATGTGCAGTCATATATGAACCTAAGGCAATGATGTCCATATTACTCCACCATATTTCCTGCCCCCATGTTCCCTCCCCTCCCCTTACCGCATCTACTTATCACAGAGAACATTTGGCTTTTGGATGGGCTAAGAAGCTGAACAGACACTTCTCAGAAGATATACAATTGATCAACAAACATATGAAAAAATGTTCAACATCTTTAGCCATTAGAGAAATGCAAATCAAAATTACTCTAAGATTTCATCTCATGCCAGTCAGAATGGCAGTTACCAAGAATACAAACAACAATATGTATTGGTGAGGATGTAGGAGAAAAGGCACACTCACACATTGCTGATGGGACTGCAAATTGGTACAACCAATCTGGAAAGCAGTATGGAGATCCCTTAGAAAATTTGGAATAGAACCACCATTTGACCCAGCTATCCCATTCCTCGGTCTATACCCAACGGACTTAAAAACTGCATACTACAGTGATGCAGCCACTTAAATGTTTATAGCAGCTCAATTCACAATAGCTAAAGTATCAATAGATGAATGGTTAAAAGAAACTGTGGTATATATACACAATGGAATATTTCTCAGCAATAAAAGAGAATGAATTTATGGCTTTTTCAGGTAAATGGATGGAGTTGGAGAATATCAACCCATACCCATTTCTTGTGCCCTTTGCCTGTTTCCCAATGACCACTTTGGTAGTTTAGTCCCTCATCTCTTACATGGCCTAAAACTTGTTCCATGTTGAAGGAATCTACCTGAATCCCAGATGACTAGCCTCCACGTGGCATGAAGATCTATTTAAAATACAAGTCTAGCAATTTCACAAGTTCTTTAAAATCATACAATAATTTTCCATTCAGTTTTTTAAAACATAGTCTTCCAAATCTGGCTCTTTCTCTTAACCCTGTTGCCTCATGCTTTGCTAACTATTCAGATTTGTTTGTGGCTCCTGCTTTTACTATCCCTTAAAAATCACACCATGCCCACTCCAGCCCTCACTCAGTGCCCTCAACTACAGCTTTCTGATCCATCCTGAGGGTGATCATGACCCTCTGCAGTGGGACAAGGTGTCTCTCCTGTGTCCTCCTTTAAACGACTTTTTTTCATGTGTCTTATTACAGTTATCACATCATACAATACACATCTATTTATGCATCTATTTCCTTCACTAAATTGTGAGCTCAATGAAAATAGGAGAAGAGTCTAATTCATCTTTTCTCTCCCTGCAGCTCCTAAAAGAGAAGGAACACTTTAGTAGGCATGTAATAATGGGCTTTTTGAATGAGTGAAGATCTTTCATTAATCATATTTTCCCCTCAAGTTGAATTTTACTATTGAATATTTTTATCTTTCAAGGGTTATTATAAAGATTGCAAACTAACCATAGCTTTTGAGATTCTCACTTGGAAGTAAGAAGTAGACTATTAATTTTACAAAATGGCAATACTGTGTTCAAAAAGCATTTTGAAGAAGATATAATAGGAACTTAGAAAAAATAAGTTCTTCAGAATAGAATAAGAAAAAAAACATATGAGACCATCTGGAAGATGTTTTTAGCAGTTAATTTCTCATTTTTATAGTTTTTGATTATGGATTATGTATATTTCCAATTCAGCGATATGTACTCTAATTATTTGCTATTGGTTTGTTTTCTAAAGACTTTTGTCACAGGTATATTTCCCAAATTTATGTAAGTTAAAATTTGCCATTCTTTGCTGCTCAAAACAAATCCACAAAACAAAAATGCAAGCAAATCAATTTTCTCGCCAGTAGAAATGTTGTAACACATAGTGATGAAGCAGAAAGATAGTGACTTAATAATTATTTTAGATAAGTTTTATTAATTCACTAATGTTTAGAGTCATCTAAAGATATTCTGCATGATCTAGTCTTGTATATTGGCAACATTTTAGACGATTTTATGATGATTTTAGCTTCAGGTACTTTTTCAGCTTTGAAAATTAGAAGTTAAGGATATCTGTATCTATCTATGAATATATATGAATAAGAATACACACACATACACACACATATAAAACCAAATAGCTGTAGGTAGAATCTTGATAATTTCCTGGAGCTATTCATTTTTATTGGGAAAAAGAAAATAAGAACAATTTAAGGACATTGGAAGATGGAAGAAATAATATTTCTGTGGTTCCTTAAAATAAAATGCTAGGGACTGTGTATTACAATTCCATGCACTTATAAAAGTTTATTTAAATGTTCATCTCAGTGGGCTCTTTAGTTACCTGGGTCTGAGTTTATTCATGTACTTAACAGTGTTTCATTTATTTGGTATTGTTTCCATTTAATATTAGGGCTGAAAATGTTTTTTAAAATTCCTGTGTTTGTTTGTATGTTATGGTACTGCTATTTTAAAAGAAACCATCAAAATAAACTACAGTATAAACTGTAGTTTACATCAAAAGTTTAAACTACAGTTTACACTTTTGAATAAATTAATATTTAAAGATAAATATGTTTTTTAAAGAGTCACAATAGAGAATTGAAATAATCTGATTATGTAAAGTATCTATGGGAATAGCATTAAAGCATGTTAACTCATTTTCTGCCAAAATCAATCTTCAGTGAGCATTAAACATGACGTTATTATAGTGTATTGAATTGCTCGTGTTTCCTTTTGTTGATTTTGATTTTTACTTACACTTAAGACTGTATAGAAGAGATCATATACATGAAAACATTTATAGTGATTAAAATATGAAGTTATTCATCAATACATATAATCATAATTGATGCAAATGAATTGAAATATGTTTGGAAGTTATCCACGGAACGAGGGTAATAATTCCTTTACTGTAGCAACATTTCCTCAGCATTCCACTTGGGTGATTGATGGAATTCAGTTCTGTGTATCCATCAAGGAATCGTCTTTTTGCTGGCTTTAAAGTCATTGCGTTTCAAAAAATATGTAATAATTGAAATTAAGAGTTTGACACAGTCAGTACTTATCTTACTGATTCTTTTTGAAAAATGACTAATTTTTCTTTCCTTGTATTTTTTTTTTAAATTCACATCTTCTGCAGGTGCATAGGCTCAAGTATTGAAGACTGCATCGGCCTGATGGATAGGTACTTGGTGTGCTTGCTTCCCATGTTCTTCCTCCGAGGCTCCATGTGTGAGCCCTGGTGCATGTGTATGCATGTCACTGTGGATGGAGAATGATGTTTCTGTTCTGTAATTGCCTGCAGGTGTAACGGTCCCACTAGTCATGACTGCATTTACTACCCATGGACGGGCCATTCCACTTTACCACAACATGCTAGGTAACATCTACCATGTTTCCATTTTATCACTCAAAACTTTTCCCAGTTTTCATGAACAAAAAAAAAAATACTAACCTGTTAAAGTTATAATTCTATTTTAATTTAGTAAGTTATGACAGATACTGAAAACACTTTTCTTTTCCAGCCACATTTCTTAACTCTTTTTCCTTCATTTATTATGACTTGAGTTCTAATGAGTACTTATGTACAATTTAAAAACAATTTTATTTATTATTCTGGAACTCGAACAGAATATTTTCATATTTAATTATGTAAATACAAAAAGAAATATTTTAAACAAGGGATTTTCAAAATTGACCAATGTTTATGTTCATTACATAATTTGAATTCAATTTCTGATTTACATTATTTTGAACCAATTATTATATTCTCTAGGTAACAGAATTACTATGAAAAAAGGCAATATAAAAATATTTCATGTAGGTAAAAGTACAACTGGAATTATTGTATAACAAAATATATTACTCATGTTCATGCAAAAGTCTATATGTGAATGCTTGTAGTGGCTTTAATCATGAGCACCAAAAACTAGAAATTTCTTAAATGTTCTTCATTTTTGGCATATACATCCATTTTAACACTATTGAGTAATAAAAAGGAACAGACTACTGCTACACACTACATGGATGTATCTCAAATACATTATGCTAAATAAAAGAAGCCAAGCTGGAAAAAATACATACTGTATGATTGCTTTTATATGGCATTCTAGAAGAGGCAAACTATAGGGACAGAAAATCAATCAGTGTTAGCAGGGGCTAGAGGTCGGGCGATGACATTGACTACAGAGGAGCAAGAAAATATTTGCAGGGATAATGGAATAATCTGTATTTTGATTGTGGTACTGGTTGCACAAGAGAAAGTGCTTGTCAGAAACCTAAGAACTGAATGTTTTACTGTATACAAATTATAGAAAGGCTGAATTTTACTCTATACTTCAACAAACCTGACTTTTAAAACATCTCGTAAAATATTTCCTAAGATAAATTTGCAATCTTATATATTATTATCTTATATATGATGTAATATATCTTTCATATTATTATATTATACATAATATAGCTTATATATCAGTTTTGTGAAACAAATTAATCACATCTATTTTCAAAGAGAAAGTAATGATAAAATATAATAAATGAGAATTTTGTATGAAGTATTGCCTAAATTCTTGTATCAAAGTACACAAAATAGTATAAAGGTCAGTGGATTTCTCAAAATGAAACTTTTGTGTAACCAGATCCAAAAAGAAAACACTATTAGAATCCCAGAAGCCCCCTTGTGCCCCTACACCACAGAAAACTACTGCCCTGAATCCTAACATGCTATGTCAGTATGTCTATTTTTTCACTTTATATAAATTAGTCATACAGTATTACTCTATGCATCTGGCTTCTTTTCCTAAATTTTTTATTTATGAGATTCATCTATGTCACTGAATTCAGTCATAGTTTTTTTATTCATATGCCATTGCCATTAAATGTTTTCAAAATTTAAAGTTATCAAATATGTAACATCATGTTTATTCACAAAGCATATAGAGACATTAAAGTCCACAAAGAAAGCGTTAGAGTGAATTGATGCACGCAATAGTGGCACTTTGACACATGGGTACAATGGAGACTAATTAGTATACTTAACAAGGTTAAAATTATGAAAAAAAGATGAAAGAAAGTGGAAGTGAAAGAAAAGGAGAGGGAGGGGAAAAGAGGTTCTAAAGTGCAGTTTTAGGAGCCCAGGCCCATCTTGGATGGCTCCTATGTTTATTAAATAATTTTTCCTCTTTGAGACATTGGTTGAGTCACTGCATTGTCATGCTGAAGAATGTTTTCACATTTGTTGTGATATTCTTGCATTTATTCCAGTGGACTAGTACAAGAATACAGTATAGTGGTGAAGTGTGCTCTCTCTGGAATCAGATGCTCAGTACAGAGCTGAGCTTTAAATTTTCAGGTGACTATAGGCACATTCCTTGAATTATCGGAGTGTCACTTCTTTTTTCATATGTGAAAGGATGGTATTAGTAAAGTTTACCAATTGCTTGAGAAGATTCAGTGTGTCCTTACATCAGTGCCTGGAAATAGATATTGCTAAATAGAAATTACTAAATAAGTGTCGTGTTATTTTTCTATGTATCATGTATTCTCAGAGTTTGGGCACGGGAGAATATTCCTCCCAGAGGTGAAGAGGGAAGTCTCTCAAAGTGTCCTGGGGACCTTTTATATGTAGTGCTACCTTTTTGATGGACTTCTTGAAGGAAGGGAGGACATTTCTGCCTTTTCCTTAAGAACCTTGGTCATGATGAGGGCCACTGATACCGATGGCCACAGGTCATAAGATGGTATACCATGACAGATCACTTGTGTTTTTTTATACTTGTAACTGTGCATATATAATTCATAGTGTCTTATAGTTGATTTTATATTTTCAAAATTTAAATGGAAGTTGTATTAGAATTCTCAATCCTTTTGCCTATCTGTGTTGCCAGGATCTATTCTATAATCTCAGACTCCTACACCCAATTCTGATTAGCCTTGTCATCAGTAAATATCCATGGCCAACAAATGTGTATGGATAGTACAGTATGGCCCATTAGTCCTAAGAAAAATCACCTGCAACCCATTGTCCAGGCAATGAGAAGGGGTCCTTGAATTTGAAAACTTAGGTTCAAATATTGGGTCTACCATATTCTTATTTATAATGTGAGGAGGATAATGGTAATTTAAAATGGGAATTCTTACACCTTATATGGTTGATGTGAGGGCTGAATGAGATAATGCATAGGAGCCATCACATAATATATGCTCCTTGGTGGTGGTTACTACTCTAGTTGAAATATTAGCATAATACTCTCTTTGAAAGTCTCATGAAGTTAGTATGTTACATATCAGCAGGGCATTAACCCAATAGATTGGTGATTATGAAATTGAAATATAAAAATTTCTCAGACTTTAAGTATTTGAATTTTGTGCCAAATTTCTAAGTGCAATGATTTCAAAGAATAAGTAGTTAGCAGCTAATTATTCCTTTAAAAAATTACAGATACCTTTTGTCTTTTGTTTTTATTTTTATTTTTATTTTATTTGAGAGGATAAATACTTAATCACTAGCCATATCCCCAGCCCTTTTTATTTATTTATTTAATTTTTTGTTTTGAGACAGGGCCTCACTAAGTTGCTTAGGGCCTTGCTAAGTTGCCAAGGTTGGCTTTGAACTTAGGATTCTCCTGCCTCAGCCTGGCTCATCCTCCTGAGCCTCTAGGATTACAGGTATGCACCACCATACCTGGTCAGATATCTTTAACTAACTTAGCTTTAAAGCAATTCAACTCTATTCTTCAATGATACTGACTTGCTAGAATTAATTGACTTGTCACAGGCTTTTTATAAGACAGTTTGGAATTTACATGAAGGATTTAGCATCCACTCTTTGGAAAAGTCTATGACCATGGAGTATTTGACACAGGTTGGGTGACTAGTGAGAATAAGAGGTATCGTCTTTTTCAGATCCTTAACATTGAAGTGGATATTTACTACTCTGTGAGTGTGTGTGCAGCTCATTGAAAAGAGGGTACTAGCCTAGTAATATTTCAAGTCATTTTCCACTTTTAACTTTTATCATAGTTTTATTAATAGCTTCTTTCTTAATTGATTACAGTGAATATTACATAAGAGGGAGGGAAAAGCCCACAATTGAAAATAAGTATTGTAAGTTTCATGAACCATGTTTTAACTGGAAGATTATCCAACTGCCTAGCTTTCTTTTAGTCACAGAAAATTACATGGAGCATGGCAATGTGGCTATTTTAAAATATTTTGAGTTCATACTCCCTACTGCCCCATTATACTGTATTCTCTTTCCTGAACCAGCAGGAAAAAAGATTGAAGATTTAAATGAAAACAGGTGAAATGTTTCCAGTCTTGATCAACTTCCATTTTCTAAGCACTGTTATTCTTTCCCAAGCCTGCAATTTGTGAATTGGTTTTCCACACTCCATTTACCTTACAGGCTGCTGCTGGAATTTCTTCCAGGAAGATTGGATAGGACAGAATACAATTTTTTTTTGGCCTGTAGCCTCCCAGAATATGTTATCTACAATGAAAATACCACCTGATATTTTAGAACCTCTCCTTAATCTTCTAATTTGAATTAAAACATAAAGATAGAATTTACTTCCATCAGCTTTTTCCCATCCATACCTCTCTACTTTTGATGACTTTCCTTCAAGAATCCTTTAAGAAATATGTTCAATATTTTATTATTCTTTTTTATATGTCATTTATTTTAGCTTGTATATGTGCTGTTTTCATATAGAAAACATTTTTAATTCCATTTAATAAAACAAAGTATTAGATTGTATTCTATTTTGGATTGTCAAGTATATATGTCCAAAGCTTTTTAAAATCCTACTCCCTTGTTCCAGGAAGAACTAAGTTTGTTAATCTCAATAGGCAAAGGCTCTATTGGCAAAGCATTTCTGCATGTTAGTTAGCAATAAAAAAATGTGAACTCAGAATTGTTTCTAGTTTATGAGAGAAACTATTAAAATGGCTGGATGTTCGTTCTAGCATTTTTATCTGGCTCCTTTGTTTCAATTCAATTATTCTAGGTGCTTCAAAATATGAAGTATGGTAATTGAACTCAGTTTAACTCTAAATCTGCTATGGGCTGCTGCTTGAAATATTTCATATCTTGTCACATTTTAATGCCTGTGCCACTCTTTTACTTATGGTATAGTGGTTATTACCCAAGAGGTCACATAACAGTTTATCCTTTATCAGTGTGACCCATGAGTGAAATATGAGAACAATGATGTGACACTCTTGGCACCACTTTCACAAATGGCACAATTATTTTTCTTTCGTTTGTTTTGCCCTCAAGGAATGTAGTTCATAATTTATGTCCAAATCAAATGGTTAAATTCTCCCATAGATGGTTACCTTAGATGAGTGGCAGTTGTATTATGATCCCTAAGTCCAATAAATAAAAGTACACAGCCTTTTTATTATAAGTCTGTTCCTACATTCTCTATATTAAATTTACTTTTGAATTAGAGATTGAGAGGTGAAGGAGACCATGTGAATCCTTCCTTTCCAGATTATTTTGACTTACACTTCCCAGCACCCATAAAATACCAAAATTGTCAGGGAATTATAAGGGAAGAGCAAAGTCTCTCAGCTCAGTTGTTAATTCAACAAGTTCAAGTGGTTAATTTAAAGGGACGTATTTAGTATCCCAAGGTTGCCCAAGTGGCTTTTACATTGATAGAAAAATGCTCATACTTTATTTCCAAAGGTTTTTATAGCCTAGAAACATTAATGTTACATTCAAGCTCACTATCAAATGTGACCAAAATAATCCATACATAGAGGTTTTTATGATCATTGAATTTGAGACTAAAACAGAGATTCTAAAGATGCCATAATTAAGTCGGTAAGATTTTCATTATACTAGTTAAGGTTGAAAGCAAAAAATCAGTAGGTGAAGGAAACCAAGATAAATTCTTGTCCTTCACTCTGTCCCATGAGCATCTTTTTATGGTATAGAAATTATACTTTTTATAATTATCAATTTTTAATTTGTTATTTATTAACTTGGAAAAATCTCAGGACTACCTATAACTTTCTATCTCAAAAACACATTAAGCTTCACTGAAATCAATCATTGACCATCTAATGTCTGTTATTTAAAATAAAAGCAAAAGAGTTTAAGATAGCCGTGAAGCCTTTACTCTTTTCTTTATACAGATATTCACAGTTTTCAAGTACTTTTAATATGCTATTCCAAGTTTTGAGCATTGGTATTCTTTTCTTATAAAGTACAATTTAAAGGTATCAGTATGTCATCAGTATTACTAAGGATTTTTAGTAAATTAGATATAGTAATTTCTATTTTATAACATTTAATTTTGAACGATTATCTTTTCAAGTAAGATCTATCTAGATTATCACCAAATAAAAATGTAAACACAGCCGGGCGTGGTGGCGCACGTCTGTAATCCCTGCACTTTGGGAGGCTGAGACAGGAGAATCGCGAGTTCAAAGCCAGCCTCAGCAATGGCGAGGCACTAAGCAACTCAGTGAGACCCTGTCTCTACATAAAACACAAAATAGGGCTGGGGATGTGGCTCAGTGGTCCAGTGCCCCTGAGTTCAATCCCTGGTACCA
>CM053402.1:137945680-138009483 GCA_028644305.1 Xerus rutilus | reverse complement strand
GTAAACACTTTGCAAACATTCCTGTCAATGTTATAATGATGCTCTGATAGTATGGGAAGTCAAAAAATAGCAGATGTGGCAAAATAATGAAGACAATTCCTAATAAAAAGAAATTGCCTCATGTTCTTCAAAGGACTAAACAGTAAATATATTAAACAAGTGATATGTGTAAAAGTTGTGTATGTAAAAAAAAAAATGGCATTAAAAACAGTCTGGCCCCCTACCAAATTTATCAATCAGTCAAGTATTAAGAATACTTTGACAATACCTTCTCATCTCACCCAGTCAGTGCCCAAATATTATTAATTGAATCATTTCAAATTAGTACGTTTAAATGATAGGCTTACTACATATAGCATATATTTTTTGATCTTATACTTACTTTTAGTATTCAGTTCTTAGGCACATATTAAGATATTAGTGAATTAGTGTCTCTGTTCTCAGAGTTCGCTCCCAAACCTATTTTGAAGAGCAAAATTCCGTAGGCCTAAAGTATATATTTAAAAATTAAAATAGCAATGATTTCAAAAGTAAAACTTTGTGATTAGGTAAAGGAATCACTCAATGGCTATATAAGATTCCTATGCCTATGTAAATTACCACAAATTTAGCAGCTTAAAAAGCAATAACAGTTCTATAGGTAAAATTTCAGGGTTGTGTTCAGTAAAGTGACCATATGGACTCCTTGTCATGAATACTTCTTCAACTTTGAAGCCAGACATAATATGCCAGATCCTTCTTATTCTTAGAATATCTTAGTTTTTTTTTTCTGACTTCTAGACCCAGACTTGAAAGCTCCTATGATTAGAACAGATCCACACAAAGTGTCTCCCTCTGTTGAGTTATTGAGGCTCTCATTACATTTGTGAGGTTGCTTCACATCCACACCTAGATGAGTGTTTGGAAGTGAGATAAGGTGCAATATGTAACAGTGTCTGTAATCCTGGGAGCCATCTTCCATTCTGCCTACTATAGTACTTTAACATTTCTAATGGTTCCCTTTTAATTTTTTCTTTCTCTGTGAGGAATTTAATTTTCTGTGTCTCAGTCCATATGAGAACCCCTTTATTTTTAAGAGAGAAATTGATCATTCTATCTTTAAATAATTTATTCTTTTCTTGACTTCCTAAAATCTTGAAGCCATCATTAAGATATCAGCTTAGAACTAAACCCAAGGTCCATGTCTACACTATGAGGCAAGGTCTAAGTGTCCATGTTGGTTCCATGTGGTCAATACTTCTTTTGTGACCAGGACCTCACAATTATAATTCTGATTAAAAAGCCTCAGGTTAATACCATTTCTACTCTTTCCATTAAATTATTAGATTGGTGAATCTTCCCTAAGACTGCTCCAGACCTGCATTGTCCAATACATAACCACTAGCCACAAGTGGTCATTGAACACTTTCAATGAAGTTAAAACAAGTTGAAATGTTCTACAGTGATCAAAAGTACACTAGATTCTGAAGACATAATGTGAAATGGAGGGATCAAATTTTCATTAATAATTTGTTATTTGATAACATGTTGGAAATGTTAATAATTTGAAAACTATGGATAAAAAAATAAAATTTTAGATAATTAACTTCTATCTTTTTTTGAATATGCCTGTTAGGATATGTTATTTATATATCTTCTTTTATTCATCTGTTGGAAATCCCTGCTCTCTCCTAGTCATCATGAAATTCTAATTTAATGGTCAGTTTTGTTAATGTTTTCACCCACCATAAGAACAGTGGAGTGAATGCTTTCATGTATTGACATAAAGGCCTTTATTTTCATTAGCTTCACTAAGTTACAAATGAGATTAGTCCAAGGAAAAACACCTCTTTCCTTGAACCCATTGTGTATACCTATATATTTGTATATGTACACAGATTTTATAAACTTATACAGGACAAAAATATGATAATTAGGGTTTGCTTCAAATTCTTACTATTGTGTACTTTAAAATGAAATATTGCTCAGAGTTGGAATTATATTATAGAGATTCTCTTGAAATTATGTTTTATAGGCAATATTGATAACAATTATTTCCATTTTGTATGTCATAAATGAATAGTATTTAATCTGAAAGATTTAAGTGTACATAAAATTTTCTGTTTTTATGCTTGTCATATATTAAGAATGGAATCAAAATTAATCCCCCATATAGTTTAGGCCTACATTGTATTTGGCCCTAAATATCTTTTTTTTTTCTTCATATTTCCTATTTAACTAAAGGAATCTAATTTACTGGGACCCCCTTCTGTGATGTGGTTACATGAAATGATGTGTAGATATTAGCTCAAATTGCTCTCTTCATGCTTTTTTCTTATTACCTCAGCACATTCCCTAACTAATCATTCTTTCATAAACATACAATTATTTTTGCAAACTACGTATGTTAGCAGGAGCTAATTAACAGGAAGCACTTTGATTTACTAGCAAAATTCCCTCACAGTGATTTTATTCTCAGCTACCATCCACTCTCAAACCTAAAGTGGTTTAATTTCATTGTTATTTCACAGTAACTCAGCACTAAAGAATGAATGATAAGGAAAGGGAAACCCACCTCTAATAAACTCTGAGTGCTTGTAGCCATTGTAATTTTTATAGCATTCTGTTCCTCTGTGCAGAGTAAAGCATTCCATATGCTTGAGTCATTTATGGAATAATTATAGTTACTTTTAGTAGAGTAAAAATAAAACAACAACAAAAACCTTTACCATAAAAAGTTTACTTGTTTGGGGTTTTTTTTTTTTTTAAATAAAGTAAAATCTATTTCCAAATCTTCTTTATTAAACTTTTGCACTTCAAATTCTAGAATTTCAAATCCTAGAATAGATACCTAAATTGTTTTACATATCAGGAAAGACAGGCCTGATGAGAGAACTAAAACACCAATTTTTGTAACATGGCCAAGGTTGTGTTGCTTATTTTTTTTTCAAAAACTTCTTATATTTAGATAGGGGTTTGTTTACAGTACTTTAAAAAAATTCTAATATAGGTTTGTGAGGTGTACTATGCTATCATATTTCATATTCAAGATTGATATATAAAAATACTTATAACTACTACCATTTTTATAAATGAGGAAATAGCCTGAGAGTAATTAAATTTCCAGAATATCACCTGGCTGGTAAGTGGCAGAAGGATTTGAATTCAGGCATCTCTGATTCCAAAGACCACATTTCTTCCTCTCTACCAAGCTGGTTTCCAAGTAGAGCAGTTAAGACATACTTTAGGATTAGGATAATTGAATATTTTGCAGCCTATTTAAATGACTTCATCTACTATCTTTCATTAAATCTTAGTTTTACCTATGAAACCTCCCTCAGAAGTACAATATTTTATACTGTTGTCCTTACCCAAGATATTGCGTTCTAGAATTCCACATTAAGAATATGTTTTTTTGTTTTTGTTTTTGTTTTTTGGTACTGGGCATTGAACTCAGGGCACTGGGCCACTGATCCACATCCCCAGCCCTATTTTATTTAGAGACAGAATCTCCCTTAGTTGCTTAGGGCTTCACTTTTGCTGAGGCTGGCTTTGAACTCATGATCCTCCTGTCTCAGCCTCCTGAGCCACTGGGATTACAGGCATGTGCCAGTACACCTGACAAGAGTATACTTTTATGGTTGCAACACAATATAATTTTAAAAATATTTTACAGGTATCAGTGACTTCTCTAAGAATATATGAATATATGACATATCACCTAACATATATGAATAAATATATTTATTATTTAATAAATAAATATATTGTATTTTTAAATCATTTCTAAAGTAGCAGTTATTTATAAATTCTGAAGAAATTTAAAAAAAAAAAGTTATGGTTCCATATGAGTACCACTTCCCCAAGATCTGTCACTAATTCCATTAATACTACAATTTCTAAACTCACTTGTCAAAGATATAAGAATCCAAATTTCACAGACACTAAAATAAAAGACAATATAATGCAACTTCAGCAGGTACTTCTTCCTCACTCGTTCATACTACACGTTTTGTGGGATTGGACACAATTGAGAATAGTAATGATTTACAAGTGGTTGAATATGAATCCTAGAGTATGTATCATTTGTTTGTGATTGATAAAGATGAAAAGTGGCTTTTAAAAAAAATGTAACAACTACATTAAAAAACATAAAAATTATACATAATAATGGGATATTCTATGATGCTTCTCCTAAGAAAAATTATTTCCCTTATTGATATAAACACCTTATTTTTAAAAGTAGAAAACAAAACAAAACAAACAAAACCTCTTCTGTATATACAATACACATATTTAACAATATAGACAATAAATAGTCATTATAGTTTTATGTCATGCATTATGCTAAGGCATTGAGAAGAAATCAAGGGAAAATTAATGTAAATCATAGTATTATGAAATATAATACAATAAAATATTATTCAATGTCAGTTTCTAATTATGCATTTGCAAAATTATTTATTATGAGGAAAATTGCAAATGGATTGTATCATATGGGATGCTAAGGGGAAGTACAACAGATGACACCTGTGATTTTGACTTGAGTAACTGGATGAAAGCTGATGCCATACACAGATATAGGTTATAGTATAGCCAAGGAGATTGAGAAAAAGAGGGTGGAGACAGGAGGAAATAAGGTAACTGCAAAGTCTGGAAGCCAGGTAATGAACATGTTTCTAGAAGGAGGCTGGACTTATAATACTGATAGGGAAGCAGATATTGACCATCTGACTTGATGCAATTGAGGTGATGTTCAAAATTTGAAAAAAGAAACAATGAAAGCAGTTTTCTTTGGAGTAGTGGGATAAAATGGATAAATGTGTTAAAATTAAAACATAGTAAGCAAAGAAGAAATGAGGACAATTTGCATAGAAAGAGCTATTCAAATACTACCTCCAAAAGGAAAAGGAAGAAGAATCAAGGGATTATGATCTTTGTTTATTTTGCTTACATTGGGAAGCATTTTAAGGTGAGTTTTAAGCTGATGGAAATGATTGAAAAGAAAGAAAATCTATATTTCAGAAGATAATGACAGTTTCAGGCAAGATTTTTCGTACACAGGTGGAGAAGTTAGCCATAAAAAGGAGCAAGGAACATGCCTCCACTGGAACTAGAAGTTCACAAAAAGTAGTGAAGAAGTAGGTAGATAGGGGATTTGATGGCGTGAAAATGGGTAAGTTCATAGCCTCTTTTTAAATGCGATCATTACTTAGAACAGAGTGGGAGAAGCAATACTAGAAATTCAAAGAGAAGATTTGATGTAGTCCATTGAACTAGTAGTCCATCGAAAAGGGACATCATCCTAGAAGCGTGGTAGTATTGCTCAGCTGTGCTAAGGGTCCACTGAGAGTTGCAGTCATAGATTGTAATGAAGGATTGTGTTTTATTCAGCCATGTTAAGATTGTTTAGATGTATGGATGGACATTTGGGTTTAACCATGATCAAAATTTTACCATAGAGTACTTCAGAAAGGAAGAAGAATCAAGGATATATAATATATGATATGTATGGGATGTGAATAGTAGCAAAAGGTCATAAAAATAATTGAGTAATGGAGGAAGTTGGCATGTAAGGGAGGCTAGTATACAATCAAAACGTGAGAGGGTCAGTAGATGAAAGATGGTAGGAGTAGAGATACTGGGGCAGGTGAACTGAAAAGTGAAATGCTGCTACCCTGAAAGTAGAGTATTTTAATCAATATTGTGGAGGGAGTATTGCTGTTAATGTAAATATCAATGAGTATGGGTAGATGGGACTATTGGAAATGAGTAAACAAAGAATTGGGAAGGATGGGGAGAAGTGAGAAGATTCAACAAACTTTTCAAACTAAAAATTGATTGTTAGTCTTGGTGCTTAACTGTATGTGAAATAATTAGGAGAAGAAAATATTAATAACTATACTTGGGTTTCTGAATTGCAAAATTGAATGGATTGGAATAAAATTAACCAAGATGTAACAAAGTAAGGGGAAAATTTTTTGTCCTGAGTTTCGATTGGATATATTGATTTTATGGTGACTTTGACACATTCAAGTGATGCTAATTGGAAAATTTAATAAAAAGATATACATAATGTGACAGAACTGAATAAGAAATATGAAAATCTCTTATGAAATTTAGACATGAAGCAGAGGAGAAAGAGAAGTAGTTGGAGATGGAACAATATCAGAAAAAGATACTTTGAAGAAGGGTAGTATTTGAGTGTGTTTTGGAAGATCTAATGGAATGTGAAAGTTTGGGGATAAAAAGAAGGAAGATATCATCATAGCTGTTTCTTGAGAAAGCTAGATGAAATCAGAGGCAAAGCAAATATGGAAGGCTTAACTTACAGATGAAAAGACCCCCTCCCTTACTGTGTTATCAGTAGAAATTAAGTAGAGAATAGAAAAGGTACAGATGGATGCTTAGCTGCCATGAAAAAGCTTGGAGAGGGAGTTTTTCTTAATACTCTGTATTTCATCTGAAGTTAGAGCCAAGTCCTCTTAAAACAAGGGAAGAAGGTATTTATTAGTGTGCATGAGTGAAGAGAGGAATAGTCTGGAAAATAAAATTCAAATATAAACTGTGCTAATTTTTGTATTTAAAATATTCTGACATTAATTTGCAAATCATCAATAATTGCACTGTGTTACTTTACATGAACCCAACTTGAAAGTCACCTATTTTATTTTTGCATAGAAAATAACAGGTTGTGGTTAGTTATCAGTGACTCTGAACTCATTAAATTAGAAGAGTGTTAAATATATAATCAGAATCTAACAGCACTTTGTATGTATTCTGAGAAATTAACAGATTTCAATACCTGTAGTGTTAATTGCAAAAAGCTGATATGTAACAATTACTCTAAATTATGCCATTACTGCAAACATCATCAATTGTGCAATTGTGCAGGTACAGAACATTGGTAAAGCAGTTCAGTTGTGAAAAAATTTTCCTATTTCAATTTTTAAAATGTTCACACATAAGAAATCATGATGGAAAAATCCCTTAAAAATAAGATTTCTTTGGCTTTTGGTAATACTGCTATAACTAGGTGGTTCTTGTCCTAGCAAATTTGTCCCATGTGCCTTTCTTAGAAATCCAAAACAAATAGAGGTAAAATTAATCCTCCTGATAACTAAAGCTCATCAGTCATATTCTTTGGTATTTTCCTCTTCTACCTATTTTTTAGAGATTAATTACTGTAATATATTTTAAAATGAAATTTTAAATTACAAAAGTGATATTTGCTCAGTGTATTAAATTCAAGTGTGTGTGTGTGTCTGGGTATCAGTGCTTCTGCACATCTACCTATATGTAGTAATAAGAGGTTTTGTTTGTATACAAATATAGAACCATAATCTTCACGTTATTCAGAAACTTACTTTACTCACTTAATTATACATTATGGACAATCTTCCCAATTAGTAAATAAAACTCCTTCTTTCTATAGTTGAATAATATCTCCTAGTATGAGTGTACCACTGATTCTCTATTAATAGATAGGGTATTCCTACCTATATGTCTTTTGCAAGTTATGAAATAAATAGTATGTATAGATGTGTATCTGAAAGTGTAGAGTATGTCTTATCTGTGTAAAGATAAATGAAAAGTATTCAGTTTTATTCTTAAGATTTATTAATTACTACTTAAAAAGTCAAATAGGGGCTGGGATTGTGGCTCAGTGGTAGGAGCGCTTGCTGTGCATGCATGAGGCATTGGATTTGATCCTCAGCACCACATAAAAATAAATAAAATAAAGATATTGTGTCCATCTACAACTGAAAAAAATATTTTTAAAAAAATCAAATAGGAAGCACAGTAAAATTATAGATGTTACAATGCTTGAGTTAAAAATAATATGTCATAGTCTTGTTATAACTTATGTAATTTTACAAGAGATCACTTTTTTCAGTTCTATCAAAATATGGCTGCAAATTTATCATCAATAGTTGCTGCAGACTGCCTGATTTAGAAATGTATTCTAATGAGTTTTTAATTCCATTTATGTGCTACTAATCATGCTACAGATAAGACTTGATGGATAAAGAAGTTTAATTCATCCTACTTCAAAGTTTGATTTTAAGTAGTCCTACATAGTCAACTATTCATATAGATATCTTTAATATTTTAATAATTTACAGTGACTTTGATCCTATGTTGTTTAGAAATAATGATCAAAATTATTATTAAGAATTACTTATAAGAATAATTTAGTAGTAGCAAGCCTAATCCTTATATGAACTAAGTCTACATGGTTTGAGATGTCACATCTTTCTCTTGAGTCTCTTTCTCTGTTTCTTGGTCTTTTGATTTACTATGCACAGACATTGTTACTTGATGATAGGGGACATTTGGCATTTTTGCAGAATGTGCCCATTGCATAACAATGTTGTGTTCTTTACATTTGTTTGGTTTTGGCTATTTGCAAATAGTACTAATAAACTTCGTGATCTTAAAATGCACTCAAGAAGAAATGACAATGTTCTCCAGAAACTAACTCAGTGCCAGAGGGTGAAATCAGAGCCCACCCATCAATTGTTAGCTCTTGCTCTCCTTTATTTGCTCTAAGAAAAACAGACTGCGTGATCGCAAATGGCATAATAATAAGTGAAGAAGAACCATTTGTTTAGATAACAGTACTGATGGAAATATAAAGATATGTAATCTGAAAAATTAAAAGATAGAGAAGAAGAAAGTATAAAGATCCACCAGGAAACTTCAAAGGAAATACTATGTTTACTCCATATCACACCTACATTATTTCCTTAATGACCATTTACGAAACAAAGAAATCTTGAAATATCTTCTCCTGGATGCCCATAGCTATCCATATCATCACACGGAGCTGAATGTTAATGGTATATATTATTTCAATAATAGAAAAATAATAGACAAATAACAGATTGAAAAATTAATATTCTAGCTATGAATAGAATGTTTCATGTAGATGTGGTTTTATTCTTAGTAGTAATGATTTCTTTTGCATGTAAATGAAATGGTTTCAGGCAAATTGTGAAGTTGTCTTGGTATTATATTATTTCAATATTGTTCGAATTGGCTTAGATTGTATTATTTTTCTTTTACATTATCTAGAGGCTGTGAATCTGTATTCAGAGCATCTGTAGAATCATAACATCTTCAAGGCATTTGTTTTTTGAAAAAGATAGGTTTCTCCATAATTAGAAATGTGTTCTAATTAGGGGTTGGGTGTTTATGTAAGTTTAAAAAGAATTGTATTGCTAAACATTGTGATTAGATGCTTTAAAATGTGACTTTGTGAATCTGGTCACAATAATCCTCCTCTAAGAATATAAAGAGCAATCCATTCCACATTAAAAACATTATTTAAAGTTGAGTACAATGACCAAGAGCTTTTGTGGAGGAGGGTTTGTTTGTTTCTTCCCCAAGTCTTCTGTGGAGAATTTCTAAACAAAGTAGACAGAAACAGGCTTACCCCCTTATTTTTCCCTTGGTTTACTTCCAATCTACCATGGACCTAGAAATTAGAAAAATTTGATACATAGTTTGCCAAGTTAAATACTAACAAAGAATTCTGTTTTCTTTATTAATAATCTTATATATACATAAATGTGTATATGTGTATACACACACACACACACACACACATACACCTAAGGTGCATAAGTTAGGAAAACATATTACTATTTTTGAATCCTGTTAGTATTTGGAAATGGATTAAGAATGTACATGCTGTCCATTACAACATATTAAAATTCCGCAGATTCAAAACTATACCTGAGGAGACTTTGCAGACTTCTACTTAGTGTTATTTATGAAAGTATAGGACATTTTCTCCTCAATGCCCTTCCCTACAGTGTTCATTCAAGGCTGACATAGATAAGGCCTAGGCTAGTGACCAACACAGTGTGAAAATGAAGCAAACATGTTGGAAGCACCGGGGCTATTAAATGTTAGCTACAAGAGAAGAGCCACTCTTCGCATTTTTTGTTTTTAAAAATCCAGACACTTTGAGACAATGCATTTCATGGTTAAAAGCAAGAAAAAAAGGAGAGAGTGGAAACTCTTTTCACAAATGCTCTTAATCAGGGCCTTATTTGGCTATAAGTCAAAACAAATAAAACCTAGTATAATTGGCTCCAAAAAGTAAAATTTTATTATTCTTTTGCATAACAAAAATCCAGAAGTGGGGAAGCTCCTACCATGAGATTCATGGTTCTGTGACATCCAAGCCTAAATCTATGTCAATTTCTTATTCTTTCTGCTTTGAGGGTAATATGCGCAGCAAGTCCAGGTGTTCCATCCAAGGACAGAGGTGGAGGGTGGCTCCGTCTGCCCTCCCTATGCTTTCCTAGAATTCCTCCTGTAACATTTACTTTCTTTTCAGTGTCCAAGAATTTGTTGTATGTCCACAGCAAAATGCAGAGAGACTCGAGAAGTTATTTAATATTTTAAAACTCAGTAGGTTGGGAATTGTCAGGAGGCAGAGTATTAGGGATCAGGGTTGGATTAGTCAGCGAGGGGCTTTGGCACAGAATGGTGGGGGTGAAGTACACACCAAACTTCGGCAGGCAAACAAAACAAAACAACTTGTCTGAAAATGTTTCACTGCTTTTAGGAGGAAATGTTATTCACTTACCATGAAATCAGAAATAAGAGTGTTGAACACATATCAGCATTAGTTCAGAGAAGCAGTAGGTAAATAACTTCATATTTTATTTTCATTAGAGATATTTTAGGGTTATGTTTTATTGTTTAAAAATATATACGAAGCTCTGAAATTGTTCTAGGATTTGTGTTCTTTTAAGAGCTGATTTAAGATAGGAAGTAGTAATTGTTTGCAGAAGTAAACTATTCATTCAGTTGTTTATTCATGTACAACTCTATATTTAGTGCTTTTTTAATGATATAAAAAACTAGGCTCCAGAAAAATGTAATGATGTCTGTGACAAAATTTCAGCACTTGAAAGACATATGTGAACTTGTAAAAACAGAAGTACTATTATTTTACCTTCAAGCTCTGAATGTTTCCTTACTTATCACTATATAGATAAAAAATGGTTGATAAATCAAATCTAGGGAGTAAGTGTTAGTAGGGAAGTGAAGAATGTACTGAGTCCTGGCAGTCTCATCCAAATGGAGAACAGAGAAATAGGAGGAAACTCCCTTCTCCGTTCATCCAACTATTAAGTGTGGTTTGAGGCCACTGACTTCCCTGAGACAACTGGAGGTCTCCTCTGCAGGAAACAAGGCTGTCAGCAGGGAAAAGTAAGTAGAAAACATCTGAACAAAGAGATGTGATATTTCTTAAGGACAATTCCTTACTCCCCCTTTCTAAGTATTTTATAAAGAAATTGTAAGACAAGGATTTGGGAATCCAAAGTATAGTAAAAGTAAAATGAAAATCACTTTATATATAGGATTGATTGTATGTAAAGAGAACAAGCCATTACCTTAAAATACATATATATATGTATACATGTACACACAAATGTGTGCATATATTTATTTATCTATATAGCAGTATACATATGATTATAAAACTATATTAACATAGTTTATTATTAACATAGTTTAACATAGTTTATTATGATTATTAAGTAGACTTTTATGATACTGTATGATAGTTATAGACTGTGAAACCAAAAATTCATCTGAGCTCTTAAAAACCCTTGTTAAAAGAAAAATGCTTTCTGGTTTAATTCCCTTTCAACACTTTATAGGTATAAAATCATAGGAATAGAAATTTGTAGGTAAATTGTGTATATTCTCAGGATGGTGTCCTTAAGCATGAAAATGTTTACCTCAAATTCAAGAATATAAATATATGTACTTTTTTGAACACTGTGAAAAACAAACACCTCTGTGTAGGTTAAAATATTGCCTCCAAAGAGAAGAACATAATTATTCTGAAACTATCAGAAATTTTTCTCAGAAACTAATCCTAGAAATAAAAGAATCAGATTCTATTTACATATTGGTTTAATGGTAATATCTCTACTGAAATAATTTTGTAACACTTATTGAATGAAATGTTACATTCACATGTTAAACTACAGGGGAAAATAATTAACAACTGAAGACAAGTCAAAAAATATTCAAATGTGCCTAGGAAGAAAGGTGTACAATGTATGTCTTTTGCTTAAACACTTGCACTTCTGGTCATATTTAAATGGAGTAGAAGAATATTGGGTCCTAATCAAAGGATGGAGACACTGTAATATCCTATGTCTCATCAAATAAAAACTGTAACTGTCAACTGATGCCAACCTCTGAGTCTGACCCAGATCATTTTCATTGGCTCAAAAAGGAAAAATTGTGTCATATTTGTAGAGCAGGTAGAATTCTGGGTCAGAATAAGCACAATTTGCAAGTGAATAAAAAAAGAAAAAAAGAATCTCTTAATGTAGCTCTCCTTGCCCAAGGCAATAACCCTTAAATGTCTTGGGGGGATTTTAATGTTTCCAAGTGTTTCAAGGTCTCCTGTTTCAGGTCTGAACTGTTTTAGGGAAGACAGAAAGGTGGGAGGCAGTGCCACTGTGGTGACAGATAATGCTTGTCATTGCTTTCTTAAAGGAAAACCAGTGTTTTATGTTTAAAAAAAAATCTTCCTAGCTGTGTCTTCACTAAGAAAATAAAATGAAACTAAAATAACAATGCACATCTAATCTTTATATCCCAGAATATAAAGGATTTAATAAGCTTAAACCATAATGAATATAGCAACAGAGAAAATAATAGAAGAGAATTAAAATAGTAATATATAACTAAATATTAAATCAAAGGTTCTGTGAGAACTCCTAAATAAATTGAGGCATATTTTATATTCCTTATCTCGAAATATATATACTGAAGTGAATATATAGTGAATCAGATACTGTGAGTATATCTGATTAATGTGTACTCAGTAAAACAATTCTAATAAAACATCTTTAGAAATAGTGACAACACAATATATCTGAAAAATTAATGTGCTTGAGAATTTAAGAAATACAATGTTAATATTAACTACTATTCATAGTTGACCTCGTCCAAATATCTTAACTTTTCTGAGTTTTTCCCACTTAGTATGGGGTTTTAAGATCTGCATTGGTTATTGTGAAGCTATACAATGCATGTAAAAATAAATTTTTAATTATAAAATATACAACCATTGACATTTATTAGAATGGAAAATCTACACTTTACCTAAATTATTTAAGTTTAAAGGTAGTACACAATACCAAATAAAATTTTGACTTATTTCTATGAAAGGGAATAATTTCTATACAGCATGAAATTTTTTGACATTTTTTTTTCATTATTTCCAATTAAAAATGAAGTGGAAAACCCTACGTGCTGTAAAACCCAGGAGGATCTGTTGGCAGGGGCTCCTCTTTGGAAGAAAAATTTTGCTATGTTCAAACTGCCACCATAATTAATGAAATATTGAAGAGTTCATATTTTCAAAGTTGTATTCTTTTACTCATTTGGCAATTGTCAATGGATTCTAAGTATTTTAATAAAATGTCAACAGTTTTTTGATCAACTACGTATTTCTTCTAGCAAGAGTAAGTTAGGAAACATGGAATACATCCTTGAAATGCCATGTTACCTCTGGTTCATGGAAGTCTCATGATTTTGTTTATATCACTATAAGATTTTCAGAAGGAAAATGCAGTACAAGGTAAGAGTCAATATTACCTAATGATATCTTTAAAACAAAATGTAAGTTTACAGGAAACCATTACATTTGACCCCAATTTATGGAATACACATTTAAGTTGCATATAGATTTATTAGAGACAATAATGAATTTACCTTCCCAGCAAGTAAAATATACTGTAAACATTACTAAGATACTCTTGCATATATATATATATATATATATATATATATATATATATATACGCACACACACACACACACACCTTTGTATCTCTATCTGAAGATACATAGATATGTATGTATATATTTTAGCTCAGAATATAACAGGCAAAAGATTCCCTTACATTGGTCTAAAGGTAGGATAAAAAAGGTATTGATCACGTAGGAACTCTTGAGAGTGAAAGAGGTACTATCAATACTTTTCATAAACTGAGGTTGTCCTGGACAAAATAGAACATATGATTTACTTAAAAATATTTGATTTAATAATAGTACTAAATGTGCTCTAAATTCATCAGCTCTCACAAGTATATGAAAGACTAGATAGTTCCCTACTGTGTTTTCTTTGCATTAGTTTTGGTGAAGAATGGGTGGGTTTGCATTTAAGCTGAGTTATATCAGAAGCACTACAAACAACTATTGGAAATTTAGATTAGTCTGAATCCCAAGTATCTTCTGCCACAATCACTATAAGGAAAAATCATAGTTTGAAATTAACACCAAAGAATAATGTTAAACTATTTGAACATTTTTTAGATTTACAAAGTTTATCATATAAAAATTATGTTTAAAAAAATATAGCACAGGATTTATCTGACTAGCCTGTTGTTTTTGTTTTCCTTTATCTCTCACTTATAGTAAAAGATACACACACACACACACACAAATTTTCAGTTTAACCTTTACTACCTATAAAGAAATAGTGATGCAGCCCTAAGTCTGACTCAACAAATTCTGAAGACCAGTTTTCAAATTATTTTGTAACATATGAGCTCTGTAAAGTAGAAATTTCTGATTTAAAACCAATATCATTAGTTGCAAATTATATACCAACAGTGTACCGTAGGAGTACAGGCTATATTCTTTATGTTTAATTGAATATTATTCTGTATTCAAAAATGAAGGCAAAAACACCTATATTACAAATGTAATTGGCCTATTATTTGGTGATGGATTTGAATTATCGGTTTTAAAAACTCTCATAAATTTTAGCATTCTTCACAATGACTATTTTAGTGAAAATTCTGGTTTTACAAATTAAAACAAACAGCAACGTTGTTCATTTTTAAAGGATAGCCAGCCACGAACATAAAATGGAAGGGGAATAACAAAATATTTTTAAAGAAAAGTTTGAGTTTTAATCAGAAATAATATTAACTTTAGTATACTTTTTTAATGATCTGATATCTGGAAGGAAAAAGTTAAGTTAAGGAAAAAATTTGGATTTTTATTAAAATGACTTGTCATGTATCTTCTCACATCTTTTATTCCTCAGTGACATGAACAACCTAGTTCAAATACAGTAATGAATAACAATGTATCTTTTAAATGAATCACATAGTTTGAACATACAGCTTTTTATAAGGTAATTCCATTCAAGGAAATAGAATACTATACATTATATTGTTTCTGAAATGAAATTACATGTTTTAAATAAATTAGCAAAGTTCATTTGTGATTCACAATCCTTTTGATATTAGTTCTTTAAATGGTGGGACGATATTGGTTTCATTGTACTCTTTCCGAATCACAGAATAAAGATAGCAAGAGTAAGTTAGGAAACATGGAATACATCCTTGAAATGCCATGTTACCTCTGGTTCATGGAAGCCTCATGATTTTCCATCGATTGACAGCATCTCTTTAGTCTAAGCTTGAACTTGACACTTGCAGTATCCTATCTTTTATACTGTAGGGGCGCCAACCATTTTTTAATGGACAAAAAAAGACAAACCAACAACCAAATGCTAACTTTTGGATAAGCGATTATAGAGTAAATCAAGATCCCTTAGTATTTAACTGCTCTGATCTCACTAGTGTCTTATCTGAGCCACTTGGAGGTTCTTCTGACTTATATGCAGGAGAAAAACTCTCAGGAATAGCAATAGGCTAATAGGAGAGGGGTACAGTTATTGAAAGACACAGTTTGGGTAGCTCTTTATCTTAGGTCCTCATGAGGAGTTAAGCATTTGCACTTGGGATAAAAGGAAAAAGAAAAGTAGGCCTCTGTCCAACACCTATAAATATCAATGAATTATCAAAATTGAGGGAAGTAAGAAATGTGTAAATAAGATCAACTTTTTCAAAGTAGCTTGGTTTATGGAACATAGTATTAATTGTAAGAAGCATAATGGTAAATGTCGTGAGCACATTAATGAGTAGAAAATATATGCAGAAGAATGCTTATGGTAAAAGTGGACAAAAGGAGCAAAAGGAAATCTTAACTGAAAAAATGCAAGTAAATATTTGAGAAAATAGTAAATAAAATAACCTTGTTATAAAACTAAACTTTTAGATTATGATTTAGATTTTTCTGTATTTTTCTCAAAGTGAATGAACTTTTCTTTCCCAAGAAATACACATATAGAAAATTAAGAAATACATATACATAAACATACAAAAATGAGTGCATCATATTCACACTATCCACAACTGCTGTTTAGTGATGTATTTGATATTAACCTATATCCACATATCTATAAGCACATAAGCAGATATATGAATGCTTTTTCCCATATTAAGATCCAACTGTTCAGTAACCCAATCTTCTCAGTTTATGGTCTATGTCTTTCTATGGCAGCAAATATTCACCCCATCTGTTTAATTATCCATATTTGGACTTCTCAAGTTATCCCCAAAATGACTCCATAGCTGGTTTGTCCAAATCAGGATCCAATCCAAAATGGCCCTTTATGTCCACTTGTTACGTCTGTCAAATCTTCTTAGTCTGCATCAGTCCCTTTCCTTATCACAGTCACTTACTAAACAGAACTTGTCTTACTGAGTGTCCCCCTCCTTGATTTAACTGCCTGCTTCTTTGTGGTTAACTATTTTTTTCAAGAAAAAAATTATGTGAGAATATGAAGAATTCAGCCTCCTAAAATGTTCAACCAGATATTCACGTGTGATCTTTAGGTACAAAAGTGGAGTTCCTCATTTCTTCAGGTTATTTGTAGCTCCACCATTTTCACAGAGCGGTGAGAGAAAACAGTAAAGAAATCTAAATCAAACAAAGGAACTGCTGTGAGAAAGTATCAAAAGTAAATATTAACTAGAAAAACAGAAATTACTCGCTATTGATTTTGAATGCTTTTTTTTATTATTATTACCGTGATTAACCTAAGAAGTAATGACATAAGAGTTAATCTCCATCCAAATAATATGAAATGAATAGAGGTCTCATTTTGTTTTATTGGAAGTTATCCTTAAGACCAAGAAAATCATGATAGAGCATGTTTAAAGATTTACTGTGACATTGACACTGAAATGTGTATACACACACACAGACACATATTCTCATAAATACATATAAATATTCCTTTACAAAATAAATAAGCAGAGAGTTTAGAGTTTGGTCTAAATCTACAGTTAACAAATGTTGAACACTATTCTCAATTACACATAAATCCTTTGCAAAAAAACATGGGTTAAAGAACAAAAAATACAGCTCTTTATGCAGTAATATCTTTTAAAGAATACATTTGGCACTTGTGCTTAAAATTATGCCTTTGGTTGAAAATCTGAAATATTTTCTGAAGTATATATTTATCTGGCATGTCCCAAAATTCAGTGTTACACACAAAAAATACATCACAATCATGAGTTTGTGTCTATACTATAGTTTAATTTTCCCAGCATAGATTTTTATAACTGTAGAAAATCCAATTTAGGAAAATCTAGTTGAATTATAGCAACATTTCAGTATGCTTTAGTACTTTAAGCTGTCAGGAAACAACCTTTAGGATGAACTACTTTTTTAGATTTTTCTGCAGTTTTATTTGACAGTATAACAGCCATAATCTTTAAAAGACATGACTTCATTTATAGAAGTAGTTACAGATTTTTTTTCCAGATTTCTTTAGAATTCCAAGGTTTTATTTAGGATCATCTACTATCATTTTTCTGATCTATTTTGAACAAAAGTTTATTTTGCATGTGTAATTTTTTTCTAAAAGAATATAACTGGGTAGAATAGATTCTTCTGAAAATAGAAATATATACTATAAAATACTTTCAAAAGTATAAGGATGCAGGAAATTTTTTGTTTTGATATCTGTAAAGACTTCCTAGTCAAATATTTATTAAGTAACCTCTATGTGTTTTGCTCAAGGTGGCATATGAAATTAATATATTGCAGGACTCTGCTTTATTCTACAACAAGGTGTTACAAACTATGAATATTACCAAGCAGGGAAAGAATTTACCTTAGAAAACAGTAAGAAGTGACCAGCTTCAAAATTATATCTTTGCTAAAAATACATTAGAAAAACATTTTAAGGACTGGAGCTGTAGCTCCGTGGTAGAGCACTTGGCTCGCACATGTGAGGCACTGGGTTTGATCCTCAGCACCACATAAAAATAAATATATTGTTTCCATCTATAACTAAAAATTTAAAAAATTAAAAAAAAGAAAAACATTTTAAGAACAAAAATTTCTAGTGTCTCCTCAATGCCTCCTTGGTAATTGTTTGTATTTTTGTGATATTTAATGTGCAGATCTCTTCTGTGCACATAGGGTGCTTGGACACACTTGCTTATAGTACATACTCCTGTTATCATCACTCTGAAAGTGTTTGACCCTTTTCTATTTCTCCTGCCCATTATTCTACCTGCATTGTCCTTATCAAAGTTTAACTTGCAGCTGGGTGTGGTGGCTCAAGCCTGTAATCCCAGCACTTAGGGAGGCTGAGACCGGAGAATCACGAGTTCAAAGCCAACCTCAGCAACGGCGAGGCGCTAAGCAACTCAGCAAGACCCTGTCTCTACATAAAACACAAAATAGGACTGGGGATGTGGCTCAGTGGTCGAGTACCCCTGAGTTCAATCCCCAGTATCAAAAAAAAAAAAAGATTTAACTTGCACTTTTGGCAATAACTGTCACGTCAGTACTCTCTTACTCTGGAATTGTGGGGATTCATATGACTCTGGACTACTCATTTTTGCTTTAGAGAGCAGTTCTCTATTGGGATTGATATTGGCAGATATTTGACAATGTCAGGAGACATTATTGTCACTAGAGGATGGATGTTACAGCATCTAGGAGAGACCGCGGACATACTGCTAGATCTCCTAAAATGCACAGAATAGTGCCCATGACAAGCTCTTATTTAGCCCAAATGGTCAATAGTGCCACTGTTGAGAGCCTGCTTTATTGAAAATAAAATTATATACCACAATGATAATATTAATGTGTTTTCCATTTATTCATGGATAATAGTAAAATTAAAATAACTTCAAATGTTGCCATACCAATATCTTAGCATATCTTCTACATTGTTACCAAATTTCGCAATTTTCATGAAATGGTGTGTTGTGGCTGCTTATCCCCAAAGATTAGTTGTATGTGCATGAATTGCTATTTAAAAACAGCAAAAACTACTGTTTTGCCTTGAGAAAAGATTTGTTACAGTGCTAGTGCATTTTTATTTATTTTTATTTGCATTTCTTCTAATTGACCAAGTTTATGCAATATGAATAATGTCTTGCACAACAGATCTTTTCTCTTCTTCTGTTTTTTTCTTTCTTCATATATTTTTTTTTTCATTCTGGTTGGCAGAACTCCCCTAATTGCTGCTGGAGTCATTGGAGGTCTCTTCATCCTGGTCATCTTGGGTCTAACCTTTGCGGTTTATGTTAGAAGGAAGAGCATCAAAAAGAAAAGAGCCCTGAGAAGATTCCTGGAAACAGAGGTGGAATGTTCACTATTTTTCTTCACATGTTTAGGGATTTGTGATAGCATTTAAGAGATTTGGATGCTACTCAGTTTGTTTTTTTTTAATGCAAGTGAATGTTCTGTTCAGTTTCCTGATAACAACTTCTATTTTTTATACAAAGCTGAAGAAGAATCATAGTATTATACTAGTAGTAGTCATGGTAGGTTCATGACTCGAAGAGGTTAGATGTCAGAGATCCAGTATGTATGGCATTGAGGAAAAGACAGATCAGGTTTTGCCGGTGAGGGTTGCCATTAGCAAGCTCTGGGTAGAAGAAATCTCAATAGCAGAGATAGAAAGTATCAAGAACTAGGAATACATTTGAATGCACCAGGAAGTTTTTCTGGTTCAAAACACAAACAGATAGGTAAACAATGTATCCTTTAATTAGCATCTTAAATTGGTAACCAATGATCTCATTATACCAGCACTGAAAAACTAAGCTAACAGGATAAAGCTTAGTGTTGTAATCGCAGGACTTAAAAAACAATTTATGAGATGCATTTAATATCATGCATGGTGGTTACTGTGAATATGTAAATTACTCATAAATTATTATAATTTCCTTTACATTGCCACACTTGAGTTCTCTAGCATGCAGACTTTCACTGTACAGGATAATGGGGCAGGAGAAACAATTACAGAAGACTGTACCACCAGACCATTCTCAGCTACACCTACCTCTTTCTCTAGATCCCTATAGCAGTGCCTGCTCCATTTGGAGCAAATTTCTTTCTGTTTAGAAAGAGGCTACCCTGGATCTGTTTTCTCTCTCCTTGTCAATGTGACAATCTGGCTTTTCCTCTTAACATTAACAGGCATGGGAATATACATTCTTTTATAAATTTTGCACACTGCTAATGATTTCAATTTTAGCTCTTTTCCTTCAGAAGATAAAAGAATCATGTGAAAGTTTCAGGAAACTACAGCTACATTCAAGATAATACTTTCTAGGATTGGAATTATCTAAACTGGAATAGGCTATCTCCTCAATGCACTTATTTAAGTGAAATAAAGATAGTCAAATACGTACATGACAGCACATAGTAGTAAAATGTACATTAACTAGATATTTACAGATCACTTGATTCCTTTCAGCTATGTATATGTGAATAAAAGGTAAGAAAAAACACATATGTTATACATTTTTCAAATTAATTAAGAAACTGCAGGCAGGTAGAATTTCCCCTCATTGGCAGTTTGGGGCAGGTGGTGAGAGAATTCTTAAAAGTAAAGTAAGCCAGAGTTGGAAAGGAACTTAAGGCTTCTAACAGCAGTGGATATTTAGGTGATCAAATAAATGGAAGAAAATTCTCTTAACCATGTGCAATGAAGTCTCATTATTATGCAAAAAGTAGTATCGCTTTATTTTTTTAATGCAGTGCTAAAAATGCCCTTCAAGTTGTCATCTCCTTGCTAAATCAGCACATACTGATTGGTTTTAAAAAAGAATTTTATTTTGTAAAGAAATTTTTTGCTTAGAATGAAATTATTTTATATTTGCAGGTTAGGTAATTGTAGAATTTACCATATTTCTCTCAGTAAAGTGAATAATTGTGGTTTTTGAAATATCTAAAATAGAGGATCAATTTGAATCCTTAAATACCAAAGCTAGAACTTTCCAACAAAATGAAAAGATTTTTAAAGGATAATATATTGTTGGAATGCACTTAAAATTGATATGCTTTCCCAGGTCATTTTGTTTCAGATTGTCTTCCTTCTATTATATGCATAAAAGTACAAAAGGTATTTTTTCAAAGCACAGTTTTTTAGATATATTATAAGCTTGATGATTTTGATTAAAAAATGGATTAATGAGACATGATTCTATCCCTTGAAGAATGACAGATTCAATGCCTATGATATGTCAGGAAATGTTCCAGAATTTTCCACAGTGCTGTCCCATTTCATCTATTAACAGCCCTCTCAGGTGATTATTGCTATACCTGTTTCACAGATGAGAAATGAGGGGCCAAGAGGAATAAATTGCCTGTGAGTAGCAACACGGGTGTACAGTCCTCTAAACTTAAACTCAGTGCTCTTTTTACCATGTTACTACTGGCTCATAAATGAAAATATGCTCCTTTTTAAGGAATAATATTCAAATTTCTAGAAAAATAAGTTTGTATAAAATTTTAAGTGACACCTAATACAATTATAACTTAACAATTACAAACAAAATATATAGACTAAACATCTCAGGTAGAACTGTGCATTTTTCAAAATAAGAAATTATTGCATGGTATATGCCAAGACATACATATCTAATATATATTTTAGCTAGCTTAAAGTGCTAAAACTCTTTCCCCAATTTTGCATATGATTTCATATGACTTTTGTATGTAATTTTTAAATGTGATACATAAAAATCACTTGTCTTGCACATGGTGTATATCCACATCTACCAAACAACTCCCTCTAATGCAGTTGTCTTCAAGTGAAGGGAAATATATACTGGAGATTGTGTTTCACATTGAAGAAATAATTTAGTGATTTTTTTCTGAGACTTTTTAATGCAACTTGACTGAAATTATAAGCAGATTAGTTATCAACCTATTAGAAAATAACCTAAATTTATTGATAATTTTTAGCATGTTCTTCCTAAAATTCTTGCTACTGCTACATTTACCTACATTCAGGACTCTATTGTTCCACTAATTAAGTAGGCCATCATGTTCACAGAAGCTTGATAATAATACCCATACTGGAGGGCTACAGTGCCCTTAGTCTTGTAAACAGGCATTTTGAAATACCGTGGTTGCTTCAAGACAATTTGAGTAGGAGTAGCCCTTAATTATTCTTTATGCAGAGAAAAAAACAGGCTATTTGTCTTTTGTGTAAAGTTTAGTACCTTAACTTAAAAATGAAAAAAAAAAAAAAACCCTACTTTTCTCACTTGCTTTTTGCCTCAAGCATGAATTAAACTTAGCATTTTAACAAAGGATATACACAATGGAATATTATTCAGCAATAAAAGAGAATAAAATTATGGCATTTGCAGGTAAATGGATGGAATTGGAGAATATCATGCTAAGTAAAGTAAGCCAATCCCCAAAATCCAAAGGCTGAATGTTCTCTCTGATTAGTGGATGCTGATACATAAGGGGGGTGGGAATGGGGAACACAGGAGAAATGGAGGAACTCTGGATGGGGTAGGGAGAAGGTGGAGGGAGGAAAAGGGGAAGGGGTGTAGTAAAGATGGTTGAATGAGATGGTCATCACTGCCCTCGGTGCATGTATGAAGACAAAAATGGTGTGACTCTATCTGGTTTGCAACCAGAGAAATGGAAAAATTGAGCTCTATATATGTACTATAACTTGAAATGCATTTAAATAAATTAATTTTAAAAAAACAAAGGATATAAGCCTTATGGTATCCAAAGTCTCCCTTGTGTGCAGTAGTCCCACCTTATCCATGCATTATACTTTCCAAGTCCCCACAGTTGGGATGACTGGATATCAGAACCATGGATAGTATTAAACTCTCCCTGTACTGTGTTTTGTCCTATATATGCATAAGTTCGATGAACTTTAATTTATAAATCAGGCACAGTGATGATTAATAATAATTTCTACTAATAAAATAGAACAATTATAAAAACATAATTTAATGAAAGATTTTAAGGCTATGAATTGTTTATTTTGGGAATTTTTCATTTAACATTTTGCAAACACAATTGATCACTGGTAAATGAAACTTCCAATGGTGAAAATGTGCATAACAGGTGACAACTGTAGACAATTTTTGTCTCATACATATACACAAGTGATCAGAGCCCATTCATACAGCTTCCCCTTGTTCATTCATCCTCTCTGGCTTACTGACTTCTTAACTGTGCCATCTAAAACTGTCAGCCTAATTTTACATTTTGGCCATACCCAGCCAGTACACTTTATGACCTGGTGTCTCCCACTCTAATCTCACACTTTCACCTGTCTCACTCCCTCATGGGTTCCTCCATGTCTTCCTCCTTCCCCTGATGCTATGCCCAAACTCTTCCCCACCATGATAGTACCCTCTTTTGTTTTATTTACTTATTTATTATTTATTTATTTTTGGTACCAGAGATTGAACTCAGGGATACTCTGCCACTGAAGCCACATCCCTAGCCCTTTTTGTATTTTATTTAGAGACAGAGTCTCAGTGAGTTGCTTAGTGCCTCACTTTTGCTGAGGCTGGGCTTTCAACATGCTATCCTCCTGTCTCAGCCTCCTGAACTGCTGGGATTACAGGCATGCACCGCCACACCTGGCTTATAGTACCCTCTCGATAATAATCCATTTTCTTTATCACAAGATGATTTTAGAGCATATCTCCTTTAGGAAGCCAGAACTGGTGAGCCTCAGTTTCTAAAGGTGATTTCATTCCTTTGCATTTCATAACATTCACTTAGGATCTTGAATCAAATAATTGAATTTTTTTTTATTGAGAAGGGACAGTAGGCTCTTGCTTGTGTTTAAAGAAAACCATCATACATAGCTACCACCTGGAGTTCTGTAAAAATGCAAAATTTTAGGCCTAATCCATATTTTCTGAACCAGGATCTGCATTTTGACAAGAACTTTAGGTAATTAATGTACTCACTGAAGTTTCAGAAGCACTGTCTTAGGGTATCAGCATGTGTTCTTTTCCCTCTTCTGACATGTTTGTCCTAGTTTCAAAGATAGATGTTGAGCTCTAAAAAGGTAGCATTTCCATTTGTTATGCACCATGTCTCCTAGTCTACCATGCCTCAAGCTAGGACACATTCCTTTCTTGAATTCACCTACGTGAAGAGCAGAAGAGAAAGGACAGGGTCTAAAGGAGTGTCTAAATGTACGTCTGTGGTGGTGAGTAGTTCATATTATGAAATTATTGTTGGCCATATAACGTTTGTTTTTATTTTTACATGTAAGAGAAAATGGAGGGAGAGGAATTGAAAGCGGACTGATTACTGAATGGAAAGTTATATAATTTTATCAATTTACTCTGCAGTTGGTGGAACCCTTAACGCCCAGTGGTACAGCACCCAACCAAGCTCAACTTCGTATTTTGAAAGAAACTGAACTCAAAAGGGTAAAAGTCCTTGGCTCAGGTGCTTTTGGAACCGTTTATAAAGTAAGTACAAAACAATGCTGTACTATCAGTTATTTAAGTTTTGTTTCAGGCTTTTAAAAAAATAATAGCCAAAGTAATTACTTTAGCCAACCTAATTTCCTTTTAATATTCAGAGAGGGGGACCTTTACAGTATTGAGAAGTTGCTGCACAAATGAATTCATTAATTTTTATTGAAGAAGCTGGGATAAATATAGTCTTGAGAGAGAGGCAGGAAATGCCAGTATAAAGACAAATAGAGTTCTTGCTTTAGAGGCCTCTCTGATCCTTCATTTATTTATTTATTTACTTACTTATTTATTTAGGTACTGGGGATTTAATCCAGGGGTAGCATGGAGCTACACCCCCTGCCATTTTTTATTTTTTGAGATACGGTCTCCTTAAGTTGCTTAGGGCCTTTCTACGTTGTTGAGACCAGCCTCAAACTTGTGATCCTCCTGCCTCAGCTTCCTTCAGTTGCTGGAATTAAAAGCCTAGGCCACCACAGTAATACCTTTTCAATACCACTCTGCCTTTGGCAAATTTCCCTTTGTATCCAAAATAACCAGCCCCAACCCATTTCCCTTCCTCCCACACGGTGCTCCATGAAATCCCAGACATGCCCTGGTAATGAAGCATAATCCTTTGCACTTCTTTCTTTCTATTCTTATCTGAAAGAACCCTTTTCTAGGACTTACCAGATTGATCTCTTTGGAATCTGTATGGGTATGCTTATATATAAATAGGATAGGTCTAGATCCTAAACCATATTTTGCTTACCTGTTTACATATATGATTTAGTGGTCAATGTTTATGATTTTGATGTTGACATTCTGTGCAAACTAAAATTGACTTTATATAAGAAATTCAGGTCAGCTAGGATATCAAACATGACATCATGTTTTTTAATTTTTTTTTTTTTAGTTGTAGATAGACACAATGTCTTTATTTTATTGCTTTGTATGTGGTGCTGAGGATCGAACCCAGGGCCTCACGCATGCAAGGCAAGCGCTCTACCGCTGAGCTACAATCCCAGCCCCGACATCATGTTTTTTAGTAAGAGGAATTTCTGGAAACGAAAAGCTCAAATGATAGCATTTATATGTTTACTTATTTAGCTTAATTACAAAACCAATCCAGAGGCTAGGCCCAAGGTTAATTGTAGCGAAATTTATTTAATGATAAATAACAAGAATAAGAAGCTCTGCTGGGATATTACTGAATTCTCCTTAATAATTCATTATTACAATTTCCAAAATTTAATATATTTCTTAAAGCTATGTGCAAGCCTATGTACTTACAAACATGTTGACTAAATTAGATTTGATCTTAGGATTTTTACATTTTAAAATTGTTCATTCTGTGCCTGTTAAGACCATGATTTATTTAACAAAAAATATTACTATAGTATAGATGTTAATTTTTCTTTCCTGAGTGTTCCAAAATAATGTCATCTTCCTAGAACTGTCTTATTATAAGGCCAAAATGCAGAAGTTTCCATAATCTGTCAGTGTGTATACTTTGTTTTAGTAAATTTGAAATTATTAACTGGGCACTTAATTTGCATAGGCACTATTTTAGATTGACTTGATGCTTTTCTAATCTTCAAATTCTTTGTTCAAAGAAATATAACATCCTATTTATCTATTTATATTGTGCTAGAAAAGATGGACTTTATCATTGCATATACTTAAATTTTCAATCTTCATAATCTATCAATTTTTAATTCATAAGTTTAGTATTTCCAGTCTTTAGATCTATGTTAAATGGCATCAAGCAAATTCTTTGGATTAATATATGTACAATCTTAAATTCCAGTCATGAATTTAGAAATTGGCAAGTTAAAAGTAATGCAGTGAATTGGATTAATACTGACAATCATTCTGGGTCACTTAGCTACCATAAATCCCCACTCTAATCATCTGTTGCAGGATTCTCCCACAAGAATTATCTGATAATTGCTTCAATTCTCCATATCCATAGATATGACTGAAGAATCTGTACTTAGCCATAGGATAAGTCAATAGAAATATATTAGAGCTTTCTTCTCCTAAGTATTGCTGTTTTAATAATTCTGCATATTACACTGACAAAATTTAATGTGAGTTAACAAATTTGTTTGTTTATAGAGGAGAAAGAGATAAATGACCAATTTTAAGTGTATTAAAGAAACTTTCCTTTTTAAAATTACTTATTTTGGATTGTTTCTAATGTATGACCACACTTTTTTTATTATATAGTCAAGGAACTAAAATTTATTTTAAACCATGGAGACATGATACTTTAGGACTAAATACTATCTGATGACCTTAGCAGGGAAAAATACTACACTTTAAATATTTAATAGTAAACCTTCATCATTTTTACTAAGACTAATTATTTTTCTGTTGTCCATGCATGTTCCCTTTTATTGAAATACTTGTAATTATAGTTTATTAGAAGTTCCATAAATTTGTTTAAATTTTATGCCTGGCATGTGAATGGTTGGTCCTAGGTTTTAATCAATGTTTAAGCATGAAAGATTAGAACCAATACCATGGGTATCAGCATAGTTGAATTTTTATCTGGACAGGCTTAGAAAATAATGACTACACTTATTTCCAAAGCAATAAAAATTAATGCACACTGGATTTATATTCTTATTTTAAAAGTATTCTTTAGGAATACTTTAATATTGATTCTGTGTCTTAATGAAGTGCTTCTTCTGTTGTCATTTTATAGAATAATGATAACTATGTTCTCCCCCCTAGATACCATCAGAGTGAAAATGTAGGTTCCTCACAGGTCCTGGACTTTTACTTACTTTTTTCTATTTCTGCTTTCTTTCTTTCTTTTTCTTTGTAATTTTATACCATAAGGAGCTTAGCCTATTATTTTACATCTGATATTTAGATTTCCCTATTGGTTCCGACTAGGAAAACCATAACTCTAAATTTACCTTCTAAAGGTCAAAGTATTTTTTTTGCTTTTATTATTGTTATTTTTTAACAATTCTGTGTTTAGGTCTCCTCATATTATTACAACTTTGAGTAGTATAATTACATATCTTTTAGCAGGGCTTTTCAAAGTGAATGTGAATACAAGCAGCTGATATCAAGAAAGACAGGAAGTGTAGATATTCTATTCAGGAGTAATGAGTGTTTTTTATTCTTTCATTTTAACGTTAAAACTGCATATTTTTTATGTTTAAGCTACAAAATTAAAGTTTGAGAATTTTTATTTGCCTTTCACAACTTCATATTTAC
The DNA here is from genome assembly GCA_028644305.1 of Xerus rutilus. Lineage (NCBI taxonomy): Eukaryota > Metazoa > Chordata > Mammalia > Rodentia > Sciuridae > Xerus > Xerus rutilus. The sequence continues at coordinate 137,981,641 of CM053402.1, read as the reverse complement.
TGCTGTGTTCATTTGGGAAAGTGTTTTTTTCAAAAAAATATTGTTATATAATCCAAGCATCCTCATATGTCCTATCAAAATAATTGTCCTCATTTAAGTGTTTGAATTAAATTTATCCAGAAATGCTATTTAGCTTGATGGTGTTCTTAAGTCAAACTCTAGCAACTTTATACCTTCCCAACGTATAGATTCTGTTCAAGTATTACAATTGTATGTTGATAGGAAGAGAGAATTAGCAGTAGCCAATATAAATGTTTTATATTTACCTCAAAGATAACAGCAATCCTTCATATACACATGGAGTATAATAATACAGACAAACTAATATTTGTGAAATAATCCCTAGCACTTGTGTCTGAATACTAATTCTAAAATAATTGCCTTTAAAAATTCATTCTGAACTTAAGAAAGTTCAGGATAGTTATAGTCCAGATAACATTAAAGATGAAAAGAATTTCCAGCATTACTTAGCCCAATCTTGTAAATTACAGTTGAGATTATTAAGAAAATAGAAAAGACTGATAATATCATCCAAATCAGATATTGCTGTTCTGTACTGCCTCATTGTTTTCTTCTCTATCCAAAGCTTTTTCTCATGCTCACAAGCTGAGTTTTATAGTAGTATAGACAACTTGATACAGAATGCATGTTTAATTCACCTTCAAAAATGAAAGTAGACCATAAAAATGCAGAGTAACTTGTTATAATGGGTGCTAAATAAATTTTCATTGAATGAAAAATATATAACTTATAATTATTTTTACGAATTAATAGATTGAGAGTTTAAATCAAATTTTATTTCTACTATATCTGATATCCATGTTTTACTATGGACTTAATGTAAATCTTTTTTTTTTCCTTGAAAGGGCATTTGGGTACCTGAAGGAGAAACAGTGAAGATTCCTGTAGCTATTAAGATTCTCAATGAGACAACTGGTCCCAAAGCCAATGTGGAGTTCATGGATGTAAGTAGAGGCACCCATACAATCATAGTTTTCTCTATTATCAAATAGACTGTTAAAACAATAAAACCCCCACAACTTATAAACTTTATTTTCTAGAAATGATATAACTTAATAATTAAAGAAAATTTCAGACCACTTTATATTATATTATAATTTTTTATTGCTTCTGATTTGCAACCATCTGCCTACATAGTGTACTAGAACCTACCTTGGAATCTGAAGATGCTTACAGTCCCCAAGGTGAATTATCTTCTGTGAATCAGACATATAACATTTTTGCATTATAGTATTAAGTAGTCAAATATCTTTTAAGGGAAAAAACATAATTTGAAAGGAAAACATATTCAATGACTGTAAATCACCACTTTTATTCAATGTTTGGTCATCATAAGCATATTTCTTAAAATTAGTCTCATTGAACACTATTAGCACGATGTGGTGGTGGCCAACATGTGTCACTGATATTTGCAAAGTGCTTACAAAATGCCAGACACTGTTCTAGGCAGTAATTAATATTAATGAAATGTTTAGTAAGTGCCAAGCTGTGTTATAAATAATTTACCAATAAAAGTTCACCTAATCCTGGTAGCTCAACAGTCCAGATAAGCCCCAAATCAACCCAAGGTCTCAAAGTTAGGAGATGGCACATCTAGGCTTTGGGGTTCAGGTAGCAAGGCTTGAGCATTGTTGAGCAGTTATTTTCTTAATAGGCCAGAGAGTCAACAGGATTTGCATCCCACGTTTGGTGTGTGGCACCTACTCAACTCTGCCCTTTTGGGAAAGAAAGTAGCCATAGGTAATTAAGACAAAACAGAATAATACAAAATATTAATGGGTGTGTCAGTTAAACTTTATTTACACAAGTTGTGGGTCAAATTTGTTTTGAGAGTCAATGTCTTTTTCTAGGACTGTGTGTTTACTATGATGACAAACTGCACTCTGAAAATAGTGAGGATAATTTGAAAAAGTAGTTGACTGACTGCCTTACTTTATTATAGTAATGATCTATTGAGTTATAAAAAATCAAGGTTAGTTTCCACAATATGTTAATCTCTGCTAAATTTAAATTAGGATTCTGTCTGAATCTAATGATTGCCAATTTAAATTTACTTATTTAGATTCGAATTCAGGAGATAGGTCTCTGTAGTTAAAGCTTTGACTATGGAATAATAGTGCTAAAGAATGGAAGTATTGTATAAGGTCAATCAGAACTTTAAGATTTTCCCTAGCAAAAATTGTAGATTGAATTCTTCAGCAAATTTCAGAGATTAGGGTGGTATAGAATTATATATGTAGCACGCTGTTTTCATAGTCAACACAAGATGTCTTGCCAGGGGTTCTAGCAAAGATCCATATATGTTCTTTCTCTATCTTTTAACATAATCTCTTTAGTAATAAGAATGATTTTGATTTTCAAATGACCTTTATGTGAAAGATGATGCAGCATATGCTCTTTGAATTTTTTTTTTTTTTTTTATGGATGGATTGCTACGTATTCCTAACCAGTTTCTCTTGAAAGCTTTTCTGAAAGTTTTACAGGTGTTCAATGTGTGACCTTAAACAATTTATTTGAGTGTAATGCTGACCACCTTGTATAAGGCTAATTTTAGTTTACTATATCATTGGTTATTACATAATACAGCCGATACTCAGCTGGTATAAGCCAGCTGTTCTGAACATTTGATTTTGTCTGTGCCTTACTACTTGTTAAATATTTTAAATATTAGGCTTGTTGCATATCTACCAAAATTATCTAAAAAATATTGGGTCTAGTAAGCAAATAATGGTTTCTTCTGCAGGTCTGTAAAGGTTTTGGCACTCCCTGCAGCTGTGTGTCTTGGCTTATGTATTAAAAGTTAAAACTGAAGGCTTTTTTGGTGATGTCTCACTTATTCAATTTGATCTTGATCATAGCCATGAATTTGTGAAGGGAGTTTTTAAAGAAAGTAGAAATTATAAAGAAAAAATTACAGCAAGTAAAACCAGTATAGGTTAATATATAAAAGTGATAGAAAAAGATCTGTCCCAGCCTAGGCTGCAGCCAAAGCTGAAATTCACAAGAATGCTAATATCTCTGCTGGAGGCTTGGACAGCCATTTTTGTCATATTTCCATGGAAACAGAATGGCAAAAGGGGGTTAAGAGGCTACAAAATAATCACCTGAAAAAGAAGCTTTAAAAACCTCATCATGATTTTGAATGATTATTTGAAAGCTCCTAACCCCATTTATTTTTTTTCCTTCTTGATCTGAAGCCTATTCCCATGGAAACAGGAGTGGGGATGGCAGCTTGAAGTCTTAGATTTCTGCTGAATTTTCGATGAGCCTCTGATTGAGCCATGAAAGGAGTCATTTTCCTAGATGCTTGGTGGATTTATAACCAACAGACTTTAAAAAGTCTGTTCTTTTTTAAAGTTTAAAAAATAAGTAAAATATTTTGACCATGTCTTTCCCATTTGTGGATAGATCTGAAAAAATTAAAAGATTGATGGCAGAGTTTCAAAAACTGTCAGACAGAAACACTTTCTCACTATTTTGGTTACTTCTTTTAAAGCATCAGAAGGATAACATCAAAATGCTTAAAACAGTTTAACTGGAAAAACTGATGGTGAATTTAGTATGTTAATTTGGTTGGTGTGGTTTTCATGCAAACATATGGCTACATTTCATACTTAAATTTTTAGCTCTGTTGTATGGATAGATCATTTAAGTATTTGAGTAACACATTAAATCATAATAAAACAATTTGTGTAAGCAAAATTTATTTGTAATTTGAACGTAAGGATTTGGTTGAAATGATAAATGTTCATCAGAGTTACTAAATTAAATATGATATCATATTTGACATTATGTTTTAGTTTGGGTTCTTCTGTTGGTGAACAGTTTGGCTGTTCATGAAACAACGTTTTTTAAATAAAAGTGATTGATTTTGGAGATGAAGGACTCTTCAGTCAGAGAGTATGGAAATAAGAAAGGGAATCCAGTAAAGATAGCTGCCATGGTGAGCGAGAACTTCTTTCTACTGGAGAGATGCTGGCAGCAAGTGCGAGACATACACATTAGAGTAACCCTACTCAGGGACCAAGAAACCTGAAGCCCTTGCAACAGCTTCTCTCCATCAATAGTTGAGGGCTGCTGGAAGGGAAGGACACTTAGCTTTTTGCAGTAAAAAAGTGCTGAGCATAGTAAACAGGCTCCTGTGGCATGAGAAAGCCACTGGGCAAAGAAAGATGGGTGAAAATTAGTCCTTACCTATTATGATAAAGTGTTTCAAGGATAAATTTCAAACTCAAATAAGATCCTACAACCATACTACATGTCTCTTTTGCAAACTGGCATTTGTGTCTCTTTGTGTTTATGTGTGTGTTGTATACCTTTTAAGAAAAGCTTCCAGTAGAAACTGTACATTTTTATTAAGCATCAGACTCCTTCATACCTCCCCTAACTGCATATTTAGAGGGGATATTAAATATTCGGTAACTATTACTGCTCTATATAAAAGGCAGAGCTGTGTTTTACTGGTTATTATAACAAAGGACACAAATGCAGATCCTCAAAACTCATCACCACACCCAACACTTCTACTGATAACCAAGGGCAGAGGAAAGGACTTTTCTATTTTCTTAGACTTTTTACCAAAGGCAAAAAGTAAATAAGGAACAGTTTGTATTCTATCAAATGTTACACTGAAAGCAACAGAAGGAGAAATTGTTCACAAGGCTGTTACTTAGCTCACCTGAATATATCTAATGGATTCATAATGACAATAATAACACACTGCTAGTGAATGGTCAGCACATTCTTCATCCACCAAAGGAAGATCACAGTAGGTAGCATTAAGAAAATGACTCTAAGGGTCTACCTTCATACAAAGAATGACTGCATTTATACACGTTCCTAGTTCTTGTTTCAAATAGCACAATTTTATTGAGAAAATTCAGGGATGGTGTGTGTGTGTGTGCGCGCTCACACACACTTGATTTTTAATACACCAAATCATGCACAACATAGCCCTAGGGAATGAGCTTATTAAGCAAGATTCCTGGAACTAGGGACCATGGTCTGGTAAAACCAAATAGGCTTTTTTTGAGTTTTTCAGGGTCCCCACCACTCTATTTTTCCCCTGAAATTTAAGACTATCATTCGTTGATGTTGTTTTTAAACGTTTTACCTTAATCATTTGTTTTATTTAAAAAATAAGTCAGGAATGAATGAAAAAAATTTCGTAATTATCTGAAATCCCGGCAGTGATCAGCAGGGCTGGCTTAGTGCTTTTGTGAATCTGCCTGGCTTCAGTTTCAACTTCGCCTCTCCACATTCCCCACATGGTTTACAGTACAGTGCTTCAAGGAAATGTGTTTCATATTCCCCGACTTCATTGTGCAAATGGTCATATTCTTCTTAAAAGAAGAATAATTTATTTCCCTCTCTCTATACCATAAGAAATTTTATTTATCTTACACGATTGCCATTTTCCCATTTCCCAAAGAAACATCCAAGTGAATAGTGCCTGTTTCTCTTCTCTGTATTGCCTTTATGATATTCAGTACCATGATGGGATTTTTTCAACTCTGACTGATGTCATATTAGTAGGATGAGATGAATACAATTTGCTAGTAGTTGATATTTTCTCTCAGATTATGGCAGACTTGCAAAATGATGTGAAAATATAGTTTTTATTCTAGCATTTTCACATTACAAAATCTCATGTGTATGGCTTCCCGTACACATGAGATTTTTTTCACATATACTGTAACAACAGTAACTTAGTTAGATCCTGTGTCTTACTAATAGTGGATTTTTAAATAATTTAATTCAATTATATCTTTTGCCCTTATAGATATCGTGCATTTGAATGTATGAATAAAATTTGTCTCTTTCAGAAGTGAAAAAATTCAGAATTTATTTTTTTAAGTCTCATTACTTAAATGTCACAGAATCCTATACTGTTTTCATGATTTTGAAAAGTCTATTAACTAATCCTCTTCTCCTTAAGAAAAAACATAGCCAAAATAATATTTGAAAGTTATGGAAAATTGTTCTGCCTTTAATAATAAAATGATCTGTTCAGAAAGAGATTCTATAAACGCCATTAGAAATAGAATTTAAAGTCTTTCTAAACATTAGTTTTAAAAAGTATAAAATTCCTCATTAACTAAGTAAATCATTCCTGTTACAATTTATTTTATTGGCTCTTGTCATGTACTATTAGGTGTATAGAACTGTCATCGGCGGAAATATCACATCTGAAAATCTGAAATCACTGTTGCAACAGCTGCATTCCCCTGTCTTCCCATTCCTTTTACTTGCCTTGACCTTGCCGTGTCTCACTAACCCTGGGCTGGCACCTGTCTTCACATCCCTCTGCAGCCCACTCGGATTCATGCACCAGCATTATAACCACATTCTTACACAAATCCTCAGCTTTCCAGCTTCTAAAAATCATGCTAACAATGAGTAATCCTACAGAAACTGAAATTTCTCAGGGTCAGGGTCTAGACCTCTTTACAATCTCCATGTTTTTCCTAGATCATCTCTGTTTTAGTGAGCTTTTTTGTTGCTGTGAATAAAAGGCCTAAAAAGAACAATTTTAGAGGAGAAAAAGTTTATTTGGGATTCATGGTCTCAGAGGTCTCAGTCCAAAGATAGCTGGCTTCTTTCCTTGGGGTGAGAGGTGAGGCAGAACATCATGGTGGAAGAATGTGGCAGAAAAAAGCAGTTGGGAGCATGGCTCCAGAAAGCAGAGAGAAATCTAAGCTCATCTCACCAAATATATACACCAAAGGCACACTCCCAATGACCCACCTCCTCCAACCACACCCTATCAGCCTATAGTTACCACTCAGTTAATCCCTGACAGAGGATTAATTTACTGATTGGGTTAAGGCTCTCATAACCCGGTCATTTCATCTCTAAACCTTCTTGCATTGTCTCACACATGAGCTTTAGGGGGACAACTAACATTTAAATTATGACAGTCTCTCTCAATTATGAGTTCTATCTCTAGTCTCGTGAGTCTAACCTAATTTCTGTCCTGAGTATGGTGACATTGAAATCTCAAGGACATCTCAAGTTTAGCACAACCCTCAATGAATCTCTTCAACTTCCCTTCTAAATCTCTTCTGCCTTTAATTCTACCTATTTAAATAATTTGTATCTCCATCCACCCTTTTTTCCCTATCAGAAAAAATTTCTCTGAAGTCAGAATACCTCAAATCATCCACTTCCAATTCAAGAGCAAATGCTTTGATTCTATGCCTCACATTTCTTTGGATAGTATCCTCTCTGTATTCCAGTGTCATCACCTTACTACATGCCATTGACGTCCTCGGTGTGAGTTATGAGAATAACATTCAGTTTAATCCCCCTAATGTTTAATGCAAAGTTCAAACTCTGTTACTCCTCTGCATCCCATCTTTTAATGGCATCACTGAAGTCATATGCCAGTCTCTTAGCTTACAGAGCTCCTGGTCACTTCTCTGGTCTTCTTTCACTTTTTTAGCTTTCTTTTCAGTCTAATTACAACCCAAGCCAGTTAGTGCCTTTGCCTCAAGTAGTCATCCTCCAATTATGCCTGGCGAATTCCTTGTTATCCTTGTGTTCTCAGCTTAAGTTTGTTTCCTCAAAGAGCTCTTTCCTGACTCCTCAGTCTAAATTATAATCTAATAACAGAATTCAGAAGTTTGTCTTTATAACACATAATACACACAGTTATTATGTATTAGTTTTATTTTAGTTTTTCTTGTAAAACCCCACTCTCTGCCACTAGAAAACAGGACCCTTGATGCAAGGGACTGTGTCTGTTGACTCAGCCTCTGCTGGCAAATATCATATAGGCACATATGTTAAGACAAACTGTTCATTGTCTGGATGAAATTGTCTTTCTATTTCTTAAGGACTTTTATTATTCTTCCTTTAAGCCCACTCTATTTCAGCATAATTGTACTGTTTTATCCCAATAGTTCTATCTTTATTTGGCATATTGTAATTACTTTGTTTTTCTTAAGTATTGATATTGTTTGTCTCTGATTTGTTTTCTCCAAATTCAGTTTAGTGGTTGTTTTAAATCCAAAGCATCAAACAGATCCCTGAAAAATAGGCTTTCCCTTTTGACTGTTAAGAAGGCTTGGTTGTAACCTCTGGAGGTTTTTTGAGGAGGAAGACCCTTGGAAGACTCTCTCCTGTGCACACAGCACCAATAAACTGTTCTAGTTCCTGCTAGGGGAACCAAGTACAAGTAAACTTCAAAACACTTGCCTGAATGTTCCCCTTTATGTGGGAAGTAATGCTAGGTTTCATTTTCATCTTACTCCTGAGCTCTTGAAGTCTTCTGTAGGAATTTTGGATAGTGTTTGCTCTTGTGACTAAAATGTTGTCAGAGACCCTTCCCTCCTTTGTCTTCCATTCATTTAGTTCTGTTCCCATAGCACTAAAGATGCAAGGATGGGATCCTGTGTAAAGACAGAAAATAAAATAAGTTGACTTTATCATCAATTTTGACAGAAACAAATTTTAAAAAGCAATTGATTGTAATCATTAAAAGTTATTGACCATAAGTTAACTGAATTGGTAGCTTTCCTAAAACTTGGGCTTTAAGTATTACTTTAAAGGTAACAAAAGAATTGGGCAGGGTGCCTGTAATCCCAGTGATTCAGAAAGCTGAGGCAAGAAGATTGCAAGTTTGAGGCCAGCCTCAGCAATTTAGTGAGGTCCTAAGCAACTTAAGGAGACCCTGTCCCAAAATTAAAAATAAAAAACTCTGGAGATGGGATGTATTTCAGTGCTAAGGTGCTCTTTGTTTCAATTCTCAGTGCTTCAATGAATGAATGCATGCATGAATGAATGAATAAAGGGTTACTGAAGAGTTTCAGAGCAAACGAAGTACTTGACAATGTTCTGCATTCTAACAGGCTTAATTTTTTTTCAGAAGCACCTGAAAGTTATTACCCAAATTCAAACAGATTGTTCTCATTAAGCTTCAATGTGCAACCTCATGAGCCTTCTGACTGCTTTTATTTCTCCAAAACACTCCTTGAATTTGCGTGAATGAAAAGATATTTCTCAAAGGGTACAGAGTCTGTTGTGCCAGTTATTTAAATTTGGTGAATGGAAATGTGTAGTCTATTAAATGCATAGATCTCCATATTTTAGATACTTTCCAGCTCTCTAAACTCTACAGTTTGGTGAATTTTATATGATTAGAGGATATGCTATTCTGCTATAGGGAGCTAGAGGACAATTAGACTTACAATAGGCAGTTTGTAGTTTTTGATTCCAGTCTGAAGAGTAGTTGATAATTATGCTGTCTTAGGAAAAATATTCACCCTAAATTCTAGAGTGATAACATATATTCACTTCACTGTGAAGTGTACACAAATGGCAAATACACACCCAATCATGTAAATGTGTCTTTGCAATTTTGATGGAACCACTGGGTGATCATCTATTAGAGTGGTCATATGGTTGATGTTGCTAGAAAAATTTTGACAAAAATGACCACTTCATCCAACTTTTTTAATGATGATTTTCTCAAAATGATAGAAAAGAATTCTTCCTTCTACCTCATACTACTACTGTATTACTGTATCAATAAGAGGTTTGTCTTCTATTTTCAAAATCTGAACAGGTTAACAGGGTTTGCTTTTACTTTGTCACATCGAGGGGATTTCTGAACAGAGACTTTGCTGGCATTATCTCCCTAACATTATCAGTAATGGTCATAGTGCAAAGGTCCTCTGAAGTAAACAGAGATCAGTCCCCATTGCTAGAGATCTTAATGTTAAGAATTTAACTTCATTTTCAGCAACACCAGTCAGTCATCCTGCACTACATGTACAGTGATTTCCATCCAGATCAAATGAAGGTATTATGTAAACAAGGAAGATTTGGGATACTGTTTTATTTGTACACTAACATTCTTCCCCACATTTTTAACGGTAAGATCTAAACTTTATAATGTGGAAATGGACTGAAGTGTATGTGGACCAAAATTTTAACTAATAACATACCAAAGCCAGGTTGAAAGGGGACCAGTCTAGTGTGTCCTTGATCATGTTTACCCTGAATCAGCAATTCATAGTAGGAATATTTTAAAAATATTTTCTAAAACCAAGTATGTTAAATTAAGAACAAAATGAAAATTTTTGAAGAAAGAAATGTTTGATGCCATAGGAAAACATAAAAATGTTTATTAATAACACTCTTTTGGAGGGCTGAGGATATAACCCAGTGACAGAGTACTCGCCTAGCATGCATGAGGCTCTGGGTTCAGTCCTCAGCACCACAAACAAAAAACCCAAGTTATTTTGAGATAAGAATTAAGCTTACAGATATATTTGAATCACTGTCCTCTTTCCAAATCAGTAAAGAAGACAGAGCCTGGATTTGAGATGAAAGTTCTTGGGCTGGGGTTATGGCGCAGTGGTAGCGTGCCCGCCTAGCACACCTGAGACACTGGGTTCGATCCTCAGCACCACGTAAAAAATAAAGATATTCTGTCCACCTACAACTAAAAAATAAACATTTAAAAAGGAAAAAAGAAAGAAAATTCTCCAACTCCAAAGTCCACAGGCTTTTCCTAACATTACTTTGCTTCCTCCAAAAAAAATCACATTAAGTGAGAGACACCTGGCAACAAGTGTTAAAAATGTATGACAGTTCAGTCATAGAGTTTTACTTCTTCCAAATTTTTTTCTTCTTCTTTTTTCTCCTGAGTTCCTGAAACTACCTGTTGCTTTGATGGAAATCAAGCTTATTCAAGAGATTATTGGCTCTGAAAAGAGATTATTGGCTCTGAAAGGCATGTTGATGGCCTGTCATTTTCTTATTTAATATTGTTCCTTGTGACATTTTGCGTCACTCACTTTTACATTCAGATTAGAATATCAAGCTGTGTATAACTTTATTGAAAATATAAACACATATTCTCTGAATTTATTTAAAAAACTGGTGCTTGATATTGCATAAATATTTTAATTTCACCATTACCAGTTATCATTAAATGATAACCATAGAACACATACTTCTTTGAGCTATAAAACAATTATATATATATATACACATATATATATGATATAAAGAGCTTTATATTTTTCCCAAGAAGTAATAAATGACAAGATTCTTTTTTTTGAACATTCCTAAATGCTACTGTAGCTCCAAGGAAATCATCTTTTGGGTACTTCTCACAATTTATAAAATCTAACAACAGCACAGTGTGATTAGAATAGAATAAGTATTTCTGAGATGGTAAAATTGTGAAACCAGTTTTTCATGGAAGAAGAAACAGTGAGGGCCTGCATCTCAAAACTAAAAAGATAACAGTTTTCTACAGTGATCTTTACTAGTACAATTTTATGTAGGGTTTTGATCCACTTACAAGTTTAGTCTAACCTCTCTGTACTTAAATGTTCCATTATCTGTTAGAAAATAATTAGAAGCTATAAGCAGAAGTCTGCACACATGCAGTTCCTTGGGAGTCCCTGAGCTCATTGAACCAAGGAGTTTGACAGATACTGGTCAGCTGATATTGGACCAGCTGCTAATAATAGCAGAAAATGCTGCTTAGCTAGGTGAGAAAGTTAACTTGGGGAAAATGAAAATAAAGCATTTGGGATTTATGGTCAAAGATAAATTTCCTTTTTTCATTTGTTTCCTAGTTAAGAAAATAACCAAGGTAGCCAGTTCTTTTCTTTTTCCTTTTTAATTTCTGCCTCTGTTTTTTTTATATCATGTATAATTAAGATTTAAAGACCCACTTGATTTCACTTTAAATTTCTTGTATCCCCACAAAGAAATTTTAGTGAATCAGTAATATGTTTGGTATAAGATATACAAATAATAGGTAAATCTGACCAGTAAATTAAAATGATCAGTTCTAACAAGCATGTGGAAAATTAACCACAGGAAATGTGGAAGCTTTGGGGACAGGTTGCAAACACAAGGGATTTGGGAACAAACCAAAAAGATTTTTCCTTTTGTAATTAAAGCAGTGAGTCAAGATTCTTTAAAATAAATTTATTTCAGAATGTGGGACACTCATTTACATAAAGAATATATTACACTACTCTTGGTAAGGTGTATTATTGTGTATAGACATGCTTCAGAATACAATATTATCTAGTTTTTCATATATTTTTAGCTTTAAAAGAATAAATTTCAACCCATATTACCACCTTTTCTCTTAATTTCTATTAAATCTGTAAAGCAGATAATAATTACTTGCAGGTGTGTTAGTTTTGCATCCCTCCCAACCCCAACAAGGTTGTAAAAGTTTTGGGTAATAGTTATTTCACACACAAAAGCTGTGTACTGAAGAGCAAGTTCTCAGTAAATATTGTTTTGAGCAGGATATGGCGGTGCACGTCATAATCTCAGCTACACCACAGGCTGAGGCAGGAGGATCATGAGTTCAAAGCCAGTCCTAGCAATTTAGAGAGGCAACTAAGTGAGACTTTGTCTCAAAATAAAAAATTAAAAGGGTTGTGGTTATGTTAAGCACTGCTGAGTTCAGTCACTGGTATGAAAAAAAAATTCCGTTTTGAGTTTCATAAAATACATTTACTACATTTAACTTTTAATAGTTTTTGTAAAGTGCTGACTGTGTGTGCAATCCCTTGTTATCTCTGTATTCTAAGATTATGATGATAACTAGCACAGCATAGCCTTAACCTTAGTGAAGTTAGAGTTTAGTATCATGTTCAATGGATTTCATGACAAAATGCTTCCTCAGAACAGAAAAAAATATAACAGGAGATTAGAAGAAGACAATATTATAACTAACGATGGAGTTGAGGGATCTTTTGAACTCTACAGCAATGCAAATACCAAAGACATTTGGCCTTCCAATGTACTTGATTGCACTAGTCTAATAAGTTATTTATTATTTACTCTCACATCTATACTGTAGTCCACAATAGTCAGTTTTCTTTTGTTCATATTGCTAAAAAACTTCGGGTGTTTTTGTTTTTGTTTTGTTTTGTTTTTGGTACCAGGGTCTCACTGAGTTGCTTAGGGCCTCGCAAAGTTGCTGAGGCTGGCTTTGAACTCATGATCCTACTGCCTCAGCCTCCTGAGTTGCTGGGATTATATGCATGCGTCACCATGCCTGGCTAAAAGCTTTGGTTTTAAGTAATAAAATGTAGTAAGTTTAGAAAATAAATTGACCCTTTGTTTCAGTTTTTCTATTCTTATTTTATTTTTGACAGGGGTATATGTATATATATTTTTTGTCATGTTTTTGTGCTTTGTAATCTGCTTTGAGTAAGGAAAGAATAACTGAATATAAAAATATTTTCCTAAAATTTATTTAACACTAAATTTGTCAAAGGATGATACTAAATTTTACATATAGTTCTTGGATGTGAGTTCATAATTCCTTATTTTAAGCCTTACAATTATTATATCAAATATATTTATTTAAAAATATTTATAAATGTTATATTTTAAATATGTTATTTATATTTTATTTAAAAGCAAAAACTTTCCATTTTAATGTAATTATTACTTGTGGGGCTAATTTTATTGGGAATATCTGGCTGTAAATTCTTGCCCAATAACTGACATGAATTCTCTATTCAATGTATAAATACATTTTTAGTTTATATTTTCAAGATCTATAAATAATATCAATAAGATTGCTAGAGATAATTCAACTCTGCTGCTTTAGTAGTCTAGTTATCATTGAAAATAACTGCCCATAGAAAAAAATAGTGCACTTTCAAAACAACATTGATATATTTCTCCTCAATCTATTTACGTTTTCTTGTCACAGTTACATATTTCTTAGTAATTTTTTGCACAGTAATTTGTATTTATATACTCCATGTGTATGTGTAACTCTAAAGGAAATAACATTGCTATTTACAAGTGGGAATTGAAATATTTACAAACAATTTGGATGGAATTCTTCTGGCAGAGTATTCTAACTGAAATGCTGTAAAGGGCTTTACTAATGGTGCATAAAGTCTTTCTACTGCTTCTGAAGTAAGCAGAATTGTAATCATAGATTATCATTCCTTCATTTAATGTTTCATCTTTGTCCGGAAGAATTTATTACCATCTTGTCTAAAATTTAATTAATTTAATTAAACTAGATGACCTTCGTAAGATTTTTCTTACTGGGAAGTTCTAGTTTTCTATTTTAATGAGGCATTTATAAGTACTAATTTAGAGACCTCTTGTGCAGAAATACTGAATGGAGGGTCTTGGTTTAGAAGACTTTAGTCTAAATTCTGCTTTTGCTCACTACAAGCCAGGAGCCCAATGGGGAGGCCCAGCTAACTGATGTTTTTGAAAAGCAGAATAACATAGAGCTAACTGATTCAGTATTATTTAAGATGCCAAAAATATGGTTAGTATGTATTTAGTGTTATAGAAATATAAAATATCACTCTTAATAATTCTCACAGGCTCTAGTAAATATAATAATAAGTTAATAGCTATTTGTATCAATATATCCATTGTCCAAAAGCAAACTAAGAATAGTATGAGAAAATAGCTTCTGTTCATCTTCCATCTTTTGAGTCATGTTCCTTTCAGGATGGCACACCTTAGAATAAACTGAAAAGGATAAATCAGTTTCAATGTCTATAAAATTCTCTCAAAAGCAAATCCATCCTAGAACATGTACCATGACTTTGGTTGACTTTAGCAGGTCAGCACTGCAGCAGGACATGTTTTTCTGTGAGATGGGCAATTGGTGAGAACTCTGGTGTTTCACTGATGTGGCCCATCTGAAATTGCTCTTCAGTATGGAGAGCCTTACCTTCTGGTATCCTTCTATAGTCTTCTCTAAGGCTGCACCATTTCCTGGGATGAGTGAAAATAATATACAGATCATTCCTATGGTAATTTAAAATCTATCTCATTAAGGTCTATGCACTACTGCCTATTTATAATTAATAAAGTGTTTTCCCCGTCTTAGATTTAAATTTTGATTAACTTAAACTTCTAAAAACAAGAAACAAAAAGAGAAACAGTCTTGTAAAGTATGTTTACTCCCATCCAGGTGTGTTGAGTAAGTTTTCTTCCATTCATGATGCTAATAGAGCAACAAAGACCATCCTGTTCCAAAGTATACATTAGCAGAGAGACTTGCATAATGAATGCCAACTCTTCACAATAAGAAAATGAAAGCCTATGTTTAAGAACTTCCTATTATTTAGGAATTTTCTCACATGTCTCCTTTTCACATTAGCAATTCAAATACAGCATTGCTTCAGTTTCTGAAGGAAAATGAATGTGCCAAATTGTTATTATTTGGATAGTAAATGAGGGTTTTAAGGTATCTCCACTAATAATACAAGATACTACTTTCATTGCCTTAAGCTAAATGTATTCCAAACAAGACTTGAAAGACAGTTCTTATATTTAAGCCAACCAAATAATCTATTTAAAATGTGTATTTGCCAGCTGAGGCATTTTTAAAGCAGGATCCTATGTTATCTAACTGGTTCTGGTGATGAGTGATTGCATTACAAGGTCTCTTTATGCCATGAAATTGATAGACTGATTGTGAACACTACCACATACCTAAACTATTTGACTTACATATCAGCAGTAGAACATCAAGTATTCAGGGACAAGGGGCCTTGGAGGATTATTAAGTGGTATTTATCAGTTGGGTTTCTCAAGTGCTTAAATTTAGGATCATGTCAGTGTTGGATAGGGAACTGTGGCATAATTTCACGGTAAAATGTACTTGAAGAAAGAACAAAATCAGTTTCACCATATAAAGAAACATGGAAAAGAAAAAAGTGGGTAGAAGTTCAATTAAGATTTGGAGAAATCCCATGATCCACTGTGCTTATATAAACTGATTCTCAAATCATGCTTCTCTCAGGGTGTTGATTACTATGATAACACCTCATAGAGAATAATAATGTATTTACATTTCATCCCTGAGAAGTGGCATTTTTAATTTGCCATTGTTACTTCTATTGACCTGTATATTAGATCATATGACTTGACCTATAGTGTGTCAAGGAGAAGATATAAAATGTTTTAAACTAATGTATACTTTGAAAGAGTAGAATTTCTTTCTAAGTGTGAGAATCTATAACAGTTCAATCAAAAAAGTAGATTAAATATACTCACTTGAAAAATTAAAGGAAATCAGATGGAACCCATGTAGCAGGAATGCAGCTGTGCTCTGTAAATTACTAAGAACTGGGAAATTAAGAGCTGTGGATATCCATGGAGACCTGTCATTTCAGTCTGTCCCCACTAACCTCCAGTCTAGAGGACAGGTTTTAGAAAAAAAGATTCTCACTGCCTGTCTTGGGATTGTCCCTATCCTTAGATAAAATGAAGAAGCACAGTCCTATTTTTTAAAATGGCTATTGATGGTCCAGCAATTTTATGTTGTTAATTGGGTGAAGATCAAGATTCATTAGAGGCAGGGTGTTGGGGTTGGGGAGACTAGTGAAAGAACTCAATAGGTGACAGCTAAAATTAGTTACTATGTTCAATGTAACTGAACAGATAAGAAGAAATCTCTTTATCAAAGTGAATTACCTCATCTTTTTTTTTATTTTTTCTTTGTTTTCCTGCTTCTTCCTTTTTTGCATATTTACTTTTTGTAGTAGAAAGTTTTAAAGAAAAAATTTTCTATTTTTATCGGAATAGTGTATATAGAAATATATATGTACATATATGTGTATATAAATGTATATTCACATGACATAAATATAGGGCATAGTACTATAAAGATTATATTTTTTAAAATTGCTTCTTGTTTTACCGATTGCCCTCAGTTCTTGCTTTTCAATGGTTGCTTCTTTAGCTGTTTATACTGGCATTCATCTGCATATTTAAAAATGTGCATATATTGCCTTTTCTCAGTAAATTCATTTTAAATATGATATATTTACTTGCTTATGTAAAAATGTATATTTAGCATCCTCAGATTTTTTAATACTTTTGAAACTTATGTCCCCTGTAAATTATTACTATAATACTTTTAAGTCATATCAATAATTTGTTTTTCAGTATTTTTACTATGTAGGCATTGTTCACTGCAGATAATCATTTTATTAGGAAATTGTTTTTGTAAGTGTTCTATATCCTTACATCTAAATCTTCCCAACTATATGAAGAGATTCTCTTTTCTTCTTTGTTAGATACTTCAAGAAATGTTTCAGTTACTCTTTTATGTCTTATCAGGGAAAAATAATTTCTTCAGAATTCCACATTCATGCAAAACTCTGGACAGGCCATGTCTAGGTGAAAGGCCCAGCTTTGATTGTGGGTCTTGTCTTATTATCTAGAATCACCCTTTGCTTTTGAGTTTGATCCTTTGGGTACTGTGTACTGTTTCTTCCTTCTTGTTGATCTAGTATTTTATTTTAGTGAAAGCACATCTCTGGAAGTCTGGGTACAGTCAAGAGATAGAAACCACACTTTGGATTAAACAGGTGAAATTCAATATGAAGAATTATGACAAAATATAAGAAATCTCTATATTGTACCCTAAGAGTGAGAGAGGATAGTAAGGAAGGATGAACTTGAAGGAGTTTGGACTTTGAGTAGATATGATTGGACCAGTGGATAACAGAGAAGTTCATGGATTTAGCCAGGTTGGAGCTGGCTTGGAAGTGCTGATCAAATAATAGGCATCTCTAGAGTTCAAGCTGGGGACAGGTGATCAGCAACTGCTGGCCTGGGTGCCGAGGGAATACAGACAGCCTGAGAGAAAGCTTGCCAATGTCTCTGCAGAGCCCTCTATTTAAAAACTTAACATCATATTCATTTTAAAGGAGAAATGCTTGCCATGTGCCATTTATCTTCTCACAGAGAAATCTAAAAATTGTCTGCTGGCAGATTTATACAACTGACTGCCAATGTGTTTGTAGGTGACTGCAAGTAGTTTGATTCACTATGTAGACTTTAAAAAATAAATAATCAAAAAGGAACAAAAATAAAATCTTTTTATACTTAGGCTGCTCTCCAATCTCGGCTATGCCTGGTGCCCCACAATATAGGGCTTTTTTTTTTTTTTTTTTTTTGGTTCAGTGCCTTCCGTTATGATTTCTAATTTCTTGCCAGGATGGGGAGGAACCTGCTACTCTGAATAGGCAGAATATCAGAGAGCTTAATTGTATCTTGTAGAGATTTTAATTATTATTACTGTTCTCAGCTTTCCAACTTTGTTGTGCTTTCCAAATTCGCTATCTTGTAGCATTAAATGTCTCCAGTGTACATACACTTCCTATTTTGTCCATACTGAAATTACCTGCATATTATTGGCAAATCTTTTTGTAACCATATGGCATTTTGCTTTTGGTTTTGTTATGGCTACTTCTTTCCATTTTCCTAACTCTGTTGACCTTTTTTTTCACTTATTATCCCTTCCCCAATGTGTTTGTCTTTCAAATTTTTGTATTTTTAATTTCTGCACTCTTTTTAGTTGAATTTTTAGAAATAGAGAAAAACATATGTACTTAGCATACTGGGATTGACTAGAAGTCTTATAGGAATTTCAATTTTAAAAAATTCTAGGGGAGTTCCTTCTAAATTTTATTTTTTGCCTATTAAGTTTTTATGAAAGTAAATTTTGAAATATGTGACCTATAGTTTCAGCCATGAAATAATCATGTGCTACTGGAATAGCACTAGACATTCTTTTGACAATGATCAGATTGTTTATTAGGAGCTACAGGAATTTTAAGCATACAAACTTGTCATCCACACATGGAAACTAGAAAGACCAGAGCATCCATATTGAGAAATGGAAGTTTACAAATCTACTTAGGGTAGTCACAGTTGGGAGAAATATCTAAGAAAATAGGAGTCCTTAGATTACATCGAAAGTGAAGTTCTTTGACTTTCCTTATAAGCCAAGATTTAAATATTTTGGGAATAATTAGCTAATGCTATCCTTTTTTATTTAAATATAAGAGAAGTTTTATAGGAAATAATATACTGAATCTATATAGTGCAAGGATGGAGGTTGGCAGGGGTACTGCCAACCCCTAGTATTAGGAACTCTAGAAATGCTAGTATTGGCTCATTGTTTTCATAGAGTATAGAGTTATAAAGATGACCAAGGTGAGACATTTAAAAATTTTACTACCCTTGGCAGAAGGAATCTAAATATTCACACACCAAATGTATCTAATTTGAAAGTGGAGTATTGGCTGGGGGTCAGGCTAGCAATAAAAATTTATTTTTTGTGAGCATGGTAGCTCAAAGAATATTTCCTTACGTTGGGCTAAAGTTAACTGTGACTGAAATTAGCATGGCTAGCCATGTTTTTATGCCAATAATATTTCCTCTGGAGGCAGAAATAAACAAAGCCTAAGGAAGGGGTTCTTATCATTTTTTCAGTTCAGAGATTTCTTTGAAAAATTTGATGAAGGCTGTGGACACTTTGTTGAGAAAAAATGCACATGCATGGATATATTCAACCATAATTTTCATTCACTTTCTTTAGTAATACCTCTGTGGATACACAGTTAGGAATCACTGATTTAAAGCTTTTCCCTAGGCCCCAGGGTTATTCTGCTAACAGAGCTCTGAAGAATATTTGAGGGACCGAAATCTGCACTTAGATTGTACAAGAGACCATTTTTAGTCATTAGTGTTTCAATAATGACAGCATATTAGGACAAGTGCCAGTTTCTTGCATAATTCTTGTTTAATCTCATAGCACCTTTAAAATAAGTTTATAGAACAAGAAAAATTGAAATTTTGGAAGGTAGGTGAATAGTTTAAAGAATCATGGTTAATAAGTGATGGAGCAGAATTCAAATCCAAGACTTGACTCAAAAATGTCTCCATCTGCCAATTTATATACTCAAATTGGTTTATGAAAAAATAAAATTTGAGAATTACAATCTATTATCTGTTCACCATAAAATATTTGGATAGTAGATTTTAATTCTCCTTTATGTAATACAGTTAACCTAAGTGGTAGGTCTTAAGAAACTTAAAAAAAAAATCCAGTTTCTCTTTTACTAGCACATTGTGGGGGGGAGTGGGGGTGTGTGTGTGTCTGTGTGTACATGAGTTTTCACTTTACTAAAGACATTGTTAAAAAAATAAAAAAAATTGATAAAATTAGTCTGAAAGTTATACAAAATAAATAAATGGGAGAATATTAAAAATACTATAGGTTAAAATGAAAAACAAAATACCTTTCCTAATAATTTACCAAGGCCTTTCTTCTGAAACCTAGACTAGAATATTCATGACTTACTACTTAAGAATCACAGTTAAAACAACATGGAGGATTTATAGGCTCTCAGTTCAACATATTCTAGTTTGATATTATTTTCACTCTTAACTGACTTTTTCCCCCATGTACCCTTAACATGACCACTGGTGACTCCATCCACTGAATCACCTGTCATCCATACCTCTCCTGTGTTTCTCAATGCAACACAACCTCATAAAGGCATTTTCAGTTTGATCTCTCCCAGAGCTTCCTGTTTTTAGGCTTAATATTTCCAGTCCAGACTTCATATATCTGCTAGAGAGATCTTTGTAAGACAAAAACTTGAGGATCTAGTTGGAGAGAACTTGTCCAGATTTTTTTTTTTTTTTTTTTTTTTTTGTATAAAGGAGCTTAGAAGTATCAACCTTGTTGGGAGGACAGAGGGCAGAAGCAGGACATTGAGAGATGCATGGTCTAAAGCTCTCTGTTCTCCCTTGCTTAGTGCTTCACAGCATACAGGCCTCTAGTGAGTCTTCCAGCAGTGCCAATATTTATACCTATAACCTAAAGGCCACTAAGAGCCACCAGATGGTTTTCCCTAAAGTTTTCTCCTATTACCCCACAAGCATGCAAAACTGCCATTTTAATTGAATTAGATTTTCTTTTCCTCCATTTTTATAGCACTTTGATTATAGTCTAACATTAAGAAAATGAAATAGAAAGTTTTCTCATCAGATAGTAACATTTTAAGACATAAATTTGTACTTAGATAAATTCTACTTAATCCTAAAAAGACAGAATGTCTTTGAATTGTGAAATCCACTGATGAAATTCATTTAGCAACTGATCCTTTTTTTTAGGTGATGATTTTGTGAAAGATTGTGGTTAAAAATAAAGTGAATATCTAAATAGTCTGTAAGGAGTAGAATTGTGAAAAAAATGTAAAATTCCACATATTCATACATTATTGTCTATTGCATGTACATTATGATCAAAGGATAATAGGGGTATATGTAGTCAGTCAAGAAAAAACATCTTAAAGATACATATCAAATTCTTGATAACAATCAATCACTATTCTTAACTGGAATATTTATCAAATTTTACTTAGGTGTTTTCTGCATTCTCTGAGTCATACTATTTTATAATCAGAACATAGTAAAACAAATTATTCATTTGTATAGAATCTATTAACATTCATTTTCAATACCCAGATATGCAACTATTCAATAAAATATTTTTTCTATACTGAAATACAGCTGTCCAATTTTGAAAGTTAAAGAATATTTTTAATATAATAAAATCTTAATTCAAAGTAAGATTTTTATGGAGTATGTTTGAATTCTCATTAGTAAGGCAAATTGACTACATTTCATAATAGTTTAGAAAAATTACACAATACAAATTCTTCTTTCACATATTAATTTTCATTATACTCGATTGAAATCAAAATGATCAAATTTTTAAGTAGACATAAGCCCCTACTTCACAAATAATGACTTAAATTTTTATATTTTGAAATTTTACATGATAAAATTTTAAATGTTTTCACATAAAAAAATAATAAATATCTGAGGAAATGCATATATTTAATCTGATTTAAATATTATTCGAAGAATATGTATCAAAACATTACACATTACCCTGTCGGTATGGGTACTTCTTATGTGGTTACAAATAAGTTAAATAAATTTGATAATAGAAAATATTGTTGGGAAATGCCTTTAGGATCAACAGCTATGATGCTGGCATAGGAAATAGGGTTGCACCGAGAGGCATCAGATTGTGATTCAGGTTACCTTGACCCCTGTGGTACTTGTGGAGCTAAAACAGTGTATTACTTTGTCCTCAGTTGGGATCCATCCATCATTAAATGTGGATCACTCTGGGAAAAAGTGTACGTTTGGAGAAGTGGCTTTCTGTAGCTGAAGGGTCGGCTGTCTGAAGGCTGTTTGTTAGTAGAACACTCAGATGTGGGGGCAATAGATATTTCCTTGAAGGGTAATCTGGGCACTGATTCTTTTGCATGTCAATAAAAAAACTGGTCTCTGGTCAACATCACCAGAGGCTAAGAGCTGCATTATCGTTTTATGATACTAAACACAAATGTGACTTAACATTGCTGATGTCTATATGATGGGATAAATTAAGATACTGAGGAAAATCCAAGTTAGAATAGTATAAAATTCTTCAGAGATCAGAATGCTTAATACATACTGGAGCTTTAGGGAGAGGTGAGAAACATAAGATTTGAATTCATTCTTTTAATATGGATTTGGTTTGAACAGCTTTAGAGGATGGAAATTAATTACACTTCACATGTCCCTAGGTAAGACAAAATTGCCTTGTATTTTTAAAAAACTGTTCCACTGCTGAGAAATTAAGTTCTACATTTCCACTTGATGATCACAATTACCCTTTCTTACATTTATCTTCCTTCTACAATGTATAAAATACCAACTATTGCAGGGCATGGTGGTGCACACCTGTAATCCCAGCACTTTGGGAATCCGAGACAGGAGAATTGCTAGTTCAAAGCCAGCCTCAGCAAAGGCGAGGCGCTAAGCAACTCAGTGAGACGCTGTCTCTACATAAAACACAAAATAGGGCTGGGGATGTGGCTCAGTGGTCGCATATCCCTGAGTTCAAACCCTGGTGCCAAAAAAAAAAATATACCAACTATTGGCCCCAGAGTCCCTCAGCCCTCTTTCTTCTGTAAGTCTGTTAACCTGGATGTCCTGCCCGATGTTTAATAACCTAATTACTTCAGCCAGTTTCTTATGACTGCCCAGTTGGTTACTTTATCCTCTGCTAGTCACTTGCCAGCCACCATCCATGCAAAACACAAAGGCAAAGATGAAGTAAGCCCCATTATTGTGCCAGTCTATTACATTGCTAGGATTCTTCATTTTTATTGGCCTTTCTACTCAAAGACCTCTTCTCATGTTCCCCCCAGGGGGTTTCCTTTCCCCTCATCTAATTTGGCCCCTTTAAATGCTCCAGAAGTCTGTGATCTTCTTGCTGCTCTCATTTCACCACTCATATATCTTCTGCAATAGTCTCTTGTTGGCTTCTCACTACGTGTCAGTCGGGCTTTGTTTCATGATGGCATTAACTCATTTACATCCTACACAACTTCAGTAAGTAGGCATTATAATTTCCATCCTCAAAATGGGGAAACAGTTTGAATAGTTCTCTTAGCTAGATGCATAGTTTATTATTTCAGACAGGACTCACATCAGTGTGTATCTCACACAGACACCTAAGAACTCTCACCTCATCCAAAAATGAGTGGCAGGCACTGTATGAGGTTTTAAGTATGCAGAGACACAAGACCCTCTCTTGGCGTTGAGGACCACAGAGTCAAGTGAGGAGCCACTAGTAGATGAAGTGCTAAAATAGAGGACAACACAGGCTGCGGGAGTCCAGAGAACAGTGTTTACTCTGCCCAGAGGGATTGGAAATGATTTCACAGAAGAGGTGGTGTTTAATTTAGAGCACAGATTGAAGTGGACAGAGCACACATGGTCTGTGTCAGGGATCAAGTAAGTCAGAATGGGACAACATCTTATGTAACAGCATGGTGGAATGGAGAGGCCTAGAACTTTTCAGCCAAGCTCCCAAAAGACCATCTGAAAATGCAGTTAACTGGGAGAAGTGAAAAAAGATCATGCCAGAAAGGTAAGTTAGGGGGGAAAAAAAAAAAAAACATTCTCACAAATGTATCCTCCCTCCTTAACCTATCCCCATCTTTTAGCTGGATCTTTGTAGTATTGAAAAGTAAAACTAGTGGCTTTCCACATGTTTCTGGCATGATCTTATTTGAATAATTAAATAATCAAGGAACTTATTTGAATAATTAAATAATGATGCTTCAATTATTCTAAGGGCTCCGATTCTGTATGAGATGAATCAATATCTTTATTCATCTCTAAGTAACCTCTTAAAATTTTTGTTTTTCATTTTGGTGCTCATATGAGGATAACAGACTTCATAAGTGATCTTTATAAGGAAAGTGTAGTCAATTATACTGCTTAGGTGTTTCAGGATTAGATGTGGTGAAAAGATGATACTGTTTAAGATTATTTGCATTATTGTAGAGATAGTTTCAAAAGGCTCTTAAGTCACTTCTGTTGCTCCATGACAAAGAGCAAGTTTTCATCAAACAAGCCATACTGCCTGTGGATATTTTTACTGCAAATTAGTTTGAAAATGTGTTTATCATTAGCATGTGCCTGCTTCAAGTAGTTACTACATAAATTATATGGTCATCCCACTTTTCAAACAAACAGCTGTTCTGGGAACAGAATTTATGTATACTTGGAAAAAGGATATAGTTAAAATCTCATAGTCATAGATCCATTATGAGCAATTATATATATTGATCCAATTAATAGATTTTATAACTATAACCATAACTCAAAAAATGAATGTAAACCACAGTGGTCACAAACTGATCAGATACTCTTCTCTGATGATTGATCTCAGATGTCTGTAACAGGGTGAAGTTTGTTTTTGTTTTTTTTTTTGGTACTGGGGATTGAACTCAGGGGTACTCGACCACTGAGCCACATCCCCAGCCCTATTTTGTGTTTTATGTAGAGACAGGGTCTCACTGAGTTGCTTAGCACCTCGCCATTGGTGAGGCTGGCTTTGAACTCGCGATTCTCCTGTCTCAGCCTCCCTAAGTGCTGGGATTACTGGCTTCAGCCACCGTGCCTGGCTCAGGGTGAAGTTTTAAATGGACACTTGAACATTGCTACCACACAGTAATCAGTTTTATCACCTAGTGATCAATTCTGAATTTAGTTCCGACAATACTTCTGAATAGTTTTTAAGATTTGGGGCTGACATAATTACAAACTCACTTCATCATTTTGATATATAATCTCAGTTATGAATCATTCAACATTATCAATACTTAATCAGGTTGTTGCTGGTGGGAATTAAAAGTTGAAACTGACTAAAAATATTTTTGTGAGAAAGTGGATGGTATAACAAGGGAAGAAGAAATCTATGTTAGGTCATAAGGGCTACTCACAGGGCTACATGTTTGCAGCTGTGTCTGGTTTGATTTAAGAAAATTGTATGTGGCCATTCACTTCAACATCCTTGAAGTGATGGCTAGATTTATTTTTTCAGACTCACTGGCATTTTATTTTGTCTTTCACATGGATTCTAGAGAATTATCTTCAGACTGACGTATGTTCTAGATGGATATGGAATTTTAATTAAAAACTAAACCTAAGGAAAGAAGTCTAGGAGAACTGTAAGTTATTTCAGAGAACAGGAATATTTAAAATATACATCTTAAAATTTAAAAATGAACTATTTGTGAATAATATGTTAAGAACTGATACCATTTTGACATGGTCCAATCTTTTGTTGGTTTGAGATCTTAACCTTGGTGATGATTGCCCATGATAAGTTCAGAATTGAGATTGCAATTACAGATCATCAGGATTTAAATGTATCCAATTTATTTTATTATTATATTTGACATATATTTCAAATAGTAAATTATGAACATATTTTTCTACATTTTTATAATGGAGGCAGTTTTCCCTCTATCCTTCATGATAGTATAGATGTAGTATAATAAGATGACATGTACTGTTAGAGCCAAGTCTTATATGTGGACAGAAAATTCTCAATTGAATTTCTTTGGCATAATGGCTAAGATTTAAAAATTATAGATATCATGTAATCTAATCATGGTTTCTGAAGATAAAATACTTAGAATTTCAGCTCCCACTACTTACCAGCTCTTTCGTCTTAGACAAATTATTTATCCTCTTTGGGTTAAGTTTTGTCATCTACAAAATGGCAATTATAATGGCACCTGCCTTGTAGGATAGTTATGAGAATTAAATGAATACAGATATGAAAACTAATTTTATTTTATTTTCTGTTTTTTTTTTCTTTTTCTTTTTTTGGTGCTGGGGATTGAACCCAGGGGCCCTTAACCACTGAACAGTATCACTTGCCCTTTTTTATTTTAAATTATATTTTGAGACAGGGTCTCGCTAAGTTGTTTAAGGCCTTGCAGAGTTGCTAAGGCTGTCTTTGAACTTGCCGTCATCCTGCATCACTTCCTGAGAAGTTTACTTGCCCAGAGGAAGACAATTCAGATTTTTTTTCTTCTATCTACTAAATTATCTGATTGATTGGACTTAAAGCATATCTTCATTTGTTCTAGGCATGCAGGTTTCTTTGTATTACTTGTTGCTTTGATTCAGTTTTTGAAATGGTAATACACTTATCTAACCCCAAAGGCAAAACAGTATAAAGACTATGGCAATGTTTCATACCTATCATTTAGCCTGCTTAATGCTCCTTCATCCAGCCCTCCACAATGGACCATTTTGATAGATTGTATAATCGTTCATTTTTTTAATAAAAATACAAGTACACCTGAACATGTAATTTTATTTTCCTTTCTTAATGCATCAAAGACAAGACATTAAAAACAGTCTGTTTCCGGCGGGGGTTGTGACTCAGTGGCAGAGTGCTTGCCTTGCACATGTGAGGCACTGGGTTCGATCCTCGGTACCATATAAAAATAAATAAACAAAATAAAAATAATGAGTCCATCTATAACTAAACAATATTAAAAAAAGAAAATAGTCCATACCTAGCTTTTATGACTTAACAATTTTGGAGGTCTTTCTATGTCCATTTGTAGAGAACTTTCCCATTCTTTATAATGGCTGTAGATGATTGCAGTCTGTGGCTGCATGTCAGCTTATGGTATTTGTCCTCATTGCTGGACCTTTGGGCACATTCCATACTTTTGCTGTTACAAGCAATATTGCAATGAAGAACTTATGTCATTTATGTGGGAAGATACATTGGTACATAAATTTCCAGGAGTAGAATTGACAGGTCAAAAGGTAAATACAACTGTAATTTTTATAGGTATTATCAAAGTACCATCTATAGAGGTTGGTCCACTTCTTATATAGAAATATATGCCTGCACTCATTTTCCCATGGACTATGTAATAGAGGATAGGTCAATATCAAACCTTTGGTTATTTTTTTAACTGAAAAAATTGCAGATATTATTCAAGTACACGTTTTTATTTTGGGCCTTATTTAAACAATAGAAATTTATTTTTTTATAGATTCAGAAGCAAGAATTCCAAAACCATGGTGGTAGGGCTGTCCCCACTCTGAGCATCTACTGGAAAGGTGCCTCTTTGTTTCTTCCAGCTTCTGATAGTCCCTGGTGTCCCAACTTATTGATGCATCACTCTGAGGTCAGTCTTCACATGATATTCTTCCTGCCTATGTTTTCACATAGCTAAAGGACCATATGAAGGACCCAGTCATATTGGATTAGAGGCCAAGAGTATCCCATACGACCTCGTTTTAACTGATTATATCTCCAAATATCCTATTTTGAAATAAGGTCATAATTTGAAGTAGTAGGGTTTAAAACTTCAGTATAGCTTTATCCTTGGCAGGATACAGTTCAACCCATAGCAGCACTCATTAAATATTAGTGGGGGGCGGGGGCTATGGCTCAGCGGTTGAGCGCTTGCCTCGCATACGTGGGGCACTGGGTTCAATCCTCAGCACCACATAAAAAAATATATAAAGATATTGTGTTCATCCTCAACTAAACAAAATATTAAAAAAATATTAGTGGGATGAATATATAAGAAGAGTCATAAACATAACTTCTCAATAAAAGTGGGACTAACTAATAGTGTTTTCCATATGGGGTACAAATAGCTAAAGCTATGGCCAAAGCAAAATATATATCTCCATACTTTAAACTTTATCATGTCTTTAAATTAATCAAGGTCCTGTACTCAACAACTACCAAATAAATCAGAATAGACTAAAACACAATCTCTGGAAATCCCTTCTTGTCTAGTTAGCATATGTCATCTAGGTAATGAATTAAATACGAGAAGCATCCTCACTCACATTCTCTAGGATTAGACGTGGGGAGAAATACAAGGAAATACTCTGGCAGGAAAAGCAAAGGATCTCCTAGAAGAAGATGTTGCAGAAACCAAAGTATTTTGCCAACAGGATCAACAACTTGCATTTTAAAAATATTTCTTGTGTATTTACAACATATCTTTCCTTCACAGTGAATCAGATGTATTAATCTATACATCTTTTTCTTAATTCCTAATTCACTGACTTTTGCTTCTTAAATTCTATAAACATTGTAAATATTAGTGAGATTCGCTTTAGAATCAGAATTGCAAATGTTTTTCTTGTTTGCAGCTTAGCTTTTGAGGTCTTTATGGTGTTCTATAATATACATAAACATTTTAAATCAGATTTATTGATTTCTTCTTTTTTAGGCTCTGAATTTTGTTTCTTAGTTTGAAAGTAATTTATATTTTAGTTCTGCATTGGTTTATTGTATTTGATAGTTTCACTCAGGAAATTCTACTTTACAACATTTGATAAGGTAAAAGGTAGTAGAAGCAAAGCAAGAAGTGTTTTGATATAAAATTTTTGAACTTTGAAAAATATTGACAAAAATAGTCTGTGAAAATGTGTTTTGATTGAAATGATAGCCCCTTGGTCAACTGAACAGCCATAACTCTCAATATTTTCATCCAAGATCCGTTTTCTTTGGCACAAAAGCTGAGTGTTAGCTTTAATTATTGCCTATTTCCTCTCTATTTTGGAATGACTTTCTGTAAAAAAAAGACTAGTAATATTTATTAGGCTCTTGGGAGTACAGTGAACATCTGAGTGAGAGGCACTTGTAATTTATAGAATATAATAAATTGTATATTGAAATAATTTTCTTAAAATTTTATTTGTTCAAATGCTTCATTTGTCAAAAGTATTTGTTCACATTATTATAATAAACACAAGTTGAGACTATAAATAGTTGAAAGTAAATTAAGATTTTTAAAAATCAAACCAAAATTAATAAATATTTAATGTTTGCAGATATCACTATTTTAGTATTTAAATATTCTAATTTTTAAAAATTGTGAATCCTCAGTTTCTCTTTGAATAATTTATCAACTATAAATAAATGAGTGATGATTAAACTTGTTCACCAGTTAATTTTATTCCATTATGAAAGTTTAGTACACTTGACTTTAAATAACCCATTTTCATAGAATTGAATATCTTTACACACCTGTGGGAATCCTTTTATTTTTTCCTGGTTTTATAAGGAAGTCAATAGGCTTGGCTTATTACCTAATCATTATAATTTTTAGAGATACATTGTATTTATGTGGAACATAATGGTGAAAATTTTTACTTCACAGAGTAAAAATAAGCTATAGGACCACAAATAAATAAAGTACAGCTAAAATCTTTAGGGAGAAAGAGTATGTGGATCTGTGTATAGATTACATTAGGAGGAGGAAAACTTACAATAGGTACATGTCATATATCATACATAGCTATATACATAAAATATACATATATACATATGCATTAATATATTTAAATTCATAATGTACATATATTTAAAATCAGGATACAGTTTCTACTTGTTAATACCTGAGTGCTTACCCATGAATTACATTTCCTTGTTTTTTATTCACATTAATATATAATTTTAATCTTTATAAGCCAAAGTCCCTACCAAAGTTTTAAAATTCAGGAATACAGAAAACTATTGCTCAAAATGTATTTTAATCTATGTACTAAATCAAAGTCTATTACACCTTCTCCAGGGATCAAGAAATACCCATTAAATCAATGAAGTTGCTCCATTGTATTCTGCAGAGACTTAAACATTTGGGTTGACAAATATTAAATATGAATCCTAGAATTTATTTGATACACTATTGTACTAAACATAATGACATTCCATTCTCATGTTCTTGATGAACACATTTATTTTAAATGTACCGATGATTATTCACTCAATGAGCTGCATATCTGGAATATCAAATATTTTATGTACGTACCCATGAAATGTAAACAACAATAAAAATAAATACCAAGAAAAAAATCCTAATATGTCTGAAAATAGCTGGTTCAACAGAAACCTATTTGAGATTTCATAAACCCAATAAGATGTTTCATACTGAAGATGCACCTGAATTAAATATGCAAGTTGTGTGTTGAAAAATATTTTTGTAATTGGATCTTCCTTGAGGCAGTTCAGACATGCTTGGTGGACATGGCTTTTGGTCTTGCAATTACTTTAAAGTTAATGGAGAAATGAAAGTATCTAGTATACTATATCTCTTGTCATAATACATATACTTTTTCAATTCTTCTGAAGGAAATGCATAGCCGAATGAAAAACAGAATTCAAATTGTCTTTTAAATTGTTTGAATTCCTCTATTAAAGAAAACCTAGGGGGCAAAGTCAAAATAATAATTTCCTTCTTATTTCTAGTGAATATTTTTAGAATCCAGCAAATAGTAGAAAATGTGGTTAATTAGTAAAATCAACAAAAAAACCCTCTATGAGTCTTTGATAGTCTGTTTATCAATTACATTGTTTATAGTAACATGTCATATGTACAGAAAATATTTTTCTAAATTTCATTCTTTTGCTTTTTTTAATTTAAAGGATATGCAATATAGTCCTATGCACAGTCATTTGTTACAACTAATTGTTATACTCTGAATTGTTATAATGGGTACATTATTGACTACTCTTCAATTTGAATTTACTTTGAAAATATAACTATATTAAAATTATAGAAAGTAATTTATCTCAGAAAGAAAATTTATTGTACTACCTTATAAAAATCTTGGGAACATAAATAACTTATAAATGATATTTAAACACTAATGATTTTAGTGATGGATTTAACTCTGGTTTCTATTTACCATAGCTTATTCTGGAATTTAAAAAAATAAATCAAAATTCATTCCTTTTGATCTTTCTACCACCCAGTGGTATTATTTGAAAGTACTTTCTGTATCAGAAGCATTAAATAACAATATTTCTTATTTGTGTTGACAGTAAAAACAAGAAATTTATGAAATTAATGTTTTTAATGTATTGTGATAGGCAATTTTTAAAATTTTCAGTATATGACTGGATAATATTAAGTTCTCAATAAATATTTGGTTTCTGATTAAATGAACTCCATTATTAAACATTTCCTCTGAAAATCACACAGTGAAAGTTTTAGCTCATAACCAGAATATCTTTAAGTATTTATTTTCAAAGTCATCTGTGTCATCTCAAAATGACTAAAGTATTTAAATATTTCTATCACATTTTCAAAAGAAAATATATTAAACATGCAAAAATATCTTAAGAAGCACCATAATTCCATACTGGTATTGCAGATATTCTCAAGTACGTTGCTTCTTTAATCACACTTAACATTTAATTGCAGTTTGTGCTTAAAAATCACTGAGATTGGTTCAGAGGAACTTTCAAATACTTGCTTTCTCTATGCTATACTTTTAAAAATTGAAATAAATTTCAGGTTGTGATGTTCCATTACATGTTTTAACACATCTGTGAATTTTAATTTATATAAATTTCAATTAAATACCTAACAAGTGAAGAATTTTATTTTCATGAGTGGATTTTGCATACCATTAAAGTTTGATGAATAATTAATCTGAATATATAAATTATTTTACTTTTAACCTAAGTAACCTATGTTAGTATATTATCATAAATAATTTTTGTTCATCTTATAAAACATACTGAAGTAAAAAAAAATTCTTAAATATAAAAGTACCACAGAAATATTTTCTAAGAATTTAACTTACAAATTTTTAAGGTATAAAGCAATCCTATATTTAGTCATCTCCTAGTTATTCCATTTCAGTTTAGTTTTTTTGTTGTTTTTTTTGTTTTGTTTTTGGTACCGGGGATTGAACTCAAGGGCACTCGAACACTGAACCACATCCCCAGCCCTATTTTGTGTTTTATTTAAAGACAGGTTCTCACTGAGTTGCTGAGGCTGGCTTTGAACTCACAATTCTCCTGTCTAAGCCTGCCAGAGTGTTGTGATTACAGGTGTGAGCCACCGCGCTTGGCTTTAGTCTGGTTCTTAAAGGGAAAACTTAAATGATGACCAAATAGAGCCTAAAAATTAGCAAGAATTTCAGAATTCTGGAAGTCATAATACCGTCAACGACCAAGAATAGAAAAGATTATAAAATCACCTAAGTGCTTATTATATCTTCATATGTGGGGCTAGAACACTATCCAAGCAAAAACAATTTTAATAGAGGCCTCAGATGAAAGTTACTTTACTTATTCTTGGAAAGTTTCCCTGTACATATCTTCAAAGTACAAGACAATAGACATTACATTGACCATTCAATATTGTAATTTCTTTTGCCCTTTTCAGAATTGTTTAACAAAATAGAGTGTCTACTGAACACCATAACTTCTTTTACTCTTTTGTAATTGCGTAACATAATGGTCAAAGAGCAATTGTCATGCATGTAGAGGGCAGAATATTGTACGAACCAAGGAAAAGGCCAGAATAGCCAATGTTGGCAAGAAATTCGGAGGGGGGAATGCAGCCATAGAGGTGAAGTGGACTATGAAAAAAATATAATCAGGGAGTGATAATGGGGAGATGCACAGAAGCAAATATATATTGAAGGCAAATGAATCTTCCACTGCGGAGGAGGATTAGAATAGGTTAAGCCATATCCAGAAAGAAGATAAACATTCATGTGTATATCATCAGGTTTTCATCATCCTTAAATTACTCATAATTTTCTGCTACTTACTGGGGGATAAGAGCCTCCTCCCAGAAACCAGAAGTGCTTGGAAAACATGTCTGCCTTGGGCCACCTGGGCTTCTCTAATTTCTGTTTCCTCAGGATGTGGATTCTGTGCTAGGATCCCAGTGCTCAGTCATGGACAGCAGCTTCCCGACCAATCTCTTGGTTTCTAGACCCTTTCCCTGTGGACAAGGCAATGATTTTGCTCTTTTTTTAAAAAATTGTTTTTTTTTTTTATTTTTTTAGTGCTAGGGATTATACCCAGGGCCTCACATATGCTAAGCAACTACTCTGCCACTGAATGCTGTGTCCTTTTTCCTTTTTTATTTTTCTTTCTTTTCTTTTTTTTTTCTTTCTCTATTTCTTTCTTAATTAATCAGGCTGGACTTGATCTTGTGATCCTCCTGCTTTGGTCCCCTGAGTGGCTGGGATTACAAGCATAGAAAACCTAAACATCAGTCTCCTATTTAACTCCTCTGAGCGCTACTCCCACTCTGCCTTTCCACTCATTCCTGTGTTCCATTAAGTACCTGTGCTCTATGGAAGTTGATCTATTTGTATATCCCATGCCACACTTTGCCACTTTGAGAATTCTACAAGGAAAAGAAACTATACTAGATGACTGTTGTACACTGAAAATGTTCATATACTGTGTGAAATTTTTGTTTATTTAATGTGGACATTATTGATTCTATTTTATGCCCAAATGACCTGAGGTTTTGCTCCCTATTGCACAGCCAGGAAAACACAGGGCAGACTCTGGGAAGGAATCGCAAATCAGTGTCCGCATCATCTTCTCCTCAATATATCAATCTATTAGTATAATTTACTTCATTCATTTGTAATGTTCTCCCCACCTACAAATATCCAAACTCAGATTTTTCTTCTCAACACATCTTTTCTTTGTTTTCCTGAATTCAGTATTTTCAGTTAAAAGGTAAGTTTCCTCTTCAATGACTAATTATAGGAAAGATATGTCAGAAGTATTTATTATAATTATTAATGTTCATGCTCTTTTTAAAACTCAATTTGAAAGACTTCTAGGATATTACCTATTTAAGAATAGGATATATATCTTTTTAATTTTTTAGTTTGGAAATTTATAGAATATACCTCAGTCATTTTCAGAAATAAGTTAATGAATAAAGGAAAGAATGGCTACTTTCCATGAACATTCTAAACTCAATACTGTTATTAATGAAGTTAAATATAATAAAAAAAACTACTACCAGCAGTACTTCACTACTATTTGAAGTTTCTGAGATGTATATAGTAGCCATGAACTGACTTTTTCTGGTGCAAGCATGACAGAAATCCAAGATACCATTTCATTTCTAAAATATCAGTTAATTTTCCATGGCTATTTTCAAATATCAGATCGGGATTGGAGCCCTCTTGCAGAGATTCTTTATGAGGCAGTCCTTTTCCATTGTCACTCTCTCACCCCTGCACAGTGTGTGTCTAGACACAAGGCCGCATCTTCCTTTGACTCATAGCCTCCTGAAGCAAAGACATTAGCGGTAGGGGTCTTTCATGCACCGTATATCTTTCCTCAGGGTTTATTATGACTGCTTTTTCCTGAGTGGGTGGTAATATTATTTACTGCTACTATATTAAAAATCCAAAATAAGAGATAACATTAACACAGGTTGGTATGCATTGTGATTACCTCATAACTGGATGCCCTTGACATCAGGATCATCACAGAACATTAAAGTAACACTAACATGAATATTTAATACAAGAACATATAAATCATGGTTTCAAATTTAATATATCTGCTGCAAATAATTAAGTTCATTATAAAAGTAGAATAGATAAGAAATAAATGAACAATAGGACAAAGGACTTCTTAAATGAATTATTCTATATGAACATGAGATGTGCAAGTGAAAAATGGAAGACTTAATTAAAGTCACTTACTCTTTTATCTTGGATGAGTCATAAATAATACAGTCCTGCCTGCTTCATTACCAGAAGCATATTTGAGATTTTGTTAGGTATAGAGGGAGGATTTCCTTAATTTTATTTGGTTGTTTGTTGTTACATGTCTTTAATATAAATGTCATTAATTAACTGAGATTACTCTTGCAGATTAAAAACAGAAGATGTCTTCTTTTGAAGAAGAGCTATATCTAGGAAAACAGTGTTGCATATTAATTTCCTAAATTATACAAAATAGTAAATAAATTCCTAAGTGATTAAATAAGAGCAATTACCAAAATTACTAGATTCTTATCTAAGTCAATTTTAATTTTGCAAATTATTGATTGAACACTCCTAGAATCAATTTCTCGTGTGGACCAATGAGAATGAAGGCAGGCGTAGTCTTAGTTTTGCAAAGGCTTTTTAGCATTTTATTATTGGAGGATTAATTTTAAGTAATTGAGGATAAATTGTGCTCACAGGATTCATCCAAAAAAGGAGAGTTGGTACCTTGTTAGAATGTTGTTTTTGAAAAGTTCAATTAACTGGATCATCTAATCCGTGATCATTCCAATTAGGACACAATGATAATGAACACAGAATCTACTGAGTCTACCTAGTTACTTAATACTTCCCCAGGGGACAGATGGCAGAAAATATCTTGGCTGTAGATATGATGAGAACCAGATTCCAATCCCAGCTTGGCTGCCATGAATTTTAGGATATGGGCAAATGCTTTTCCTTTTTAAATTTGTTTCCTTCTCAGTAAATTATAATATCTGTTGGGCAAGACTGTCCTGAGAACTCAGGGAGCTCACATGTACAATGAACAGCATTGCACCAGACATATTCAACAAAAAAGTGTTGGTTGTTATCAACCAATGGGATTTCTAATCATGTGGCTTTAGCAGGAACATAGGTAAGTTTATTAAGTACAACAAAGCTATAGGTAGACTAATACAGGGTTTATAGTTAAATATAGAGTTTATAGTGAAATAACTCCTCTGGAAATTTATTTTCATAAAGGGGAAGAAAAAAATGTCATAGACAAGCCGGGTGCGGTGGCTCAAGCCTGTAATCCCAGCACTTAGGGAGGCTGAGACAGGAGAATCGCGAGTTCAAAGCCACCCTCAGCAATGGCGAGGCACTAAGCAACTCAGTGAGACCCTGTCTCTACATAAAACACAAAATAGGGCTGGGGATGTGGCTCAGTGGTCGAGTGCCCCTGAGTTCAATCCCCAGTACCAAAAAAAAAAA